>CM070637.1:18436855-19636855 GCA_036346255.1 Ampelocalamus luodianensis
GCGCCGCTAGCTGGTTACAACCAACGCCACCGTGATCCCGCCAGCGCGCCTCCATTTTGCCCAACCGGGTCCTTGGCGTCGAGGTGGATTACGAAGCGATATCGTAAATCTCGCCTCGGCGATCATTAGCGAGCTCGTTTGCGATCGGTGAGTTTCTAGCTCCACCAACTAGTCCCTTAGGATGCTGCGATGCTGCTGAATCTAGCGGTGGGCTTGTTTCTACCTTTTGTTGGCATCGTTGCGGGCGTGCGACCAATTCCTCTTCAAGCTCGGTTTCGCGGCGGTGGAAATTCCGGCCACCTCGAGCCTTCTTCGTCGTGCGTTATCGTGTGCTTCTTGCTCTGGTGTTGAGAAGGACCCAAAGCACACTGTCAGAGTCTTCTAGAAGCTCGCGGCGTCTTCTCGTGAGCAGCGTGTCTTCTTCTCCGCGCCAGTTAGCGCTTGGCTTCGCCGCGGCGCGTCCCGTGGAGTCGCGTCACCGTCATCGAGTTCGCGAGATCGTTGCGAACCGGTAATTTTCTCTCGCCCGAACCGCCTTTGGTTAGCTAGATCCACTGCTGGCGATGAACCTTGCCGTCCAGTCTTGGCGCCGGTGAGCGGCCGGTGGAGTTAGTTTAGCGTTAATCTTGTTTGGTGCGAGTCTCGACTTAGGGCCTATTGGCTAATCCCGTTTAGAACCTTTAATCCGGCCCGTTATTTGTTCTGCGAGTCGCGCCATGTGGGTCCATCTTTGCTTGGAAGTTAAGTTTGTGTAGCTCACGGTGCTCGTTTTCTCTGGAAGGCGTATTTCTACTGTGTGTATATGTTAGAAGTACACCTTGATAAGTCAAGGCGTATTCTTAGAATACGCCTTGAGCGTCACCTTATCGTGAGCGGTGATTACGGTTAACATTATTACTATTGGGCCACTTTGTACGATGTCATCGAGGTTAGTTAGTGTGGGTAGAAAAAGGATTAAATGCTTTAGTAAATCGTAATGCTTTTACATTTGCTCATGTTAATTCAATTAAACCTAGAAAATGCATAACTAATTCAATTTTTATCAAATTGCATGAAACAGTCTTTGTTAATTTTCATTTTAAATGTACTATTTACTAAAATTAGTTTCATCCATGTCTCTGTAACAAACACATTAACTAATAAAATGATGTCTTATGTATCTTCTAAATTGAAAATTCATATCTTTTTCAATAATTGTCCAAATCCGATAAAACCAACTCGTAAATTTTCATTTTAGTATGCTAATTATCGGAGTGAGGTTTTAGATCTTGTTCTGATTCATGAAAATTTGTTAAGTAATTAACTAGTGATTGTTGTGTTTTAGCTTAGGAAATTCATAGAAAATTCTTAATAACTTAAAATGAATTGTTCTCTGTTTACGAAATTTTGTTATATCATGTTAGAGTTCTGCTGTAGAAAAGTTTAGTGTGTTTTGTTATTGTTGTATGTTTGAGTTTTGTCGGTGTTATTACGTTCTTATTACATTTGTTTTGTTCAATGCGTTGGGATTCGATATTTGCGCAGCCACAAGGCGATCCTCATAACAAATTGAGCAGCAACGACGAGCCAAGCAGATTTGATCATGTTAATCCCGGTATCTTAAAAGTCTAATATTTTGTTTTGATTTGTGTATGCATTGCTTAATTTGTGTTAAATTGATTAGTTAAATCAGTAGTGCATATCCGCAGTAGAACAAAATATTGATCTCTACTAGAGCCTAGGTTATTTGCTGTGATTAGAGATCATTTGGATGATCTCTTGTCACTTAGTAGATCGGGTCAATGCACTAGACTTGCAGCTATCGGTGGAACTGGCGATTATCGACTTCGTGGTAACCTTGATCACCTAAAATTTGCTATAACTTTATATTTCAGCATTTACGCTATGTTTAATTGCAAAACTAAAAATGAAAACAAAAAAATGATTTAGGCCTTGGGCACAATGGTAAGATTGGTGTGATACATTGGGTGTGGCTGGAAAGGTGCCGGGTCAATTAAGGACCCGAACATCTTGTGGGTGAATTTTTATCCGGGCATTTAGGCGTGCTAACCACACTAGAGTATATAGGACCTCTCTTGACCTAGTACTTTGGCGTGTATTGGCTCGGAGTCGCGGTCGCGGGAGGAGGGATAGCGGGTGGGAGCATGTGTAGTTGTCAGAAAAACTTTATCACGAGTGGGTAGTTGTCTTTTGGCTTTACCATGCAGCGTATGGATTTCTATCCATCTGAAGCGACTCGTGGATTAATACTACAATATTGGAAAAGAGTCTAAGTAGGACTTAGGCATGCGACATACCTTGGAAGTGTGCTTTGGCTTAGGCGATGCGAGTGTAGATGCGATGGTACACCTGCGGGGTTAAAAACTATTCGAATAGCCTCGTCCTAGGTGATGGACGCGCTTGGGTAAGCTTTTCAAGAGTTGAACTACAACATTTAAATTAAAACTTGATGGGTGAAGAATGCGGATAAGGATTAGTTGCTATTGTTAATGTTGACTATTTGGATAGTCACTTCTAGGTTGTTTATCTTTAGCTTTTGTTATTATTATCCCTTCTTTGTTATTTCAATCTTAAAAATGAATTGCAAACTTGCCTTTAAAGCTGTATTACCTTATTGCAAATGAAAATCGACTTTATGCAAATGAAACATATGGCCTCCACTAAACAAGCACATGTAGCATATGAGCAGTGCCTAGTTCACACGTCATTCTTGCGGGTACAAAAGACAATCTTTGTACTCGGTTGCTTTGCTTAATGTTTTTGTTGCGAGAGGAAGAAGGTGAGCCCAGGGGCCTCACTTACGTGAGCGTGTTGCCCGTTTAGTGGCTGACTAGACTTGGCGGTCGGTCGAGATGCCTTGTGGGTTGGAGACACGTGAGTTGGCTTTGTTTATAGCCATCTTATGGCACTTTTAGCTTCATTTATGCGTTCTTATTTATTTTTGTATCTTGGCATCAGCCCTTATGCATAATAACTCTACTATTTGTTTATCTTCCGTTTGGTAGTGTAGTGTTTGGACTCTATGTTTGGAATGGAGTTGATGTCTAATTTTGTCTTAAGGTGTGTATCTTTTACTTTACGGGAAGTATACATATCTCGAAAGATCGATTATTTGATTTGTCTTTGCTAGGACCGGTGGTTGGTTAAGCATTACAAGCCAAATAAGCGGGGTCCTCTCAAAGTTAGTATCGAGCCATTCGGCCGTAATGCTTTAGAAGCATAGTCGTCCTTAGGGTATTTTGAAAAAGCTTAATTTCAAAGTATAAAGAGGTTTATGAAAACCTAGAGCGATTCAGTTACACTCCTTACCTATCTTAGCCTTCTACTCTTATCTTACTCTAATTTGAGTTTAAAACTTGGTTTTCCTCTTTCCTTTCAAAAGATAGTTACTCTGGGTGAATCGAGTCTTTGGGAGAACCATAGAGAATTAGTCTAATTAAAATTTGTGAGGGTATAAGGGTAAGATATTATGTGAGTTTGCTAAGTGTCTGATTTTTGTCAATTGGTTTTGTAACTTAAAAGTCTTGTGTTTGTTTTGTCTTTGTTAGTAAGTTATTTGCAGTGGGTTGTCGACTTCTTGTTTTCAAAGCTATTGTGCTTGTCTTAGTGAAGCAGGATGGCCAGGAGCGCAACGTGGCGGTCGGCCTGGTCATGATGAGGCTTCCCCCTCCTCAGACCATGGGTGAGTGCTTAAACTCGGATCAGGCAGAAACCGCATGGACGACCAGCGCATCTTGGGAGGTTATTGCTAGGAATACCTCCCTCGCTGCGTTAGTGTGGCGGCCACGGACTCGCGAGGGACTTTGCGGGTTCCTCGCGTGCGCGACCCAGAGCTTTCTCCGCTCGGGGACCCTCTCGATGCGGATGATTGGGCTGCGCATGCCATTGGCGAAAGCTCAACGCAGCTCGGTCACCGGGACGAGATAAGGCACTCTTCGCGTCCGCGACGAGCGAGTAGCGGCGCTCTCATGGTGGGAGAACTATCTGCGCCATGCGGCCGGCCGGCCAGTGGTCGGCGTGGGAGGTTGGATCGACTTTTCGTCGGGCCCATCATCCACGATGGCGATGAAGCTACGAAAAAGAATGAATTCCTCGGCGCTCAAGCAGGAGGCGCCGTCTGTGGCGGGTTACTTATGCGAGTTCAATCATCACAGCTCGTTATGCTCAGGGAGAGGTGGCCTCGAGATGAGGCTAGCGGGAGGAGTTTATGGATGGCTTGTCAGAAGGCTGCGGGACAAGCTATCTGTGGCGGAACTCTCGACTTTGAGGCCTTGGTAGATAAGGCCATTGTTGCGAGCATAAGGCAAAGCGTTGGGTGAGTCCATAGCGCAAATGGGAAGCGCATCGGTCTACTCACACGGCCTCACTGGGTCCCGAGGTGGGCGGCACGATGGCCGTTCTTTTGCTCCCGGCGCCGAAGCCATCACTGCACGGCTCGTCTGCACTGACGCGTGTTTCGAGCCACGTGCGCCTGCGATCGATGTGACGGCCTCGCAATCCGGCGGCGGAGGTTGCTTGTTTTATTTGCCACAACAAAGGCCACTCATGCGCTTGCCCTCAGTGTTGCGATGCGCCCCTCGTCCTAGTGGAGGGCGGGGCGCGAGTGGTCACCACCCGACGAGAAGGTTGTGAGAAGACCCGAGTGCGCGCGTGTCGAGTCAACCACCTTTGGTGAGGAGGCTCGGAGGCGCGGATAGTCGTGATGGGTACACTTCTTGTTAACTCTGTCCTGCTTTGCCAGTATTATTTGATTACGGGCATCGCATTCTTTATTTCAGATCATTTGCTGCTGCTGGTGGTCTTCCTGTGTTCCTTTGGAAGTTCCTTTGCTCATCAGCTCTCGAAGTGGAAATGAGAGCTGATTCTGATGTCGGGATGTTCCTATCATAGTCAAAGGAGTAGGATTTTTGGCAAATCTTATTACCACGCTCCGATTCGCCGAGTGTCGGATGTGATTCTTGGCATGGATTGGTTGTCCCAACACTTGGGGCCGTCGATTGTGCGGGAAGATTGTCTATCTCACGGCCGAGGCGAGCAGGTCGGGTTTCGCGCGGCAGGGCGCATCTATGTGCATTAAAGCGAAGCCCGACCTTGCAGTTCGGGATGTTTCCATAGTATCTAACTTTGTGGATGTCTTTCACGAAGATTTGCCGGATACCTCGGTTGAGACCTTGAGTTTGTCATTGAGTTCTTTGCCGGTACTACCCCTATCTCGAAGCGCGCCAGTGTCGGATGCCTCCCAATGAGGCTAGAAGAATTGAAAAGCAGCTTGGTGAGCTCAAGCAAAGGTTTCATTCGTCCCGAGTTCATCTCCTTGGGGTTGTCCGGTTATCTTTGTGAAGAAGGAGGAAGACTTTGCGCATGTGTGTTGATTACCGTCCTCTCAATGAGTGACGGTGAAAAACAAATATCCTCTGCCCGCATTGATGATCTATTTGATCAGATTGGTGGAGCCAGTGTTCTCAAGATTGATTTGAGAATGGGGTATCATCAGTCATGATCGGATCCGAAGATATTAGAAGGCGGCTTTCACTACTCGTTATGGGGTCATGCAGTACACGTCATATCTTCGGTTTAACCAATGCTCCAGCCTTGTTCATGAACCTTATGAATTCAGTATTCATGGAGTATTTGGATAAATTTGTGGTGGTCTTTATTGATGATATTCTTATCTATTCCAAGGCGAAGCGAGCATCTTGAGCATCGAAGATTGTTTTGGGCAAGATTGCGGAGCACGGTGTGTATCACGAAGTTCGACAAATCACGAGTTACGGTTGAAGGAGTGGCATTTTTGGCCATGTTCTTTCGGTGGAGGCATAGTGTGGATCCCAGCAAAGTCAGCGATGTTCTATCTTGGGTCGGCCCAAGTCGATCAGCGTGTGTCGGAGTTTTCGGCTTAGCGGGTTATTACAGCGCTTTATCGAGAACTTCTCCAAAATCATAAAGCCAGATGGTGAGTTGCTCAAGAAGGATAAGTTTGTGGTCCTCTGCTTGCGATGAGAGCTTTAGGGAGCTCAGCGGCGATTGACTTGACCCAGTCCTCACTCTTCTGATATCCACAAGAGCTTGATATTTATGCGATGCCTCGTCGGGGACTTGGATGCGTTCTTATGCAGGAAGGCCAAGCGATTTGCCTGTGCATCGAGCGATTGAGACCTCATGAGCTCAACTATCCACCCATGATCTAGAGCTTTTAACTGCGTGGTTCATGCACTCAAGATTTGAGCGGCATTGTCGATGCGGTTGAACTTAGCTGTGAGGTGTATTCGATCACAAGTTTGAAATGCTTGTTCCTCACTGGATCAGAACCTGAGAAGCGAAGAGATGGCTGAATTGATCAAAGATTATGACATGGGTATTCGTATCACCACAGCAGAGCCAATGTGATTTCTTCGATGCATTAGCCTAAAAGTGTATTGCAATACTCGCGATGATCGAGGCGACAACCTGCACTTCTTGCGCAATTTAACGCGTCTCAACTAGGTTTGGTTGAGCATGGCTCCTTGCTGCCTTGGATTGTGTAACCGACCTTGGTGGATCAAATCAAGGCGACGGCCAATCGAGATGATGGTGTGGAAAAAATCAGCGAGAATATCAGGATGGGATAGCGAGGTGTTTCTCGGAAGAGCATGGTGTTGTGTGGTTTGGGCGGCGCCTCGTGGTTCAAAGGTTGCAATTACGGGATTTGATTCTTGAGAGGCCCATGATTACGGCTTTGTCCATCCATCCGCGTGCCACTAAAATGTGCCAAGATGCGGCGGAAGGTTACGGTGGACTAGCATGGCGCGAGATTGCGGGTTCGTGGCGGATGTGACATATGTTGTCGGCGTCAAGGCGAAATCGCTCGTCCGGCGAGTCTCCTCGGCCCTTGCCTATACGAGTGGAAGTGGGATTACGGCAGGCATGGATTTTATCAACGCACGCGTACTTCTTGAGGAAGGATGCTATACAGGTTGTTATCGATCGATTGGCGAGGTGGCGCGACTTCACGCGATGCCACCACTCTTAGTGTGATCGATTGTGATCTCTATATCTCCGCATTGTGAGCTTGCATGGTGTGCCCGCGAGCGATTGTGTCGGATCGTGGCTCTCTTTTCACTTCTCGGCTATGGCACGATTTACGAGAGCCATGGGGACCCGTCTTTCTTCCCGGCTCGCTTTATCATCCTCGAGAGGTCAGATGGTGGGGCGGCGAGTCAGCAAATTCTTGAGGATATGCTCGTGCTTGTGTTCTTTCCTATGGGAAGAATGGGAGAAGTGTCTGCAGCTTAGAGTTCTCCTACAACAACGGCTTCGAGGCTAGTCTCGGTATGGCACCATTTGAGGCTTTGTATGGTGTATTGCTGAGAACCGTTGACCTAGTGGAGCTGGTGAAAGCGGTTCTTTGGCGAACTCAATTAATGAGCCGAGAACCAAGTGCGATTGATTCGTGAGCACTTGTGCTTGGCTCGATCGATGCGGAGAAGAGCTATGCGGATCGGCGTCGCGCGTGGTGAGTTTCGGCCAATGACTTTGTATCTCAAAGTCTGCCTCGAAGGAACATCGTGCGTTTTGGTGTGTCAAGAAACCGTGGCTCCTCGATATGTCCGGGCCATATCGCATCATCAAGAGAAGTGGGAGCTGTTGCATACAAGTTGAGGTTGCGGCTACATGAAGGAGTGCATGATGTTTTCCATGTGTCACAATTGAAGAAGTGCCTCGTATTCGAGTTGAGAAACACCATTGGAAAATGTCGATGTGCGAGAAGATCTGTCTTATCGTGAGCGTCCGTTCGTGTCCTCGAAGAAGCTGAGCAGACAGAACAGAACCGTGTGATCAAGTTCCTTAAAGTTCGGTGGTCGAACCACTCAGGGATGAAGCCACTTGGGAGCGGGAAGATCGTCTCCGGCGGTTACAGTCCTCTCTTCTCCGGTGATGAGAATCTGGGCGAGATTCACCTGTAAGGAGAGATTTGTAACAGCCCTAACTTAGGGTTTGTATTTCAAATGTAAATTATGAGGAGAAATAAAAAAAACTTTCTGATGCCTCATGAAATCATTTGAGAGTTTCTACAATTTTCCTAGCAATTTCAATTTTTAGAATTTAATTCTTGTGATTGGAAATTGTTGTCCAATAAATTCATAGCTTTCAAACTTGTGATCATCCTCTGAAATTATTTTCCTATCATCTTGATCATCTATCTACCTCTGAATTATTTCACAATTTTTAGATTTTACTTGCTATTTCAAATGGCCAAGTCAAGCTAGTTGAAAATCTGGTCAAACCCTAGGTTAGCATGCTTGTGAATTTTCTGCAGAACTTTTCAGTGCATAAAGTTCTGGAAAATTTATCCAAGGTTGATATCTGTCTCAAGTAGCTTCCATAAAATTTCGAAATTTTTGGAGCCTGGAGCTATCTCTAAAATTTCCCAAAACCTCTCTGTCTTTTAAATCAGATGAAAACACAGCATTTGTCGGGCGAACCACACTTGGGCTCGGGTCAGGCGCACTAATGGGCTCGGTCGCGTCAACTAATCGCACGCGAGTCCAATCAATCGTGACCGTCGATGAAGATCGAGCGATCCACGTCGCGTCTTATGCAGACTGTCGAAGATGCATACACCAATCTCGGTAGTCCATTTCATCCAGCGGTCGGTGCGTTACTAATCGAGTCAAACCACGGTTCGCACCGCTCGTCTGTCGGACCGGTGGACCCTACTGTCGGTCGCCCTCGTCTTCTCGCGCCTCACGGGCTCGCGGCGTTCGCGCATGGGTGCCACGTACCTGCGCCGCTGCCACCTATTTGCCCTGGTGTCGTCCAGTGGAGCATCGCGACTTTATAACCTCACCGCGCTCGTTCATTCGCCGTTTCGCTTAGCTCTCTCACTTTCTCGGCGCTTCTGTTTGGCCGCGAAGGCGAAGTAGCGCCCAGCAATGTAGCGCCTTTGATTCACTGCAACCACGCCCGCACGTGATCCACGCTTAGCGCGCCTCCATTTGCCCAACGGGTCCTTGGCGTCGGTGGATCACGAAGCGTATCGTCAAATCTCCGCCTCGTGATCTAAACCGTGAGCTTCGTTTGCGATCGGTGAGTTTCTAGCTCCGCCAACTAGTCCCTTAGGATCGCTTGATGCCCGAATCTAACGGTGGGCTTGTTTACGCCTTTGTGCATCGTTGCGGGCGTCGACCAATTCCTCTTCAAGCTCGGTTTCGCGCCGTGGAAATTCCGGCCACCTCGAACCTTCTTAAGTCGGCGTTATCGTGTGCTTCTTGCTCACGGTGTTGGGCGAAGCTTAAGCACACCTTCAGGTCTTCTCGAAGCTCATGACGTCTTCTCCCGCGACACCGTGTCTTCTTCTCGCCTCCGTTCCTTGCCCCGGCTCGCCGCGGCGTCCCGTGGAGTCAGCGTCACGTCGCCGAGTTGCGAGATCGTTGCGAACCAAGGTACCTCTCGCCGAGAAACCAGCGGTTAGCTGGATCACTGCTGCGGGCAATCCTTGCTTTGTCGATCTTGGCGTGGAGCCGGCGCCGGTGGAGTTAGTTAAGCGTTAATCTTGTTTAGATGCGAGTCTACGACTTGGGCCCTATTGGCTAATCCGTTTAGAGGCACCTTTAATCCGGCCCGTTATTTGTTCTACGAGTCAGCGCCATGTGGGTCCATGCTTTATCGATTAGTGCATTAGCTCACCAGTGCTACGTTTTCTCTGTCGGGAGCGTATTTCTCTGTGTGTATATGTTGAAGTACATCTTGATAAGTCAAAAACGTATTCTTAGAATCGCCTTCAGCGTCGCCCTTGGTAGCGGTACATTAGTTAGCATTTTTGTTGGGCCGCTTTGTCGATTATACAGAGGTTAGTTGGGCATGGGTAGAAAAAGTTAAATGCTTTAGTAAATGCGTAATGCTTTTACATTTGCTCTGTTAATTCAATTAAACCTAGAAAATGCATAACTAATTCAATTTTATCCAAATTGCATGAAACAGTCTTGTTAATTTTCATTTTAAATGTACTATTTACTAAAATTAGTTTCATCCATGTCTCTGTAGCAAACACATTAACTAATAAAATGATGTCTTATGTATCTTCTAAATTAGAAAATTCATATCTTTTCAATAATTGTCCAAATCAGATAAAACCAACTCTGTAAATTTTCATTTTAGTATGCTAATTATCGGGTTAGGTTTTGAATCTTTTTTCATTTCATGAAAATTTGTTAAGTAATTAACTAGTGACTTGTTGTGTTTTTAGCTTAGGAAATTCATAGAAAATTCTTAATAACTTAAAATGAATTGTTCTACTTTCTGAAATTTTGTTATATCATGCTTAGGCTTCTTGTGAAAAGTTTAGTGTGTTTTGTTATTGTTGTATGTTTGAGTTTGGTCGGTGTTATTCGTTCTTATTAGTTTGTTTTGTTCAATCGTTAGGATTCGATATTTAAGCAACCAGAAGCGATCCTCCATAACAAATTGAGCAACGGACGAACAAGCGGTTTGATCATGTTAATCCCGAGTATCTTAAAGTCTAATATTTTGTTTGGTTGTATGTATGCATTGCTTAATTTGTGTTAAATTGATTAGTTAAATCACGTAGTTTGCATATCCTGTAGACAAAATATTGATCTCTACTACAGAGCCTAGGTTATTTGCTGTGATTAGAGATGTTGGATGATCTCTTGTCACTTAGTAGATCGGGTCAATCTGCTAGGACTTGCTTAGCTATCGGTAGTGTAACCTAACTTAGGGTTTGTATTTCAAATGTAAAATTTTGAGGAGAAATAAAAACTTTTGTTGTCTCTTCAAATCATTTGAAAGTTTCTACAATTTTCTAGCAATTTCAATTTGTAGAATTTAATTCTTGTGATTGGAAATTGTTGTTATCAATTCTTAGCCTTCAAACTTGTGATCATCCTCTGAAACTATTTTTCCTAGCATCTTGATCATCCTATCTACCTCCTGAATTATTTCACAATTTTTAGATTTTGTTTGCTTTTTCAAATGGCCAAGTCAACTCTGTTTGAAATCTGGTCAAACTCCTGTACAGCAGCTTGTGAATTTTCTCTAGAACAATGCAGTGCATAAAAAGTTCTGGAAAAATTATACAAGGTTGTCCTCTGTCCTAGTAGCTACCATAAATTTCAGAAATTTTTGGAGCTCAGAAGCTACCTCTAAAAATTCCCCAAACCTTCTCTGTCTTTTAAATCAAATTCTAAAAATCTGTTCCTCGGGCCCGAACCTTTCGGGCTCGAGTCGGACGCCACCACCTTGACTCGTCGCATGCCGCCTGCTTTGCACATGTGTGATCCAATCGATCGTAACCGTCCGTCTTGGTCAGGCGATCCGTCGCGTATGCAGCAGACTGTCGAATGCATACACCAATCGGCCGTCCGTTTTAGATCAGCGGTGATTGTGTTCTTCGATCAAATCAAACCACGGTTCGCACGCTTCGTTTATCGGCGACATGGGTCCCACTGTCGACATCAACCTCGTCTTCTCCGCCTCACGGAGCTCGTGACGATGCGTGCATGTTTGCCCACGTGCCTGCGTCGCTGCCACCTTTATGCCTCGGTGTCAATTTGGGAGGCATCGCGATGACTTCATAAAGCCACGAGCTCATCCACTTCTTCTCCTTTGCGTTCTCGTGTTATCTCGCCCGATTTCTTGTTTGGTAGGAGAAAAGCAGTAACGCGCGTTGGAGAAGCCCTTGAGCCATAACCTCACCGCCGTGAACCACACTCGGTCGCATCCATTTTCCCATCCAGGAGCTCGTGGCATCGATTAGATCGTCCGGAGCCACTTCTTCGTCCCAACTCCGTTGGTCTCGGCTCTGCAAGCTTGCTGAGTGCTCTGGTGAGTTTCGGCCCGACACTTGGTCGCCGGATCGCATTGATGCCGCTGAAGCTAATGATGGCTTCATTTTTGTCTTTGGTGCATCGTTGAAATTCTGCGACCCTTTCTTCTCCAATCACGGTGTTCGCCGTAGCAATTCGGCGCTCGGACCTTCTTCTTCGGCGTTATCTTGTGCTTATTGCTCACGGGTCGGCGATTCCGTGGCGCACCTTCGAAGCTTCGAAGTGCAGCTGGCGTCTTCTCTGCGAGCCGTGGCTTCTTCTCCTCCTCCGGCCGTCGTGAGCCATCTCAGGCGACCATTGGGCTCCGCGTCACCGTCACCGGGTTCGTGGGTCTTTGCGAACCAACAAGGTACCACTCTCGTCTTGAAACTCAACTGGGTTGCTAGAACACTGTGGCGCGCGCCGTCCGTCGCGTCTTGAAGCGAGCGGCGTGAAGCAGTTATCGCTAAACCTAGTTCTATTAGAGTCAGCGACTTGTGGGCCCTCTCTGTATTAAGCTTTGTTTTGAGATTCAAATCTAATCGTTTAATTCTCACGAGTCTACGTTATGTGGGCGGAATGTCGGTTAGGGATTGTGTAGTTTTGTTAATGCGTTTTCTCTTTCATGAAGCGTATTTTCTTTGGGCATATGTGTTAGGATTACGTTACATTGGCGAAAGGCGTATTCTTTGAATACGCGCCAGCGTCACCTTATGCGAGCGATCCGCTCTGAGTCGACATTTTTCGCGCCGACCCATCTGTCGATCATTTGGGCTAGCCGTGTTGCGTAGAAGAAGTATTAAGTGCTTTAGTATTTACGTAATATGTTTTACTGTTGCTCGATAATTCATTTAAACTTGTAAAATGCATAGCTAATTCAATTTTATCCAAATTGCATGAAACCAGTCTTTTGTTTTCTT
The DNA here is from genome assembly GCA_036346255.1 of Ampelocalamus luodianensis. Taxonomy (NCBI): domain Eukaryota; kingdom Viridiplantae; phylum Streptophyta; class Magnoliopsida; order Poales; family Poaceae; genus Ampelocalamus; species Ampelocalamus luodianensis. The sequence continues at coordinate 18,449,580 of CM070637.1, forward strand.
TTAAATGTATTATTTACAAAAATTAGTTTCATCCATGTCTCGTAGCAAGAATCATTAATTAATAAAATGATGCCTTAGGTATCTTCTAAATTAAAAATGCATATCTCTTCCAATAATTGTCCAATTCAATGAACTAGTGCACGTAAATTTCATTTCGTTATACTAACTATTAGAATAGGTTTGCACCTTCATTTTGCATTCATGATACTGTTAAGTAATTAACTAGTGCTTGTTGTGTTTTAGCTTAGAAAATTCATAGAAAATTATTAATAACTTAAAATGAATTGTTCTCTGTTTAAATTTTGTTATTTCATGCTTAGGCTCTTTGTGTGAGTTTTGGCTTGTTTTGATGTTGTTGTATGTTTGAGTTTCAGGTGTTATTAGTTTCTTATTTCTTTGTTATGTTCGATCGTTGGGATTCGATATTTGCGGCAACCAGGGACGATCCTCCGCACCTTATTGAGCAACGCACCGGGCAAGCGGTTTGATCATTCCTATCCCGGTATTTTAAAGTCTAATATTTTGTTTCAATTTGTATGTATGCATTGCTTAATTTGTGTTAAATTGATTAGTTAAATCCGTGTTGCATATCACCTTAGACAAAATATTGATCTCTACTACAGCCTAGGTTATTTCTTTGTGATTAGAGGCATTTGGATGGTCTCTTGTCACTTAGTAGATCGGGTCAAATTGCTTAGATATGCTTAGCTATCGGTGAGGCCCGAGCGGTTATCGACTTTAGTCGGTAACCTTGATCCACCTAAAATTTACTATAACTTATTGTTTTGACATTTTTGCTATGTTTAATTACAAAACTAAGCGAAAACCAAAATGATTTAGACTTGGGCACTGTGGTATGATTGGTGTGATACATTTGGGTGTGGCGGAGATGGTGCCCGAGTCAACAAGGACCGAACATCTTGTTACAGACCAAGCATTTTGCGTGCTAACCACACTAGAGTATATGGGACCTCTCTTGACCTAGTACTTTGGCGTGTATTGGCTCAAGTCGCGGGAGGTCGCAGGAGGGATGGAGGTGGGAGCATGGTAGTTGTCCAAAAGCTTTATCTGAGTGGGTAGTTGTCTTTTGGCTTTACCATGTAGCGTATGGGTTTCTATCCATCTGACGGCTCGTGGATTAATACACAATATTGAAGCAGATCTCGTAGGACTTGGCTGTCTTGACATACCTTGAGTGTGTTTTGGCTTAAAGGCGATGCGAAGTGTGGGTACATTGGTACACCTGCGAGTTCAAACTATTCGAATAGCCTGCGTCTAGGTTATGGACACGCTGGCAAGTCTTCCAAAGTTAGACTACAACATTTAAATTAAAACTTGATGGGTGAAGTGCGAATGCGAGGATTCGTGCTATTGTTAATGGTGACTATTGGGATAGTCACTTCTAGGATGTTTTTACTTACTCTTTTGCTATTATTATCCTTCTTGTATTTCAACATTAAAATGAATTGCAAACTTGCCTTTAAAGCGTATTACATTATTGCAAATGAAAATTGGCTTTATAAAAATGAACCATATGACCTCCACCAAACAAGCTTTGCATGTAGCATATGAGCAGTGCGCTAGTTCACACGTCGGTCTTGGGGTACAAAGACAATCTTTGTACTCGGGTGCTTTGCAATGTTTTTGTTGCGAGAGGAAGAAGGTGAGCCTCGGGGGCCTCATACAGTGAGCATGTCTTTGTCGCTTAGTGAGTGGCGACTAGTCTTGGCGGTCGGTCGGATGCCTTGTGGGTTGGAGGCACCTTGATTGGCTTTGTTTATAGCCATCTTATGGCACTTTGCTTCATTTATCGTTGTTGTCTATTTGTGTATCTTGTGGCATGTCGGCCTATATACGTAATATTGTTACTATTTGTTTATCTCCGTTTGTAGTGTGATGTTTGGACTCTATGTTTGGAATGGAGTTGATGCATACTTTTGTTGTGAGTGTGTATACATGGCAGGAAGTATACATATCTCGAGATCGATTTATTTGATTTGTGATGCTAGGACCGGTGGTTGGTTAAGCATTACAAACCAAATAAATTGGGTCCCCTCACAAAGTTAGTGTCGAGCCATTACGACCAGTAACAACCCAAGCATAGTCGTCCTTAGGATATTTTGAAAGTCTTATTTTCAAATTATAAAAGGTTTATGAAAACCTAGTGATTCTCAGTTTTATTCCTTACCTATCTTAGCTTTCTACTCTCCTTACTCTAATTTGAGTTTGAGAACTTGGTTTCTCTCTTCCCTTTTCAAAGGTAGTTACTTAGAATTGGTGGAATTAGTTTTGGGAGAACTATGGAAAATCGTGGGAATAATAGGGTAAGATGTAAAGTGAGTAGTTATATGTCGATTTTCTTTGGTGAACTTTATCTGCGTTGTGTTTGTTTAATTTGCTTTCGATAAATTTAGACTTTCTTGCTTTTAAATTGTTGCTAACTTGTTTTGAGTGGAGCAGGATGGTGGCGGAACCAGTAGTGGTCGGAATCGGCCAGTGGTCATGATGAGAGCTTCCCCTCCTCAGGCCATGGTGAGGTTCTCGCTCGGTCGGCGAAACGCATGGACGAGCGCATCTTGGAGGTTATTGCTGGAATACCTCCACTCCTGCCGATGGTGGCGGCCACGGACTCGCGGGGACTTGCGGAGTTCCTCCGTGCGCGGCGCCGACTTTCTCCGCTCAGGAGACCCTCGTCGAGAGATGATTGGCGCGCATGGTTGGCCAGCTCAACATAGCTGATGCCGAGCGCGAGATAAGGCACTCTTGCGTCCCACCGGTTTGAGGCGCGGCACTCATGGTGGGAGAACTATCTGCCATGCGACGCGGGCATGTGGTCGCGTGGGAAAGTTCGAATCAGCTTTTAAGTCGGGCCCACATCCGGATGGCTGATGAAGGCCGAAGAAGAAGGAGTTTCGTGCTCAACAAGCAGGCGCAAATGCGGCAGGAGGAGTGCACCATGCAGAGTTCAATCATCAGCTCGTTATGCTCGGGAGGTGGCCTCTGATGAGGCTAGCGGGAGAAGTTTATGGATGGCTTGATGCGAGGAAATGCGGGACAAGCTATCTGTTGTGGACTTCTCGGACTTTGGGCCTTGGTAGATAAGGCCATTGTTCTGAGCATAAGGCGAAAGCGTTGGCGAGTCCATGGCGCAAATGGGGCGCGTCGGTCTACTCACACCGGCCTCGTTAGTCCTCGGTGGGCGGCACGTGGCTCGTTCTTTTGCTCCACGGCGCCAGGCCATCTGCACCACTCCTCGCCCACCACGGGCGTGTTTCAGACCACGTCGCTGCGATCCAGCGACGAGCGGCCTCGCGCAATCCGGCGAGGTCACTTGTTTTATTTGCCACAACAAGGGCCATTATCACGAATGCGCCCTCCAGTGTTGCGGCCCCTCGTCCTAATGGAGGGCGCGGGCGAGTGGTCACCCACGACGAGAAGATGATCCGAAGCCCGAGTGCGGCGTGCCGAGTGAACCACCTTTCGGTGAGGAGGCTCGGGGCGCGGATGTTGTGATGGGTACACTTCTTGTTAATTCTCGTCTCTTTGCGGTATTATTTGATTACGGAGCATCGCATTCTTTATTTCAAGATCATTTGTTGCTGCTAGTGGTCTTCATTGTGTTCCTTTAGAAGTTCCTTTGCTCATCAGCTCTCGGTCGGAAATGAGCTAATTTACAATCTTGGGATGTTCCTATCATAGTCAAGGGTGGGATTTTTAGCAAATCTTATTACGCTCTGTTCAAGCAAGTGCGGATGTGATTCTTGGCATGGATTGGTTGTCCAGGCACTTGGGGCGATTGATTGTGCGGGAAGGCGTCTATCTTACCGCCCCGAGGCGGCGGTCGATTTTGCGCGCGACCGGGGCGCATCATGTGCAATAAGCGAAGCCCGACCTTGCGGTCGAGATGTTCCCATAGTATCGACTTTGGGGATGTCTTTCGAAAGATTTACAGGATGCCTCGGTTCGAGATCAGGTTTGTCATCGAGTTGCTGCCCAGTACGCTCCAGATTTCGAAGCGCGCGTGTCGAATGCCTCCCAATGAGCTAGAAGAATTGAAGAAGCGACTTGGTGAGCTCCAAGCAAAGGGTTTCATCCGTCGGTTCATCTCCTTGGGGTTGTCGGTGATCTTTGTGAAGAAGAGGACAAGACTTTGCGCATGTGTTGATTACCGTCCTCTCAATGAAGTAGCGGTGAAGAACAAATATCCTCGCCCGCATTGATGATCTTTTGACCGGTTATGCAGAGCCAGGTGTTCTCCAAGATTGATCGAGATCGGGCTATCATCAAGTCGGATCGGTGAGGATATTCGAAGCGGCTTTCACTACTCGTTATGGCCTATACGAGTACACCGTCATGTCTTTCGGTCTAACCAATGCTCGACTTTGTTCATGAACCTTATGAATTGGTATTCATGGAGTATTTGGACAAATTTGTGGTGGTCTTTATTGATGATATTCTTATCTATTCCAAGGCGAAGCGAGCATCTTGAGCATCCCGAAGATTATTTTGGGCAAGTTGCGGGAGCATCAGTTTGTATACAAAGTTAAACAAATGTGAGTTCTGTTGAAGGAAGTGGCATTTTTGGGCCATGTTCTTTCAAGTTTGGAGGAATAACTGTAGATCCAGCAAAGTCGGCGATGTTCTATCTTGAGGCCATTAAGTCGATCCAGCGATGTGCGGAGTTTTCTTGGTTTAGCGGGCTACTACCGCTTTATCGAGAACTTCTCCAAGATCGCAAAGCCAATGGTAGAATTGCTCAAGAAGGACAAGAAGTTTGTGTGGTCCTGCTGCTGTGATGAGAGCTTTGGGAGCTCAAGCGGCGATTGACTTGACTCAGTCCTTACTCTTCTGATATCCACAAGAACTTCGATATTTATTGCGATGCCTCTCGTCGGGGACTCGGGTGTGTTCTTATGCAGAAGGCAAGGCGGTTTGCCTATGCATCTAGCAGCTGAGGCCTCATGAGCTCAACTATCCACCCATGATTTAGAGCTTCTTCTTGAGTAGTTCATGCACTCAAGATTTGGTGGCATTATTTGATCGAAACATTGTGAGGTGTATTCGATCACAAGAGTTGAAATACTTATTCACTCGGCCAGTCTGAACCTCGGGCGAGAGGAGATGGCTAGAATTGATCAAAGATTATGATATGGGTATTGATTATCATCTGGCAAGGCCAATGTGGTTCTTGATGCACTTAGCGAAAGGTGTATTGCAATACTACGATGATCCAAGAGCGACAACTTTGCACTTCTTGCGATTTAGCGTCTCAACGGGTTTGGTTGAGCACTGGTTCCCTTCATACGATTGTGCAACCAACCTTGGTGGATCAAATCAAGTCGACCACGACAATCGGATGTTGGTATGGGCAAAATCAGCGAGAACATCGAGGATGGTTCAGCTAAATGCTTTCTGAGAAGATAAGCGCGGTGTTGTGTGGTTTGGGCAGCGTCTTGTGGTCCCAAAGGTCCCGAGTGCGGGATTTGATTCTTGAGGCCCATGATTCGCCTTTGTCCATCCATCCGGGGCCACCAAAATGTATCAAGATCTGCGTCGAGATTACGGTGGACTCGCATGAAGCGAATTGCGGGTTCGTTGCGGATGTGGCGTATGTTGTCGCGTCAGGCGAAGCATCGGCGTCCGTAGGTCTTCTTCACCCTTGCCTATACGAGTGGAAGTGGGATTACGTAGGCATGGATTTCATCACCGGTTTGCCCGTTCATCCAAGGAAAACAGCGCCATTTGGGTTGTCATTGTGAGCTAACTAAAGTGGCGCATTTCCTTTCGGTCAGAAGTCGGCTCAGTGTGGAACCTCTGGCGAGCTCTATGTATCAAGGATTGTGAGTTTGCATGGTGTACCCAAGGCGATTGTGTCGGCGGAAGTGGGCGTTGTTTACCTCTCGGTTTTGGCATAGTCTGCGAGGAGGCCATGGGAACTCGTCTTACTGACCACGGCCTATCATCCTCGGGCCAGTGGTGGGACGGGCGCGTCAATCGGGTGCTTGAAGATATGCTCGTGCTTGTGTTCTTTCTATGGGAAGAATTGGGAGAAGTGCCTACCGCTGCAGGTTCTCCTACAACAGCGGCTTCGAGGCTAGTCTCGGTATGGCACGTTTGAGGCTTTATGCGGTCGGTGACGCGAACACCGTTGAAGCTGGTGGACGGTGAAAAGCGGTTCTTTGGCGGATCGATCAATGGTGAAAGTCAAGTGCGATTGATTCGTGAGCACTTGCACGTGCTTCGATCGAGCGAGAAGAGCTATGCGGTCGGCGTCGTCGTGGTAGTTTCGGCCCAATGACTTTGTGTATCTCAAGGTCTCGCCTTTGAAGGGACACGCGTCGTTTGATGTCAAGGGCAAGCGGCTCCTCGATATATCAGGGCGTATCGCATCATCAAAAAGTGGGGCTGTTGCATACAAGTTGGAGTTGCGGCTACACTCGAAGGGTGCATGATGTTTTCCATGTCACAATTGAAGAAGTGCCTCCGTATTCCGGTTGAGAAACACCATTGGAAAATATCGATGTGCGAGGAAGATCTGTCTTATCGTGGCGTCCGTTCGTATCCTCGAAGAAATGAGCAGGAACAAAGGAACCGTGTGATTAAGTTCCTTAAAGTTCAGTGGTCGAACCACTCAGAGATGAAGCCACATGGGAGCGGGAAGATCGTCTCGGCGCGAAATACCGAGTCCTTCTTCTCCCGGTGATCGAGAATCTCGGGCGAGATTCTGTAAGGAGGAGATTTGTAACAACCCTAACTTAGGGTTTGTATTTCAAATGTAAAATTTTGAGGAGAAATAAAAACTTTTGTTGTCTCTTCAAATCATTTGAAAGTTTCTACAATTTTCCTAGCAATTTCAATTTGTAGAATTTAATTCTTGTGATTGGAAATTGTTGTTATCAATTCTTAGCCTTCAAACTTGTGATCATCCTCTGAAACTATTTTTCCTAGCATCTTGATCATCCTATCTACCTCCCTGAATTATTTCACAATTTTTAGATTTTGTTTGCTTTTTCAAATGGCCAAGTCAACTCTGTTTGAAATCTGGTCAAACTCCTGTACAGCAGCTTGTGAATTTTCTCTAGAACAATGCAGTGCATAAAAGTTCTGGAAAAATTATACAAGGTTGTCCTCTGTCCCTAGTAGCTACCATAAAAATTTCAGAAATTTTTGGAGCTCAGGAGCTACCTCTAAAAATTCCCCAAACCTTCTACATCTTTTAAATCAAATTCTAAAAATCTCATTCCTCGGGCGAACCCAACTCGGGCTCGAGTCCGACCCGCACCACTTGACTCGGTCGCACCGCCTGGCTGCACTGTGCCTTGCGAGTCAATCGATCGTAACCGTCCGTCTGGTCGAGCGATCCACGTCGCGTATGCAACCGAGCCTGTCGAATGCATACACCAATCCCGGCCGTCGTTTTAGATCCAGCGGTCGGTGTGTTGTCGATCAAATCAAACCACGGTTCGCACGCTTCGTTTATGCTGACATGTGGGTCCCACCACCGGCATCAACCTCGTCTTCTCCGCACCTCACCGGAGCTCCGCGGCCGATGCGTGCATGTTTGCCACGTACCTCGTCGCTGCCACCTTTATGCCCTCGAATGTCGTTTGGGAGGCATCGCGGTGACTTCATAAAAGCCACGAGCTCATCCACTTCTTCTCCTTTGCGTTCTCGTGTTATCTCCGCCGATTTCTTGTTTGGTAGGAGAAAACGAAGGTAACACCTGCGCGTTGGAGAAGCCCTTGAGCCGCAACCTCACCATCGTGAACCACACTCGGTGCGCATCCATTTTCCCATCCCGAGCTCGTGGCATCCGGTGAATAAATCGGAGCCACTTCTTAATCCCTCTCCGTTGGTCTCGGCTCTGCAAGCTTGCTAGTGCTCGGTGAGTTTCGGCTTCGACACTTGGTCGCCGGATCGCATTGATGCGAAAGCTAATGATGGCTTCATTTTTGTCTTTGGTGCATCGTTGAGGCTCTTGCGACCCTTTCTTCTCCAATCACGGTGTTCGCGCCGTAGCAATTCCCGCCTCGGACCTTCTTCTTGACGTTATCTTGTGCTTGTTGCTCCTGAGTCGGGCGATTCCGCGCGCACCTTCGAAGCTTCGAAGTGCATGGCGTCTTCTCTGCGAGGCGTAACTTCTTCTCGCCTCCGACCGTCGTGAGCCCATCTCCGGCGACCATTGGGCTCAGCGTCACCGTCACGGGTTCGTGAGGTCTTTGCGAACCTAAGGTACCACTCACTCGTCTTGAAACTCAGGGTTGCTAGAACACCCTGCGCGGCCCGGCGCGCTATGCGTCCCGTGCGTCTTGCGGCAGGCGCTGTGAAGCAGTTATCGCTAAACCTAGTTCTATTAGGTCAGCGACTTGTGGGCCCTCTGTATTAAGCTCGTTTTAGGATTCAAATCTAATCGTTTTAATTCTACGAGTCTGCATTATGTGCCCGGAATGTCGGTTAGGGATTGTGTAGTTTGTTAATGCGTTTTCTCTTTCATGAAGCGTATTTTCTTGGGCATATGTGTTAGGATTACGTTACATTAAGCGAAGGCGTATTCTTTGAATACGCGCCGGCGTCACCTTATGCGAGCGATCCGCTCACCGTCGACATTTTCGCGGGCCCATCTCGTCGATCATTCAAGGCTAGCCGCATGCTTGATAGAAGAAGTATTAAGTGCTTTAGTATTTACGTAATATGTTTTGTTGCTCGATAATTCATTTAAACTTGTAAAATGCATAGCTAATTCAATTTTTATCAAATTGCATGAAACAGTCTTTGTTAATTTTCTTTTTAAATGTATTATTTACAAAAATTAGTTTCATCCATGTCTCTGTGCAAGAATCATTAATTAATAAAATGATGCCTTAGGTATCTTCTAAATTAGAAAATGCATATCTCTTCCAATAATTGTCCAAATTCAATGACCCAATTCAGTAAAATTTCATTTTCAGTATACTAACTATTAGAATAGGTTTTGCTGCTTTGTTTACATTCATGAAGATCATTAAGTAATTAACTAGTGCTTGTTGTGTTTTTAGCTTAGAAAATTCATAGAAAATTATTAATAACTTAAAATGAATTGTTCTCTGTTTCTGAAATTTTGTTATTTCATGCTTAGGCTCTCTTGTGTGAGTTTTGGCTTGTTTTGATGTTGTTGTATGTTTGAGTTTTGCGGTGTTATTCGTTTCTTATTTGTCGTTATGTTCGATCGTTAGGATTCGATGTTTGCGGCAACCACGAGATCCTCCGCTTTGTTATTGAGCAACAACACCGAACAAGCGGTTTGATCATTCCTATCGGTATTTTAAAGTCTAATATTTTGTTTAATTTGTATGTATGCATTGCTTAATTTGTGTTAAATTGATTAGTTAAATCCGTGCGCATATCACAGTAGACAAAATATTGATCTCTACTACCCTGCCTAGGTTATTTCTTTGTGATTAGAGGCATTTGGATGGTCTCTTGTCACTTAGTAGATCAGGTCAAATTGCTTAGATATGCTTAGCTATCGGTAGAGAAGGCTGAGCGATTATCGACTTTAGTCGGTAACCTTGATCACCTAAAATTACTATAACTTATTGTTTCAGCATTTTTGCTATGTTTAATTGCAAAACTAAAGCGAAAACCAAAAATGATTTAGACTTGGGCTGCAACGGTATGATTGGTGTGATCATTTGGGTGTGGTGGAATGGTGCCCGAGTCAACAAGGCCAGAACATCTTGTTACATCCAGACCAAGCATTTTGCGTGCTAACCACACTAGAGTATATGGGACCTCTCTTGACCTAGTACTTTGGCGTGTATTGGCTCAGGGTCGCGGGAGGTCGCGAGGAGGATGGAGGTGGGAGCATGGTAGTTGTCAGAAAGCTTTATCACGAGTGGGTAGTTGTCTTTCGGCTTTACCATGTAAGCGTATGGGTTTCTATCCATCTGGCGGCTCGTAGTTAATACACAATATTGGAAGCTTGATCTCGTAGGACTTAGTATGCCGGCATACCTTGGAAGTGTGTTTTGGCTTAAAGCGGTCTGCAGTGTGGGTACATTGGTACACCTACTGCGGGGTTCAAACTATTCGAATAGCCTCGTCCTAGGTTATGGACACGCTTGGCAAGGTCTTCCAAGAGTTAGACTACAACATTTAAATTAAAACTTGATGGGTGAGTGCGAATGCGGGATTCGTGCTATTGTTAATGGTGACTATTGGGATAGTCACTTCTAGGATGTTTTACTTACTCTTTTGCTATTATTATCCTTCTTGTATTTCAACATTAAAAATGAATTGCAAACTTGCCTTTAAAGCATGTATTACATTATTGCAAATGAAAATTGGCTTTATGCAAATGAACCATATGACCTCCACCAAACAAGCTGCATGTAGCATATGAGCAGTGCACTAGTTCACCGTCGATCTTGCGGGTACAAAGTCAATCTTTGTACTCGGGTGCTTTGCTTAATGTTTTTGTTGCGAGAGGAAGAAGGTGAGCCTCGGGGCCTCACTTACGTGAGTGTCTTTGTCGCCGTGGGTGACGACTAGTCTTGGCGGTCAGGTCGGATGCCTTGTGGGTTGGAGGCACTGCTTGATTGGCTTTGTTTATAGCCATCTTATGGCACTTTTGCTTCAGCTTGTCGTTGTTGTCTATTTGTGTATCTTGTGGCACCGTCGGCCTATATGCGTAATATTGTTACTATTTGTTTATCTCCTGTTTGTAGTGTGATGTTTGGACTCTATGTTTGGAATGGAGTTGATGCATACTTTTGTTGTGAGTGTGTATCACATCAGGAAGTATACATATCTCGAGATCGATTTATTTGATTTGTGATGCTAGGACCGGGTGGTTGGTTAAGCATTACAAACCAAATAAATTGGGAGTCCTCACCAGTAGGCTGAGGCGGTTATCGACTTTAGTCGGTAACCTTGATCACACAAAATTTGCTATAACTTTATATTTCAGCATTTACTGCTATGTTTAATTGCAAAACTAAAAATGAAAACAAAAATGATTTAGACGGGCACAATGGTAAGATTGGTGTGATCTGTTGGGTGTGGTGGAAAGGTGCAGGGTCAAGTGGGACCGAACATCTTGTGAGTGAATTTTTATCCGGGCATTTCGTGCTAACCACACTAGAGTATATGGGACCTCTCTTGACCTAGTACTTTGGCGTGTATTGGCTCAGGGTGCGGGGGTCGCAGGAGGGATGGCGGTGGGAGCATGGTAGTTGTCCAAAAGCTTTATCACTGAGTGGGTAGTTGTCTTTTAGAGCTTTACCATGTAAGCGTATGGATTTCTATCCATCTGACGGCTCGTAGTTAATACACAATATTGGAAAAAGTCTCGTAGGACTTAGCTGTGCCGACATACCTTGGAAGTGTGCTTTGGCTTAAAGGCGATGCGAGTGTGGAGTACTGATGGTACACCTGCGAGGTTAAAACTATTGAATAGCCTCGTCCTAGGTGATGGACACGCTTGGGTAAGCTTTTCAAGAGTTAGACTACAACATTTAAATTAAAACTTGATGGGTGAGTGCGAATGCGGGATTCGTGCTGTTGTTAATGGTGACTATTGGGATAGTCACTTCTAGGTTGTTTATCTTTCGCTTTTGTTATTATTATCCTTCTTTGTTATTTCAATCTTAAAATGAATTGCAAACTTGCCTTTAAAAATTGTATTACCTTATTGCAAATGAAAATCGGCTTTATGCAAATGAAACATATGGCCTCCACTAAACAAGCTTTGCATGTAGCATATGAGCAGTGCACTAGTTCACACGTCGGTCTTGCGGGTACAAAGACAATCTTTGTACTCGGTTGCTTTACAATGTTTTTGTTGCTGAGAGGAAGAAGGTGAGCCCCAGGGCCTCATACATGAAGCTGTGTTGCCGTTTCGTGGGCGACTAGACTTGGCGGTGCAGTCGGATGCCTTGTGGGTTGGAGGCACGATTGGCTTTGTTTATAGCCATCTTATGGCACTTTTTGCTTCATTGTCGTTCTTGTTTATTTTTGTATCTTGGCACATCGACCCTTATGCATAATAACTATACTATTTGTTTATCTTCCGTTTGGTAGTGTAGTGTTTGGACTCTATGTTTGGAATGGAGTTGATGTCTAATTTTTGTACCGAGGTGTGTATCTTTGCTTTGCAGGAAGTATACATATCTCGAGATCGATTATTTGATTTGTCTTTGCTAGGACCAGGTGGTGGTTAAGCATTACAAGCCAAATAAAGCTGGGGTCCTCACAATCATCATCCACAGGACAAACAAGCTGGCTTCAGTGATAGGAGCCTCTGTGCTTGATGACCGCCATTTCATGTTTGTATAATTGCCCTTTGCTTTTGGTAGACTGACTACATTCGGATGATGCAACCCTTCTTACAGTGTTTCCTCGAACATTGCTCAGGTACTTTGATTTTGTTCCTCCATCCTAATTCTACATTGAAGAAATTTAGGTTAATGTGAAATTGTGGTTTGTAACATCTTGCATGATTTTGTAGTTGCTAATAAAAATTCTCGATCCCAACCAATAATTGGTGAGATATGATTTTGTAATTTCTTTATGGTTATAGATTCAAGGTGAGATATAGTTATCTACAACATCATGGTATGAATCAACAAAACAAAAAAGTAGCTTCTTGGCATCAAATCAAAATCGCATATTATCGAAAGAAAATGTTTGGTCAGCGTTCTTTTAAATTATATGGCTGGAAAATCACTAGATATTTCTTCGTCCTTAGTTATATGTACATATCAAATTGAATGATGGAGAGTACACGAATTAGTTTGGCAGTATAATGATTTAATCTTCTTTACTTTATGCCTCAAGCTTTACGAGGATATTGGGTTCCCTTGATACGTATATAGATGTTAGGTGGCTCCATTGTGTTGGCCGTGTTTGTGAGCAGCGCCTATACATGACTTCATGAGGTCTTGACACGACATGTATAAGTATCGTTATTTACTTTCCCCTTCTCTTGTAACACCCACTCCACAAGAGCAGAATGCTACCATTATCCTACACAAAACTAAACTAAGATAATTTACTAAATTTAATGAGTTTCCTTTGTATTTCTACATCACATGGGTTTCAACGATTAAAGGGAGTTATAACGAATCTTGCAATATTCAAGATCAACTATAAATACTCAAGATCTTACTAATCAGTGAACAAATCCTCAAACTTCTAACTAGACTACTCTTCATTATTACAAATAATCCGATACGGTAACATAAACAAGTCAAATCTTTGATCAGTAGCTTATTTAATAAGGCATGATCCAAGAATTTAGGTTCATGACAGTGTGCGTGCAAAGCATAACTGTAACATCCAAATTTTCAAAGCTTAAAAATCTTTTAATAGTTAGTAGGGAGAAAATTCACCATTTGGATTTTATTTGAATTTAATTTCAAAAGCTTAATATTGGACTTTACAATCAAAAACATTTAATGTGAATAATCCCAACATCAACATTAACCAAAACTATTTTATTTGGGTTCTATGTGCTCAGATACATTTTCTAGACTTTTCTAGAATTTTTCTGAGTTCATTTGCTATTTTCTATTGCTTATTTGAATTTCTGGTATTTTCTAAAATAGAAAATCTATTTAAAATCTCAGAAATCCGATCGGGCGAATTCCTTTTCTCGGCCCAACTCTCTCCGCTTCATGACCCGTTTTCCATGCGCATTGACCCGGCCGTGCATCGCGCCTCAAGCGACATGCGGGCCCGCATGTCGATCTCGCCCCTTCTCTTTCCTTAGCGCCTCGATCGTTTTCCACCGTCGATCGAGAAATGGAAGGCGGGATGCGATTAATTTTTCGAACCCGAAAGTGTCCCACGGTGTTTGGCCGTCCGATCTCGGGCGGATGGTCGAATCTTGTCGAGTCCATTACGCGCGCCGTTTGTCCGCGATTTCATCAGGTCCTGTCGGCCGTTGGTGGGTCCCACCCTACTGCGTGTCGTCGTCGTCTCGGCGGACTCCACCTTCGGGCCGAGTTCGCGCGCCGCTTTGCCGTTTTGGGAGTCAGTGTAGGGCCGCCTCCGGGGCTATTAAGGCCCGAGGACCCTCGTGGGGCGCACCCCAACTCGCCGCCCGAAAACCCTAGCCGCCGCCACCGAGTGCGCCGAGAGCCCTGTCGCCGCCGTCTTGACTCGGCGAGCGACCCCATCGCCATTGCCGCGTTCCCGCCTCGGGATCGCCACATCGCGCATCTCGGGCTGCGTCGCGCCAGCGGAGAACTCCTCCAACGCCGTCGCCGTCGAGCCCGAGCCTCCACCTCGCGCGAGCTGCGCCCGCCACTCTTGTCACCCGAGCACCCGTGAGCACATCGATGAGATCCGCGTCCCCCTCCGCCTCCGGTACCACTCGCCCGGTGAATCGCCGCCGTTCACGGGACCCTTGTTCCAGCGCGCGCGCTCTGTTGTCGTCCACGTCGGAGCCACCTCAGTGCCGCGTCAGCGCCCGTGCCTCCGTGTCGCATGCGTGGTGCCCGGTCATCGCCCACATGTGCGCGCGTGGCGATCCCGCCGTCTCGAACGAGCTCGGTAGACCCGATCTGCGTGGCCGTGTCTCTAACGTATGGACCCCACATGTCAGAGATTTATTTTTATTATTTCTTTTCCGGAAATCCTCGCTGACGTCAGCGTTGCGCAATATTCCGATTTTTTCTTCAGAGAAATAATTCGGGAAAATCCAGAAAATCCAAATTAGGGTTTCTTTTAGATTTCCAATCTTCGAGAGCTCATAACTTTTGCATCCTAACTCCGATTGAGCCCATTCAAATTTCTAAATTTGTCTAAATTCAAGCTCTATTTATCTGAGATTTTATTTAATTTTGGAGTTTTTGCCTCTGTTATTTATTTGTTTTGTTTGTTTAGTTTTGCAGTGAGCGTCGATTAGTCGAGAATTTTGTGGAAGAAGGAGCACCCCAAGATCAAAACCAGTACATAGACCTTTTCCAAGGCAAGTCATACCTTTGATCATCTTGACCCCAGTTTTCAAATTACTTTGTGTTAGATTATTGCATTCTACTTTAATTATTTATTTAAATGCTTTGGGTATAGTTATTATCAAATTGTTATCACACCTTGGCCTTGTATGTCATATTTCCTTGTCACCCTAGATTGGTTACTAGTTGGTATTATTATAGCACCAACGTGGGTTGGTTAGATCTGAGTACAATTGCTTAGCTATGCCACGAGTCATCATCTCATGTAAGTTGCAAATATTAATTATGACTAAGTGACTATGGAACTTTGTGTAAAGCGTGTGCTATGTGTTGTTACTTCGTGATGGCATGTGTTGCACTAAAACCAGCGGGTGGTAAGGATTTAGGCGAGGCAAGTGGTGGAGGCGTGTGACATGGTGGTCTATGTGAGGAATGATGGTCTTTGTGACTTAGTTAGAAAATAGAAGTCTTGCCTTGGTCAATTAAGGACTTAACTTTGTGCGCCATTGAGGCGAGCCTTCTTTATGCGACCACATGCACGTATGGGGCGGGCCTAACTTAGTAAGTTAGGGATTCTCGGCATTGATGTTCGAAGTTGATAGGTTAGGGCGTGTGTGACAGGGTGGAGGTGTGACTACTTGGTGGTTGCATCGCGGGACGATCGTCTTCCATCCCGGCGGTGTGTGTTATACCAATTCTATGTGGTGGTATAGCGGTTTGTAAGCACTTTGGGAATGTCAATGTTTGAGATGAAGTTTCAACTGTTTTATTACGATTGGTGCTTGCTACACTAGTTGTATCTTGTGGGTAAAGTGTACAACCTCTGCGAGTGTTAATTAATCTATTCGAATAGCCGTGTCGCGGTCATGGACATGCTGGGATTTCACGAGGGTAGTTTTCATAAAATGTTGGGATGGGAGTGTGTGACCTCAATCATATGGCTATGTGAAATAATACATTTAGTTGTGTGTCTTTGTGAAACAAGCTGTTAAATTAGTATTGTCTATTTGTTTTGAATTATGTTTTCAATCTATTATTTGTATTCAATTGCAAATGTTGCTTTTATGCAAAAGAACCACGAAGCCTTTTTCTTTGGGTGAGCTGCATCTATACATTGCATTACGTGGTATGATTTGCGAGTGCGGTTGTGTACTCACGCTTGTTGTAAAACTTGCGCCAAACCTCTGAAGAGGAGGAGTCTCACGCTTGCTTTGAGGAGGAGTTCGTTGAAGGCGATCGTTCGTTAAGGTGCGGATCGATCGGTTGCACTGTGGTGAATTGGTGGGATCTACGTTGGAGTTTTCCGTTCATTCTTTGCTTATTTCTCTGTTAGCCTGCGTGGCTTAATAAGTGTAAACTTCGACCATAAGGTCAAAACCCTTATTTGTTATTCAAACTAATCGTTTACTTTATTTATCGCTTGTGTGGAATGATATTTACCTATGTTAACCTGTGTGCACTAGCGTGATCCTAGACTAGTGCGGTATACGACAGAGGTTCGAAATCGTAATGCAGGTCCCGACAGAGGTATTATCGAGCCATCTTGTCTGTAGGTCTTGACCTTAGTTAGATTGGCCGTCTTTAGAGTGTCCAAATTATTTTCTAAAAGAAAAATTAACTTGCAAGATTAATTAATTGCTTAACTCTCCTCATATCTCTCTCGCCTCAACTATTGCTATAATCCTTTCTCTCCCCATTGTTTTAAAGTTGCTCTTACCTGTTAAATGCATCTTGACGGATGCCTGCGTCTTCGAGCTATGGTGAGCGCATTGGAGGGTATGCGCCTAGCTTTGGAAGTTGCTCCGGGTTCTTGGAGGTTTTGATCGTCCATGCGTCGGCAACAAGCCCGGGCGGTGAATGGACAAAGCGTAGGTGATTTGTGCTGACGATCTACGCGGGAGGAGCGACAAGGCAAGCCAACCTTCGCGCGTCTCGGTGAGGAAGGTCACTTGGTGGAAGGTATCTAGAGTCGTCGCGCTTGGCCATGCTGCGTTCGCAACATCTACGCCGCGGAGCTTGAGGACACCGTCTTCCGTTACCACCCGAGCTGCCGGTGTGGACTTGCGACTACGCTACGTCCACGGAAGGAGAGAACAACGCTACTGATGGTGCACCTCGCCACGATTGTGGCCGCCGGAGGAAGCTTTGGAGAGAACCATCACGCAGGTGGATCATGTCTATGAAGCTTTGCGAGAGAGCAAGAGAAGGTCGCCACTCTGCAAGAGATCCTCTGACCAAGTCCCGAAGAAGATGAAGACCAGGGAGGATTACGAAGAAGATCGAGAGGAAGGCCGGTCGAGCGGAGGATGATCTGCGAGCGGAGGAGCCAGCGGAGCCGGTTGCACGAGCGCTTTGTTCTTTGCACGATTCGAGGTGTCGAGATCGGTTGCCAAGATCTTTGGCTCGCCAGAGTCTCACGGCCGTTAGGAGCGTCGCGCGATTGTGGAGGCTTTCCGAGTAGTTGGTCTTAGTTTGATTTTGAGCTTAGCGATTTCGGTTTAGCGAGTCGCCCTTTGGCGGTAGTTTTGTGTGCTTAGGTGGTTGTTTCTTTTTGTGTGCGGTATGAGTGCAAAGGCCCTTAGGCATTTGTTGCGGCCATGCTAAGACCTAAGTAATAAAGGTATTTCATTTGAGTTTCTTGGTGTGTTTTGTTGGGTTTAACCTACCCCTGTTTAGTTCTCAACTTATCTTGTGCTTGCTACCTTATCTAACCCATGGAGCTTAGCGGATGGTTCAAACTCGTCGAGGCTCATTGCTAGTGGTTCGGTGCCGGCAGACCGAGGCAATGAGCAACCAGCGCGGAGGCGAGTTCATACAAAGCACCCCAATTGACTTGCAGAACTTTGGAGCTTTCATGGCGCCGGACTGGTGATGAATACTATGATGACTCGGATGCAAGCTATGAACAACGGTGCCAACAACAATAACAACAATCAATGATATGGAGCCCGACCGCTCATGGTCACCATGGACCATCCAAACTTGCGAAATTTATGAGGACTCGTCCACCAACATTTCGGACACGCTCTCCGGTGGAAGCGAGGCGATTGGCTCGAGAGTTATCGAAAGGAAGCTGCGATCACCCGGTCGCGATCGGGAAAAGGTTACGTATGCCACTCACGGATGGAAGGCACCGCTCTGAATGGTGGGAGAACCTGCGCCGCCCATGAGGCGCCACGGGATATCACACAGAAGATTTTTGCGACATTCCGCGAGTATCACGTGCGAAGGCATTATCAATCGAAGAAGGATGAGTTCCGCGCTCTCAAGCAGGAGCTATGTCGATGTCGACTACCTCAACAAGTTTTCACGACTGGCTCGCTATGCGGCGAAAGATGTAGCCACGGACAAGGCTCGTCAGTCGTTTCTGAAGAAATGAACAACGGGCGCAAAGTCGGTTTGATCGCCCATACTTTTCCCGATTTCAAGAGTCGGTCAACAAAGCCTTTGTTTTGGAGGACAAGCGCAGGAGGCGGAGGATAGCAGAACGCCGGATGGCTCGGCAAGGGAACCATCAATCACGGCGAGGGGCAAGAATACGGTGCAAGGCACGGTTCAGCGTGTTTCCACCGGACTTCGTTCGAGCACACAACTTCAACACCCGCCCACCGCTCGGAACTTTCGCAACCCTGCACTGTCAACCCCAATCCAGGAAGCAACCAAAGAGAATGCACCAAAGGTGCATTCGCTGCGTCGGCCGAGCCATTTGCCAATCGATGTCCGCAAAGGGAACAATCACTCGATGCGCTTCAACCTTGGAGCTACTCCATCCAAGACACCAGCACCGGCATCAACCAAGGAGCTTCACAAGTTGCTTGGTCAAGCGGGAGGAGCACCACGATCGTGATCGAGGCCGTGTCAACCACGTCACTCTGGAAGAGCCGAGAATCACCGGACGTCGTCTTGGGTAAGTTTACGGTTAACTCGATGCACCGCATCGGTTTTGTTTGATTACGGAGCTTCACATTCGTTTGTTTACGAATGCTTGCAGCAAGAATAAATTGGAAGTTATGCAACTTAAGCATACTCTGTTAGTCCAATGCCGGAGCGAGCTAAGTACTAGAGTGGGATGTTTAGGAGCTAAGTTACTCATAGTTGGAGTTGAGTTTCTAGCCAACCTAATTGTCCTAGATACCCAAACCTTAGATGTCATTCTTGGCATGGATTGGTTATCCAAGCACAAAGCGTGCTAGATTGTGGCCGAAGAAGCGTGCGATCGAGGATGTCAAAGGAAACAAGGTAGAATTTCTAGCCACCTCGATTCGTGATGGACATTTGCTAGTAAGCAGTTTGAAGACCCTTTCCTTGGAAGAAGTACCGATGATCGGTGAATACCGGATGTGTTTCGGAGGAGTTACCGGGAATGCCACCGACCCCACCTCGGGATCGCGCGCCGCCGCATCTGGAGCCGCTGTCGCCCGCGGAGAACTCCTCCAACGCCGTCGCCCGTCGAGCGAGCCTCCACCTCGCCGAGCTCGCCGCGGCCACTCGTCACCCCGAGCACCGTGAGCACATCGATGAGATCCGCGTCCCCTCTACCTCCGGTACCACTCGCCGCGGTGAATCGCGCGCGTTCACGGGACCCCAGTTCCGGCGCGCCGCTCTTCTTTATCGTCCACGTCGGAGCCACCTCGCGCGCGTCGGCGCCAGGTGCCTCGTGTCGCATGCGTGGCGCGGTCATCGCCACGTGTGCGCCGTGAAGCGATCCACCGATCTCGAGGCCGAGGCTCGGTGAGCCAGTCTCTGTGAGCCGTGTCTCGGCGTGTGGACCCCACATGTCGAGATTTCTTTTATCATTTCTTTTCAAATCCTCGCTGGCGTCAGCGTTGCGCAATATTCAATTTTTCTTCGAGAAATAATTCAGGAAAATCGAGAAAATCAAATTATGGTTTCTTTTAGATTTCCAATCTTCCAGAGCTCATAACTTTTGCATCCTAACTCCGATTGAGCCCATTCAAATTTCTAAATTTGTCTAAATTCAAGCTCTATTTATCTGAGATTTTTATTTAATTTTTGGAGTTTGTTTTGCCTCTGTTATTTATTTGTTTTGTTTGTTTCGTTTGCGAGTAGACGTCGATTCGTCGGGGAATTTTGTGGAAGAAGGAGCACCCCAAGATCAAAACCAGTACATAGACCTTTTCCAAGGCAAGTCATACCTTTGATCATCTTGACCCCAGTTTTCAAATTACTTTGTGTTAGATTATTGCATTCTACTTTAATTATTTATTTAAATGCTTTGGGCATAGTTATTATCCAAATTGTTATCACACCTTGGCCTTGTATGTCATATTTCCTTGTCACCCTAGATTGGTTACTAGTTGGTATTATTATAGCACCAACGTGGGTTGGTTAGATGCGAGTACAATTGCTTAGCTATGCCACGAGTCATCATCTCATGTAAGTTGCAAATATTAATTATGACTAAGTGACTATGGAACTTTGTGTAAAACTGTGTGCTATGTGTTATTACTTCGTGATGGCATGTGTTGCACTAAAACCAAGCTGGGTGGTAAAGGATTTAGACCGAGGCAAGTGGTGGAGACCGTGTGACATGGTGGTCTATGTGAGGAATGATGGTCTTTGTGACTTAGTTAGAAAATGGAAGTCTTACCTTGGTCAATTAAGGACTTAACTTTGTGCGCCATTGAACTGAGCCTTCTTATGCGACCACATGCACGGTATGGGGCGGGCCTAACTTAGTAAGTTATGGATTCTCGGCATTGATGTTCGGTGGATACGTTAGGGTTGTGTGGCGAGGTGGAGGTGTGACTACTTGGTGGTTGCATCGCGGGGCGATTCGTCTTCCATCGGCGGTGTGTGTTATACCAATTCTATGTGAGTAGGTATAGCGGTTTGTAAGCTGCTTAGGAATATCAATGTTTGAGATGAAGTTTCGAACTGTTTTGTTACGATTGGTGCTTGCTACACTAGTTGTATCTTGTGGGTAAAGTGTACAACCTCTGTATAGTGTTAATTAATCTATTCGAATAGCCGTGTCGCGGTCATGGACATGCTCGGGGATTTCACCGAGCGGTAGTTTTCATAAAATGTTGGGATGGGGCTGTGACCTCAATCATATGGCTATGTGAAATAATCATTTATTGTGTGTCTTTGTGGAAACAAGCATTAAATTAGTATTGTCTATTTGTTTTGAATTATGTTTTCAATCTATTATTTGTATTCAATTGCAAATGTTGCTTTTATGCAAAACCACGAAGCCTTTTTCTTTGGAATGAGCTTTGCATCTATACATTGCATTCTGTGGTATGATTTGCAGTGCGGTTGTGTACTCACGCTTGTTGTAAAACTTGCGCCCAAACCTCTGAGAGAGGAGGAGTCGCTTTGCTTCGAGGAGGAGTTGTTGAAGGCCGATCGTTCGTTAAGGTCCGGATCGATCGGTTGCTGTGGTGAATTGGTGGGATCTACGCTGGAGTTTTCCGTTCGCTCTGTGCATTTATTTCTCTGTTAGCCTGCGTGGCTTAATAAGTGTAAACTTCGACCATAAGGTCAAAACCCTTATTTGTTATTCAAACTAATCGTTTACTTTATTTATCGCTTGTGTGGAGCGATATTTACCTATGTTAACCACTGTGTGCACTAGCGTGATCTTGGACTAGTGCGGTATACATAGAGGTTCGAGGTATGTAATGCAGGTCCGACAATAACGCTTCTCCCTCCCATGCATCTGCGCTTGATGCGGGTACCTAAAAACAACAAGAAAGCAAGAGTGAGTCCACAGACTCAGCAAGTACATAAATAAAAGCGCATAATTCAATCGAACATCAACATCCATATATAGGAGATCAACAATAACACAACTCACATGCAAATGCAATGCTCGGGGTTCCTTTCTCTTTAACTTTCTTTGTGCATTACACTGTAATGCAAAGTATGCAACCGTCGCGCATACCCATGCACGTGTGCGCACGCACGAGGACCAATTGCCCAATACTCGCAAGTATTGGGGACCTCATCACCACACTCCACGAGTGTGGGGATCTCAAGCCCGTCACATTCATGGCGAGGACCTCAAAGATGTGCATGCTTGGTCATCACAAGACCAGGCCTCAACATGATATAAAAATGCATATGCACCATCTCTTTTCAACATCAAGCACTAATGGTGGTAACAACATTCATGAATAAAGGCAATAACAACATTCTTGAATTAAGGCGATAACAACATTCATGAATAAAGGCAATAACAACATTCTTCAATTAAGGCGATAACAACATTCATGAATAAAGGCAATAACAACTTTTATGAATAAAGCATACCCATATTTTGAACATTCACCATTCTAATTATGCACACTTATCAACAACCACACGACATTAACAAGCATCAAACCCGCATTCACGTCCAAGCAATCACAAATAAGGACCAAACGATGCACTTGCCTCAACCGTGCGGGAACGAAGGACGCGAAGAGGGTGCCGCCTCCGGAACCAGTTCCCCACCTAAACATTCAATTAAGAAATGCTAAGACAGCAATAGAGGACCGCTCAAACCATAAAAGTAAACACGGACTCACAAAAGTTCCTTTAGCGCGAACCCAGCCCCAACTTCTAGATGTCGCTTTGTCCCCCCTGTGGACAGTCATGTTCTAAAATTCATATCTTTTCGTACAGGGATCCAAATTAGGTGTTCTTGGACTTCATTGAAAGGTTATCAAATTTTCCAACTAAACCTAGTTGGTGAATCTCCCAGATTCGGCCATCTATAATCACTTTTAAGCTGTTTAACAAAACATCGATTTCACGTCAGACTTTCTGGACAGATCACTAAAACTAACATAACTTTTAGCTCGTTCATCCAAATTTCGCGTTCTAGTTCTTCCCTGAAAGCTACGACAATTATCTACAACTTTCGTTATACTGAGATCCTCTAATTCTCTCTTTAACTTATTGCACAAGTCAGATTACTAAAACCTGTCAAAATGCTAACAGATTCGCAGAACAGTCATACTAAATAATTCATAACTTCTGCTAAAGAGGTCCAAATAATATGATATAGCACTTCATCGAAAGCTATTGACGTCCTCTACAACTCTCTAGGAGAAGCTCAAGACTGAATCCGCACTTAACTACATCAAAACGTCTGTATAACGCGATCTGTTCTGAGAGACAGAAATACCGACATTGCTACAACAATCAAAAGATGCATCTACTCGGGGAAAACGGTGTTACCCTGTGACGAAACACCGCGGACGTGAAGAACTCCCAGCGCAGGCCACGATCTCTCCCTCCCTCCCCTCTCCTCCTTCTTCTTCTCCTTTTTCTTGGCCGCGATCTCCCAGGCGGTCCTCCTCTTCCTCTCGACACCGGCAATGGGGGGCACCTCCTTGGACAGCAGCAGGAGGAGCAGCGAGGAGGTGGCGTGGGAGGAGGAAGTGGGGCGCCAAAGGGGAGGAAGAAGGAGGGATGGGGCGGCGGCCACAAGTGGGAGGAGGGGGAAAGGGAGGCGGCTAGGGTTTTGGGGAGGTGGCGCCTCCCCTTGGCCGGCCACCACATGGCCACCGGCCAAGGCCCAAGCCAGTTCTTGCCGTACAAGCGCTGATTTCCCCTCTCTAGCTGCGAAATTAATCATTTTCTATTTGGTCCTTCGTCAATTCAGATAACTCTCTCCCTATTATTTATTCTCTCCCGGTTAATTCCTTTCGTATACTTTTGGGGTATTACGCTTCATGTTATTTAAACATTCTTTTCGTCTGTTCTTAATATTTTGAGCTTAGTTAACCATGCTTGATATTTGTTTAACGTCTTCCTTCTATCTTGCCCTATATTGCTTTGCATATATTTGTCGGGCTATGCTATGAATGCTCCAAATTATTTTATTGTACCAAAGTTATTCATTTATTCCAATCACTCCTTCTGTTTAGGTAACATGGTAGCCTACATAAACTTAAATACTCGATCATATCTTGCGTACTTCACGAACAACCACGACACGAGTTTATTATCTACTTCGTGGATTCCAACACTACCGTTCGCTGTTTTTAATTTAATATATGCAAGAGGATATTCCTTTTCCATTTCGTGACTCTGCCATTTACTGTGACATCTGTGTTTTGCATACCTAAGGCGTTGTTGTATTACCCATCAACAACTACGTTATAGTTCGCTAAACTTTCCATTCGCGGGGTGATCCGACGGCGCACAATTTCTTGCCGACGTATTTGAACTTTCTCGTGCTGCGCTGACGATAAACTTGACGTCCTTTAATCTACCAGACAGTTAGTTACTTTTACAGTTCTATATGATTTTACTCCTTTTTTAATCAAAATGTCGTTCAAACAATATATTTTTTATTTGGATTCTCGAAACAGATTAGTATATGCTTGCAATGATTTGTCTGTTTGTCTACATGAAGAAATTTTAGATTTATGATTGTGCATTGTCTTTCTTAATTATACACTCCTCACCTAGTCCCTATCCGCCACCTCTAACATAGATGGTGGTATTCTTTCATGTGAGATATTTTACAACGTCATTAGTCTTTCTTAATTGTCTCTCATAGATGGTGTGGCGAGAATTGCTAGAATCAAAACTAAATCTTGAGTAGTTAGGCTCATCACAAGATAAGGGTGTTGTTTATTTGTTAGATAATACTAATAGTATTAATTTAACTCTGACACTCCCCGAGATCAAACTGCAGGGACTGATGAATTGTTATAGAGGGAAATATGCTCCTTTTCTTCTCGAGAAAAAGTTGGTGATATTCCTTTGCAACGAGATATTTTGGGAGAATACATTGTATGAAAGCTCCTACATGTTTGCTCCAATCCAATATACACACAGATTAGCGCATCCAGTGATTGGCTATTTAATAAGCACTGATAGAACAAACTCTATCAATTTGGTGGTGAATCTTTTGTCCTACAATGTAAACTGATGGTTGTTTATTCTGTATAATTGTTTATGTGCATTTTCCAAACACATATTATGATAGTTCTGGCTCACATCTCAAAAGCTGATTCAATTTTTAATTAGTGCATGTTTGCCTATGTATATGATAAGTAGCCAAGAATGATTAGCTCTAAATCCTATTTGTATGCTATAGGCTGCCATTATAGGAATACTTATCTATTGCCGCTTCATGTTGGACACAGGTGTCATGCCACACCTAGGATTGATCCTCCAATGATCAGTCCCCACATCCTGAGAAGTTGGTGGTATTCTTTTATAACGAGATATTTTGTGAGAATACATTATATGAAAGCTCCTACATGTTTGCTCCAATCCAATATACACACAGATTAGTGCATCCAGTGATTGGTTTTTTTAATAAGCATTGATAGAACATACTCTGTATCAATTTGGCGGTGAGTATTTTGTCCTACAATGAAAACTGATGACTATTCATTCTGTATAATTGTTTGTGTGTATTTTCCAAACACATTCTGATAGTTCTTGCTCACAGCTCAACAGCTGATTCGATTTTTAATTAGTGCATGTTTGCCTATATATATATATGATATAAGTAGATAAGAATGATTAGCTCTAAATCCTGTTTGTGTTCTATAGGCTGCTATTGTAGGAATACTTATCTATTGTTGCTTCATGTTGGACACAGGTGTCATGCCACCCTTAGGATTTTTCCTCCAATGATAAGTCCCCACCCTAGCTCATTTATTGATATTTAATAAGGACAAGGATGTCCAATGGTCATGTTCTATGAACAAAGCATATTGTTGTTTCACCACAGAAAAGTAAGCTATTATTGCTTAATGAAACATGGCATGGTTGGAACTACTTGGAGATCGACTACGACTAACATAAGGAATGTGGGAGACTAGGAGCTGTCTAGACTCTAAAAGCAAGATTGAGACACACTTAGTTTGCATGGATCATTTTATGTCTAATCATCTGCAGGTCGTGCATATACTTTGGACTTTGGAGAATGTGGTTGGGGGTGCAAACATAATTGAGTAAGTGTATCTTTCTAGTAGTAATCTTAATACAATCTTTTTTAGTTTGGAATTTATTCAGAGGTCAAAAGTAAAAACATTTTTAGTTATAGATCATCATTTTGTTGTTATTTACACGTTTAGAGTTTATCTCTACAGATTTTTTTTTTTGAAAAAAAAGTTCTTTTGATATAGTTCTTAAACAACTTTTCAAATGTACCTATTATTCTTGCCTCTGTGGTAGAAGAATGTGTGTTACGAGTTAGTTTAGTAGGCCGTGCAGTTCTTATCTACTTGCAGTAGAATGTATAGATTACCTTCTCATTCATTTTAGAGAAAAAACTCAAGGCTGTCTATAGAACAATGCTTCAAATTATGCGAGTTATCGATAAATAAAGGAAACTTCTTATGCGAGGAAGATTGATATATGATAACGAAATCACAGTGCGCTTTTTCTCCTATCTTTGTCTCTCATGAAACTAAGGAGCTGATCAAGAACCTATAACTACGACCTCTTAGCTAGACATGATGTGACTAACTGAAGTACTGTATAATCCATAGAACTGCCCTTTGTTCTTTGTTCTTTTTGCCATGTTCATGTCATGAGCCACATTGTTCTAGCCATGTTATAGATAAAGATCAAGCAACCTAGAGCATGTTTTAAACTATATGCTAAAAGCGGACTTAATGAAATCTCAGTTGCCATATATGAAAATATACTTACTACAGTTTCTTGATTATATTAACTGGCAGATTTCTATGAAATCTAGGTGCTTTGTTTAGCCTCTATAAAATTTCCTACTTTATCTACACTTCCATGCAAAAAAAGAGCATTTTTGACTATTAATAAAGTATTCAGATTCGGATCGTCGATTTATATGTTTTTATGTTTGTTCCTATTCGTTTCAAGCGCTAAATTTACATGCTTACATGATTGTTTCCTATAAATGGTTATAGTTGCGAGTTTGTTACTATTGAGTTGTTATATTAATAAGTATGCTACTAATTACGTATCTTTGGAACATTTGTCTATTGCTCGCTTAATGGAGGATACTTACAAGTTAGAATGGAAAGTTCTGAGCTTTCAAAATAATATGAAATACTCTGGTTATTTTCTTCTTTTGTTTCTTGTGGATATGGCTCATGTTGTTGTGATACGTTAAAGTCTAATGTTCAAAAGAAATAAGTTCATTTATAACCTTGCGCCTCGTGCAATGGCCACAGCCAGCGCCATTTGGCGCGAGTTGCTTCTAGTGATTATTAATGTTGTGAAAATATGTATTATGCATGGTTGCTTGAGTGTATGAATGTCTATGAACATGAATGATAGAAGTATGAATGAGTTAAATTCATAGGTGATATTCTTTGAGAGATATGATTATGATGATTCATGATTTATGCATATGCATCATGTTGACAAAATGAAGACTTGGTCACATGGTGACCAAGCATTTATTGAATCTCCGTCATGTATTTGGCGGGCTTGAGGTCCCACACTTGCGAAATCATGTGCAGCTAAAACAAGCCGCAACTCCTCGGCGGTCCATGGAAGAACACATTCAGCGACGAGCATCTGTCGAGGCGTCGTCCGGAGCATACGGCCAAGTAGTTGAAATCATGCGGTACTCGTGGTGTCCTCCGCCTGTCTCAAGGCAAGGAACTGCTGCGCTTGATAAGCGGCACTCCCTGCGTATATGGGCCTCTCGGGCGCGTCCACCAATTCGTCCCAAGTCGGGCGTGACGGTAGGCTGCATGGCGGAATAACTATCCCACCACGCGCTCGCCGCTTTACAGCCAACGATAGGCGGCAAACAAGACTCTCTCAACTCCGGTACAACTGCGCAATGTTCGAGCTTCTTCTCTATGTTGTGCGGCTAGTCTTCGCCTCCATCGGGTCCTTGCCGCCCGCAAGCGTCGGAGGTTGGTCATTGAAACTTCAGCAAGACCTCCGGGCGCTCGGTGTGAAGCAGCTCCTCGGCGGAGCGGAGGCGGGCGGTGTTACGTCGATCGCCTCAAGCATCCGGTCCGGTCCATCCGGTTGCGCTCAATCATCATCATAAACTTCGACCATGGATGGCGGAGGAGCACCTCCTCAGGCGGTCCACCTCGCTTGGGACGGCGGTGCGAGAGGCTCGCCATGCTCGAGCGGCTTGCTGGGATGGCGTCCCGATCGTGAAATCGCTCGGAGGTGCTACGTGGTGCCCTAGATGGGGATGGGGAGCCTCTACGCGCGAGGGCTCCGGATCGCGTGGTCGGTCTGTCATCTGTATTAGACAAGGATGGTTAGTAAATAAGATAAAAGCCATTACCAGCCATACATGCACAATCAATATCAAAGAGCATGAAAATTGTAACATCAAATGGAACACGAACATTAATCAACATAAAACCGAATCGATACAACTCATACATAGCGCGCGACTTAAGATTACAAGCGAAATAGTAGTGTTTGCAAATAAAACATAATAGTTCGGCATCTACTACCTATTACATAATCCTAAGGATACACGCTCAAACATAGAGCTCCACGCCTTATGACCTAGATATTATTCCGGTCAAAGTTCACCTGAAGTCATCGGCGGTGGTATCGAGGGATCTGTGTCTTCCGGTCTCCGGGTTGGTGAGCGTAAGGGGATCCTGGCGATGATATGGCCTCCTACTTCGGGAAGGCGATAGTCCGCGGCGCAAATGTCTGGCGAAACCTCATTAGCGCCATCAAAGACATCGGACGAATTAGCCTCATGTCATGCATAAGTGCAAATGCTCTGGGCTATAATGAGACGACGACGCGTCTCCCATAACTCATGCACTATGCGGTGATGCATTTGGTCCATTCGTGAACCAATCTCGCCAATCGCACGACTTGGGGTCCTCCCAACCGGATCTAACAAGCGAGTTCACGTCCCTAGCGGCGTGCGCGCATGGAAAAGTGATCATATGGGTGGGCTAACTCGTCGGTCGTAGCGAAGGCGACTCATGGCCACCAAAGCCACTTCTTGTAACGCCATGGCCTCGAAAGTACGCGCTACCGCAGGCGGTAAGGTATGCTCCCCGTGACTTGTCTAGCAACGATATCTATCACTGCCATAAATTCCTCCATTCCAGGTCCTCGATCACGGCGGTAGATGGAATAAGTGGGCTGATATGTGAAGTTCGCCCTCCACATCATGTCTCGTAGCAACGCCGGGTATCCATCCACTCCTTCAGCTTGAGTTTCCCGGACAAGGTACTGAGGGTTCATCTAAAGGCAAGAAGGCAAGGTAAGTTAGTTTCATAAACCAAAATAGGGTCAGGAGAGAAAAGATACTAACATGGATAAGGAATAAAAGATATTCTTAACTTAAACTTCCTGAAAGTAATTTGATAATTTCAAAATATTTTGACTCTAGAAGGCTTACTAACTCTAATGCCAGTGCTACCTCTAACCTACAGTCAGTATGGCTCTGATACCAACGCTGTGGGGACCCCGGTAATTATCTCGATAAGACCGAGATTAGACAAGGTCTTAGGGACATAATCACGGGTCTCCGGTAAATGAATTCCAATTTAACTCTATCCAAGTGAGAGGCTTACCCGAATACTAGAGCCTCAACGATCATGCGCGCTGCTCCTTTGCGGCGCTACATGATTGTCGATTCTCCTTCGATCCAAGCACTACACTTAGTGAGTTAAATGGGAATTCATCAACAACGAGTATGACTTATATTGGCTCCCAAGATCAACGACCAATATACTCATACCCTCATCCAACGTTGATTACATCCATACAATACATACAACAAGAGATTAAAAAGACATACTGCATAATAGTTAAAGTCTACGACTTATTACATACAGCCGACCGCCAAATTCAAGTAAAGTACCAAGTAGCGTGAAGTAAATAGATAAAGCAAAAGACCAGGTGGTGGTATGCCCATCACCCATCGACAGCATTTGGAAGTTAAATGATAGCACACTACTCATTAGTGTCACCCAAGTCAACACTAGCGAGATCGTCATACTCATAATCTTCCTCACACGAAAAGGCGACAAACATCCGGTGAGTACAAGTGTACTCATAAGTCTTACACAAAAAATAGTTATGCATAAGGGTTATTCAAAGGATGGCTCATATTGGTTTAGTTTTGCAAAAGAGACGCAACAATTAACATCCTACACATACTAGTTTTCATGTGCCCATTTAAAATCAGATTTGAAGTAGAAGTAAAGCATGTAGTAAAGCATTTGAGTAATAAACAATGGAATCATACAAAGACCAAAGTGGCAGCCCACCTTGATGTACTAAACACATGAACATCCCGTTCATGGCGAATACCAAGTTCAACCACAATTTTTAATTAAAAGTCTAACAATAGTAACTCCGAACTCAAGCGGTTGTCCATAGCAGTGGACACGGCTATTCGAATAGATTGATACCTGCAGGGTGTACTACTTTACCCACACGACTTGATTACCCCATAAGCCTCCAGAGGCCTGCGAAATAGCACACTTCCTATGGTATCTTAGTGGGTAAATCAAGATCTGATCATTTTCAAAGAAGAAAGCCCTATTGGGCTAAGTCCCCCTTGTGAGATGGTTCCTTGCCTAGTACAAGCGTCGATAGCATTTGCTAGGGGCTCACAAGTTATATTGGAAATACCGATGCAATCAAAACAAAAGAATTGGTGCTCCTTGCACACTATAAAGGATTACATCGGCTCCTCAAAGTACATAGGATTTCATGGTCGCTATGCCCTTACACCACCAAGGACTTAACACAATAAAACCCTCCCCTACTTAGCCGTCGGCTCCCAACCCGCGTGTGGCGGCACGAATGTACTTGAATTAACAGCGTTACCAAAGTTCGGTCCTCAATTGTCCGACAAGTCCTTCCACTTACCCAATGCTCGTGCACAAAGCACCATCACTAACCAACACTTGTCCGGACCAAAACTTATTTAAAAATGACAAAGTTTAACTCATAAACACTACAAAGATCTGAAGTAAAAACATAAAGTAAGAGTTGTGTGTATCCCAAAACCACGGGTTATTCAGACGATCGAACTCTGTGCCTAGACTTGCATGGCTAGGCAATTCTATCACCATAATTCACACATCCTATCTTAAGCATATAGGAGTTGGCATAATTCAAGATTAACCTCAAGCATAGGACATATCTAAACTACACATCACAAAAATATTGACATAATCAAAATAGCATGCAAGCAATTATCATTGCACTAACTTAACCAAAGCGGGATCAAATATGATGCAAAAGAAAGTTCAAATGATGCTTGCCTTGCTGATACAGTAGCTGCTCACTCTCATTAGCGTAAGTGTCGATATCGATATGCTCGGGATCTATATAATTATAACATCAAATAAATCACAGAAAACAACTCAAAACCAAAATGCTAAAAATGCATGATTTTTCTACAGTAGTTAGATCATGATTTTAAATGATTTCAGTGAAAGAATTACTTCATTTTGATTTAGTATATGAAAGTTATAATGGTTTGAATTTGATTTCAATAAGCCGTCATTATGTAATTTAATTATGAAGTGAAATTTTGTAGAAACGATGGCGAGTACGTGGATTACATAGATAAATAGGCAATATTATTATAAGTTAAAACAGTTGAGTTTGTCCTTTTTGGAGTTTTTATGATTTAGTTATTGATTTTCAAAGTTATCAGCCTTTTATAGTATAAAAATAATGGAGTTAAGGAGTATATTCTCCCAAAATAGTTTCTGTGACAGAGGTAACATGGAGACCATTTTTAGAATTAAGTTCACTGAAAATGAAAATTATCAAAAGTGGTCTCACTGTTTTGGAGCTTCAATAATTACTTGTGCATTCTTGAAGTTATCAGTCATTTTTCTATTGTACAAATAATGGTTTTAATGGATTAATCTCCAATTAATACTCTCTACTACAGAGATAAGTTTGAAACTAATTTTAACATAAAGTTCATTAACAATAAAAATTACCAGAAGAGGTTTCATTCAATTTGGAGTTGATTTGAATTAGATATGGATTTTTGAAGTTAATACAATTTCCAGTGTGCAATAATTGTATTTCGAAATTTCTTAAGTATCAAATACATTTTCTACCGAGAGCTATTCTAGCCTCAATCGCTGACAAGAGGGACCGGGGTCGAAGTTGACTCGGTCAATCCTTGACTTCGATCTTGGCGCATCTAAGGCGGCGTATTTGAAAATCGCCTTCTACTTCTGACAACATAGACTCTTCTAAACCTACTAAAAATACGCTTTGCCTTAGCGAATATGTACAACAAAGTTTACACATCCACTTAACCGGCTGTTCGGGCCCACATGTCAAAGACTTATCAATTCTTTTAGGGCAGCCATTAAGCAACTAAACAAGGATTTGCGCTAATTAACCCGAGATTTTGCTAATTAAACACGCTACTGTTTTCGGATGGATTGTACGACAACGAGAACGGGCGCTCCGTTGGCTTTCCCGCTTGCTTGCGGCGGCGTGGTCCACGCCGGCGGACAAGGCCACGAATGGGTGACTAATAGCCGTGCGATCTAGGGGTGACTTCAATCGGGTTGGGGCGGCCAGCGGCGGTGCACCGCCGGCGGCGAGGTGACCATACGGCAAGTGCATGCGCGTTCGGTCGAGTGTTGAAGTAAAGAAAAACATGCTTAAGCTTCTAGGGTGGTCGATGCTTACGGAGGGGAAAAAGGCCGGCTCGGTCGAGGCAGCGCGGTAAT
Source organism: Ampelocalamus luodianensis (assembly GCA_036346255.1). Lineage (NCBI taxonomy): Eukaryota > Viridiplantae > Streptophyta > Magnoliopsida > Poales > Poaceae > Ampelocalamus > Ampelocalamus luodianensis. Next base: position 18,482,149 of record CM070637.1, read on the forward strand.
GGTGACAGCGGCGCTAGGGCTCCGTAGCGGAGAGAACTCTCGGACAAAAACCAAAGCCAAAGGAGTGTTGAAAAAGCTAAGAGAAGTCCTCGGGATGGTGTCATCACAAGCTATTGGAGGATGGCTTACGATTACGACAAATGCGGATGAACAACAACCGGTAGAAAGAGGAAGTTCCAAATTGCCAAATCTCTGTCAAGAATTGGGGAATTAGTTGAGGGGAAATGAGGCTCATACCACATGACCGGGATGGCGCACAAGAAAAAGTAAGGAGCTTCTTGGAGGCTATGTTTGCCCGGAGCGGCCTCGGTGCGCGCTCTGGAGCGGCGATGGACGCCGTTGCCGGATTCTGGCGATGACAAACAGGAATAAGGAAAAATGGACACGGCATGCAATAGCAAGACTAGGGGACGCCATGGCTTTGAGCTTACCGAGAATGGAGCATGCACAGCGTCCTCCTCCTCTCGGTGCGAGGAGAAGTGAGGCAAAGGAGGAGCGGAGTGGGGTTTAAACCCGGGATTGACGGAAAGAAGGCGGTGTTAGAAAGCGGCTCGGGGATAGGTTGGTTTGGGCGGTGCGTCACGGCGTCGGCGGGCGCGAGCAGCGGCGCGGCGTGGAGCTCGCGCCACGAATGCTTCGCGAGGTGGAAGAAGACTCGACCGGTGGGACCGCCTTGCGGCGGCCCGAAGCAGTGGGCGTGCAAATGAAAAGTGTTGATCGGCCGTTGGATCGTGAATGGGCGATCGGATCAATGCGCCGTTGGTTGGTGTCCAGAATGATCACGAGATCGGGCTGTTGAGCTTGGATCGGACGGTTCACAAGAAAGCGCGATTAGCGGTGCGGTGCGATCGGTTGGGTTGCGCGGGACTCGAGCCGAGTGCAGTTGGGCCGGTTGAGCGATACTAGGTTTGGTGATTGAATTTCTTTTGATTCTAGTTTGACGGTGCTTTATAAATAGAAATAAATTTCATAAAATCATGAAATAATTTGTGGGGTTCCTGGGATGATATAGTTCCCATAAAAATTATGAAACCCCACTATTCATAATATAGTTTGTGATATTTAATTTCAAATATGTTGTATGTCTATGAATGTTGCTTGAATTTTAAATGAGTTCAAACTAGTCTAAAAATTTTGGAAAAATTATATTAATTCATGATAATTAATTTAGTATTTGAATAAATTATTTCCAGACGATGATCAAAACTTTTATTACTGATTTGAATTGAAATTCAAACTTTGAAGGGTATGTTCATGTTTTTATGATTTTCCAAGTGCAATATATTATGAAAAGGTTTGAATTCAATAATGCATGCTAATGAAATACATATTAATCCATTTTAATTGTTGGGGCTGTGACAAACCTCCCCCTTACAAAAGATCTCGACCGAGATCGGGTGGAAGGAAAATTAGAAAGTTTTCATTAGAAGTTATAATTTATGTTGTCTTGATTTCCTTCAAAGATAGTGTTGACAGGTTATAATTTACATTAATATGTTTTACCTTTCCTTTCTTGATCTGAAGGCACTTCATGCGAGAGAAGAGTTACGGATATCTTTGCTCGCATCCGGTCTTCACATTCCCAAGTCGCTTCATCTTAGTGTGGTTGCTCCATTGGACCTTGGCGAACTTGATGTCACGATTCCTAGTTTTACGCTCGGTTTCCTCAAGGATACGAATTGGTCTCTCGATATGACGGATCGGGTTGCAAGTCGAGTTTATCCAACTCGGTTGCTTCCGTTGGGACTCGAGACATTTCTTGAGTTGGGAGACATGGAAGGCGTTATGCGTGCGAGAGTGATGGTGGCAACTCCAGCGGTATGCCATCGATCCCAACTTAGCTAGAATACGAAAGGTCAATATAGCGAGGTGCTAATTTACCTTTGATTTGGAAAGCGACGAAATCCTTTCATAGGAGAGACTTTAAGATAAACATGATGCGTCCACTTGAAACTCAACTCGCGGCGACAATGGTGCGGCATCGACTTCGGCGTGATTGGTAGTCCTAAGTCGTTCACGAATGACACGAACTTGTTCTTGACATCTTCCACCAAGGTTGGGCCATAGAATGGCCTTTCCCGCCGGACCAGTTCAAAGGTGTTCTACAAGCTCTCCCATACAATGCTTGAATGGTGACATTTGAATGCTTGATTGGAAACTATTGTTGTAGGAGAACTCCGCCAAGCGGTAAACATTTTCCCAACTATCATTTGTGGGACAAGATCGCATGTAACATCCCCATTTTTGGCTTGTGTTTCAAATGTAAGAAATTGAGGGTAAATTAAAACTTTTCCTTCATCCTCTTACTCTTGAAACTTTACGAAATTCTTGTAAAGGAATTTTGGGAAATTCAAAATCAAAATCCTCATTTATCTCAAGTCAAAACCTTCAGGTGAAATCCTATGTCAAACCCTTGGTAGTAAATTTTCCTGGGCTCTAGGGTTGCTTGGTAACACCTCTGAATTATTTCATAATTTTTGGAAATTATTTGAAATATTTTAGAGCAAGTCAAACCTTGGTCAAACCTCTGTTTTAACCTTCTGGAATTTCTAGAGAAAATTCAGTACACAAACTCCCTCTGGAAATTTTATGGAAGGTTAACCCCAAGGTAAGCAAGCTCCAGTTAAAATTTCATAAATTTTGGAGTTGAATTGATGCCTCAATTAAATTCCCAAAGTTTCAGTTCAAAAATCAAAACCTAAGCGGTTTGCCTTGTTCATTGGACTCGAAGTCGGGCTGGGCTCGAGTCCTTCGGACTCGATCGAGCCAACTAACGCGCCCGCGCAATTCGACATGCATGCTGGCTGTCGGCGTTGAATCTCAATCGGACGGCTCTCATTCGTGTAAGCATTCGGACAACTCCGGTTGCCATCGATTCTCGGTAGTTGGATTACGATCCAACCGTCGCGGATCGTCTGGTTAACCGATCTTTATGAATAGCGATCGCATCGTGGCCGTTCAAATCTCATCCGGCGGCCAGCATCTAATGAGGTTGGGCTCAACCCACTAAAACACTTTGGACTCAAACCACTTTGTGTCAGCGGCCGGGTGGGAGCCACCTGTGTTGGTCATCTTCCTCCTTCCACGCGCGTGCGTGCACGTGCGCCATGGCGAGAGAGGAGGTGACTTGTCACCTCCTTGAGCCCTTTAAGCGGCTAAATGCTTGCCATGCATTAAATGCAAACCGGCTCCTCCTCCCAAAGTCGTCTCTTACGCTCCCGTCGCTCCAAGCGATCACGATTCTTGGGACAAGTCCACCCATGGGCATGTGCTTGCTACTCCTTCGTCCTCGGCTGCTTAAGCCCCTCAAGACCTTTAGTAGCTTTCTTTAAACCCCTTGAGCTCCACTTGCACTCTCTTTGCTTGCTTGAGCCCAAATCTCAGAACCCTTCGGCGCCATTGTTGGTGGAGCTCCTCGGTGCAACCCGCGCTCAGTGGTTTTTCTTCCCTTCTTTTGCTCGGTTTGTGTCCCTTACTTCTTGGAGCAAAACCCTAACAATTGTAGTTGCTTTTCAGGGAGCAGCTCAATTTTGGGGATTTCCTCTTTCGGCGTGAGCACCCCTTCTTCCTCACCGCAGTAGAAGCTTCATTTCCTAATTCCTTGCTCAGAAGCATATATGAGCTATTGTGGAGTCAGTAGTGATGACCGGTCTCACCACAGTTGCTCAGTCGTCATCTTCACTTCTTCTTCTTCGGTGCCGCGCGTTCTTCGTCGCGGAACCACCTCGACCACCTCAGAGCTCCACGATGCTCGGTACCCTTCTAGTAGCCCCTAGAAGCTTGGGCACCATTGGAATGGTTTATTCGGAGCTTTTAGTCATTATGCATTTCGCCGTTTTGGTCGCCGCCGCATCGTCGGTTAGCCGCTTCGGGACACCGCGATGGTGTGGATGGTCCCGATGGGTGCGCAATGCTATTGCGTTCCATTTTGGCACTTAGCTCCCGCCAGCGTGCCTTGGGTCGCCGGCGACAAGCCGGAGGGTGCCCTCGGTTTGTTGTCGGACGAACGGCGGTCTGCGTAATATCGTTCGGACACGATAATGGCGTTCGTGCGATAATCATTGTTAATCATGGGTTAGTAATCATTAGCTGTCCTAAACCCACCTCCTCGATCGCTTACATGTGGCCCGTCATTTTCAAACCCTTCACAATGCGCGTGCGTTTAAACGACATGTGACTTGCGTCGACGGTGGGCCCTATTGCCGGTAGCCTGTTCAAATCATAAACGCCCAATCAACCTCACCGTTCGATATTGGATCGTGGCGGGATCGTGGGAACAATTGACTGTCAGAAGGCTCCCTCAATCCCACCCTTCATCGCTTGATCAACGGTCCGGTTGTGCGAGCAATTGGGTATCCGAAGGTCACCATGATCACGGACCGTTGGAATCAAATCCAACGGTCTTGCGCGCGTCGCATGTTGAGTCGGCCTTGCGCGTGGGCGTTCGATCCAGGTCGGCGGTCCATAATCAACCACGCTTTTCTTTCGGTTAAGGGATATAAATTCCTCGGTGAGCTTTATCTTTCTCTTGGAAAATGTTATTAAAACTTTAGAAATTCATATCTTTTCATTACAGATCCTTTTGGGTGATTTGAGAGTGTTAATTTTCTTTTAGGCTAGAGATTAATCTAGAAATGTTTCAGTGCCCGTTAAGAACCAGAAAATGTTGTGAATCGATTTTAGCCTTTCCAAATTTCTATTAAATATTCCAAAAATGTTATAAAAACTTAGAAAATCCATAACTTGTTCTCTGTAAGTCCAAATAGAGCGAACTAAATTTTGTTAATTTCCTTTAGGGATGAACTTTAGTGAAGGACCAGTTTGCTAGTGGTCTTTACTACTGATATAAATGATGTCCTAGTTTTAGAACTTAGAAAAATCATAACTAATTCGTTATAACTTCAAATGACCTGAAATTTTATATGGGTTATCACCACACCAGTAGGTAGCCACCCTAAAAATTTCAGCTCCAAAGTCTTTCTAGGAAATATTTTGCTACGATTGCTAATTATGGCGAAAATAGGTTTTTAGGGATATCTTTTGCACCACAAATCCAAATTAGGTTTTTCCAGTTTCTATGTCTAGGTATATTAGTATTTTACCTTGTGTATAAATTTCACATTTGGATAATTTTTGCTTGCTCTTTCGTTTAAGTGTTGCTCGTCTTATTGGTTGTTTTCGCTCTTTCGCTTAGGCTTTACATTTGCGGTAACCCCGAGAACGACCCTCATAACAAATTGAGCAACGACAAGCGAGCAAAGCAGTTTGATCATTTCCCATTGATCCCATTACTTTTAAAAGTCTAATATTTTGTTTAACTTCTATGTATGCATTGCTAATTTGTTGTTAAATTGATTAGTTAATCCTCTAGTTGCATAATCTGTAGGTAAATGATTATCCTCTACTACCTGAGCCTAGGTTATTTGCTGTGATTAGAGTTCGTTGAATGAGCTCTTGTCACTTAGTAGATTTCGAATAAATATTGCTTAGCCATGCCTAGTATCGGTAGTATTGGGCGATCATCGACTTAGTCGGTGATCTTGATCACACAACTACTTATACTACTCCATTATGTCCAACCCTTGTGTTTTATTGATTTACAAATCAAAAAATTGAAAACAAAACTATATCTTGACTTGGGCACAATGGTATGTTGATGTGATCTGTTGGGTGTGTGGAATGGTGCCTAAGTCCCCAGGACCGAGTTACTTGTGTCACTAAGCCAGCGCTTATTGCGTGCTAACCACACGAGGGGATATGGAACCTCTCTTGACTAAGTACTTTGGAAGGTGTTAATTATGAGCTGGTGGTGGGTGTGTTCTGTGTGTGTGTTTTGGAGGAGCATTAGCGCACCAGGTTAGGGTACATCTAATGTGTCCTTCTCCGTGGGTTGCGGCTCTTAATTAGCATCGTCCATTGGAAAGCGTCTTGTTAGACTTAGCCATGCCTGCATACCAAAGGAAGTGTGCTAACCGTGGTGGAAAGGCGGTCTATCGTGTGGGTACATTGGTACACCCCCGCAGGTTAAAACTATTCGAATAGCCTCGTCCTAGGTTATGGACATGCTTGGTAAGGTCGTGCAAGAACTAGACTACAACCTTTTAAAAACTTAAACTTGACATGGGTGGTATGAAGGGGTACTTCATGCTATTGTCGTGGTGACTATGGGTTCGTCACTTCTAGGTTGGTGTTGTCATTTATCTATTGCTATAATTGTCTCTCTTTTATTTGAACAATAAAAGTTAATTGCAAACTTGCTTTGAATCTATTACCTTATTGCAAATGGAAACTTGCTTTATCTTTGAAAAATAAGTCGAGCCTCATCCACTTAAATAAAGCTTGCATGTAGTTAATTATAGTTACGTTATCTCACACGTCGGTCTTGCGAGTACAAAAACAATTTTTGTACTCATACGCTTCTTAATATTAATTGTTGCAGAGGAAGAAGGTGAGCCCCAAGGGCCTCACTTTTGTGAGTTGTGTTCCGCGCTGTCTGGGGCGATTAGCTTGGCGGTCGGTTGGTTGCCTTGTGGTAAAGGCACACCGATTGGCTTTTGTTTATCGCCATCTTATGGCCATTTTGCTTCATTGTGTATTTACTTATTTGCATGTCTTTTGGGCGGTCGGCCTCTCTTTGTAATAACTCTCTTTATATTATCTATGTCTTTCAGCTTGTTGCTTTGCTTGGCTCTATGTGTATGAATGGAAATGATGCATGATTTTGTAACGGGTGTGTATCTGCAATTCGGGAAGTATACATATCTCGAGGCTTGGTTTATTTGATTTGTCTTTATTAGGACCAAGTGGATGGTTAAACAGTACATGTTTGATAAACAGGGTCCTCACAAAGTTGGTATCGAGCCATTCCGACCGTAGTAACCCAAGCTTGGTCGTCCTTAGGATATTTTGAAAACCTTAATTTCAAAGTATCAAATGATTTATGAAAGCTTAAGTAAGTTCTCAGATTTTATTCCTTACCTATCTTAGCTTTCTATCTCATCTTACTCTAATTTGAGTTTAAAAGTTGTTCTCCTTTCCTTCTCTCAAAAGATAGTTGTATCGATTAATTGGGTTTTGGGAACCAATGGGTTTGGCAAATTGAAGTGTTAGCTGTTCTCTACAAGGTTTTGAAGCTTCCGAAGTTGAAGATTTCGGCTTAGGAGCTTGGATGCAAAATCTGGACAGCGATCGTTCAATTTCCGGACAGCAGGCTCAAGGGTTCTAAATAGGGTAGAAAATGAGAGGTTAATCAACTAAAACTTGTAGGAACAAAAGGGTAGGATGTGATACTAGTTAGCTAAGTATCTAACGTTATCTTTATCGCCTTAACCTTGCTCTTGAGAAATGTTAGACTTGAGGTAGCGTGCTGGAATTTTATCTTCTCAACCCATTGCTCGTTCATTCAATACGGGTGAATGGCATCGAGAGTTGGGATTTGGTTTGGAGCTTCTTTGGAAACATTTAAAGTTTGTATACTTGCTGTTTTGGCCTTGGTTGAGGTGATATCTCCTTCCCTAATCGTTAGCTTTTCGCTTTCATCAACTTCTAGTATTAGTGCTTTGGTTTCTAACCTAAGTTTCTTAAAGCGAGGATGGTTTGGAGGTACTGGCGTGGCGGCCGGGGCGTGACTGGTTTGGATGAGGAGCTTCCGCCTCCTCCAACCATGGCTGAGGTCCCGCCAGATCGAGCGCAACTGCTCAGAGGCGGAGGTCTCGCCGATGTTATGCGTGCAACACCTCATGCGACCGGTGCCTCGTGATCCGGGCGGGGGGTGATCGATCTCGTGGGGGCCTTGCTGAGTTTCTTCGCACTCGGCCCCACGTTCTCAGTCGAGGACCCTTTGGGCGCAGATGACGGTGCGCGTCGAGTTGGCGTAAGCTCGGCGTTGCTCGATGCTGGACCAGATAGAGCACTCTTTGCCTCCCATCGGCCTTCCGGCGGCGCTCTCACGGTGGGAGAACTTGGCCCATGCGACCGCCGCCACACCGTCTCTTGGGATGAGTTCGGACGGCGTTCCGTCGAGCTCATATCCTGCCGCCTTGATGAAGTCAAGAAGAAGGAGTTTCTCGCGCTCAAGCAAGGGCGTAAGTCGGTGATGGAGTACTGCACGAGTTCAACCACTTGGCTCGTTATGCTCCATCCGAGGTGGCCACCGATGAGGCCAAGCGGAGAAGTTCATGGAGGGTTTGTCGAGGAGCTGCAAGGCAGGCTCTCCATTGTGGATTTTGCTGACTTTCGGACCTTGGTGGACAAGGCCATTGTTGCTTTGAGCACAAGGCGGCGCGTGGCGAAATCATAAGCGCAAGTGGGAGGCCCAGCGACCGCACAGCCGGTGGCCTCTCCGCCCTCGTGTCGGGCCTCGCCCGAGGCCCGCTCGTGGCTTCACTACCACCGAGGCCGCCACCGACTCCTCGCCCTCCGCAGCCGTGCCCCGATCCACGTGCGCTGCGAACCAGCAGGTGGCCCCGCAATCCGGCTGCGGGGTCACTTGCACCGTGCAACCAAAAGGGGCATTATGCCAATGCTTGCCCTAACAGGTGGAGCGACCCCTCGTCCTAATGGAGGGCGCGGCGGGAGGTGGTCCTCCCGGGATCGAGCGTTGTCCCCGCTACCCAAGGCGTGGGTAGTGGCGCGTCAACCTCATCTCGCGGAGGAGGCACAAGAGGCACCCGGCGTCGTGTTGGGTACCCTTTGGTTAACTCTTTCCACCGCTCTGATTTTGTTTGATTGAGCGCATCTCATTCGTTTGTTTACGAGTCTTTTGCTGCTTGTGGGAGGTCTTCTTTTACTCCATTGTTGGTCCCGCTGCTCATTCGCTCTCCGGTTCGGAGTTGAGAGGCGAGTGCGAGTGTAGGGATGTCCTCATTAAGATAGAAGGGTAGGATTCTTGGCAAACCTTATCCTCCTTCGATCGGCGAGCTTAGATGTAATCCTAGGCATGGATTGGTTGTCTCGACATGGGACAAATTGATTGTGCTAGAGACTCATCTACCTCACTAGTCCTTCCGGCGAGCGGTTAGCTTTTCGCCAGAAAGCTGCGGTCCGCATCTCTTCGCGCTCAAGTGAAGCCACTCTAGATATTAGTGAAGTCCCGGTGGTATGTGACTTTGTTGATGTCTTCCCGACGACCTTCGAGGATGCCACCAGTTCGAGACCTAGAGTTTGTCATTGAGTTGGTTCCGTGCATCGCCCGATTTCAAAGAGGCCTTATCAATGGACCCAATCGAGTTGGTGGAGTTGAAGAAGCATTTGGGTGAGCTTCAAGAGAAGGGTTTCATCCGCCCTAGCTCATCTCCTTGGGGATGCTCAGCAATCTTTGTCCCGGAAAAGGACAAGACGCCGCATGTCGCGTTGATTACCGTCCACTTAATGAAGTAACGGTAAAGAACAAGTACCCTTTGCCCGTATCGGCGACCTCTTCGATCAATTAACGGAGATCGAGTTTTCTCAAGATTGACCCGAGAGTGGGATATCACCGGTTCGATTCGACTGAGGATATTCCAAAGACGCTTTTTCTACTCGTTATGGCATGTACGAGTATACCGTCATGTCATTCGGCTTAACCAATGCTCGGCCTTGTTCATGAACCTCATGAATTAGGTATTCATGGAGTATTTGGATAGGTTCGTTGTGGTCTTCATCGATGATATCCTTATCTACTCCAAGAGCGATGAGGAACACACAGAGCATTTGAAGCTTGTGTTGGGCAAGCTTGAGCACAAGTCGTATGCAAAGTTCGATGAAGTGCGCATGCAGTTGAAGAAGTAGCCTTCTTAGGCCATATTCTTTGGCGGGCAGCGTGGAGTGGATCCTAGCAAGATCGGCGGCGTGCTTTCACGAGTCACCTACTTCGGCCACCGGTTCGAGTTTTCTTGGTTTAGCGGGATATTATCGTCGCTTATCGAGAACTTCCCAAGATAGCGGCCGATGGCGGAGTTGCTCAAGAAGGACAAGAAGTTCTCGTGGTCCGATTGCGAGGAAAGTTTCCAAGAACTTAAGCGATTGACCACCGCTCCGTTCTTGTTCTCCCCGATGTCCGTCGAAGCTTTGATATCTTTTGCGATGCTTCTCGTGAGGCCTCGGTTGTGTCCTTATGCAAGAAGGCAAGGTAGTGGCCTATGCATCAAGGCAATTGAGACCTCATGAACTCAACTACCCTACCCATGACTTGGAGTTGGCGGCGTGATCCATGCACTTAAGATTTGGCGACATTACCTAATCGGTGTCGTTGCGAGTGTATTCGGATCACAAAAGCTTAAAGTATTTGTTCACCCAACCGATCTGAACCTCGTGCAAAGGAGATGGTTGAGCTGATCAAGGACTATGACATGGGTATTCACTACCATCCGGCAAGGCCAATGTCGCGCAGATGCGCTTAGTCGCAAAGCGCATTGCAATGCATTGTTACTCCAAACCTCGGCCCATCGGAGGAGTTCCGCGTCTCAACAGGTTTGGTTGAGCATGGTTCCTCATTTGCCTTGGTTGTACAAACCAACCTTGGTGGATCGGATCAAATCTCGCTCGTGATCGGATGTTGGGGTGAACGCATTAAGGAAAATGTCAAGAATGGAACGATGGTGCTTCTCCGTAGATGAGCTTGGTGTCGTGAGGTTCGCACGCGCCTCGTGGTTCCAAAGGACATGGAGTTGCGGAGTTGATCCTCCGAAGCCCACGATTCTCCGTTATCCATTCATCCGGGCCACGAAGATGTATCATGATCTCCGGCGAGATTTTGGTGGACCCGAATGAAGAGGAGATCGCAAGGTTCGTTGTCGAGTGCGACGTGTGCCGCCATGTCAAGGCCGAGCATCGCGTCTCTTTGGCTGCTCACTGACCTTACCAATTCCGGAGTGGAAGTGGGATTGGTCGGGATGGACTTTATCACTGGTCTACCCCGGTGTCCAAAGAAGAATGATGCCATCTGGGTGGTCATCGATCGATTGACTAAAGTGGCTCATTTTCTTCCTATCAAGACTGACCTTCGAGTAGGTCTTCTGGCGGATCTCTACATAGCTCGCATCGTGAGTTTGCATGGTGTGCCAAAGACGATTGTGTCAGATCGTGGTTCATTGTTCACCGCGATTTTGGCATAGCCTCGCAAGAGGCTATGGAACTCGCTTTCTTTCACTATTCAAAGATTTCACCCCAAGCAGATGGTCGGCCGAGAGGGTCAACCAAGTTTTGGAAAACATGCTGCGAGCTTGTGTCCTTTCCTATGGGAAGCATTGGGAGAAGTGCTTGCCATTCGTCGAGTTTTCTTACAACAACAGTTTCCAAGCCAGTCTCGGCATGGCACCATTCGAGGCCTTATACGGAGAAAGTGCATGACCCCGCTGAATTGGTCCGAGACCGGTGAGAGACCTTTCTTTGGCCCGACTCGATTAATGAGGCCGAGGGTCAAGTCCAACTCATTCAGTGATCAGCACGCACGGCTCAATCCGAGCAAAAGAGCTATGCGGATCGCCGTCGTCGTGAGTTGAGCTTTGAGCCCAATGACTTCGCTTATCTCAAGGTTTCTCCTCTCAAGGGTCACGGCGTTTTGGTGTCAAGGGCAATTGGCTCCTCGATATGTCGGTCCATACCGTGTTGCTCGAGAAGAAGGCCGTTGCCTACAAGTTGGAGTTGCATGCTGCACTTGCGGGGTACATGATGTATTCCATGTGTCCCGGCTAAAGAAGTGCCTCCGTGTTCCAACGAGAAACTCCGTTGGAAACTCTTGATGTTCGTGAAGATTTGACCTATCGCGAGCGCCCTGCTCGCATACTCGAGGAGGTCGAGCGAAGAACAAGGAACAAGACCATCAAGTTCCTTAAAGTTCGATGGTCAAACCATTCCGAGAACGAGGCTACTTGGGAGCGAGAAGATGCGTCTCCGTGCGGACTACCCCTCATTCTTTTCCGAGTGAACCAAATCTCGGACGAGATTTTGTAAGGGGGAGGTTTGTAACATCCCCATTTTTGGCTTGTGTTTCAAATGTAAGAAATTGAGGGTAAATTAAAACTTTTCCTTCATCCTCTTACTCTTGAAACTTTTCAAATTCTTGTAAAGGAATTTTGGGAAATTCAAAATCAAAATCCTCATTTATCTCAAGTCAAAACCTTCAGGGTGAAATCTTATGTCAAACCCTTGGTAGTAAATTTTCCTGGCTCTAGGGTTGCTTGGTAACACCTCTGAATTATTTCATAATTTTTGGAAATTATTTGAAATATTTTAGAGGCAAGTCAAACCTTGGTCAAACCTCTGTTTTAACCTTCTGAATTTCTTGAGAAAATTCCAGTACACAAAACCTCTGGAAATTTTATGGAAGGTTAACTCAAGGTAAGCAAGCTCCAGTTAAAATTTCATAAATTTTGGAGTTGAATTGATGCCTCAATTAAATTCCCAAAGTTTCAGTTCAAAAATCAAAACCTAATCGGTTTGCACTGCTCATTGGACTCGAGTCGCTCTGCTCGAGTCACCGACTCGACCGAGCCAACTAATCGCGCCATTCGACCGCTACGCATTGTCACCGTTGGATCTCAATCGGACGGCTCTCATTCGTGTAAGCATTCGGACAACTCCGCTTGCCATCCGATTCTCACCGTTGGATTCGATCCAACGTCGCGGATCGCACTGGGTCCGCCGGTCTTTATGAATAGCGATCGATCGTGGCCGCTCAAATCTCATCCGCGGCCAGATCTAATGAGGTTGGGCTCAACCCACTAAAACACTTTGGACTCAAACCACTTTGTGTCACCGATCGTGGGGCCACCCGTGTCGGTCATCTTCCTCCTTCCACGCGCGTGCGTGCGCATCGGCGCCATGGCGAGAGAGGAGGTGACTTGTCACCTCCTTGAGCCCTTTAAACGGCTAAATGCTGCCATGCATTAAATGCAAACCGGCTCCTCCTCCCAAAGTCGCTCTCTCACTCGCTCCCGTCGCTCCAAGCGATCAAGACGCCTTCATGGACCAAGTCCACCCATGGGCATGTGCTTTACTCCTTTCGTCCCTCGGCTACTTAAGCCCTCAAGACCTTCAGAGCTTTCTTTAAACCCCTTGAGCTCCAGCTTGCACTCTCTTTGCTTGCTTGAGCCCAAATCTCGTAACCCTTTCGGCCGCCATTGTTGAGCTGGGCTCCTCGGTGCAACCCGCGCTCAGCTGGTTTTTCTTCCCTTCTTTTTGCTCCGCTTGTGTCCTTTACTTCTTGGAGCAAAACCCTAACTTAATTGTAGTTGCTTTTCACAGAGCAGCTCAATTTGGGGATTTCTTCGGCCGTGAGCACCCCTTCTTCCTCACCGCAGTAAGAAGCTTCATTTCCTAATTCCTTGCTCGGAGAAGCATATATGAGCTATTGTGGAGTCAGAGTGATGACCCGCCTCACCCCGTTGCTCAGTCGTCATCTTCACTTCTTCTTCTTTGGTGCCGACGCCGTTCTTCGTCGCCGAACCACCTCGACCACCTCCGAGCTCCACCTGCTCAGTACCCTTCTAGTAGCCCCTAGAAGCTTGGGCACCCGCTGAATGGTTTATTGCGGAGCTTTAGTCATTATGCATTTCGCCGCTTTGGTCGCCCGCCATCGCCGGCCAGCCGCTCGGGACACCGATGATGGTGTGGATGGTCCCGATGGGTGCGCAATGCTATTGCGGTTCCATTTGGCACTTAGCTCCCGCCGCCGTGCTTGGGTCGCCGGCGACAAGCCGAGGGTGCCTCGGCTTGTTGTCGGACGAAACGGCGTGCCGTAATATCGCTCGGACACGCGAATGGCGTTCATTAACGATAATCATTGTTAATCATGGGTTAGTAATCATTAGCTGTCCTAAACCCACCTCCTCGCCGCCATGTGGGCCCGCCATTTTCAAACCCTTCTCGTGCGCGCGCGCTTAAACCCGGTGATGTGACTTGCGTCACGACCAAGGGCCCCTATTGTCGTGAGTTCTGTTCAAATCATAAACGCCCAATCAACCTCACCGCTCGATATTGGATCTGTGGTCGGGATCGTGGGAGCAATTGGATCGTCCGGCTCTCAATCCCACTCTTCATCGCTTGATCAACGGTCCAGTTGTGCGAGCAATTGACCGTCCAAGGTCACCATGATCCGACCGTTGGAATCAAATCCAACGATGCGATGCTAAGCGCATGTTGAGTCGCCGTCATGCTGCGGCCGTTCGATCCGGTCGACGGTCCATAATCAACCACGCTTTTCTTTCGGTTAAGGGATATAAATTCCTCGGTGAGCTTTATCTTTCTACCGAAAATGTTGTTAAAACTTTAGAAATTCATATCTTTTCATTACGATCCTTTTGGGTGATTTCAGTAGTGTTAATTTTCTTTAGGCTAGAGATTAATCTAGAAATGTTTCCAGGTTCTGTTAAGAACCGTAAATGTTGTGAATCGATTTTAGCCTTTCCAAATTTCTATTAAATATTCCAAAATGTTATAAAACTTAGAAAATCCATAACTTGTTCTCTCAGAAGTCCAAATAGAGCGAACTAAGTTCTTGGGAAGGTATGTGACCCTCTGAAAAATTTCACAATTTTTAGAAATTGTTTGAATATTTTAGAGGGCCAAACCTGCTTTGACTCTCACCAAACCTAAAACCAGTACCTTGTGGAATTTCTGGAGAAAATACAATACATAAAAACCTCTGCAAATTTTATACAGGGTCAATGTCCCAGTCAGAAGCTCCTGTAAAATTTCAGAATTTTTGGAGTTATTTTGCTACCCAAATAAATCCTCAAAAGTCTCAAAGATATTTAAAACCTAAAAACCAATTTCACTATTCATTGTTCGAGTCGCTCGAGTCCGAGCCACTTGACTTGGTTGAACCACCTAATCGCACCGAGCCGTGTTTCAAAGCGCCGCGAGGCGATATCACCGTTGATTCAAATCGCGCGGCCCGCATTGATGATGTCGCTTTGACCCTCCGCTGCATTAGCCAATTGGGACCATTGATTCAATCCAACCGCCCGTATTTCCGTAGGCAACTGACTGTCCGCCGAACTCCTTTAAATCACACCGCCCATCTAAAATCCAACGGCCGTGGTTTGTCTTCTCTCGCTCTTCTTCCTCCTCGGCTTCTCCGCGCGCGCATGGCGCAATGGCGAGCGAGAGAAAGCGAGGGCTGCGTGATGTTTCACCTCCACGCTTGCTTTTGTCAACGCCTCTCGCAATGCATTTAATGCGCACTGTGCTTTCTCCTCCATGGTCACCGTGCTCACTTGCTCCCATCTTTCTTGGTCTATAACCGGAGCATGAACCGAGCCCACCATGGACTCCTGCTCTTGCTCAAAACCCTAATTCCTTTCCTATAAATTGGCCTCTAGGTCCTCCCCGTGTTCTTTTGCACCACACCTAGCTACTGTTTGAGCTCAAAACCATCTCAAACCTTCAATCCACCATTGTTGGCGTAGAGCTCCAATGGCGCCTTGGTGTCCAAAGTGGTTCATCTTCAACTTTCTTGCACCCTTTTGAACTCCTCAACCTTCCCTATATTTCCCTAACTTGATTTTGGGTTGTATTCACAGAATCACTCAATTTTAAGTTTGGAGATTTTCGCTGGTTTCACCCCCTTCTTCTCCATTTCAGGTAGTGGTTCTTTTTGCAATTATTTGCTTTTGGAGCCTCTTTGAGCTATAATGAAGTCGTGGTGATGATTTGGTTCCACTCATTTTGCTCGTAACCTCATCTTCCACTTCATCTTCTTCGCCCCCGGTGGACTTCATCGTGTTCATGTCTTCCCGCCATCTTTGGAGCTCCTCTCGCTAAGGTAGCTTCTATATAGTCCCTAGAAGTCATGGCACTCGCTTCCTGACCGCAATGAGCATTTTTGCTATTTTCATGTTTTACCAAAATGGCTCCATCTTGTTTTCCTGCTCACGGCGTTTCTAGACCTCCACCGCCGGCGAGGTCATCATCGTGGGGACCGCAACACTATTGCGAACCCATTTTGATAGTTTGTGGCGCCGCCACATCGAGTCGCCGGCGACAAGCCGTGGTAGCCACTCGACTTTGCCGCCGTAGCTCCCGTTGTCGCCAAATAATTAGGACACGCTAATACCCAATCATTAGAAGTATTAATGGTGTCTTAATCCGCCTAATGTCTCACCGACTTGTGGGCCCGCAGTTTCAAATCGTAAAACCAAGTCGTTATGGTGATTTGAGTTTATTTATTGCTAATCATTGTTAGCAATAAATGTGTCCTAAATTACCTTCTTGTCATCGCGCAGGGGCCTCGGCCCCTAAAATCACCACTGCTCAAAATCGTTTAGGACACATTAAGTGCTAATCATCATTAATCATTGGTCATTAGTAATTAATTAGCCGCCTTAAGACCTCCCTTAAGTCATCGCGTGGGTCCACATGCACCGCACGCAGTGTTAAGACTCGCATGTGTGACTTCGCCATCGACATGCGCCCCACGTGTCGAGATTCTCGCTTGCACTTCAATCTTGGACCGCCGTCCATTTGCGACCGCGCCCGCATCTTGTATGCATTCGACCATCCGGCTCTCATCATTCTTGGCCGCCCATCGCTGATCCGCGTCCCGATCATGCGTGCAACCGGACCTTCCGACGGAAGTGCTCTCCGCGCCGCTCATCTTGAGATCTACTACGCCGTGGCGCCAAGGCAACCGCACCGCCCGGCTGCATTCATCCTCGTGAGCCGCTGGATCTTGATCCAACTGAGCCCTGCTTTGAATCGCTGCGCAGCGCGCTGCTGTTTTCCGCGCAGGCTCGTTGGATATTGCATCAACGCCCACGAGCGCCCACGCCGCTTATTTTCGGTTGGGCTGGTTTTTATTTCGTAAGTATTTATTTATCAACCGAGAATTGTATCAAAACTTTAGAAATTCATTACTAATTCAAGATAAATCCTTTTACACGAAACCAATCAATAAATTTGTGTTTCACTAAAGTTTAATATAAAATGCTTTTAGCTATGCTTCAGAGTAGAAAATTGTAATCTTTAATAGCTTGTTTTCTCCTATTTTTATATATTCCAGAATTGTATTAAAACTTGGAAAATGCATATCTTTTCCTGTACATCTGATAATTGAATGGTTTTAACTTTGATAAAATTGTTATTAACTAAACTTTAATCTAAAAATGGTGGTAGGCCTAAGTCAGCACCAGAAAAATATGTTAATAGATTTAACCTTATTAGTAGCAATTAAAAATTCATTTAATGTTGTAAAAGACCCCAGTAATTCCCTGTAGATCCTAAAAATAGAAAGTTGATGTTAGGAAATCCCTCTGTTATCATACTATAATGTGAAATGGGTTTTGCACATGTTTTTTTTTATTTCTGAAAAGTGCTTTACGCTAATTTTGCATCTTAGAAAAATCATAACTAAATCATTTTAACTCCAAATGACCTGAAATTTTATATGGGTTACCACTATACGAGTAGGTAGCTACCATAAAAATTTCAACTTCAAAACCTTTCTAGAAAATGTTTTTGCTACAGTGCTAATTATGGCCGAAAATGGGTTTTTAGGTAATATCTTTTGCACCACAAATCCAAATTAGATTTTTCCAGTTTCTATGTCTAGGTATATTCATATTCTGCCTTATGTGTAAATTTTGTAGCATTTGAATAATTTTTGCTTGCTCGTTTGTTTAAGTGCGGCTCGCTTTATTGGTTGTTCTTGGTTCTTTTGCCTTTTCGCTAGGATTCGACATTTGCGTAATCCCAGAGCGACCCTCCACAACAGCTTTGAGCAAATGCAAGAAGGCAAGCAGCTTGATCATGTTAATCCCAGATTTTAAGTATTTATGTTGATTACAAATTTATGTATGCATTGCTACTTTGTGTTAATAGTTGGCCTAGTAGATGCATTTCCTTAGCAAATGATTATCCTCTACTACCATGAGCCCAGGTTACTTGCTGTGATTTAGGTTCATGGATGGGCTCTGTCACTTAGTAGTTAGTGAATCAATTGCTTAGCCATGCTTAGCTTCTAGAAATGGGCGGTTATCGACTTGTCGATAACCTTGATCACTTAAAACTTATTATGATTATGATTTCCACCTTGTGCCATGTCTATTTATGAAAACCAAACACTGAAAACAAAATGATTTAGACTTGGGCACAATGGTATGATGGTGTGATTTTGGGTGTGATCGAATGGTGCACGGGTCAACAAGGACCTAACATCTTGTTACACTAAACCAAGCATTTTAGCGCATAACCACATTAGAGGGTATGGGACCTCTCTGACTTAGTACTTTGGCGTGTATTGGCCCGAGTCGCAGGAGTCGCAGGAGGGATGGTGTTGGGAGATTGTAGTGTCCGAAAGACTTCACCCGTGATGGGATTTGTTGTCTTTCGCTTGCAATGTAAGCATATGGGTTTCTATCCATATGAGCGGCTCGTAGTTAATACACAAGATTGGAAATGTCTCAGAGGACTTAGCTGCGTGCTTGCATACCTTCTGTAGTGTGCTTGTGGCTTCAAGGCGGTCCAAGTGTGGGTACATTGGTACACCCTCGCAGGTTAAAACTATTCGAATAGCCTCGTCCTAGGTTATGGACACGCTTGGCAAGGTCTTTCAAGAGTTAGACTACAACATTTTAAATTAAAACTTGATGGGTGGTACGAATCGGGATTCGTGCTATGTTGTGGTGGCTATTGGGATAGTCACTTCTGTGTGGTTACTTGTATGTACCTTTACTTACTAGTTACTTTGATAACAAAACAGATTTGCAAACTTGCTTTTAAAATGTATTACATTATTGCAAATAAAGTTGGCTTCATGCAAATGAGACATACAACCTCCACCTAAATAAGCTTGCATGTAGTTTATGAATAGGTCTCCTATTCCACACGTCATTTTGCGGGTACAAAGACAATCTTTGTACTCGGATGCTATGCTTAATTGTTCTGGCAGAGGAAGAAGGTGAGCTCGAGGGGCCTCACTTTTGTGAGCTGTGTTGTGGTAGCTTATGGGCGACTAGCTTATGCCTTGGCCGGTTGCCTTGTGGGTGTATGGCTAACCGGTAATGACTTTTTGTTCTAGCCATCTTATGGCACCTTTTGCTTCCACGTCATTCTTGTATATTGTTCTATTTGGCGGTCGGCTCTCTTTTTGTAATAACTTTACTTTATGTATGTTGTTGTTGAACTTAGTGCTGCTTGTTGTATGGAAATGATGTGTATTTTGTGATGATGTGCATATGTTGCACTGGGAAACATATGCCCATCGAGGCTTAGAATGTTTAATTAGTAATGCTAGAACCAATTGAGGTTAAGTGTTACTAGTTAAATATTCCGGTCCTCAAAGTTGGTATCAGAGCCATATCTGACCGTAGAAACCCCTAGCTTGGTCGCCTCTCGAATATTTTGAAAACTTACTCTCAAAAGGGTTGTGAAACTTAAGTAAGTTCTCTAATTTTTCTCCTTACCTGTCTTAGCTTGCTCATCTCACCTTACTCTCACTTAAGTTTGAAAAAGTTGTTCCTCTCTTCCTTTCAAGAATTAGCCTTTATCGATTAGCTTGGTTTTGGGAGAAACATGAGAGCTTGGAGAAAAGAATTTGGACAGCTGGCTAGTGGTTAGTAATTAAGGTAGGAAATGAGAGGTAAATTCAACTAAAACTTGTGGGAATGAAAGGGGTAAGAAGTGATATGAGATTAGCTAATGCCTATACTCTATTAGGTGGTTATACCTTGATTTTTGGACTGTTTTGAGCTAGAATTTAGTGCTGAAATTTTGAGACTCCTCAAACGATTACTCGTTCTTCCATACGGGTTAGTCGTTTCGGGGAGTTGATTTGTTGGTGTTTGGTCCCGTGCTCTTGGTGGTTATTCTTGAGCCTTTTATTGAGTTCGATGCTTTGCTTTTTATCTCGGGCTTGTAGCTAACTTATCTTAGTGAATCGTGATCGGTGGGACACGAAGCGGCCGAATCACCGTAGTCCCGATGAGGAGCTTCCTCCTCCGACCATGGCGGAAGTCCTCATGCATCGAACGCAATCGCTCGGAGGACCGTAGGGTGTTGGAGGTTATCGCGAGGAACACCTCTACTCCCTCTCGTGCCTCCGGACCGAGGTGGTGGTCACCGTGCTCGTGGGGCTTGCGGAGTTCCTCCGCATCAGCCTCCTACCTTCTCCCGGCCCGAGGATCCTTGGACGCAGACGATCAAGCCGCGGCTCGTTGAGCAGAAGCTCAACGCTTGCTCGCCGCCGGAGCAGAGCGGCACTTTTCGCATCCCATCGCTTGGAGGGTGCGCGACTCATGGTGGGAGAACCTCGCCATGCAGCCACGGACACGTGGTCTCGTGGGAGGAGTTTCGCCGCCTTCGTCGGGCCCATGTCCCCGCCTACCGATGAAGTGAAGAAGAAGGAGTTCCTTGCGCCAAACAGGCGCAAATCAGCGGATCGAGTACTCCACGAGTTCAACCATCTCGCGAGGTACGCCTCGCCGAGGTGGCCACCGATGAGGCCAAGCAGAGAAGTTCATGGAGGGCTTGTCCGAGAGCTGCAGACAAGCTTTCTATTGTGGACTTCCCGACTTCCGCACCTTGGTGGACAAGGCCATCATCGCCGAGCACAAGGCGAGCGTCGGGCGAGTCCCAAGCGCAAGTGGGAGGCCCAAATGTCCGCGACAGCCGCCTCGCTTCGTCCCCCGTGTTGGACCTGCACCGTGGCCCGCTTCTTTGCTTCACCACCGCCGAGGCCTTCAAAGACCAGCTCCACGCCTCCGCAGCCGTGACTCACCACGCGCGTCGCGACCCAAAGCAGCAGGTGTTCTCGCAACCCCGGCCGACGCCACCGCTTCTATCGCACAACAAGGGCCACTACGCGAGTAGTTGTCCTAAGAAGACCGGAGCGCCCCTCGTTCTAATGGAGGACGCGGCGGGGAGTGGTCACCACCCGACTGTAAGACCCTGTGCTTGGGAGGGCCGAGTCAACCATATCTCTACCGAGGAGGCACAGGAGGCGCCCGACGTGGTGTTGGGTACGCCTTGTAAATTTGCGTCCTGCTACGCTTTTATTTGACTCTGAGCTTCGATTCTTTTATTTCGAGGTCTTTTGCTGTTGATTGTGGACTTCACCGTGTTCCTTTGGGATTCCATCTTTGATTCGCTCTCCGGTTCGGAAATGAGAGTTGACCAAGTATGTCGGGATGTTCCTATCCACATCGAGGAGTAGGATTCTGGCTAATCTTATCCTACTCGACCCGGCGCTTGGATGTGATTCTTGGCATGGATTGGTTGTCCCAACACTTGGGGCGATCGACAGTGTAAAGATTGTCTACCTCACCAATTCTTCAGTGAACAAAGGTTTTCACCGCAGCTTGCGAGAACCCCATCTTTATGTCCTTGAAGCAAAGCCAAGATTGGAGATTCACGACGCCCCCACGCAGTGCGATTCGCGGATGTCTTTCCGAAGATTTGCCCGGATGCCTCCCGCTCGAGATCCGAGTTTGTGATCGAGTTGCTGCCCTGCATCGCCCCTATTTCTAAGAGGTCGACGCATGCCTCCTAATGAGTTGGAGGAGCTGAAAAGCAACCGGGTGAGCTGCAAGAGAAGGGTTTTATCCGCTCTAGCTCATCCCCTTGGGGTTGTCCAGCTATCTTTGTGAAGAAGAAGGACAAGACTTTGCGCATGTGTGTTGATTACCGTCCGCTTAATGAGGTGACTGTAAAGAACAAGTATCCTTTGCCCGTATTGATGATCTTTTCGATCGCTTGATCGAGCACGAGTCTTCCAAGATTGACTTGAGGCCGGGCTATCATCAAGTCGATCGGGCCGAGGATATTCCTAAGACGGCCTTTGCTACTCGTTATGGCCTTTACGAGTACACCGTCATGTCTTTTGGTTTGACTAATGCTCCTGCGTTATTCATGAATCTTATGAACTCGGTATTCATGGAGTATTTGGATAGGTTTGTGGTGGTATTCATCGATGATATCCTTATCTACTCCAAGAGTGAAGAAGAGCATGCTGAGCATCTTAAGCTTGTGTTGGGCAAGCTGCGCGAACACCACCGTATGCCAAATTCAAGAAGTGCGAGTTCCGTTGAAGGAAGTGGCATTCTTGGGCCATGTTCTTTCAGCAGAGGTGGTCGTGGATCCTAGCAAGGTCGTTGATGTGCTATCTTGGGTCACCAAGTCGATCACCGATGTGCGAGTTTTCTGGCTTGGTGGCTACTATCGCCGCTTTATCGAGAATTTCTCCAAGATTGCGGCCTATGACCGAATTGCTTAAGAAAGACAAGAAGTTTGAGTGGTCCGCCGCTTGTGATGTGAGTTTCTCGTGAACTCAAGAAGCACTGACCTCACCCAGATTTGTTCTCCCCGATATTCACAAGAGTTTTGATATCTATTGTGATGCTTCTCGTTAGGGTCTGGGTTGTGTTCTTATGCAGGAGGGCAAGGTTGTGGCCTATGCATCGCTGCAATTGAGGCCTCATGAACTCAACTATCCTACGCATGACTTGGAATTGGCTCCTGTGGTCCATGCACTCAAGATTTGGCGGCATTACCTTATTGGTAACCATTGTGAGGTGTATTCTCACCACAAGAGCTTGAAGTACTTGTTCACCCAACAGATCTGAACCTCGTGCAAAGAAGATGGTTGAATTGATCAGGACTATGACATGGGCATTCAAGATCATCCGGCAAGGCCAACGTTGTGGCAGATGCACTCACTCGGAAGGTGTATTGCAAGCATGTTGATGCTCCAAGAGCAGCAGACCTACCCTCATTTAAATTCCAAATACCAATTTGGGTTTGGTCGAGCACGGTTCTCTTGCTACATTGGTTGTGCAACCAACCTTGGTGGACCAAATCAACGCGCACGCCAGATGTGATGTTGGTGTGAGCCGATCAAGCGTAACATCAAGGATGGGATAGCCAAGTGCTTTTCGAGGATGAGCATGGCGTTGTGTGGTTTGGGGCAAGGCCTTGTGGTTCCTAAGGTCATGGAATTGCGGAATCTGATTCTCCGCAAGCCCATAATTCTCCTTTGTCTATTCACCCCGGGCTACCAAATGTATCGGGACCTTCGCCGAGATTCGTGGACCCGAATGAAGCGCGATTGCCAAGTTTGTTGCCGAAAAAGTGCGACGTGTGTCGTCGTGTGAAGGCCGAGCATCGCCGTCCGGCAGCTTCTTCGCCTTTGCCGCGCAGTGGAAGTGGATTCCGCGGCATGGACTTCATCACCGGATTGCCCCGCCACAAAAGGGAATGATGCTATTTGGGTCGTGATCGACAAAGTTGACTAAAGTGGCACATTTCCTTCCCCGTCAAGACTACCGTGGGGGCCTTTGGCCGAACTTTATGTCTCGAGGATTGTGAGTCTTCACGGTGTCAAGACGATTATTTCGATCGTGGTGCACTTTTCACCTCGCGTTTTGGCATAGTCCTGCAAGAGGCTATGGGGACCCGCTTTCACTTCAAGATGCCTTTCATCCTCGTGACTAATGGTCGACGGAGCGAGTCAACCAAGTGTTGGAAGATATGCTCCGTGCTTGTGTTCTTTCCTATGGGAAGAAGTGGGAGAAATGCCTACCATTTGCCGAGTTCTCCTACAATAATGACTTTCAGCCGGTCTTGGCATGGCGCCATTTGAGGCTTTGTATGAGAGATGATGCAACCCCATTGAACTGGTCGAGATCGCGAAGGCGCTTTTCGCCGATTCGATCAATGAGGCCGGCCGTGTCCAGTTGATTCGCGAGCATCCGCGCACGCCCGCCCAGACAAAAGAGCTACGCAGACGCCGTCGCCGTGAGTTGAGCTTTGAGCCCAATGACTTTGTGTATCTCAAAGTCTCACCCTGAAGGGCCATCGCTTTGGCATCAAGGGCAAGTTGGCTCCTCGATATGTTGGGCCTACCGCATCATCGAGAGAGTTGGAGCGCTTGCATACGATTGAGCTACCACTGCACTTGATGGTGTGCATGATGTGTTCTATGTTTCACACCAAGAAGTGCCTCCGTGTCCCGATCGAGGAAACCCGCTGGAAACTCTCGATGTGCGTGAGAATTTGACCTACCGCGAATATCCTGCTCGTATTCTTGAGGAATCTCGAACTGAGAACAAGGAACCGTGTCATCAAGTTCCTTAAGGTCCGTTGGTCAAACCATTCTCAAGACGAAGCAACTTGGGAGCAGAAGATCGCCGTGCGATTTTCCTTCTTTCTTCTCCGAGTAAACTAATCTCGGCCGAGATTCTTGTAAGGGGAGAGTTGTAACATCCCAATTTCGGGCTTGTGTTTCAAATGTAAGAAAATGAGTAGAAACTAAAACTTTTTCTTACATCATGTATTTCCTTTGTGTACTGAACAAGTATTGTACAAAAGGTCATGGAAGTACAAAGTCACAAGTCCTTGATCCAAATCTTGGTCCTTCAAAAACATTCTTGTCAAATGTTGTGATCATCTCCTGGGAATATTTTTCCTAAGTTCTTGGAAGGTATGTGACCCTCTGAAAAATTTCACAATTTTTAGAAATTGTTTGAATATTTTAGAGGGCAATCAAACCTGCTTTGACTCTCACCAAACCTAAACCAAGACCTTGTGGAATTTCTAGAGAAAATACAATATATAAAAACCTCTGCAAATTTTATACAAGGTCAATGTCCCAGTCAGCAAGCTCCTGTAAAAATTTCAGAATTTTTGGAGTTATTTTGCTACCCCAAATAAATCCTCAAAAGTCTCAGATATTTAAAACCTAAAACCAATTTCACTATTCATTGTTCGAGTCGGCTCGAGTCCGAGCCACTTGACTTGGTTGAACCACCTAATCGCACCGAGCCGTGTTTCAAAGCGCAAGTGCGATATCACCGTTGATTCAAATCGCTGACCCGCATTGATGATGTCGCTCGACCCTCCGCTGCATTAGCCAATTGGGACCGTTGATTCAATCCAACCGCCCGATTTCCGTAGCAATCGGATCGTCCGCGAACTCCTTTAAATCACAAACCGCCCATCTAAAATCCAACGGTCGTGGTTTGTCTTCTCTCGCTCTTCTTCCTCCTCGCTTCTCCCGCTGCGCGCGCGCAATGGCGCAGCGAGAGAAAGCGAGGGCGGCGTGATGTGTCACCTCCACGCTTGCTTTTGTCAACGCCTCTCTGCAATGCATTTAACGCGCACTGTGCTTTTCCTCCATGGTCACCGTGCTCACTTGCTCCCATCTTTTCTTGGTCTACAACCGGAGCATGAACCGAGCTCACTATGGACTCGGGTTCTGCTCAAAACCCTAATTCCTTTCCTATAAATTGGCCCTCTAGGTCCTCCCCAGTGTTCTTTTGCACCACACCTAGCTACTCTGTGTTTGAGCTCAAAACCATCTCAAACCTTCAATCCACCATTGTTGGCCGTAGAGCTCCAATGGCGGCCTTGGTGTCCAAAGTGGTTCATCTTCAACTTTTCTTGCACCCTTTTGAACTCCTCAACCTTCCTATATTCCCTAACTTGATTTTGGGTTGCATTCACAGAATCACTCAATTTTAAGTTTGAGATTTTCATTGGTTTCACCCCCTTTCTTCTCCAAATCCTCGTAGTGGTTCTTTTTGCAATTATTTGCTTTTGGAGCCTCTTTGAGCTATAATGAAGTCGTGGTGATGATTTGGTTCCACTCATTTTGCTCAACCTCATCTTCCACTTCATCTTCTTCGCTCCGTGGACTTCATCGTGTTCAAGTCTTCCCGCCATCTTTGGAGCTCCTCTGCTAAGGTAGCTTCTATATAGTCCCTAGAAGTCATGGCACTCGCTTTGATCGCAATGAGCATTTTGCTATTTTCATGTTTTACCGAAATGGCTCCATCTTGTTTTCCCGCTCGCCGTTCTAGACCTCCACCGCGGCGAGGTCATCATCGCTGGGGACCGCAACACTATTGCGAACCCATTTTGATAGTTTGTGGGCGCCGCGCGATCGAGTCGCCACGACAAGCCGTGGTAGCCACTCGACTTTGCTTACCGTAGCTCCGTTGTCGCCAAATAATTAGGACACGCTAATACCCAATCATTAGAAGTATTAATGGTGTCTTAATCGCCTAATGTCTCACCGACTTGTGGGCCCGTAGTTTCCAAATCGTAAAACCGTAAGTCGTTATGGCTGATTTTGAGTTTATTTATTGCTAATCATTGTTAGCAATAAATGTGTCCGAAATTACCTTCTTGGGTCATCGACGTGTGGGCCCTCGGGCCCCTAAAATCACCATCGCTCAAAATCGTTAGGACACATTAAGTGCTAATCATCATTAATCATTGGTCATTAGTAATTAATTAGCTGCCTTAAGACCTCCCTTAAGTCACCGCCTGTGGGTCCACATGCAATCGCACGTGTGTTAAGACTGCATGTGTGACTCTCGCCATCGACATGCGCCCCACGCGTCGCATTCTGCTTGCACTTCAATCTTGGACCGCTGTTCATTTTGGCGACCGCGCCCGCATCTTGTATGCATTCGGACCATCCGCTCTCATCATTCTTGGCCGCCCATCGCTTGATCTCGCGCCCCGATCATGCGTGCAATCGGACTTCCGACGGAAGTGCTCTCCGCCGCTCATCTTGAGATCTACGGTCGTGGAGCGGCCAAGGCAAACCGCACCGTCCGGCTGCATTCATCTCGTGGAGCCGTTGGATCTTGATCCAACGGTGAGCTCCTGTTTGAATCGCGCGCAGCGCTGCTTTCGTCGCGTGTGGCTCGTTGGATATTGCATCAACGCCCACGAGCCGCCCACGCTGCTTATTTTCGCTGGGTTGGTTTTTATTTCGTAAGTATTTATTTATCAACCGAGAATTGTATCAAAACTTTAGAAATTCATTACTAATTCAAGATAAATCCTTTTACACGAAACCAACCGCAATAAATTTGTGTTTCACTAAAGTTTAATATAAAAATGCTTTTAGCTATGCTTCAGAGTAGAAAATTGCAATCTTTAATAGCTTGTTTTCGCTATTTTTATATATTCCAGAATTGTATTAAAACTTGGAAAATGCATATCTTTTCCCTGTATATCCGATAATTGAATGGTTTTAACTTTGATAAAATTGTTATTAACTAAACTTAATCTAAAAATGGTGGTAGGCCTAAGTCAAGACTGTAAAAATATGTTAATAGATTTAACCTTATTAGTAGCAATTAAAAATTCATTTAATGTTGTAAAAGACCCCAGAATTCCTCAGAGATCCTAAAAATAGAAAGTTGATGTTAGGAAATCCTCTCATATCATACTATAATGTGAAATGGGTTTGTACATGTTTTTTTTATTTCAAAAGTGCTTTACGCTAATTTTGCATCTTAGAAAAATCATAACTAAATCATTTTAACTCCAAATGACCTGAAATTTTATATGGGTTACCACTATACCAGTAGGTAGCTACCATAAAAATTTGAGCTTCAAAACCTCTCTAGAAAATGTTTTTGCTACAGTGCTAATTATGGCCGAAAATAGGTTTTTAGGTAATATCTTTTCCACCACAAATCCAAATTAGATTTTTCCAGTTTCTATGTCTAGGTATATTCATATTCTGCCTTATGTGTAAATTTTGTAGCATTTGAATAATTTTTGCTTGCTCGTTTGTTTATGTGCTGCTCGCTTTATTGGTTGTTCTTGGTTCTTTTGCCTTTCGCTTAGGATTCAAAATTTATGTAATCCCGAGAGCGACCCTCCACATCAGCTTGAGCAACAGCAAGAAGGCAAACAGTTTGATCATGTTAATCCCAAGATTTTAAGTATTTATGTTGATTACAAATTCTATGTATGCATTGCTACTTTGTGTTAATAGTTGGCCTAGTAGATGCATTTCCTTAGCAAATGATTATCCTCTACTACCATGAGCCTAGGTTACTTGTCGTGATTTAGGTTCATGGATGGGCTCTTGTCACTTAGTAGTTGCGAATCAATTGCTTAGCCATGCTTAGCTTGGTAGAATGGGCGGTTATCGACTTGTCGATAACCTTGATCACTTAAAACTTATTATGATTATGATTTCCACCTTGTGCCATGTCTATTTATGAAAACCAAAAACCGAAAACAAAATGATTTAGACTTGGGCACAATGGTATGATGGTGTGATTTTGGGTGTGATCGAATGGTGCCCGGTCAACAAGGACCGAACATCTTGTTACACTAAACCAAGCATTTTAGCGTATAACCATATTAGAGGGTATGTGACCTCTCTTGACTTAGTACTTTCATGTGTATTGGCTCCAGTCGTAGGGAGTCGCAGAGGGATGGTGTTGGGAGCATTGTAGTGTCCGAAAGACTTCACCCGTGATGGGATTTGTTGCCTTCTGGCTTGCAATGTAAGCATATGGGTTTCTATCCATATGAGCGGCTCGAAGTTAATACACAAGATTGGAAATGTCTCAGAGGACTTAGCCGTGCATGCATACCTTCGGAGTGTGCTTGTGGCTTGAAGGCGATCTCAAGTGTGGGTACATTGGTACACCCCCGCAGGTTAAAACTATTCGAATAGCCTCGCCCTAGGTTATGGACACGCTTGGCAAGGTCTTTCAAGAGTTAGACTACAACCTTTAAATTAAAACTTGATGGGTGGTACGAATCGGGATTCGTGCTATGTTGTGGTGGCTATTTGGATAGTCACTCTGTGTGGTTACTTGTATGTACCTTTACTTATCGTTACTTTGATAACAAAACAGATTTGCAAACTTGCTTTTAAAATGTATTACATTATTGCAAATAAAGTTGGCTTCATGCAAATGAGACATACAACCTCCACCTAAATAAGCTTGCATGTAGTTTATGAATAGGTCTCGCTATTCCACACGTCGCCTTATGTACAAAGACAATCTTTGTACTGATGCTATGCTTAATTGTTCTCACAGGCAGAAAGAAGGTGAGCTCAGGGCCTCACTTTTGTGAGTCGTGTTGTGGTAGCTTATGGGCGACTAGCTTGGCGTCCCTGGCCGGTTGCCTTGTGGGTGTATGGCTAACCGGCCGACTTTTGTTCTAGCCATCTTATGGCACCTTTGCTTCCGCTGTCATTCTTGTATATTGTTCTATTTGGCCGGTCGGCTCTCTTTTGGTAATAACTTTACTTTATGTAGGTTGTTGTTGAACTTAGTGTTGCTTGTTGTATGGAAATGATGTGTAATTTTGTGATGATGTGCATATGTTGCAATTCTGGGAAACATATGCCCATCGAGGCTTAGAATGTTTAATTAGTAATGCTAGAACCAATTGGAGGTTAAGTGTTACTAGTTAAATATTCTGGGTCCTCACAAATACCGCCAAATCTTCAAGGCATGAACTACAGCCGCGAGCTCTAGGTCGTGTGTGGGATAATTGGCCTCATGGGGCCTCAATTGTCTCGATGCGTAGGCCACCACTCGGCCGTCTTGCATGAGCACACAACCGAGCCCGTGGCGAGATGCATCACAGTAGATATCAAAGCTCTTGTGAATGTCCGCGTAAAGCACAGGAGCTTCGCTGCATCCTTCGTGGTTTGAAAGCTTTGCTCGATTCTCATCCCACTCAAATTTCTTTTCTTTCTTTAGAAGTTGGGTCATAGGCTTTGCAATTTTCGAGAAATTCTTGATGAACCTACGGTAGTATCCCGCAAGTCCAAGAAAACTACGAATGTCGTGACGCCTGGGTTGCTTCCATTCAAGGACATCTCGCACTTACTAGGATCAACAAATGACACCGCCTTTAGATAGGATATGTGCCAAGAAACTAACCTCTCGAAGCCAAAATTCACATTTGTCGAATTTGGCGCATGCAAACGATGGTGGCGAAGCTTTTCTAACACTAGTCTCAAATGTTGCTCGTGCTCAAGATCGCACTTAGAGTAGATAAGGATATCATCAATGAAAACCACTACAAACCGATCTAAGTATTCCATAAACACCGAATTCATGAGGTTCATGAAATAGGTCAGCATTGGTCAAACCAAAGGACATGACTGTACTCGATAAACCGTAACGAGTAGAGAAGGCGTCTTCTAATGTCCTCGGTTCTAACTTTAATCTAATGGTAGCCTAACCTCAAGTCAATCTTGGAGAACACCGAGCTCCACTAAGTCGTCAAAGGTCATCGATCCGCGGAGCGGATACTTGTTCTTGATGGTGACCTCATTCAACTGACGGTAGTCAACACACATCCGTAGACTCTGTCTTTCTTCTTGACAAATAGAGCCTGCATCCCAAGGCAAGGAGCTAGGCCCGATGAAACCCTTATCTTGCAACTCCTGTTGTTCTTTCAATTCTGCTAGCTCATTGGGCGGCATCCGATACGGCCTTTTGAGATGGGCGCTGCACGTGCAAGCTCAATGACAAACTCTACCTCTGGTCGTGGGCATGCCCGAAGTTCTTCAGTGAACACATCAGATACTCACTCACTATTGGTACCTCCTCTAGCGAGAGAGGTACTCGCCAAAGCATATAGGTGAGAACTACTCACTAAAGGTGCAAAGACGACCGATGTCGCCCTCGCTAGTCATCGAGATAGACCGTGGCACAATCAATCGCCTCGATTCTTAGATAACCAATCCATCCCTAAGATAACATCGATGCCCACCGAACTTATCACTATTAAGTTTGCTTAAAAGTTAACGCTTGTATTTCAATTTTTACGCCCCGCTGCACTTGATCGACGAGAAAACCGACTCGGGACCGAATATGATAAGGTGGGTGTAGTGTATGTATCTTGAATTGGTTAATTTCAGCATACTGCTTTTAATAAATGAATGAGATGCTCCGTAATCAAATAAAACTGATGCAGACATGAATTAACAAGTAGTGTACCTAGCACGACGTCAGCGCGCGACGCCTCCTCCGCCGAGACGTGGTTGACGCGACCACGCATGCCGGGGTGGAGTAGGTGCGCTCTCGTGGTGGTGGCGTGGCCTCGCCGGAGCCGGGCCGGTGGTGCCGAGCGAGTACGTCCCGGCATCCTCTAGCCGCTTGGCGAGGCACTACGGCATAGTGGCCCCGACGCCATGGGAAAACAAATGACGCCGCTTGTATGCCCCGCCAATCAGGGTCTCGCCCCGCCAGGCCGCTGAGTCCGCCGGAGAAGGTCGAGGTACCACAGAGACCTCGATGGTGTTGAAGCCGCACGAGGTGCCCGAGGTAGTCCCGGCGCGCCCGAAAGCCGCCATCGCCATCGCTGCCCGCAAAGCCTTCCTCCTCTTCTCGACTCATCCACCGCCATGCTCTCATGCTCCACCACTATCGCCTTGTTGACCGGATGCCGAAACTCCCAAATCATGTGCACTAAAACAAGCCGCAACCTCCGATACCATGGAAGAACTCGCTCGCGACGAAGCGCTCGCGAGACGCCGTCCGGAGCATACCGCCAAGTAGTTGAAATCATGCAGTACTCCGCGGATCGCCCTCCGCCTCGCCTCAAGGCAGGAACTGCCACCGCTTGATAAGCGCACTCCTCGTATATGGGCCTCTCGGGCTGCCTCGAATTCGCCCCAAGTCGACGTGACCACGGCCGCATGGCGGAATAACTATCCCACCACGCGCCGCCGCACCGCCAACCGAGCAGCCGGCAAACAAGACTCTCTCAACTCCGACACCGCGCAATGTTCGCTTCTTCTATGTTGTGCAACGGTCTTCTTCTTCCATCGTCCTTGCCGCCCGCAAACGTCGGAGGGTTGGTCCGCCGAAACTCAAGAAGACCTCCGACACTCGGCAGTGGGGCAGCTCCGCCGAACGGAAGTCGGGCGGTGTTACGACGATCGCCTCAAGCATCCGGTCCGGTCCATCCGTTGCGCCAATCATCATCATAAACTCACCATGGATGGCGGCGGAGGAGCACCTCCTCAAAGCGGTCCACCCGCCGGACGGCGGTCGAGAGGGCTCGCCATGCTCGGGACGGCCGCTGGGATTATCGCCCTCGATCGAGAAATCGCCAGAGGTGCTAGACGTGGTGCCCTAGATGGGGATGGGGAGCCTCGCCGCGCAGGCTCCGCATCGCGTGAGTCGGTCCTGCCATCCTCAGACAGACAAGGATGGTTAGTAAATAAGATAAAGCCATTACTTGGCCATACATGCACAATCAATATCAAAGAGCATGAAAATTGTAACATCAAATGGAACACCGAACATTAATCAACATAAAACCGAATCGATACAACTCGACATAAGCGCCCGCAGCTTAAGATTACAATCAAATAGTAGTGTTTGCAAATAAAACATAACATTCGGCATCTACTACCCTATTACATAATCCTAAGGATACACGCCAAACATAGAGCTCTCGCCTTAATGTACCTAGATATTATTCCACCAAAGTTCACCTAAAGTCATCGAAAGGTGTGGTATCCAGGGGATCTCGTGTCTTCCGGTCTCCCGGGTTGGTGAGGCGTAAGGGGGATCCTACGCCGATGATATGGCCTCCTACTTGGAAGACGATAGTCCTGGCGCAGAATGTACGGCGAAACCTCATTAGCGCCATACAAAGACATCCGGACGAATTAGCCTCATGTCATGCATAAGTCGCAAATGCTCCGGGCTATAATGAGACGACGACGCGCCTCCCATAACTCATGCACTATGCGTTGATGCATTTGGTCCATTACGTGAACCAATCTCGCCAATCGCTCGACTTGGGGCTCCTCCCAAACCGGATCTCTAGCAAATGAGTTCACGCCCCAGCGCGCGCCGCGATCGGAAAGTGATCATATGGGGTCGGGCTAACTCCGCCAGTCGTAGCGAAGACGACTAATGGCCACCAAAGCCACTTTTGTAACGCCATGGCCTCGTATACCGCTACCGAAGCGTAAGGTATGCTCCGTGACTTGTCTAGCAACGATATCTATCACCGCCATAAATTCTCCATTCCCGGTCCTCGATCACGGTGGTAGATGGAATAAGTGGGCTGATATGTGAAGTTCGCCTCCACATCATGTCTCGTAGCAACGCCGGTATCCATCCACTCCTTCAGCCTTGAGTTTCCTGACAAGGCAATGAGGGTTCATCTAAAGGCAAGAAGGCAAGGTGTTAGTTTCATAAACCAAAATAGGTCAGAGAGAAAAGATACTAAGATGGATAAGGAATAAAAGATATTCTTAACTTAAACTTCCTGAAAGTAATTTGATAATTTCAAAATATTTTGACTCTAGAAGGCTTACTAACTCTAACGCCTGCTACCTCTAACCTACAACAAGATGGCTCGATATTAACGCCTGGGGACCCCTGTAATTATCTCCATAAGACCGAGATTAGACAAGGTCTTAGGGACATAATCACGGTCTTCCAGAAATGAATTCCATTTAACTCTATCCATGTGAGAGGCTTACCGAATACTAGAGCTCAACGATCATGTGCGCTGCTCCTGCGAGCGCTACATGATTGTCGATCTCCTTCGATCCGGCACTACACTTAGTGAGTTAAATGGGAATTATCAACAACGAGTATGACTTATATTGGCTCCCAAGATCAACGACCAATATACTCATACCTCATCCAACGTTGATTACATCCATACAACACATACAACAAGAGATTAAAAGACATATCGCATAATAGTTAAAGTCTACAACTTATTACATACGGCCGACCGCCAAATTCAAGTAAAGTACCAAGTAGCAATGGAAGTAAATAGATAAAGCAAAGACCAAGAGTGGTATGCCCATCACCCATCTGGCAACCGATCGGGAGTTAAATGATAGCACACTACTCATTAGTGTCACCCAAGTCAACACTAGCGAGATCGCCATACTCATAATCTTCCTCACCGAAAAGGCCAAGAACATCCGGCCGAGTACAAGTGTACTCGCAAGTCTTACACAAAAAATAGTTATGCATAAGGGTTATTCAAAGGATGGCTCATATTGGTTTAGTTTTATGCTAAAGAGACGCAACAATTAACATCCTACACATACTAGTTTTCATGTGCCCATTTTAAAATCAGATTTGAAGTAGAAGTAAAGCATGTAGTAAAGCATTTCAAGAATAAACAATGGAATCATACAAAGACCAAAGTGGCAGCCCACCTTGATGTACTAAACACATGAACATCCTGCTCATGACGAATACCAAGTTCAACCACAATTTTAATTAAAAGTCTAACAATAGTAACTCCCTAACTCAAGCGGTTGTCCATAACCGTGGACATGGCTATTCGAATAGATTGATACCTCGCAGGTGTACTACTTTACCCACACGACTTGATTAGCCCATAAGCCTCCAGAGGCCTCAAATAGCACACTTCCTATGGTATGCCTACTGTAAATCAAGATACATCATTTTCAAAGAAGAAAGCCCTATTGGGCTAAGTCCCCTTGTGAGATGGTTCCTTGCCTAGTACAAGCGCCCGATAGCACTTGCTAGGGGACTCACAAGTTATATTGGAAATACCGATGCAATCAAAACAAAAGAATTGGTGCTCCTTGCACACTATAAAGGATTACATCGGCTCCTCAAAGAACATAGGATTTCACTGTCGCTATGCCCTTTACACCACCAAGGACTTAACACAATAAAACCCTCCCCTACTTAACCGCACGGCCCCAACCCGCGTGTGGCAAGACGAATGTACTTGAATTAACGACGTTACCAAAGTTCGGTCCTCAATTGTCCAGACAAGTCCTTCCACTTACCCAATGCTCGTGCACAAAGCACCATCACTAACCAACACTTGTCCGGACCAAAACTCATTTAAAAATGACAAAGTTTAACTCATAAACAGCTACAAAGATCTGAAGTAAAAACATAAAGTAAGAGTTGTGTGTATCCCAAAACCACCGGGTTATTCCCGACGATCGAACTACCGTGCCTAGACTTGCATGGCTAGGCAATTCTATCGCCCATAATTCACACATCCTATCTTAAGCATATAGGAGTTGACATAATTCAAGATTAACCTCAAGCATAGGACATATCTAAACTACACATCACAAAAATATTGAAATAATCAAAATAGCATGCAAGCAATTATCATTGCACTAACTTAACCAAAACTGGGATCAAATATGATGCAAAAGAAAGTTCAAATGATGCTTGCCTTGCTGGTACAGTAGCTGCTCACTCTCGGTAGCGTAAGTGTCGATATCGATATGCTCGGGATCTATATAATTATAACATCAAATAAATACCGAGAAAACAACTCAAAAACCAAAATGCTAAAAAATGCATGATTTTTCTACAGTAGTTAGATCATGATTTTAAATGATTTCTGGTGAAAGAATTACTTCATTTTGATTTAGTATATGAAAGTTATAATGGTTTGAATTTCAGATTTCAATAAGCCGTCATTATGTAATTTAATTATGAAGTGAAATTTTGTAGAACAGTGGCGAGTACGTGGATTACATAGATAAATAGGCAATATTATTATAAGTTAAAAACAGTTGAGTTTGTCCTTTTTGGAGTTTTTATGATTTAGTTATTGATTTTCAAAGTTATCAGCCTTTTATAGTATAAAAAAATAATGGAGTTAAGGAGTATATTCTCCCAAAATAGTTTCTGTGACAGAGGTAACATGGAGACCATTTTTAGAATTAAGTTCACTGAAAATGAAAATTATCAAAAGTGGTCTCACTGCTTTTGAGCTTCCAATAATTACTTGTGCATTCTTGAAGTTATCAGTCATTTTTCTATTGTACAAATAATGGTTTTAATGGATTAATCTCCAATTAATACTCTCTGCTACAGAGATAAGTTTGAAACTAATTTTAACATAAAGTTCATTAACAATAAAAATTACCAGAAGAGGTTTCATTCAATTTGGAGTTGATTTGAATTAGATATGGATTTTTGAAGTTAATACAATTTCAGCAGTGCAATAATTGTATTTCGAAATTTCTTAAGTATCAAATACATTTTCTAATGAGAGCTATTCTAGCCTCAATCGCTGACAAGAGGACCGGGTCGGTTGACTCGGTCAATCTTGACTCGCCTTGGTCAAGATCTAAGACGAAGGCGATTTCGTAAAGCACGCTTCTACTTTACTTAACGCATAGACTCTTTCTAAACCTACTAAAAATACGCTTGCCTTAGCGAATATGTACAACAAAGTTTACACATCCACTTAACCGCTGTTCGGGCCCACATGTCAAAGACTTATCAATTCTTTTAGGCACCATTAAGCAACTAAACAAGGATTTGCGCTAATTAACCCGAGATTTTGCTAATTAAACACGCCATCGCTTTGATGGATTGTACGACAACAGAACCGGACGCTCCCGTTGGCTTTCCCGGCGGCTTGCCGGCGCTGTGGTCCACGCCGGCGCCGGACAAGGCCACGAATGGGTGACTAATAGCCGTGCGATCCTAGGGGTGACTTCAATCTGAGTTGGGACGGCCAAAACGGCGGGCACCGCCGGCGAGCGGAGGTGACCATACGGCTTAAGTGCATGCAGCGCTCGGTCGAGTGTTGAAGTAAAGAAAACATGCTTAAGCTTCTAGGTGGTAGCCGATGCTACCGTGAGGGGAGAAAAAGGCCGAGAAGCTCGGTTCGAGGCAACGCCAGACGGTGACGGCGCTAGGTCTCGCGCGAGAGAACTCTCTGACAAAACCAAAGCCAAAGGAGTGTTGAAAAGCTAAGAGAAGTCCTCAGATGGTGTCATCACAAGCTATTGGAGGATGGCTTACCGACACGACAAATGACAGATGAACAACAACTTCTACTAAAAGAGGAAGTTCCAAATTGCCAAATCTCCTGTCAAGAATTGGGGAATTAGTTGAGGGAAATGAGGCTCATACCACATGACCCAGGATGACGCACAAGAAAAAGTAAGGAGCTTACTGGAGGCTATGTTTGCCCGGAGGCGGCCTCGGTGCGCGCTCTGGAGCGGCAGTGGACACTTCGTTGCCCCGGATTCTACAAGCGATGACAAACACCGGAATAAGTAAAATGGACACGGCATGCAATAGCAAGACTAGGGACGCCATGGCTTTGAGCTTACCCGAGAATGGAGCATGCACAGCGCCTCCTCCTCTCGGTGCGAGGAGAAGTGAGGCAAAAGGAGGAGCAGGAGGGGTTTAAACCCGGGGATTGACGGGAAAGAAGGCGGTGTTAGAAAGCGGAGCTCGGGGATAGGTTGGTTTGGGCGGTGCGTCACGGCGTCGACGGGGGCGCGGCAGAGCAGCGACGCCGCGTGGAGCTCGCGCTCAACGCTCGCCCGAGGTGGAAGAAGACTCGACCGGTGGGACCGCCTTGGCAACGATCAAACGAGTGGGCGGCAAATGAAAAGTGTTGATCTGCATCGTTGGATCGTGAATGGACGATCCGATCAATGCGCCGTTGGAGCTGTCCGAATGATCACGTAGATCGGACCGTTGAGCTTGGATCTGGACGGTTCACAAGAAAGGCGCGTTAGGCGTGCGATGCGATCGGTTGGGTTGCGTCGACTCGAGCCGTGGTCCGTTCGGTCGGCTTGAAACAAGACTAGGTTTGACTGATTGAATTTCTTTTGATTCTAGTTTGACCGGTGCTTTATAAATAGAAATAAATTTCATAAAATCATGAAATAATTTGTGGGGTTCCTGGATGATATAGTTCCCATAAAAATTATGAAACCCCACTGTTCATAATATAGTTTGTGATATTTAATTTCAAATATGTTGTATGTCTATGAATGTTGCTTGAATTTTAAACAGGTTCAAACTAGTCTCAAAATTTTGGAAAAATTATATTAATTCATGATAATTAATTTAGTATTTGAATAAATTGTTTCGCACGATGATCAAAACTTTTTATTACTGATTTGAATTGAAATTCAAACTTTGAAGGGTATGTTCATGTTTTTAACAGATTTTCCAAGTGCAATATATTATGAAAAGGTTTGAATTCAATAATGCATGCTAATGAAATACATATTAATACATTTTAATTGTTGGGGCTGTGACACGAAGTGTCGGCTTGAGGTCCCCTTTACTTGCGGAGTATTGGGCAATTGGTCCCTGCGCTTGTGAGCACAAGCATGATATGCGGCGATGGTCGCATATCTCGCATTACCGGTGAAATGCGAAAAAGAGTGAAAGAGAAAAGTTGCATTGCATATTTGCATTCATACATCATGAGATATGTTTTCGAGTAAAGTATTGGAATGGAATGTTGATGTCAGAAATGCGAGTTTAATGTTTCATTATTGGTACTTGCCGAGTCATTTGGCTCACCCTTGCTTTTGTTGTGTTTTAGGTACCTTTTGCAAGAACAAAGATGCATGGGAGGGAGTAGACTTGAATTGATTCACACATCGCCATCCACCTTTAAAGTTGATAAATTTTCTTTTAGTTCGTACCTTAATAAATGAGCAAACTGTTTAAGGATTGATTATGATTATGCTTCATACAATCGGATTAAGTCTAATAATGATGAGTAGTGTCTTTGGATACCTTTGGATATGCTATGTGCCTACCTTATTTGAATGCCTATTGATGATTCCGATGTTGGATTATTTATATATGTTTTTGTAGGGAAACGGTAGGCTACACTAGCGCAAATTAAAAATTCTACCCAGAAACCAAGATCACCGCAGCTTATAGATCACGGTCTTACCACTAGACGCCGCAGTGCGGAAGTTGATGCGGCAACGTCGGGCAAAGTAGTTGTACTAAGTTGATGCAAGACGTCGGGCAGTAGTTGTACTACTCGCCCCGCCGTGGCGCCCCACGCACACCCTCCACGATGCGCGCTTTCAAAGGTATCCACACGCACGGAGAGAAGCGACGCACGGACTACTAGATCCGCGAGCGACTAGGGCGTGGGAGGGTGGCGCCGTGGTTTGGGGATGTCACGAAAAACTCAACCCTTAACCAAGCGCCGCTCTCCTTTTATAGACGCCCTTATAATGGGCTTCTACGAATAGAGGCCCATTAGGACTCAATGCTCAGCCTAATTGGATCCAATCCGAATTAGGCTTCAACCCCTTAAGTGCGTGACCCATAGGTTCACGTATGTTTAGACATGACGCAAGTACACATACTTGGTCAATAGTTGGTAGCGCCTCTAGCAAGACGTGCCAACTCCTAAACGCACGTAAAGATCATATCGGACGAACCATCACAACGTTATGTACATGCAAATCCCTTTGCCTCACGATATTCGGTCGAGCCCAAGTCGACCACTCTTTCTCGATCCCGTGATCCTAATCCCTTACTAGGTTAACTCTTAACCTTAAGTAGCATGGCCATGCATTTCGGATCCGATCACTCGAGGGGCCCAGAGATATCTCTCTGTAGAGAGGGCAAATCCATCTCGACCGACCATGCCTCGCAAAGATGCTTCATGACAAACCCGAAGCTACCTTTATAACTACCCAGCCACGGAGTAGCGCTTGATAGCCCCTAAGCAGGTCGATTCACATCTCAAGTACATGCGACAATCTCTGTCTAAGGACAAGGCGCATACATTGTGTAGAGAGAACCATAAGTATAAAAGTGTGTCTCATGTTGGGTCGGTCCAACCCTATGTTCTAAACATGTGTCCACATTATTGGTTTGACATCTCCATGTCTATGACCTGTGAAACATGGTCATCAACCGATACATGTGCTAATCCATCATTCACGTGTGTCCTCACATGAACTCCGACTAGGGACAACTTTAGAATAACCATACAAGTAAAGAATTTCACAAAGAAGTCACATACTTGTTAATCAACACAAAGGCAATATTCAAGGAACATTTATTAAATCATGGATACAACGAAATATCATCATCAATATGATTGTCTCTAGGGAATATCTCCAACAGTCTCCCACTTGCACTAGAGTCAATCTAGAAGATATCTAATACCCATAGCTCTTGTGTGCGCCTCATGCTTAGGCTGTGGAGAGGCTTCACAAAGGATCTCAAATATTCAAATCTGTGTATTTTGCATATCTTTAAATCTCCTCGACATGGATCTCTCGAATGAGATGAAACCGCCGCAGATGTGTTTGTTGTTTTGGTGATTCTCGGCTCCTTGGCTTGCGCAATGGCCCCACTCGTATCACAGAAAGATCCAGAGGATCGCACGCACTAGGAACCACACCTAGTTCGCTTATGAACTTCCTTATCCAAACACCTTCCTTTGCCGCTTCGTGGCCGCAATGTACTCGGCCCCGCAGTAGAGTCGCAAGATCTCCCGCTGGAACTCTTCCAACTTACCGCACCACCGCTCAAAAGGAACACAAAACCCGATTGCGATTTGTAATCATCTTTGTCGGTTTGGAAGCTTGCATCGGTGTAACCATTTACAACGAGCTCTTCCTCACCTCCGTAGACTAGAACACATCCTTAGTTCTTCTCAAATACTTGAGGATGTTTTTAATCACTGCCCGCTGACTCTCACTGGATCACCGGTATCTACTCGTAACACTTAGAGCATAGGAAACATCCAAGCGAGTACATATCATAGCATACATGATAGATCCAATGGCCGAAGCATATGGAATCTTACTCATGCGATCTCGCTCATTAGTTGTCGAAGGACACTGAGTCTTGCCAAGATTTATGCCATGAGACATGGGCAAGAACCCTTTCTTTGCCTCCTCCATGTTGAACCGTTTCAACACTTTGTCAATGTAAGTACTGCTTAATCCTATTAGCCTTTTGATCTATCTCTATAGATCTTAATACCCAAAATATATGCCGCTTCCCTAAGTCCTTCATTGCGAAACTATTTTTCAAAGGAGGTCTTAACGGACTCGAGCATAGGAATATCATTTCCAATCAAGAATATGTCATCTACATATAAGATTAGAAATACGAGTGAGCTCCCACTTGTCTTCTTGTAAACACAAGATTCTTCTTCGTTTTTGATGAAGTCAAACCCTTTGACTACTTCATCAAAACGAATGTTCCAACTCCGAGATGCTTGCTTCAATCCATAAATGGATTTTTGAAGTTTGCATACTTTTCTAGCATTGTTTGGATCGACAAAACCCTCGGGCTGTATCATATACACATCCTCGGTTAAATTTCCATTAAGGAAAGCCGTTTTGACATCCATCTGCCATATCTCATAGTCGAAATATGCAGCAATAGCTAGAATGATCCGTATTGATTTAAGCATCGCTACAAGCGAGAAAGTCTCATCGTAGTCAACTCCTTGAACTTGCCGAAACCTTTGCATAAGTCGAGCTTTATAGATATGAACATTTCCATCCATATCAATCTTCCTTTTATAGATCCATTTGCACTCTATGGTTTTAACACCATCAAAGGGTCAACCAAATTCCAAACTTGATTGTCTCCCATGGATGCTATCTCATATCTCATGGCACTATGCCATTTCTCGAGTCTGGTCCATCATTGCTTCCGCATAGGTCGTGAGGCTCATCATTGTCTAACAATAACATATCTCGCGCATTGCGAGCCTTCCGACCTTCTCGTGGTGGTTGTGCTTCCTTTGCCATGGGTTCTCAACTTGTTCTCGCCACATGGGCATCATTCGCCGAGTCTTCCCGATTGGTTCATCTTGAACCTCTTCAAGCCGCACTGCTCTTCCACTTGTCTCCCTGCTGAGAAACTCTTTCTCTAGAAAACACCACTGAGCGACAAACACTTTGCCCTCTAGTCGGTTGTAGAAGTAATATCCAAAGGTTTCCTTCGGATATCCCACGAAAATGCATTTATCCGACTTGGGTGTGAGCTTGTCCGATCAGAGTCGCTGACAAACGCCTCACATCCCCAAATCTTTATAAAAGACAAACTGTGACTCTTCCCACCCATATCTCATATGGTGTCTTAACTACGGATTTAGACGGTACTTATTAAGTGTGAAAGCTGCCGCTTTCTAGAGCGTAACCCTAAAAGGATAATGGTAAATGATCGCTCATCATCGATCGAACCATGTCCAACAAGGTCCGACACGCCGCTAGGATACTCCGCTTCTTTGAGGCGTTCCGGCGGTGTTAGTGTGGAACAATTCCGCAACTCTTCGATGATTGCTAAATTCATGACTCAAATACTCGCCACCACGATCGATCGCAGAGCCTTAATTTTCTTGGCACGTTGATTTTCAACCTCATTCGGAACTCTTGAACTTTTCAAAAGTTTCGACTTATGCTTCATTAAGTAGACATACCCATATCTACTAAAATCATCGATGAAAGTTATGAAGTAATGAAATCCACCTCTAGCAATCGTGCTCATTGGTCCACATACATCAAGATGTATGATTTCCAACAAGTCCGACGCCTCTCAAAAGAACCTTTGAAAGGTGATTTCGTCATCTTACCAAGCAAACAAGCTTCACATGTCTCGTATGATTCAAAATCAAACGGTTAGAAGACCATCAAGATGGAGCTTCTTCATGCGCTTTTCACTTATGTGACCCAAACGACAATGCCAAACATAGGTGGGATTCAAATCATTAGGTCGAAGTCTTTTAGCATTTATGTTAAAGATAGGCGATCATCAAGATTTAAAATAAATAACCCGTTCACAATGGGCTAAAGCCATAAACATTCCATTTTTAGAGATCAAACAACCATTGTCTTTACTTGCAAATGAATAACCATCTCTCATCAAACATGAGGGGATAAAATGTTTCGACTCATGCTAGGAACATAATAACAATTATTCAATTCCATAATAAATCTTGAAGGAAGCTGAAGTTGCATGGTGCCGACGGTCAACGCAAAGAACCCTTGATTTATTTCCGACGCGAAAATCAACTTCACCTCTTGCGACTCCTCTACTTCTTATTAGCCCCTACATCGAGTTGCAAATGTGAGCAATCGATCCGTATCAAATACCCAAGAGTTAATAGGAGAATCATGAGAAAATATCTAAAACATTTATGACAAGTGTACCATGGTGGAAGTCTTACTTCACCTTCTTCTTGCATTCATCTAATCCATGTACTTCTTGTAGTTTCTCTTCCAAGTGGCGCTTTTTACAATAGAAGCATACTGTCTCAGCTCGAGTCCAAAGATTAGGCTTAGGCGTTGGCTTCGAGATCATATCTTTAACCTTGCCCTTATTCTTTGGTCATGGCTTCTTACCCTTTTTCTTGAAGCTAGACTTGTTCTCAGACACCATCACATGGCTAGGCCCTCGCACACTTCTTAATGTCACTGTTGTTTTGAGCATCCCACAAAGCTCATTAAGGCCCTTATCCGCCCCATGCATATGGTAGTTCGAAATGAAATGCCCATAGCTAGGTGGAAGAGACGCTAAATGAAATCGGTTGCCAACTCTTGGCCAATTGGAAACCAAGTTTATCCAAAGTCCGATCAGAACCAACCATTTTGATCACATGTGGGCCTACGGTGCACCTTCTTAACTTGCATTCCGAAAAAGCCTTAGAGACATTGAACCGCTCACCCTAGCACGTGTCGGAACATGTCCTTAAGCGCTATGATCATATCATACGCCTCGATCCTCAAACTATTTTTGAAGGTCAGGTTCCATACATGCAAGCATAAGACAGCTAATCTCAAGAGAGTCATCACATGCTTTCTTGTAGACATTTTTAACAACAGCAGACGCATTGTTAGCAGGTTCTTCTGGGATTGGGGTGTCCAGAACGTTTTCCTTTTTATCTGCCCTGAGAACAATTCTCAGGTTACGGACCCAGTCCGAATAGTTTGTTCCATTTAATTTCTCTTTCTCAAGAATCGATCGCAAAGCAAAAGGGTGTGCGTGGTTGCTAGATGCCATTGATCTACAATAGGAAATGCAAAATACTAAGACAAATAAAACCATGATAGAGTAAACTGTATTAAACAAATTTAATAGAATGTACTCCCACTAAAATCAACATCCCTCTGTTGATTCTTAGCGATTCAAGATCCGCAATTAACGAGTCTACTAGTGAGATTTTGCATCACCGCTAGGAGACAAGGTAATTCGGTAAGCAACATCTTGCTAATCATATCTCTATATGACTCTTGTTGTTGGGTGACATCTCTATGCCCTGCCCAACCTTTATGCCCCAAGGCCCATAACCTTTATGATAACCTTGTTAAGTTCACCAATCCTTATGCATGTAAGTATCCGATACAAAACCCATCTAGTCAAGGAAAGTTGATGGTGCCTAATTTTATAGACCCACCATCAATTTACAAGACATGGGATGGTGCAAAGTTTAATTGGGAGGGCATATGTTTAACTTAACATTTTGTGAGGATCGCTATACTTCTACCATTCAAACATGCATAGGAGTAAAACAACAGGAATAGCATTCACACAGTTGTGACTCAGTATGGCCCAATTTCTCATGGTGATCTCCATCGCCATAGAATCTGTCCACCATGATGATCTCCATCTCCATGGTTCATGTGTGCCATCCTTCCAAGTGATGTGTCCTCCGAGTACTAATATAAGCTATTACTCATAACAGCTAGTAATAAAATACATGGATACTAGGAATCATCACAAGTCGGCACGCAGGCCGTTAATACAATACTTTGACAACACAATGGCTCCAGTCGTGTTGCCGTACCCAAGACACGCAGGTCATGCAAATATTACAAACATGCATCACATACACATTAGGCCATACTGGTCACATACATCCTGCAAAAACAAGTTTATGCATAGAATCACAATCTACCGAATAGGGGGTCGAGGGGGTTTCCCCCCGCGGGGTTCGAAGGGGCAGCGCTCGGACATTCGTAAAAAAACAGAGATCCAATCTATGCAATTTTTACTTAGGATTTTGATCGGCAAATCATATTTACCACAAATCGACTC
Source organism: Ampelocalamus luodianensis (assembly GCA_036346255.1). Lineage (NCBI taxonomy): Eukaryota > Viridiplantae > Streptophyta > Magnoliopsida > Poales > Poaceae > Ampelocalamus > Ampelocalamus luodianensis. The sequence continues at coordinate 18,526,683 of CM070637.1, forward strand.
ATCGTTCGATTCGATCAATCATATTGATCTTCGCATGCCGCAACCGGTTTACGTGTCACCGTTCACCCCGATGGCGAATCCGACCGGTAGGGTATGTTGTTTCACGACCTTAGCGGCATGATCACGGTACATCGATTATTAATCTAGGTTCCGATTCGATCAATCATATTGATCTTCGCATGCCGCAACCGGTTTTACGTGTCACTGTCTACCCCGATGGCGAATCCGACGGTAGGGTATGTTGTTTCACGACCTTAGCAAGCATGATCACGAAACCGATCAATCCATTACCGTAACTATACAATCGATCACATCAATCATACCGATTTACATATCGCCATATGCAAATCACCCGAACCTATAACATGACAAAGAACCGCACGATACCATCGTAGGGAAACGGGTAGGCTACACTAGCGCAAATTAAAAATTCTACCCAGAAACCAAGATCATCGCAGCTTATAGATCACGGTCTTACCACTAGACGGCGTGAGGTGCGGAAGTGGATGCAGTGGCTCGGGCGGTGTAGTTGTACTAAGTTGATGCGACGTCAGGCGCAGTAGTCGTACTACTTCCTCGTCCTCGTCGTGGCGCCCCACGCACAACTCCTTTCTTGCGGTTCGTCCCAACGCCACGTATGCGGCGCCTTCAAAGGTATCCACATCGCGGGAGAAGCGACGCACGCCGACTACTAGATCCGCGCGCGACTAGGGCGTGGGAGTGGTGGCGGCGGGTTTGGGGATGTCACGAAAAACTCAACCCTTAACCGCGCGCCCGCCTCTCCTTTTATAGACGTCCTTATAATGGGCTTCTACGAATAGAGGCCCATTAGGACTCAATGCCAGCCTAATTCGGATCCAATCCGAATTAGGCTTCACTTTAAGTGTGTGACCCTATAGGTTCACGTGATGTTTAGACATGACGCAAGTATACATACTTGGTCAATAGTTGGTAGCGCCTCTGCAAGACGTGCCAACTCCTAAACGCACGTAAAGATCATATCGGACGAACCATCACAACGTTATGTACATGCAAATCCCTTTGCCTCACGATATTCGGTCGAGCTCCAAGTCGACCACTCTTTCTCGATCCGTGATCCGAATCCCTTACTAGGTTAACTCTTAACCTTAAGTAGCATGGCCATGCATTTCGGATCCGATCACTGAGGCCCAGAGATATCTCTCTGCAGAGAGGCAAATCTCATCTCGACCGACCATGCCTCGCAAAGCATGCTTCATGACAAACCGTAAAGCTACCTTTATAACTACCCGATTCACGAGTAGCGTTTGATAGCCCCTAAGTAGGTCGATTCACATCTCAAGTACATGCGACAATCTCGTGTCTAAGGACAAGGCGTATACATTGTGTAGAGAGAACCATAAGTATAAAAGCTATGTCTCATGTTGGGTCGGTCCAACCCCATGTTCTAAACATGTGTCCACATTATTGGTTTGACATCTCCATGTCTATGACCTGTGAAACATGGTCATCAACCGATACATGTGCTAATCCATCATTCACGTGTGTCCTCACATGAACTCCGACTAGGGACAACTTTAGAATAACCATACAAGTAAAGAGTTTCACAAACAAGTCACATATTTGTTAATCAACACAAAGGCAATATTCAAGGAACATTTATTAAATCATGGATACAACGAAATATCATCATCAATATGATTGCCTCTAGGGCATATCTCCAACAGTTTTATTCAAATGTTAGAACCTCCTAGTAGCTACCTTTACGGGGGAGGTTCTGCCGAAATTTGGTAGAATGTTTTGGCTTAGAATCGTTTAATGTTAGTTTGGTAGCATTTGTGAGGACCCCAATTTATTTGGCTTGTAATGCTTAACCAACCACCTGGTCCTAGCATCACAAATCAAATAAACTGAGTCTCGAGATATGTATACTTCCCAGAAAGCAGTATACACACCTCACAACAAAATTATGCATCAACTCCATTCCAAACATAGAGTCCAAACAAAACACTACTAAACAGAAAGTAACAGCAGTAAAGTTATTACAGACAATGGCCGACTGGCCACAAGATACACAAATGACTGGAAGAAGACAGCGGAAGCAAAAGTGCCATAAGATGGCTATAAACAAAGCCAATCAGTGTGCCTCCAACCCACAAGGCATCTGACCGGACCGCCAAGCCTAGTCGTCCAACACGGCGGCAAAGACAACTCACGTAGTGAGGCCCTTGGGGCTCACCTTCTTCCTCTCGCAACAAAACATTAAGCAAAGCACCGAGTACAAAGATTGTCTTTGTACTCGTAAGACTGACGTGTGAACTAGCATACCTATTCATATGCTACATGCAGGCTTATTTGGTGGAAGCCATATGTTTCATTTGCATAAAGCCAATTTTCATTTGCAATAATGTAATACACTTTGAAGGCAAGTTTGCAATTCATTTTTAATGTTGAGATAACAGAAGCATAATAATGACAAAAGAGTAAAGATAAACAACCTAGAAGTGACTACCCCAATAGTCACCACAACAATAGCACGAATCCCGATTCGTACTCACCCAAAGAAATTTTAATTTAAATGTTGTAGTCTAACTCTTGAAAAGCTTACCCAAGCGTGTCCATCACCTAGGACGAGGCTATTCGAATAGTTTTAACCCTACAGGTGTACCATCAGATCCACACTTCGCATCGCCTTTAAGCCAAAGCACACTACCAAGGTATGCGGCACAGACTAAGTCCTACGAGACTTTTTCCAATATTGTGTATTAACTACGAGCCGCTCGTATGGATAGAAATCCATACGTTGACATGGTAAAGCCGAAAGACAACTACCTTTATGGGTAAAGCTTTGGACAACTACCATGCTCCCAACACCATCCCTCCCGCGACCTCCTGCGACCCGAGCCAATACACGCCAAAGTACTAGGTCAAGAGAGGTCCCATACCCTCTAGTGTGGTTAGCACGCCGAAATGCCTGGATAAAAATTCACTCACAAGATGTTCGGTCCTTAATTGACTCGGGCACCATTCCAATCACACCCAACATACCGTTGTGCCCAAGTCCAAATCATTTTGTTTTTATTTTTTTTAGTTTTCACAAGTAACATAGCAAAAATGCTGAATCATAAAGTTATAGTAATTTTGTGTGACCAAGGTTACCGACTAAGTCGATAACCGCCCATTTCTACCGATACTAAGCATGTCTAAGCAGATTGACCCGGATCTACTAAGTGACAAGAGATCATCCAGCGACCTCTAATCATAGCAAATAACCTAGGCGCAGGTAGTAGAGATCAATATTTTGCCTACAGAATATGCATCTACAGGATTTAGCTAACCATTTTAACACAAATTAAGCGATGCATACATACAATTGAAACAAAATATTAAACTTTAAAATACTGGGATTAATCATGATCAAACCGCTTGCCTTCGCCGCTTTTGCTCGTAATGCTCAATGCATGCGAGGATCACTCTCGGGGTTGCCGCAAATGTCAAAGCCTAACGTTTGAACAAATAACAAATAAATAAGAACGAATAACACCGACAAAACTCAAACATACAACAACAACAAAATATACCAATATTTACACAGCAGCCAAAGCATGCTCTAACATATTTTTAGGAACAGAGAATAATTTATTTGAAGAGGTGATGAATTTTCTAGCAATTTCCTAAGCTAACATACACATTAAAGCACTAGTTAAATGCTTAACAATTTTTCATGAACAGAAACATATCTATAACTTACCTGATAATTAGTACACTAAGAACGACAATTTACAAAATTGGTTTCACCGATTTGGACAATTATCGAAAGAGATATGAATTTTCTAATTTTCGAAAATGCATAAAACATCATTTAATCATTTAACAGATTTTTACTAACAGAAACAAAGATTGAAACTAATTTTAGTAAATAATACATTTAAAATGAAAATTAACAGAACTGGTTTCATGCGATTTGGAGATAAATTGAATTAGTTATGCATTTTCTAAGTTTTAAATGAATTAACAGTGCAACAGAAAACCATTACAGAATTTCTAAAGCATTTTAATACTTTTTCTACCGACAGCGAGCTAGCCCTAGACACTGACAGGCGGGACCAGCGAGAGTGCAGATCAGGATAGCTCGCCCGCCGAATGTGACGTCGAAGGCTTATTCAGAGAATACGTCTTCGGCTTAGCAAAATGTAATCCTAACCTATACTCATAGAGAAAAACGCTTCCCAGCAGAGAAAACGTAGAATCAAAGTTACGCAATCCTAGACTGACAGCATGGACCCACATGGCAGCGACACATATTATAACAGAACGGTTGGATTAACTGCTTTCCTAAACGCGATTAACCAAGAGGGCCCACAAGTCAGCGACATAACTAAACAAGGTTTAGCGATAACTAAACTCCACCGGCGCTCACCGCGCGCGCGACGGGACGGCGCGCGCGCCGTGCGGTGATCTAGCTAACCGAAGGTTTCGGGCGAGAGTGGTACCTTCGGTTCACCGCGTCCTGCGAACTTGATGACGGTGACCGACCTCAAGGAAGCCGCGGCGGTGCGACGGCGAACGAAGGCGGAGAAGAAGATGCGGCCTCCGTGGAGAAGACGTTACGAGCTTCGAGAAGCTTCGGGAAGGTGCGCGCCAGCTCCGCCTTGCTCCCAGGAAGGATAAGCCCCAGCTTACGACGACGGAGGAGAACGGAGGTGGTCGGAATTTAGGCGGCGGCGCTTCACCGAGCTTGGAGAAGAACGCGTCGCACAGCCTCAACGATGCACCAAAGATGAAAATGAAGCCACCATTAGATTCAGTGCATCAGTGCGATCCTAAGGGACTAAGTGACGAGGCTAGAGACTCACCAGGTCGCAAACGAGCTCACGGGGCAGAGATCACCGGAAGCGGAGACGATGACACCGCTCCTGATGATGCACGGGACGATAAGGACCCGGGATAGGCAAAATGGGTGCAGCGAGTAGAGTGGATCACGATGGTACGGCCGCGAATCAAGGGCGGCACTAACACGGCGACGCCGCCGGCTTCAACTCCGCCGAGACAAAGAAACGGCGAGAAAGCTCGAGAAGCAAGGGAGAAAAGTGGGTGAACTCGGAGGCTTTATGAAGTCGCGGTGATGCCTCCCAGCCGGACACGATGGTAAAAAGGTGGCAGCGACGAGGTACGTGGCACTCATGCGCGAGCGGCCGCGAGCTCCGGTGAGACGCGGAGAAGACGAGGGCGATGCTGACAGGTGGGGTCCACTTGTCAGCGACTGTGACAAAGCGGTGCGAGACGGGTCCGATCGCGCGCGATGAGTGGTTCGACTCGATCAAGATTGTGCTGACCGTTGGATCTGAGATGGACGGTCGGGATCTCTGTATGCATTTGGACCGGTCGAATGCATACGCAACGTGGATCGTTCGATTTGCATCAGACGGTCAAGATTGGGCGGTGCAGCTAGTTGACGCGATCGAGCCGAGCGGCGCGGTCGGACTTGAGCCAGGCTTGGGTTCGAGCCAGAGGAACAGTGATTCCAGCCCTGAATCAAAAAGACAGAGAAGGTTTGAGGAATTTTTAGAGGTAGTTCCAGAGCTCCAAAAATTCCGAAATTTTTATGGGAGCTTACTGGAACAGAGGACAACCTTGTGTTATTTTTCCAGGAGTTTTCATGCATTAGATTTCTCCCAAGAAAATTCACAAGCTGCTGTTCAGAGGTTTGACCAGATTTCAAACTAGTTTGACTTGGCCATTTGAAATAGCAAATAAAATCTAAAAATTGTGAAATAATTCAGGGAGGTAGATAGGATGATCAAGATGATAGGAAAAATAATTTCAGAGGATGATCACAAGTTTGAAAGCTAAGAATTTGCTGACAACAATTTCCAATCACAAGAATTAAATTCTAAAAATTGGAAATTGCTAGGGAAAATTGTAGAAACTCTCAAATGATTTCATGAGGCATCAAAAGTTTTTATTTCTCCTCATAATTTACATTTGAAATACAAACCCTAAGTTAGGGCTGTTACAAATCTCCCCTTACAGGAATCTCGCCCCGAGATTCTGATCACTGGGAGAAGAAGGACGGGTAGTCTGCTCGGAGACAATCTTCCCGCTCCCAAGTGGCTTCATCCTCGGAGTGGTTTGACCACTGAACTTTAAGGAACTTGATCACACGGTTCCTTGTTCTCGCTCACTTCTTCGAGGATACGAACGGGCGCCACGATAAGACAGATCTTCCCGCACATCGATATTTTCCGGTGGTGTTTCCTCAATCGAACACGGAGGCACTTCTCAATTGCGATACATGGAAAACATCATGCACTCCTCGAGTGTAGCCGGCAACTCAATCGTATGCAACGGCTCCTACTTTCTTGATGACGCGATAAGGCCCGACATACCGAGGAGCCAACTTGCCCTTGACACCAAAACACGGTGACCCTTCAAAGGTGAGACTTTGAGGTACACAAAGTCATTGGGCCGAAACTCAACTCACGGCGACGCCGACCGCATAGCTCTTCTCGCTCGATCGAGCTACGCGCAAGTGCTCACGGATCAATCGCACTTGACTTTCACCTCATTAATGGAATTGGCCAAAGAACTGCTCTCCCGCCGACCAGGCCAATGGGGTTCTCAGACGCCTCCCATACAAAGCCTCAAATGGTGCCATACCGAGACTAGCCTGCAAGCTATTGTTGTAGGAGAACTCGGCGAGAGGTAGGCACTTCTCCCAATTCTTCCCATAGGAGAGAACACAAGCACGGAGCATATCCTCTAGCACCTGGTTGACGCGCTCCGTCTGACCGTCTGTCTGAGGATGATAGGCTGAGCTGAAAGAAAGACGGGTCCCCATGGCCTCCTGTAAACTATGCCACAGCCGAGAAGTGAAAAGAGAGCCACGATCTGACACAATCGTTCATGGCACACCATGCAAGCTCACAATGCGGGAGATATAGAGGTCCGCCAATCGACTGACACTGAGAGTGATAAGTACTGGCAGGAAGTGCGCTACCTTTGTCAATCGATCGATAACAACCCAGATAGCATCCTTCCCGTAAGAAGCACGGCGGACGGTGATGAAGTCCATGCCTACGTAATCCCACTTCCACTCGTATAGGCAAGGGCTGAAGTAGACCCGCCGACGCCGATGCTCGCCTTGACACGACAACATACGTCGATTCGCAACGACCGCAATCTCGCTTCATGCGAGTCCACCGAGAATCTCGACGCAGATCTTGGTACATTTTGGTGGCTCGGGATGGATAGACAAAGGCGAATCATGGGCCTCCCGGAGAATCAAATCCGCAACTCGGGACCTTTGGGACCACGAGACGCTGCCCAAACCATACAACACCGTGCTCATCTTCGATGAAACACTTGGCTATCCCATCCTTGATATTCCTCGCTTAACGGTTCACACCGTCATTCGATCATGTGTCTTTTGACTTGATCCACCAAGGTTGGTTGCACAACCAAGGCGCAAGGGAACCATGCTCATCCAAACCCAAGTTGAGACGCTGAAACTCGCAAGAAGTGCAGTTGTCGCTCTTGGATCATCAGTATTGCAATACACCTTTCGCTAAGCGCATCCGCAACCACATTGGCCTTGCCAGATGATACCAATACCTATGTCATAATCTTTGATCAATTCCAACCATCTCCTTTGCTCGAGGTTCAGATCCGCTGGGTAAACAAATATTTCAAGCTCTTGTGATCGAATACACCTCACAAATGTTCCGATCGATAATGTTTGCCAAATCTTGAGTGCATGAACCACAGAAGAAGCTCTAAATCATGGGTGGGATAGTTGAGCTCATGAGGTCTCAATCGCTGGATGCATAGGCAACCGCTTGCCTTCCTACATAAGGACACATCCCGGTCCCCGACGAGAGGCATCGCAATAAATATCGGCTCTTGTGGATATCGGAAGAGTAAGAACTGAGTGAAGTCAATCGCCGCTGAGCCCTCGAAAGCTCTCATCACAAGCAGAGGACCAAACAAACTTCTTATCCTTCTTGAGCAATTCAGTCATCGGCTTTGCGATCTTGGAGAAGTTCTCGATAAAGCGGCGGTAGTAGCCCGCTAAACCGAGAAAACTTCGCACATCGATGATCGACTTGGTGACCCCAAGATAGAACATCGCCGACCTTGCCGGGATCCACACTACGCCTCACCGAAAGAACATGGCCCAAGAATGCCACTTCCTTCAACCAGAACTCACATTTGCTGAACTTTGCATATAGCTGATGCTCACGCAGCTTGCCCAAAACAATCTTCAGATGCTCAGCATGCTCTTCTTCATTTTTGGAGTAGATAAGAATATCATCAATGAAGACCACCACAAATTTATCCAAATACTCCATGAATACCGAATTCATAAGGCTCATGAACAAAGCTGGAGTATTGGTTAAACCAAAGGACATGACGGTGTACTCGTACAGACCATAACGAGTAGTGAAAGCCGTCTTCGGAATATCCTCAGATCTGATTCTGACCTGATGGTACCCCATTCTCAAATCAATCTTTGAGAACACCTGGGCTCTAGTCAACTGATCAAACAGATCATCGATGCGGGGCAGAGGATATTTGTTCTTCACCGTCACTTCATTGAGCGCGGTAATCAACACACATGCAAAGTCTTGTCCTTCTTCTTCACAAAGATCACCGGACAACCCCAAGGAGATGAATGGGACGGATGAAACCCTTTGCTTGGAGCTCACCAAGCCGCTTCTTCAATTCTTCTAGCTCATTGGGAGGCATCCGACACGGCGCCTTCAAATTGGAGCGCACGGCAGCAACTCAATGACAAACTCAAGGTCTCGAACTGGAGGCATCCCGGGCTCTAATGCATCTTCAAAACATCTTCAAAATCACAAACGGTGGGAACCTCCTGAATCTTCAAAGCTGGCTTTGCTTCTAATGCACATAGATGTGGCCCTGCAACATGGTGAAAATCCGACCGCCACGGAAGGGTGGTGAGATAGACAATCTTCCCGGCATACCGATTTGCCCCAAGTGTTGGGACAACCAATCCATGCCAAGAATCACATCCGCACTCACGAATCGAGGAATGAGATTTGCCAAAAATCCTACCCTTTGACTTCAATAGGAACACCGCGACATTCCATATCGCTCTCATTTCCAACCCGAGAGCGAATGAGTAAAGGAATCCCAAAGGAACACAAGAAGACCACTAGCAGCAGCAAATGATCTTGAAATAAAGAATGCGATGCTCCGTAATCAAATAATACCGCAGCAGGATGAGAATTGACAAGAAGTGTACCCATCACGACATCCGCGCCTCGAGCCTCCTCACCGAAGGTGGTTGACCCGACCATTGCCGCACTCGGTCTTCGGATCATCTTCCGGTCGTGGGTGACCACTCCCTGCCGCGCCCTCCATTAGGATGAGGGGCGATCGCAACACTCGAGGGCAAGCGTTGGCGTAGTGGCCCTTGTTGTGGCAATAAAACAAGTAACCTCGGCCGCCGGATTGCGGAGGCCACCTGCTGTTGGATCGCAGCGCACGTGGTCGAAACACGGCCTGCGGTGGACGAAGAACTGGCGCTGATGGCCTCGGTGCCGGTGGAGCAAAGGAACGGCCATCGGTGCCGCCGGCCGAGGACGAATGAGGCTGGTGTGAGTAGACGATCGCCTCCCATTTGCGCTATGGACTCGCCACGCTTTGCCTTATGCTCAAGAACAATGGCCTTATCTACCAAGGCCTCAAAATCGAGAAGTCCACAATAGATAGCTTGTCCCGCAGCTCTCGGACAAGCCATCCATAAACTTCTCTGCTAGCCTCATCGAGGCCACCTCTCCGAGCATAACGAGCCAAGTGATTAAACTCGTAGAGGTACTCTGTAACACCCCAGCTCCACATGAGCCTAGAATGCTACAAGAAATAAACTAACTAGAACATTCTATAAATTTTTCGATTGCACTTCCTTTGTATGAACAACAAAATCGAGGTACTAACAGATGACCATGGCATTTATTATTATTTCTATAATCCAAATCTTTCATGCAATCAAATAATCGAACGATTGTAAACAATTAACATCATTCTCATAACCATGAATAATCCAACAACCAACATCATAAAACATCCATGGATAGTCTCCACACAGTTACTTATTCCTAAGTGAAACCAAATAGCAATTGCATAAATGTTATGAGGTAGTGTGTGCTTTCCAATGTCTACTCCTCCCATGCATGCCGTTCTTGCCAGAAGTACCTATAACAAGACAAAGCAAGGGTGAGCCATATGACTCAGCAAGTATCAACAAGGTTGCAACATTCATAAAGGCAGAACATCTAAAACAATTTTATTCAACACCGTTAAGACATTTCAACTATTTAAATGATGATAATGCTATGCACTCTTTGCTCTTTATCTCGTTTCGCATTTTACCGTAATGCGGGTACTCATCCGTCAATGAATACCCATGCTCGCGCCTCTCCGCACGGGGATCAAGAGCCTATACGCCACACGATAGGGACCTTTGCCCGTCATCACAATGACGGGACCTCAGATCCATTGCCCACATTCCAAGAATGTGGGGACCTCAAGCTTGTCATTACATATGACAGGGACCTCAACAAAGTACTCTTGGTCACCACGTGACCATATCTCAATATGCTCCAACATGCATAAGTAGTACAACATCATGTTTTCAATATCATAATTCAATATGTATTCAGGGTATGTAAACAATAGCATCATGAAGGAACCTTTAACATAACTCGCAAGCATCAACACAACTAGAATCATCTCCACAACACATTCACATGGCAATGACGAACAATACACCACTCAATCATGATTTGCAACCAATACTACACATAAACCCGAATACTTGCCTCAACCACGCGAGAACGGCGGACGCGAAGTGGGTGCTGCCCTTGGGATCTCGCTGCCACCTGGACAAGAAGATAACCCCAAACTAAGAATAGCATACTGGACCCAAAATCATACATCACATTACAATCGAAATCGCTAATCTTCTTATCACGTCTAGCTTTTCTAATTTCTAGCGATCGGTCACTGCGGACAGCAGACTTCAAAAATTCATAACTTTCTGCTCAGGAGTCCAAATAGGATGATCTTGGACAATCTGAAAAGGTAATTAAAATGTCTAAATAAACTTAGTTGGGGAGACCCTCTGAGTCGGCCATCTACCAGACCTACCAATCTATTTAATCAGAGCAAACATTTCACATCGGGTTTCTGGACAGCGACAAAGAAACTATCATAACTTTCTCTGCGTTCATCCGAATTCAGTGATCTTTAGCTTTCCTGAAAGCTAACAGGTTTAGCCTCATTTTTCGTTATGGTGAGACCCTCTGGAAACCCCTCTAAATATGCGCTTCTATCAGGTTAACCAACACTAGCAATTCTGCTTCTCTCCAGAAACACAGAAATACCAATAAATTCATAACTTTGGCTACCGAAGTCCGAATGACTTGATTCTTATCGGCAAAGAAAGGTAACTACGATAGCTACAACTTTCTAGGAGACACCCAGACCCAAATCGGCCTCTAACCTAATCAAAACCGACAAACTTCACTGCTGCAGAATATCGACGAACTGACATCCGAAAATTAGACAACTAGAAATTGACCTAAAGCAAAGAACCACGGGTTACCCTTGCCAAACGAAGAGAGCACACAGCGGGATGATGACCACCACGCTTCGCTGCGGATCCCTTCTTCTCCTCTTCTTCCGTTCTCTTCTTCTCCTCCTTTCTCCTCCTTTCTTGGCCGGCCACCCATGGATTACTCTTTCTTTCTCTTGGCCAGCAAAGGGGATTAGGGAGGGTGCAAGGAGGTGGGGAGGTAGGGGCTGCGCAAGGAGGGAGGGGAAGTGGTGGCCACAAGTTGGGGGAGGGTGGGAGGCGTGGGGAGGGGAAGGGGCTAGGGTTTGAGGTCCCCTGGCCGGCCACCCTCATGGGCTTCTTGGGCCGAGGCCCGAGGCCCAGTTGGGTTAAACAGCGATTTCCCCTCTAATCTTTGAGTTGAGCATTTTCCAATTGGTCCTTCCCGAAAATCCATTTAATTCTCTCCGAAATAATTAATATCTCCGACTAATCGCTAACACACTTTCGGTATTACATTCTACCTCTTAACAGATTCGACCCGAATCTAAGCGCCGATCTACACGTAAAGTAACCCGTGACTAGAACTTAACAATGGATACCAACGCGATCAACTCTGCTAAACTCGCCACGCGAGACTCAATCTTTCAAGTGGCCTCTCTCAAATAGATGAGACCACAACACTGTAGGCGTAAACGACGTCCGTACTAACGCTCAACTCGGTATTTCGAGAATATTCATCAAAAGAGTCTCGAGGTAAGATCCTGCTCAAAGGTCAACAACGTTAAAGAAAACTCAACCTCCATATCTCTCAGGTACTCACTAGGCACCAAACACGCCCGATGTTGCGTACACGCGTATGGACCCGAGACGGTCCTAACGATACGCCAACTTTTGAATTCCCGTAGCTAACTAAAATAAACCAAAGTACCTTGGGCTAACCTTCCCCCTCAACTGAACCACACAACATGCACACAGAACACGGAACTCTTGTTCCACCTCTCAGCTGAACTTTTCAATGAAACAAGAATCACCTCCTTTAACCAGAAACACACAACTGAAATCCCTTTAAGCAACTCTTTTACCGACAAAACCCATTTAAATAAAGAAAGATTCACATCGCCATTATGCGTTACCAGCTCAAGTACTACAGGGTCAAATCTAGAAATTGGAATTTCATCAAGGAAACCCTTCTACTTTACAAGTGGCAGGTTGCGAATAAGCGTCACGAAAACCAAAGGAGGAATCATTTTAAATGCCCAAATCAAAAACTTCATTTATCCTTCCTGAACCGATAAGAACCACACACCAAAATCAAGTCAAACTCAACTTACGAAAGACATTGGTCAACAACACAAAACTCAAACGAGAATCAAGGAAACGATTCACTTCTTGAGGAAACAACAATTTATCGCTTTCTTTTTAGGACTAAAATCTCTCTCAACTTTGGAATTTCAGTTCATCGCATAGCACACTAACTCATCTCTCTTAACTCGACATTCTCAACGTTACGCTCAAGTCGAAATACATCATCCACACTCTGTATAAAGGCTCTCACGACTCCACCAAAACTTTCTCTCAACAACTCCTCTATCAACATGATTAATTTGACAGATGACTTCTAATGCATCTCAAAATAGATCACACACGCAATCACATCACCTCAATCTTTTAGGAATAAACGACTTGAATTCCCAGCTATCACATTCATATACTTCATCAAAAGGGTTCTATCAACCATCATCGTATTGTTCGAATTCACCCTTAATCTACTTCCTCTACACGTAATCATTACGACCAAAGTCCTAGCATAAAAATAATGCAAGGCCCAAATTAAACTCCAAAACTCCTACAATGATCTTCTCATAACGGAGATAGGAAAACCTCCGATTAAAATCCCTAAAATTCTCACACCATACATACTCGCGCATTAACATCAACATGAAAACATCTTCTTGACCCAATTATCTTTATAAAGATTCTAACTCTTAAAGAGTTACTTACTAAGTCCAAGTCTTTCCCGCAATAATACAACCATCCCGTCTATCTCATTAATCGACATGACGATTCGATTACTTTGTAATCCCACTCTCATTAAACCACACCATCAAGAATATCCTTCGCAACCTCGCAATACTACCAAATTGCGATACTCTATATAGTTGATCAAGATTTCCATGTTTTCGATAATTCTAATGTTCTACCCAGTGAACAAAAGATCTTGGATCACAATCACTATAGGTTCTATTAGTTGTAACAATGCAATCAGTTTAACCTCCAAAGACAATCTTCTATTGAGATAAACTTCTCTCAAAGAACTATATTATGAAACTATTTCATCCTCCAATGCTCATCGAATAACTTCCAACCCAAAGTTTCACAACTTCATAGAATAAACACTTGAAAGACCCTTGTGAAACGAATCGATGAATCCTTCTCAAAAGAAAAACAAATGAAAAAAATTTCACCACATAGAAACATCTACCACTGCAAAGAACAGAGGACCAAGGGAAATAGTCGATTGGCAAAGAACTCGATAACAAAAGAGAAAGTCAACAGCTGAGGGCACCACCCACACGAAGGGAAGATCGAACCCCAAATAAGAAAAGGGTATTGCCTTTGAAAATTAATAAACTCTTATGGAACAACTGCATAAGGTTTAAGCATACTCAAATAAACTGCAAGTTGCGAAATGACTTAAATCTCAAGCACTTAACTTCTCTCCTTCCTTTAACAAGGATAGTTATTCTCTGTGATTGCTATGTCACTTTGCCAGCTTAAACATGATAAGCTCTTAAAACCCAAATCACAGGAACCACTCAAGAGCCAATAAAATCTTTCATCATATCACTTTGCTTGAAACAACCTCAATCACCACATAACGCAAGAGGTCCACTGATCACAAATGCAAAACTCGAAACACTTTCACTAGATCAAAATTATGAAAGACTATCCAGTTACTTTATTTCTAAAAGAATCATCACCACACACACAAGTCACAATCTCTTACAGATAATCTTACTAACATCAAGAATGATCTACCCTTAACAAGACTCGTTATCATCAACTCTTCCATTATACAACTTTCCAAAAACTTAACAAACTATTCCATACTACTTTATCATCTCATCTCCTATTGAGAGTCCACCAAAACGTTACAACCTCACTACAACAACCACTTTATTCTAGCGGAGGTCTACTACACAAATCAAAAGGTTTTACCAAAACCCTTTCATCAATGACATGCTATCATCCGACAATTCTACAATCATGTAAGCATAAGCCATCTATTAAATCATATCAATTTAACTCTTAGCGATGCTCAACACCAAACTTCAACACACAACAATTGCACTCCAACCATTGTTGTTATCAACTGGCTTCATCATGAAAATCTAGATGCTACCTACTTTTCCTTTCTAAATCACATGAATATGTGCAACCACATATTCAACCGTTCCATCTCATGTTCATAATTTGGTGCAAAATCATACTAAAATTTCAAGAATCGAAATATTCCATCAACCAAAAGTATCAACAACACTAAAACCAATTTAATGACATCATTCTATATAGAAGAATTATCCATAACTTCTCCCATAATTCTAGATCCACCGATACTCAATCCTTTAAATCTTTTGTACACAAATCCAACAATTAATCATGGTAAGAAATATATATATCTAGCAGCTATATATGGTCACCAAGTATCTATAGAAAATATAACTCCAAGATTAATATCTACTAGGTAATAATCTAGCAACTCTCAACTTTCCCTTCCCACGCCTTCATTAATCCATTGAGACCAAATATTCCAACAAGTTTAGCAAACTAAACAATTCTAAGGGTCAACCCTTTCATCAATCTTCCACACTTCTTAATAACTCTCGATTCCAATTAAGTGTGGTCATACTCGATCACGGCTCCTCAAGAACCGCTAGAGGACAACATCAACTTAATCAATTTCACTCGCAAGGATACTCGTTAGGATTTAATATGCACTACACTACAGCCCCACCTTGATAACTCATATCATATCCATCAACTACTTTGTTTAGAACCTCGACTTAACCACGAGAAGACAACGCTAAAGGGTTTAACATTTTCTTTCATAAAAGAGAACCGCTCAACTTTAACACCCAAAATACCTGTAAGAGATTCATTAAGTCAAAGCCTCCACATACTTGAAGGACTTACAAAAGGAAACTTTCATTAACCAAAACATCAAGCTTAATAAATGGGTCATATTTTCTAATGAGAAAGACATATCTCCAATATAAAGGTCAAACTTGACAATCAACCAAGTTCACTGACCACAAGAATAACTCATCGGTTGGGAAACAATGATTGCTTTATGAACAAATCAAGCCAATGGAAACATATCAACATGAATAAAACTACTAATCAAGAAAGATTCACAAACCCAACCGACAAGAGTGACCAAATTAAATTCAAGGAAGAGAACAACCGCTTCTAATGATAATCTCTATTATCAAACTACGAACGAGGGTGTAACTTGGTAAAGGCGAGCCACAACACGACCTCAACCTCTCAACATGGGTTATCCCCACACATAATAATCATATAGTCACTTAATGAGCAAATATACTCAAATCAAATCAAGAATCAACAATAAGATAAAACGGAAACGTAAATGCAATGCTTTGCCCATCCCCATCCTACATCGTGCACTAGTGTGTCAAATTTTTAAGTTGATTAGCCATTAGCAAATTTTAATTAATCTAGTCACCACGGACCTCACACCGCTTCGATACCAATCAGAACACCCTACTCCACATGAGCCTAGAATGCTACAAGAAATAAACTAACTAGAATATTCTATAAATTTTTCGACAGAACTTCCTTTGTATGAACAACAAAATCGAGGTACTAACAGATGACCATGGCATTTATTATTATTTCTATAATCCAAATCTTTCATGCAATTGAAATAATCGAACGATTGTAAACAATTAACATCATTCTCATAACCATGAATAATCCAACAACCAACATCATAAAACATCCATGGATAGTCTCCACACAGTTACTTATTCCTAAGTGAAACCAAATAGCAATTGCATAAATGTTATGAGGTAGTGTGTGCTTTCCAATGTCTACTCCTCCCATGCATGCCGTTCTTGCCGTAGTACCTTTAACAAGACAAAGCAAGGGTGAGCCATACGACTCGACAAGTATCAACAAGGTTGCAACATTCATAAAGGCGTAACATCTAAAACAATTTTATTCAACACCGTTAAGACATTTCAACTATTTAAATGATGATAATGCTATGCACTCTTTGTTCTTTATCTCGCTTCACATTTTACCGTGTAATGCGGGTACTCATCCGTCAATGAATACCCATGCTCGTGCCCTCCGCACAGGGACCAAGAGCCTATACGCCACACGTATAGGGACCTTTGCACGCCATCACAATGACGGAACCTCAGATTCATTGCCCACATTCCAAGAATGTGGGACCTCAAGCCTGTCATTACATATGACAGGACCTCAACAAAGTACTCTTGGTCACCACGTGACCATATCTCAATATGCTCCAACATGCATAAGTACTACAACATCATGTTTTCAATATCATAATTCAATATGTATTCAGGGTATGTAAACAATAGCATCATGAAGGAACCTTTAACATAACTCGCAAGCATCAACACAACTAGAATCATCTCCACAACACATTCACATGGCAATGACGAACAATACACCACTCAATCATGATTTGCAACCAATACTACACATAAACCCGAATACTTGCCTCAACCGCGCGAACGCGGACGCGAAGTGGGTGCTGCCTTGGGATCTCGCTGCCACCGACAAGAAGATAACCCCAAACTAAGAATAGCATACTGGACCCAAAATCATACATCACATTACAATCGAAATCGCTAATCTTCTTATCACGCCTAGCTTTTCTAATTTCTAGCGATCGTCACTGCGGACAGCAGACTTCAAAAATTCATAACTTTCTGCTCAGGAGTCCAAATAGGATGATCTTGGACAATCTGAAAAGCTAATTAAAATGTCTAAATAAACTTAGTTGGGGAGACCCTTTGATTCGGCCATCTACCAGACCTACCAATCTATTTAATCAGAGCAAACATTTCACGTCGGGTTTCTGGACAGCGACAAAGAAACTATCATAACTTTCTCTACGTTCGTCCGAATTCAGTGATCTTTAGCTTTCCTGAAAGATAAGAGGTTTAGCCTCATTTTTCGTTATGGTGAGACCCTCTGGAAACCCCTCTAAATATGTGCTTCTATCAGGTTAACCAACACTAGCAATTCTGCTTCTCTCCAGAAACACAGAAATACCAATAAATTCATAACTTTGGCTACCGAAGTCCGAATGACTTGATTCTTGTCGGAAATGAAAGGTAACTACGATAGCTACAACTTTCTAGGAGACACCCAGACCCAAATCTGCCTCTAACATAATCAAAACCGACAAACTTCACTGCTGCAGAATATCGACGAACTGACATCCGAAAATTAGACAACTAGAAATTGACCTAAAGCAAAGAACCACGGGTTACCCTTGCCGAAACGAAGAGAGCACACAGCGGGGATGATGACCACCATGCTTCCGCTGCGGATCCCTTCTTCTCCCTCTTCTTCCCTTCTCTTCTTCTCCTCCTTTCTCCTCCTTTCTTGGCCGGCCACCCATGGGATTACTCTTTCTTTCTCTTGGCCAGCAGCAAAGGGGGATTAGGGAGGGGTGCAAGGAGGTGGGGAGGTAGGGTCTCATGAGGGGGAGGGAGGTGGCGCCACAAGTTGGGGAGGGTGGGAGGCGTGGGGAGGGGAAGGGGGCTAGGGTTTGAGGTCCCCTTGGTCGGCCACCCTCATGGGCCTCTTGGGCTGAGGCCCGAGGCCCGGGTTGGGTTAAAACAGCGATTTCCCCCCTCTCTAACTGCTGAGTTGAGCATTTTCCAATTGGTCCTTCTCGAAAATCCATTTAATTCTCTCCCGAAATAATTAATCTCTCCCGACTAATCGCTTAACACACTTTCGGGTATTACATACTCCGTCACGATTTGCGCCTTGCTTGAGCGCGAGAATTCTTTCTTCTTCGACTTCATCGTGCCATCGGGATGTGGGCCCGACGAAGGTCGACCGAACCTCCCACGCGACCACATGGCCCGCGGTCGCATGGCGAGATAGTTCTCCCACCATGAGTGCCGCGCCTCGCCGGTGAGACGCGAAGAGTGCCCTATCTCGTGCTCGACATCGAGCTATGTTGAGCTTTCGCCAACCATGCGCAGCCAATCATCCGTGACGAGAGGGTCCTCTGAGCGAGAAAGTCGGCGGTGCGCGACGGAGGAACTCGCAAGTCCCCGCGAGTCGGTGGCCGCCACCACCGGCAGGAGTGGAGGTATTCCTAGCAATAACCTCCAAGATGCGCGTCTGGTCCATACGGTTTCGCTCGATCTGAGTGAGAACCTCAGCCATGGTCGGAGGAGGGGGAAGCTCCTCATCATGACCAGCCTGCTAGCTGCCACGCGTTCTTCCGGCCATCCTGTTTCACTAAGACAAGTTAGCAACAAATCTAACGGCAAGAAGGCCCAAAATTCACTGAAAACAGTCCCAAAAACAAACACAAAGCAGGGTAAAGTCCAACCAGCAAAAATCAGACACACAACTACCCACTTTACATCTTACCCTATTACTCCCACAAGTTTTACTTAGGCTAGCCATCTATGGTTCTCCCAAAGGCTAATTCCACCGGTAGTAACTATCTTTTGAAAGGAAGAGAGAAACCAAGTTTTAAAACTCAAATTAGAGTAAGATGAGAGTAGAAAGCTAAGATAGGTAAGAAGTAAAATCTGAGAATCTGCCTAGGTTTTCATAAACCTTTTTATATTTTGAAATTAAGCTTTTCCAAAATATCCTAAGGACGACTCTGCTTGGTTACTACGGTCGAATGGCTCGATACCAACTTTGAGGACCCCAATTTATTTGGCTTGTAATGCTTAACCAACCACCGGTCCTAGCATCACAAATCAAATAAATTGAGTCTCGAGATATGTATACTTCCTGCAAAGCAGATACACACCTCACAACAAAATTATGCATCAACTCCATTCCAAACATAGAGTCCAAACAAAACACTACTAAATGTAAAGTAACAAAGAAAAGTTATTACAGCACAATGGCCGATCGCCACAAGATACACAAATGACTGGAAGAAGACAATGAAGCAAAGTGCCATAAGATGGCTATAAACAAAGCCAATCGGTGTGCCTCCAACCCACAAGGCATCCGACCGACCGCCAAGCCTAGTCGCCCAACATGAAGCGGCAAAGACAACTCATGTAAGTGAGGCCCTTGGGGCTCACCTTCTTCCTCTGCAACAAAAACATTAAGCAAAGCACCGAGTACAAAGATTGTCTTTGTACTGCAAGATCGACGTGTGAACTAGCATACCTATTCATATGCTACATGCAGCTTATTTGGTGGAGGCTATATGTTTCATTTGCATAAAGCCAATTTTCATTTGCAATAATGTAATACGCTTTGAAGGCAAGTTTGCAATTCATTTTAATGTTGAGATAACAGTAAGCATAATAATGACAAAAGAGTAAAGATAAACAACCTAGAAGTGACTACCCCAATAGTCACCACAACAATAGCACGAATCCCGATTCGTACTCACCCAAAGAAATTTTAATTTAAATGTTGTAGTCTAACTCTTGAAAAGCTTACCCAAGCGTGTCCATCACCTAGGACGAGGCTATTCGAATAGTTTTAACCTGCAGGGTGTACCACTCGTACCCACACTTGGACATCGCCTTTAAGCCAAAGCACACTACCGAAGGTATGTCACACACTAAGTCCTACGAGACTTTTTCCAATATTGTGTATTAACTACGAGCCGCTCGTATGGATAGAAATCCATACGCCGACATGGTAAAGCCGAAAGACAACTACCTTTGCGGGTAAAGCTCGACAACTACCATGCTCCCAACACCATCCTCCTGCGACCTCCTGCGACCCGGAGCCAATACACGCCAAAACTAGGTCAAGAGAGGTCCCATACCCTCTAGTGTGGTTAGCACGAAATGCTGGATAAAATTTCACTCACAAGATGTTCGGTCCTTAATTGACTCTGCACCATTCCAATCACACCCAATGATCACACCAACATACCGTTGTGCCCAAGTCCAAATCATTTTGTTTTCATTTTTTTAGTTTTCACAAGTAACATAGCAAAATGTTGAATCATAAAGTTATAGTAATTTTGTGTGACCAAGGTTACCGACTAAGTCGATAACCGCCCATTTCTATCGATACTAAGCATGTCTAAGCAGATTGACCCGGATCTACTAAGTGACAAGAGATCATCCAGTGACCTCTAATCACAAAGAAATAACCTAGGCGCAGTAGTAGAGATCAATATTTTGCCTACGAATATGCATCTACTGAGATTTAGCTAACCATTTTAACACAAATTAAGCGATGCATACATACAGCTGAAACAAAATATTAAACTTTAAAATACTGGGATTAATCATGATCAAACTGCTTGCCTGGCTGCTGTTGCTCAGAATGCTCAATCTATTGCAGAGGATCACTCTCAGGGTTGCCGCAAATGTCAAAGCCTAACGTTTGAACAAATAACGTAAATAAGAACGAATAACACCGACAAAACTCAAACATACAACAACAACAAAACATACCAATATTTACACAGCAGCCAAAGCATGCTCTAACATATTTTTAGGAACAGAGAATAATTTATTTGAAGAGGTGATGAATTTTCTAGCAATTTCCTAAGCTAATATACACATTAAAGCACTAGTTAAATGCTTAACAATTTTTCATGAACAGAAACATATCTATAACTTACCCTGATAATTAGTACACTAAGAACGACAATTTACAAAATTGGTTTCACTGGATTTGGACAATTACTGAAAGAGATATGAATTTTCTAATTTTGGAAAATGCATAAAACATCATTTAACAGATTTTTACTAACAGAAACAAAGATTGGAACTAATTTTAGTAAATAATACATTTAAAATGAAAATTAACAGAACTGGTTTCATGCGATTTGGAGATAAATTGAATTAGTTATGCATTTTCTAAGTTTTAAATGAATTAACAGTGCAACAGAAAACCATTACAGAATTTCTAAAGCATTTTAATACTTTTTCTACCGACAGCGAGCTAGCCCTAGACACTGACAGGCGGGACCAGCGAGAGTGCTGATCAGGACAGCTCGCCCGCCGAATGTGACGTCGAAGGCGTATTCAGAGAATACGTCTTCGGCTTAGCAAAATGTAATCCTAACCTATACTCGAGAAAACGCTTCCAAGAGAAAACGTAGAATCAAAGTTACGCAATCCTAGACTGACAGCATGGACCCACATGGCAGCGACACATATTATAACAGAACGGTTGGATTAACTGCTTTCCTAAACGCGATTAACCAAGAGGGCCCACAAGTCAGCGACATAACTAAACAAGGTTTAGCGATAACTAAACTCCACCGGCGGCTCACCGGCACGCACGGGGACGGCGGCGCGGCCGTGCAGGTGATCTAGCTAACCAGAAGGTTTCTGGGCGAGAGAGTGGTACCTTCGGGTTCACCGCGTCCTTGCGAACTTGATGACGGTGACCCGGGACCTCAAGGAAGCCGGCGGCGAGCTGACGGCGAACGAAGGCGGAGAAGAAGATGCGGCCTCCGCGGAGAAGACGTTACGAGCTTCGAGAAGCTTCGGGAAGGTGCGCGCCAGCTCCGCCTTGCTCCCAGGAAGGATAAGCCCGGCTACGGCGGCGGAGGAGAACGAGGTGGTCGGAATTTAGCGCGGCGCTTCACCGAGCTTGAGAAGAACGCGTCGCACAGCCTCAACGATGCACCAAAGATGAAAATGAAGCCACCATTAGATTCAGTGCATCAGTGCGATCCTAAGGGACTAAGTGACGAGGCTAGAGACTCACCGTGTCGCAAACGAGCTCACGGGCGAGATCACCGGAGCGAGACGATGACACCGCTCCGATGATGCACGGACGATAAGGACCCGGATAGGCAAAATGGGTGCGCGAGTAGAGTGGATCACGATGGTACGGCCGCGAATCAAGGGCGGCACTAACACGGCGACGCGCCCGGCTTTAACTCGGCCGAGACAAAGAAACGCGAGAAAGCTCGAGGAAGCAAGGAGAAAAAGTGGGTGAACTCAGAGGCTTTATGAAGTCGCGGCGATGCCTCCCAGCCGGACACGATGGTAAAAAGGTGGCAGCGACGAGGTACGTGGCACTCATGCGCGAGCGGCCGCGAGCTCCGGTGAGACGCGGAGAAGACGAGGGCGATGCTGACAGGTGGGGTCCACTTGTCAGCGACTGTGACAAAGCGGTGCGAGACGGTCCGATGCGCGCGCGATGAGCTGGTTCGACTCGATCAAGATTGTCCGACCGTTGGATCCGAGATGGACGGCCGGATCTCTCAGATGCATTCGGACCGGTCGAATGCATACGCAACGTGGATCGTTCGATTTGCATCAGACGGTCAAGATTGGGCGGTACAGCTAGTTGACGCGATCGAGCCGAGCGGCGCTGTCGGACTTGAGCCAGGCTTGGGTTCGAGCCAGAGGAACAGTGATTCCAGCCCTGAATCAAAAAGACAGAGAAGGTTTGAGGAATTTTTAGAGGTAGTTCCAGAGCTCCAAAAATTCCGAAATTTTTATGGGAGCTTACTGCAACAGAGGACAACCTTGTGTAATTTTTGCAGGAGTTTTCATGCATAAGATTTCGCCCAAGAAAATTCACAAGCTGCTGTTCAGAGGTTTGACCAGATTTCAAACTAGTTTGACTTGGCCATTTGAAATAGCAAATAAAATCTAAAAATTGTGAAATAATTCAGGAGGTAGATAGGATGATCAAGATGATAGGAAAATAATTTCAGAGGATGATCACAAGTTTGAAAGCTAAGAATTTGTTGACAACAATTTCCAATCACAAGAATTAAATTCTAAAAATTGGAAATTGCTAGGGAAAATTGTAGAAACTCTCAAATGATTTCATGAGGCATCAAAAGTTTTTATTTCTCCTCATAATTTACATTTGAAATACAAACCCTAAGTTAGGGTTGTTACAGCATTCCAGGCTCATGTTGGGCTGGGGTGTTACACGTATAGATTTAAGCATCGCTACCGGTGAGAAAGTCTCATCGTAGTCAACCCCTTGAACTTGTCGAAACCCTTTTGCGACTAGTCGAGCTTTATGAATGTGAACATTTCCATCCATATCAATCTTTTTCATATAGATCCATTTGCACTCAATGGTTTTAACACCATCAAGTGGATCGACCAGGTTCCAAACCTGATTGTCACTCATGGAGTCTATCTTGGATTTCATGGCTCCAAGCCATTTCTTAGAGTCTGGGTCCATCATCGCTTCCTCATAAGACTTAGGCTCATCATTATTCAACAAAATACGTCATGGCCATACCTCATAGGCAATTGACATGGCCTTTTAGATCTACGCAGGGTTGATGCCTCATCTACAGGTTCAACAACAATTTGTTCATCCTATAGAGATTCAGTAGGAGTTGAAACACTTTCAGATGTTTCCCGAATTTCTTCAAGTTGCACCTTTCTCCCACTAACTCCTTTTGAAAGAAACTCTTTCTCCAAAAAGACACCATTTCAAGCAACAAAAACTTTGCCCTCTTCCCTGTTGTAAAAGTAACATCCTTTGGTTTCCCTAGGATATCCTATAAAGAAGCATTTATCAGACTTGACTGTGAGTTTATCAGACGTCAAACGTTTAACATAGACATCACAACCCCAAATCCTCAGAAAAAATAAACTAGGACCCTTCCCAGTCCATATCTCATACGGTGTCTTATTTACTGATTTAGATGGTACCTTATTTAAAGTGAAAGCGGTAGTTTCTAGAGCGTAACCCCAAAAACATAATGGCAGATCAGTTTGGCTCATCATCGATCGAACCATGTCTAACAAGGTCCGATTACGCTGCTCGGACACCCCATTCCATTGTGGAGTGCCCGGTGGTGTAAGCTGTGGAACAATTCCACATTGCTTCAAATGATCACCAAATTCATGGCTCAAAAATTCACCTCTACGATCAGATCGTAAAGATTTGATTGTCTTGCCAAGTTGATTATGTATCTCACTCTGGAACTCCTTGAACTTTTCAAAGGATTCCGTCTTGTGCCTCATTAAATAGATATATCTATATATACTATAGTCATCGGTGAAGGTAATGAAGTACTGAAAACCACCTCTAACTGTCGTGCTCATTGGTCCACACACATCAGTATGTACGAGTGCCAATAAGTCGGACACCCTCTCAGCTCGACCAGTGAAAGGAGTCTTGGTCATCTTTCCGAGTAGGCAAGATTCGCATGTTTCAAATGATTCCAAATCAAATGAGTTTAGAATTCCATCATCATGGAGCTTCTTCATACGTTTCTCACTTATGTGGCCCAAATGACAATGCCAAATAAAGTGGAATTCATATTATTAGGCCTAAGCCTTTTCGCATTAATATTATAGACGGGTGCAACATCAAAATTTAAAATAAACAACCCATTTAAAATAGGTGCATAGCTATAAAACACTTCATTCAAAAATATAAAACAACCATTGTTCTCAATAATGAATTTATAACCCTCTGCCATCAATCATGAGGCAGAGATAATGTTTCTACTCATGGCTGGAATGTAATAACAATTATTTAATTCCATAATAAATCCTGAGGGCAAAAGTAATGGTAAAGTCCCGACGACTAATGCGACAACCCTAACTTTATTCCCGACATGAAGATCCATCTCGCTTCTTGCAACTCTCCTAATCCTTGTTAGACTCTGCATCGAATTGCAAATATGAGCAACCGATCCAGTATCAAATACCCATGAGTTAACAGAAGAATCAGCAAGAAAAACATCTATAACATTAATACCTGAAGTGGAAGGTTTAGTCCCACCATTCTTTTTCAGATTAGCCAGGTATTTCTTGCAGTTCCTCTTCCAATGGCCTGACTCTTTGTAGTAAAAGCATTCATTCTCTTGAGTTGGGCCAGACATAGTCTTGGGCTTAGGCTTGTTAGTTTGGATCCTATCCGAAGCTTTAGCCTTGCCCTTTCCATTGACCCTAGTCTTATCCTTCTTCTTGAAGCTCGTACTCTTTTGCACCATCATCGATGACCGTTGCTTTTCTTAATGGCGTTTCTTCCGCAGCCTTGAGCATTATATGTAGTTCGGTGAGATTCTTGTCTAAACTATTCATATGGAAGTTCAGAATGAACGACCCATAGCTTGTAGGAAGCGAAGTAAGAATCAAATCTGTAGCCAACTCTTGACTAAGTGGAAAACCAAGTTTTTCCAAGCTCTGAGTGTAACCAACCATCTTGATTACATGTGGGCTCACCGGACTACCCTCAGCCAGCTTACACCCAAACAATTTCTTTGAGATCTCATATCTCTCAGTTCTTGCTTGTGTCTCGAACATGCCTTTGAGCGCCATGTTTCAGGATCAAAGGTAGAGAGGTTTAATGCCTCTATGACATTGTTCTCTTGTAGGCTGTTAGAAGGTAACCCGGTCAGTCCTCATGTGATCAAAATGATTGGTCTCATTGAGAGCTTAGAAAAGCTTGGCTTTCCCCTTAGCTAAGAGTTGGCTACTGATGTGATTCTCCAATTGCTCCTTGCGAGCTTTGAGCCTGTCATATTGAATTTTCATATGAATGGCATGGAGAAGTCAATGACCGAGTTACATGGCATGCTTAAAGGTGTTGAGGAGAGCATCAAAAAAAGTTCTAATCATGTGATGATGGTTCAAAATACTACTAGCTTCAAGAAGATGGGTAAGTTGGGAAAGGAAAAGAGCAAAGGAAAGACTCAAGATGAGATCGAGAGTCTCAAGGGTAAGCTTAAGAAGCTCAAGCTAGGTCCTAAGACTGACACAGAATGTTATTATTGTCATGAGACTGGGCACTTGAAGAGAAATTGCAAGAAGTACTTGGCAGAAATGAAAAAGAACAAATGAAGTAAGACTTCCAGTTCAGGTATAAATGTTATAGAAATTAACATTGCCACTTCTCTAACAAGTTCTTGGGTATTTGATACCGGATCGGTTGCTGTAACATCCCAAAGTTCGGTTACCAAAATAAAAATTAATAAAGTTATTATTTTTGTTGGATCTTCTGAGTTTCATTAGTGTTTTCTTAGTTTTCTTGAATTTCCAAGATTTAAAAAGTCAAAAATAAAATTTAATTAATTTCTAGATTTTTTGAATCTTTAAAAGCTTTTTCCTATTTATTTCAAAGCCAAAATAAATTATTTGCAAATTTAATTACCAAATGTAAGTTAGAAATATTTTATTTAAGTCCAAAATATCTCAGAGAATTTCTATGAATTTTTCTGAAATTTTTGGATTTATTCTGCTATTTTCTAAAGCTATTTTGAATTAACTGGATTATTTAAATTGATAAATCATTAGAAAATCCCAAAACTTCCCTTGGGCCTAAACCTTGGCTCAGCCCACTCCTTCCCTCTCGCGCACGGCCCGCTCGGCCCAAACCGCACGCGCGCCCGCGCATTTTCCACACCGAAGCTATGAGATCCGAGATAAAGTCCATGTATGATAATCAAGTTTGGAACTTGGTTGATGCACCTGATGGTGTTACGACCTTTGAGTGCAAATGGAGTTTTAAGAAAAAGATAGATATGGATGGAAATGTTCACATTCATAAGGCACGATTGGTCGCAAAGGGTTTCAAACAAATTCAAGGTGTTGATTATGATGAAACCTTCTTGCTCGTCGCTATACTCAAGTCTATCCAGATCATTCTTACTATTGCTGCATATTTTGATTATGAAATATGGCAAATGGATGTCAAAACGGCTTTGCTCAATGGAAACCTGAGTGAGGATGTGTACATGACATAGCCGGAGGGTTTTGTTGATCTAAAGGAAACTAGAAAGGTATGCAAGCTTAAGAAATCCATCTATGGATTAAAGCAAGCTTCTCGGAGTTGGAACATTCGTTTTGATGAAATAGTCAAAGGGTTTGACTTCATCAAGAATGAAGAAGAACCTTGTGTTTACAAGAAGATTAGTGGGAGCAAACTTGTGTTTCTGATATTGTGTGTGGATGACATACTACTAGTTGGAAATGATATTCGAATGCTTGAATCTGTTAAAACTTCATTGAGAAATAGTTTCTCTATGAAAGATTTAGGAGATGCAGCATATATTCTTGGAATAAGGATCTATAGAAATAGATCTAAGAGGCTAATTGGATTAAGTCAAGATGTGTACATTGATAAGGTGTTGAAACGGTTCAACTTTTATGATTCCAAGAAAGGTTTCTTGCCTATGTCACATAGTATTAATCTTAGTAAGAGTCAGTGCCCTATAACCACTGATGAGAGAGACAAAATGAGTAGAATCACACATGCTTTGGCTATGGGATCTATCATGTATGCCATGTTGTGTACACGACCAGATTTGTTGTATGCTCTAAGTGTTACGAGCAGATATCAATCAGATCCAGGTAAAGGTCTCTGGATAGCAGTCAAGAATATCCTTAAGTACTTAAGAAGGACTAAGGATGCATTCTTTGTATATGATGGTGAGGAAGAGCTGGTCATAAATGGTTACACCGATGCTACCTTCCAAACCGACAATGATGATTTCAGATTGCAATCAGGGTTTGTGTTTTGTTTGAATGGAGGAGTAGTAAGTTGAAAATTTCAAGCAAGGAACGGTTGTTGATTCTACAATAGAGGCTGAGTACATTGCCGCTTCGGAAGCTGCAAAAGAAGTCGTATGGATTAGAAAGTTTGTTTTTGAATTGGGTGTGGTTTCGAGTGCTTCCAGTCCAATGGATCTCTATTGTGATAATAGTGGAGCTATTGCAGAAGCTAAGGAGCCTAGATCGCATCAAAAGTCCAAACACATACTTTCACGATATCACATTATTCGTTAGATTGTTGAAAGAGGTGATGTAAAGATATGCAAAGTGTACACGGATTTTAATATTGCTGATCCGTTGACAAAGCCTCTCCCACAACCTAAGCATAAGGTCCGCACAAGAGCTATGGGTATTAGATACCAGTATGATTGACTCTAGTGCAAGTAGGAGACTGTTGGTGATATGCCCTAGAGGCAATCATAGAGATGATTGTATCACGTCTATATTTATGAGTTATTGAATAAATATTATTCTGTTCCTTGAATGAATCATCAGTTATAGATCAACAAGTATGTGACTTGTTGGTGAAGCTCTTTAACTTATACGATGTCGTTCTAAATGTATCCCTAGTCGGATGTCACTAGTCGGAACACTAGTAACTCAACGACCAACACAGGTATTGATTGATGACCCTGTTTCACCGGTCATGGATATAGGGATATCGAATCAATAATGTGAACACATGTTAGAGAACATGGTGTTGGATAGACCCACCTTGAGACACTATTAGATTGTTATGATTCTATGTGTCAGTAGTTGGTATCAAGCAGTGATGATGTATAATCCTTAGACCTGAGATCAACATAGTTCCCTACTTGTGTAATATCACTCTTAGGGGTTGCCAAATGTTACTCCGTAAATGGGTAGTTGTAAAGGTAGGTTTCGGGTATGCTATGAAACATGCGGAGTGATGTGACTGGTCGGATGTGAGATTTGCCCCTCCTAAGATATCATGGGAGATATCTCTGGGCTCCTTGAAGTGATTGGATAAAGAAAGTGCATAGCCATATCACTCGTGGTCGAAGAGTTCGACCACATAAGGTTATCCGACACTCGATCGAGAAAGTGTTGAACAGTCCATGAATGACATAATATCTCACCTGGAGTTAAACCAGATATCGTGAGGCAAAGGGAGAATATACGAGAAGGTCATTCAGTTCGACTAGGTACGGACTAGTCGTATAGAGATACGAGCTGGTCGTAGACTAGTCGAACATAATCACTAAGTTGTCGAAACATGGTCGTAAGGAGTTATGAACTGGTCGAGACTAAATATGAACTGGTCATATAGAGATACAACCTGGTTGTAGATCATATTGCATTAAGGTTCATCCGATATAATTTGTGTGTATTCGAAAATCGTTATATCTTGCTAGGAACCGCTAATGACTCGTGGTTGGAAAGGGTTTCCGAGTCACAACCGATTATGCATGAACATACAGGGTCACAAACTTAACGGGTTGGAACAAAACGTGTTCAGATAGGATCCATCATGGGCACTATATAAGGAGATGCTTGAGGCTATTGGGAAACATGCGAGACACGTGAGTTGCTTCACCGAAACCCTAGCTGCCATCTTCCTGAGAGAGCCCTACCGTGCGACTTGGTGCTAGCACACCGGCGTTCGGTGTTCCTCCCCTGGACGTGTGGATACTGTAGAGGCGCTACTGCAGTTGTTGTTGCGCTTAAGGACGATTCACAACTTCACAAGGGTCGCGATTGGTTGCTAGAAGAGATGATCAGTATCGAGGGTGATCGACTACGGTGGACATTCGACTTCGCTGGATGATCAAATACAGTGGACGATCGACTACGACCACTTCATCGTTGTGCTCTACGTTAGATCGGTCTACTCCAAGTCTTCTTGCATCGCATATGCGGTGGTAACGACCGTGATCATCTTCTTACGTGGCTTCTTGTTTTATGTGGTAGAATTTTTGAATTGCTGCTAGCATAGTCTACCCAGTATCCCAACCCATCTTCCTCAAATTATGAACCCATTTGGAGATACAAAATCACAAATAAAGACGAAATTATGCAAAGTCTGAATTTTCAACATTTTCTCAAAATGAGGAAAAGTCAAAACTTTCTCAAATAAGGTTGAAATGTTTTCAAATTTGGCAGAAACAAACTTTAAACTCCTAAGAAACTTTTCCAAAAAGAATTTTTGAAAAATGAGTCTCCATTCAAAAGATATGCCAAATTTCGAATTGAAGGCATGATTTTTGTTCCACGAGTAGAAAAGTCAAATCATTTTCAGATGAAGTCCAAATGGTTTGAGACTTTCCAGAAAAGAACAATGGATTGCCTAAAATGTTTTCCAAAAAGAATTGTTATAAAAGGAATTTTCTTTCAAAGGACAAGGCAAAATGTGCTTTGTAGGCACATAAAGAGAATGATTTTGAAATAAAGGTTCAAAATGCAAACCAATTTGAATTTCATGGAGTTTTTCACTTTCTTGGCTTTGTATGAGTTGTAAATACTATTTTAAGCCAAGATACACAAAGAAATTCGGCTCAAATAGCCAAACTCACTATATACAAGAATATGTCATTTTGGGTTAACACTAGTATTTCGACAAACTTCAATTGAGTATAGCTTTCTAACGGTTGGTGTTTTGTAAAACCTTTGAACTAGAGAAATGTTTGAAATGACCAACCCTACGAGTTTGGTATTGCAACTTTTCCATAAACTATAGATTTTGATTTATGAAAATATGTCATTTAATCCAAAATCAAAATAATACAAGATTCTTTTTGGGCCAAATTTGTTATTTTGTTTCTAAAATAAGAATTTTTACTCTTAAATATCTGGAAAAGATTTAAAATACATATTTAAGTATTTTTATCTATTTTTTTCATAAATTTTAACCTTTTAAGAAATATTTTAACTTTTGACCAAAGAGGCTCTTAAAAAATGCTAAACTTGCATATCGTTGACAATTTCATTAAAAAAAATACCAAATGAAGCAAATGAGAACGAAAACATGCATTCACAGGATCCATAAATCATTTTGGGCAAATAGGTAAAATAGTTTTTTCAATATTAATACTTTACCCCTTTTTAAGTAAGCCCAAAATATTTAATAAGTTTTTCACGACAAAAAACTCCCCCTTACACAAAGGATCCTCTTGGCATTTTTTCTTTTTTGACACACAAAGGATTCTATTCCATATTGTCATCTTCTCCTTTGTCATCTTCCCCCCTTAAGCTTATGAAAGCTCCAATTGCATTTATCTCTTTCTCTATAATAAGTGCTTTTAATCTTTTGTGGTCCTTTTGTCTTTTCATGAAGAGCATACACCACTTTGAAATTCATATCACTTATGATGATATTTGATGCCACTTGAGAAAATAATTGATACCAAGAATAATTGATTTCATTTGTAGAAACTTGAAACTACTTGTATGCACAACTAATATCCCTTGTAAACACGAAGTTGATTTGGATACTTAATCTTCTCTTGAAGGATTGAAATCCACTTTGAATACCAATTTTAGATTCCACTTGGATAATGAAGGTACCACATGTAGTTCACTTGTAAGCCACTTGATACTGCTTGAGAGATCTTCAATAATTACCACTTGAGATTTGGCAATCATTTGGAAGTGACCAATTCTAGGAGATACCACTTGTAGGGGATACCACTTATTTTTTGCTTGTAGGAGATACCACTTGAGGAGATACCACATATCAGAGAGAGCTTGGTCAAGAAAAGATTTTACTCGGCATAGAAGGAAATTAGATAACATTTGAAGAAAAAGATGATATCACTTGTATAGACAAAGATGAATCTCATGTCGAGATTAAGATGATCAAAAGTGCTACCACTTTTAGAGAGAATACATTTTTTTGATAAAAACATCACAATATGATTAAAATAGCATATGGAGTCAAGAAAGTACTTGAGGGTAGCTAGCAAAGATAATAAGGATCAACTTGACTTTCGGGATCAAAGAGAATGACTAAGGAAATTTAAAAATCAATAATTTTGGACAAATCAGCCAAGTCTCTATAGGTCCTGTCAGACCAGCGGCAAAGATGCGGTCGTACCATTGGGAACCGGTCTGTAATACTCCGGAAGTGTGAGAAGCCATTAATCGGGTTAATTAAATTTAATCGGTAGAGATTATTTAATCGGGGAAAAGTTTATGTCAGAATTCGTCAAAGCAAGAAAAGAGAGGGGTTTTTCCGCTTCTTCACACCCACTTGGGCATGGGCCTTGGCCCATCTGGCCCTGTAGTGGCCGGCCAAAGGGGGGCGGAGGTGCCACCCTCCCCAAACCCTAGCCGCGCCTCCCCTTTTTCCCTCCTCCCACTTGCAGCCGCCCCCTCCCCCTTTCCCTTGCGCCTCCCCTCTGCCCAGGGTGCTGCTCCCTTGCGCCTCCCCTCTGTCCAGGCTGTTGCCCCTTTTGCGCAAGAAGGAAAAAGAGAGGAAGGAGAAGAAGGAGAAGAAGGAGGAAAAGGAGAAGAAGATCTTGCGTGGGGATTGGTTCAGCAAGCTCTAGCGGTTCTATAAGGGTAACGAGATGCTTTCCCCGCTGTTTGATCCGTAGTAGATGCGAAACCGATTAGAATTGTTGGATAAAGGTTTGGCTGCAGAAGATTCGATTCTGTCCAGTACCTTGCGTGGGTGATTTCGTGTAGTTAGAGGCTGAATTTTAAGATTCCATCTGCTAGAGTTATGTGGGATCTGTCGTTATCTTTCAGTAGCCACGAAGATCTCTCAATTCGGAGGTCTGAGTCAAAAGTTATGGTCGATTTAGTATCTGCTGCCAGAAATCTGACGAGAATAATCTGTCTGGTTATTTCCTAAATTATGAAAGGGAAATTGGTAGAATCTGAAAGTTCACACAACTAGGTTATTGTAGATAATTCGATAACCTTTTCAGATTGATAAAGAACGATCAATTCGGAGTTACCTATTAAAAGTTATGGTCATTTTAGTTTTGCTGTTCGAACGTGTAGGCAGTTTCTGTACTGAAAGTTCAAACAATGGTTAGCCTATTTTATTGGCCGATTTGGATTATCGTGTCAACTAGAGTATTGTAGATTAGTCAGTTAAGAATCTACAGAAATTAGGTTTACCTCTTTTCGACTTCCAGTTCATGAGTTATGTCAATTACCGTGTTGCTGTCCAGAAACGGTATATGGCAGGAAACGTTGTTTTTCAGTTTCAGGTTTGTAATCTCGACTTGAGTCATCTGGGAAGCGGTGTAGAACGCCGATTAGTAGCGCTAGGTATATTATGTCCTTATTGAAATTATTTTACTTGTTTAGGAGGTGAAGCCTCAGGTTTAGGAGTATCACCTTTGCCGGCTAACGCGTCGCATCGTGGAAGGCAAGTAAATGTAGCGGTTGTGCTACGGTTTAACTCGTTATTCTTACTACTTGCAATATACATGTTTTTCATAACTTGAAGTTATATGCCATAGTTGCATGTTTTATGGATGAGGTCGTGGTAGCAAATTAATATTCATTTTTGCCATGCGTTGGAAGAGTTGTTGGTAGTCATGTGGTAATTTGCTTAATGAGCCAAATGCGGAATATGAAAATAAACTCAAGGTGGACATATTGATAATTCCTTGTGGTTATATTCATGATGATCATGTTGTGGTCTATGTGGTAGAGTTCCATTTAGATCGATTGATTTTGATCTTGGTGAATCGGGTATGGGTTATGTGGTAATGGTCTTATGACACAATGGTATTGTGCTTATTGAGACACATGTGGATTATGAGAAAATATTCATGATGAGTATGGTTTTGACCTTCGTGGTTAAATTCTTGTGGTTTATGATTATCATATCATTCATGACATATCATGACATTTGCATTGTGGATGTCGCGCTTATAGCGCATCAGTGCAGGTACAACATCGTGCATTGCGTAGCACGATGCATACTTTTACCTTGTTGGGTAAAGGTGCAAGTGGAGCATAGCATACATATGCATTACATTGTGGAAAGATCATTTGCATACTTATGCAAGATATTGTGGTGAAGTTATATTACAAACAACTGCAACTTTATAGTTGTAATGTGGAATTGGCTCATGAGAGTCACTTGTGGTGTGAGGAAAGTGGCGATGGTCGTGGATTGGGGTTCATCCCTTGTGGTATGGTAGTGGTTGTGATTGTGGCATGGATTCTACTCTCTTGTGGTGTCGTTGATAGCATTGTGGATGCGAGAAATAGTAAAGAGATGAGGTAAAACTTGTTAATACTTTATTGTCATTGGTAGTGGTAGTGGTGAATAATATGAAGAAGTTAATCAAGACTCATTTGCTAATATTTTACTATTGATGGTAGTAAATATGGTTGAGGCTATAATTGTGATCATTATGGGAAATGGATATTGATGCTTAATATCTTTGTAGTTTAATTAACTTGTAATGAATGTGGATGCACTTTATGGATGTGGACTTGTGAATCTTGTAATGATGTTGTATATTTGTTTGTAGTCTGAATAGCACATTAAGCAGTTTGCTTCTTTGAGATTTTTATCTCACCCTTGTTTTCCCCTACATGTGATTGTTGAGCATTCATGGGTTGGGTAGAGCGGCACCACAATAATGCACTTGGTTCATCAACTCATGCTGTAATAAAGTCGATGAAATTCTAGTCAAATGCTTAGCTATTCGAGGATGAATATTTTATTTAATAATGATGGACTTGTGGACTATTTCTTTGATTAATGCTAGAGGTTGTTTTAATTATTGAACTTGTTATCGTTTTCTTTGTTCCTTAGTTGTTTATGCTTAGCTTATTGCTTCATGTCTAGAAATTGTTGCTAGATTAATTTATCTTGAAATTTTTGGCTAGTGAGTGGTTTAGTAGCATTCGAGGGTAATGTGGGTCTGAGGTGTTCTGGTTGGTATCGAGCGGGTTTAGATGCAGTGGTAATTAAAATATTAAATTGACACACCGGTGCACTGAGGATGGGATGGGTCAAGCATTGCATTCATGCTTTGACATGTTATATTGATTATTCATGCTATGAGATAATCTTGTATGTTTATGTGTTGTTTCTATGAGTGCTATGAGTGAGGATAGTCAATGATAAGAGGTAGGGTTTGCGTGTTGCCTTGGGCATTGCGGTTTATACCCCGTTCGTGGTACGGGATATTGATGCTGATTACCTCGGGTAACTTAGTTGCGATGTCATGGGTAAGTTTCATAGAAAAGTGTTATCCTCCTTGAATTGATGTTGGCCGATTCTTGGCCTATTGCGATTAATGATTTTCTCTCGGGTTATTGTTTATTGCGATTGTTGGGTGTTAATAGGCCTCCAATTGTTCTTGAGACCAAGTATTGTTTCTTTCGATTGATGGGTTGTTTGTTGCTCGTGAGCAGTGCTTTTGAGAGATGGTATTTTCCGTGTTGTTCCATCTTTTTTCTTTGAAAACATGACTCTTGTATTTCGTTTGATATTTTGAGAGAGAATCAAAGCTTTACGTGGGAAGTTCGTTAACTTGTGGAAGCATTGGCTCTATGCATTTGTTTTGAAGTTTGATTTCTCTCTAGAAGGGAGTGTTAAAACCCCTTTGTGATGTTTTGTTGTGTTTAAGTAGTAGGTGGAAATTATGTAAATAATTGATAGATTGTGAATTATCAAGTTGAAAAGTTAGCGTGGTACATCATTAATTTCTACTAACATCCTTAGAAGTGAAGTTGATTAATATGATGTTGTCCTGTTGTAGCTTCTTGAAGATTTGTGGCTAAGAATTTAGCGATACATGTGTAGAACTCATGCATTTATTAAGGAATATGAAAACAATTGTTTTGACTATTGTAGTTGTTTAATTTTCCCAACTTGTTGGATAGATTGGATTGATCGATCTTAAGTAATTAATCTGACCATTCAGGATGGTCAAGTAAGGAGGTGTTGGAATATTGCCTTAATAAGATTAACCTTTAATATGTTCTCTCTTTACATACTTGATGAGCATGTACAACTGTTAAATTTATGTAACTTTTACCATGCTAAATTGTTGAAACATGTATGCAGAAATGGATGAAGGTTGATGTATTGACTTGTGGAATCTTGTCTTATAAAGCTGGTATTATCGATGTTTACAGTTATTTTATTTTAATATCTTAACATAAGGTGGAGTATTGAATCTGTGCTCTTTATTGTCTTTGTGATTGCAAATTAGAGATAGGATCATTAATGCTATACTGATGAAAAAATTAATAATCAATTATTGACAGCAATGGCTAGAGTGTAATTACTTTTTGCTAAACTAGAGTGTAATTACTTTTTGCTAAATTAGAATAGTTTATGTCAAAAACAAGATACTATAATCTAGAATTTTGGCTAGAAACTCATTTTCATTTAAAATAGGTTTTTTTTAGCCAAAACCTTTGGGAAACCTTTGAAAAATATTTGTATACATTTTTCAACGAGTTTCTCATAATATTTACCAATAGTTGTGAAATATTTGACTTTTGGCTAAAAGGCTCAATTTTGAAAAACATTAGTAGCACTTCATTTATTTGGACACGCTTAAAATAGGTTTTTCTTGAGCCAAAACCTTTGGGAAACCTTCGAAAATTATTTGTATATATTTTGCAATTAGTTTCTCATAATATTACCAATAGTTATGAGATTTTTTACTTTTGGCTAAAAGTCTCAATTTTGAAAAATATTACTAGCACTTAATTTATTTGGGCGCACTTAGGGATGTGATATACATGAATATGACTTAGCACTCCCCCTTAATGTTCCACAACCATCTTGCTTAAGATTTCAATAATGAAGTTTTTGGATAAGAGCAAGAACACATTTTTTTTTTAAAAAAGTTTTTTCGTGAATGCAATGCAACCTACACAAGGCTAGGGGCCGGATACTTAATATAAATACTTGTTACCGAGATAGCATTGGTTCTTGATATGAATGATCATCCTCAAGCTTGGCCCCAATTTTGCCCATGGTGGAATCCACATCTTCATAAGTGAGCCAAATTTCCAATCCCTCTCCAAGTACCTATTTATCATTTAAGCACTTTGTGGAACTCAAACTCGGTTGGGTCCATGAATGTTAGTCATAATAAATTTGGGCACCAAAATGACCCTAGCTATAGTCTTAGGTGAATTAATACATCTAGCAATTACCTTACCATTTTTATCTTTCCTGAGCAAATAATGATCGTTATAAATGATAGGCTTAGGAGTGTTACCCATGGGACATTGTTTACCTATGTGTTCCTTTTATCGACAATTGTAGCAAGTTGGACTTTTACTTCCCCTTCTTGTCTTCTTTTCTTGCTCCTTGCCGGTTTACCTCTTTCTTGATGATTTTGACTTATCATCCACTTGGTTAGGGCACACTAAGGCAAAATGTCTCTTCTTATGGCAAGTAAAGCACTTGATATTCTTCGTGTGTCTTGCATTGTGCGTTATCTTACTATTCTCCTTCTTATTGGAGATGAAGCCAATCCCTCTCTTACCATTCAAGCTCCATTGCTTGGACAAGATATCATCAAGAGAGGCTTTCCTTTTGTAGCTTCTTTCCAAGTTATTAGTCAATTTCTTGACTTGGGCCTTAAGCTCTTTATTTTCCTCTACAAGGTTAGTATCACAAGACATAGAGGAAATATAAGCTTTTTCACTAGAGCTATAAAGCATATCTAGCAAGCCATCAAAAGAAGTGGATATGCTAACCTTAGATGCAATGCAAGGGTTAGTGACTACACATGACATATCATTTAATAAATCACATGTTATGCCTATATACACATTGAACTTATTTAGTGAAGCTCAATGAAAGGAGACTTTCATGAGCATCCTTTAGCTCCTTATAATTATTTTGAAGTGAGACATACTCTTTTTCAAAACATTGAATTTTGATTTCTTCTTCCTAGATACTCATTATGCTCCTCGAGCATATCCATCAACTCATCATATGTAGGTTTATCATCATTATTTACCTTATCATTACCTTTGGCCATAAAGCAATAAGTTGATATGGATGGGGTTGTGATCTCATCATTATCGGAGCTAGAAATTGAGCATTCTTCTCCCGACATCCACTCTTCTGTGCAATCATCCTTGGTTGAGGTGGACCTTTCATAAAAATCTTAAAGTTGTGTCCACATCTCATGAGCGCTCTTGAGATTGCATACGACATTGAACAATTTAGTACTCGAAGCACTAAATAAAGCATGAGTTGCTTGACCATTGAGATGTGAGCATTTCTCTTCCTCAATAGTTGGCGCAAGAGGATCATTCGGAGGAGAAAAACCCACATCTACAATTCGTCAAATTTTAGGGCTCATGGCTTTAAAATAACAAGACATGCGGATTTTCCAAATATCATAATTTGTGCCATCAAATAAAGGTGCTTCACCGACGTGCACTATATCACTAGTGGCCATCTTTACTTGCAAGACAAGGAGGTTTTTGGTCATGTTATTTCATGATGAACACATTGACAATAAGGAGAGAGTAACAACCGCACAATTGTTGGCGGTATGAAATTTCCAAGTCTTGTGTTTTGTTTTGAATTTCTTGAGAGCGGTAGTCTGGCTTTATATCTACGGAACTATCGGACACTTGTGAAGGCGGTAGTGCTGCGTTGTTACGTAGTACCGTTGTTTTAACGGCGGTAGTACTGCGATAGGTTTTAGAGAGAGATTTTCGACAAAGCACATTAAGTGAAAATCGGTAGTACCG
The DNA here is from genome assembly GCA_036346255.1 of Ampelocalamus luodianensis. Taxonomy (NCBI): domain Eukaryota; kingdom Viridiplantae; phylum Streptophyta; class Magnoliopsida; order Poales; family Poaceae; genus Ampelocalamus; species Ampelocalamus luodianensis. The sequence continues at coordinate 18,565,662 of CM070637.1, forward strand.
CAAATTGTGAAATGGTACGGCCATAGGACGTATCTGCGCAGTTTGAGCAGCGTAGTACCGCACAAAAGGTATGACCGCAAAGTTTGCGATGCATTTTCCGAGAGCATGTTTTGGAAGTTTTATGATTTCCCAAGGAGCGGTAGTTCCGCGGTGCTTTGAGCGATACGACCGCGTGGGCTGTAATGCAGGGGATATTGTGGCGGTAGTTCCGGTGTGCTCTGTCAATTTGTCATTTTGGGATTTTGGCTTAGGTTAAGTTAAATTCATAAGTTTTAGTGTGTTGCATGATGCATGATAGTGTTTATGCGTGTGTGTGAGCTAATGGATGGTCAAGTTGGAGAACTTGTGCCATGGATTTGGTTTCTTTGGTCTTTGCATGTGCGTTGAGCATGGAAGTAAAATCACGGTCGGTGACGGTTGACTCGGACTAGGATGGGGAGATCGAGGTCTTGGAAGTCGTGGATGTCACGAGGTGGTTTGGATCGCTACTGAGCACGTGGAGATCAAAGGTGGTTCGCGTTGAAGCTACGGAGGCGGTTTCACGGAGGCTTACGGCGTGAAGAAATTCGGATATTGTCGGTTTTGGAAAATTTGAGTGATTTTGGTAAAACCTATGTTGGTAAGGGTTTTGGGTCCTTGATTTTCGGAAAGATAGATTTCGTGTTTGTTGTTGACACGGTTAGAACTCCTTATAAAAAGAGGTAGAGGTGCGCTTGCGTAAGAGCTTTTGGAGTGCTTTGACTGTAGCTTTTCTTGTTGTTTTGCTGCGGTTGAGAGGTCCTTCGATTGGAGGCTTTGAGGGGTGGTTGATGAGCACTTTGTAGACACAAATCAAGTTTGATTAATTAAGTTCAGATTCATTCAACTTTGTCTATTGATTTGTTATTCTTGTTATGCGCCTAAGGAAGCCTTTGCTGTGAGGTTCTTCAAAGAATCACTCGAGAGGAATCCAGGAGCTCTAGCGCTCAGGCAGGAGTTCCAATTTGGGGTCAATTCGCTGCAATCATTCAACCCCCCCTTCTGGTTGCCATTACGATCCTACATTTACCCTCTAGACGGTTAACTCTAATAAATGAGAGACCAATCTCTGATACCACTTGTAAGATCAAGGAAGCCGACTAGAGGGAGAATAGGCGGTTTTTAAACTTCTTTTGGCTAAAAAACTGAGTTTATGTGCAGAAGAGTAAATCAAATCGGTTTTGTACAATTAAGGCTTAAATAAACAAGTCTCACTAAGTACACCAACAATCTAAGACTGTTGATAATGATAGCAAACATACAAATACGTGTAAGCAATTTAATTCTAGGAATGTAAATTACACAAAGTAAAACACAAGAGAACAAACCACTATGACACAAGTATGTTTTATCGTGGTGCTCGGCGACTTGTTGGTCTCCCCTAATCGACGTTGAGGTAAGCATAAATGAATTGGACTGGCTCCACAAATTAAGCCAACACTTCCGAGGTAAGCCCAAATGAATTGGACCGGCTCACAACTTGAACCAACACCTCAATCCACTCGGGGTTGCTCTTCCTCCACTCCGGAGATGGCGAGCACCAAACTACTCACAACACACCGAGCCTTCTCACAAGCTTCTTGAGAAGATCACTGGACCATGACGCCTCCACGCCATCTAGGTCTCGGCATACACCAAGAGTAATAAGCCAAGCCTCTTTCTTAACTCTCACCAAGTGCAACACATGCACAATTGGATGCTCAATCTAATTCTAGTTGTAACATATGCAACTAGAACCTCCCTTTGCTCACAAGGTGCAACACATGCACAATTGGTGAAGAAGCTCACACTAGCTCAAGAGAGTGAAATGGGATGCCAAAGATTGTCTCTCAACCGGTCAAGGGGTATTTATAGCCTCCACCACAAAAACTAGCCGTTGGGAGCAGAATTAAGCAAAACTCAACAAATGCGGTAGTATCGTTGTAGAAATTGGTACTACCGCCTCCAATGTTCAACATTGGAAAGGGGCATTAAATGCTAAAAACTAGCCATTTTTGAGTTTGATGTGGTAGTACCACAGTACAAACCCGGTACTACCGCTTGGTGGTAGTACCACTCTTTTCATGCGGTACTACCGCGAGCCAATTTCAGCAGATGATATTCGGTAAAAGGTTATATTTTGACTCGATGTTAGAATTGAGTGATCTTGGACTCTATTAAAAGCTAATTCAGAGGCTACACAACCCACCGATTGCATAATCTCAAACACATTAGATCAATACAGAAAGTACAAGAACTCCAAAGAGTCACTACCATGGTCTAAGTCCAAGGAAGTAGTAACAAGTAATCTCAGACCATGTAAGGGAAAATGCGTGAATCCCAACAATTTGCAAAACACAATTGGAAACTTAGATCATGCCATAAGGAGTAGGTACATGGACTTCAACCATTTGCAAAACATATTGCAAATTTGCAAATAATAGCATCATGCATGCATACTTCCATGATTTTCACCATTTCATCCAAAGTGAGACTAAAGTGCCTCTCGTACCCTACAATGTACATTGCGCATTGTGTCTTGTGCACCCCTTTACTGCACGATCACTCACTTAAGCATAAATTATTTTGCTCGACCTAGCCAAATGGCAACCCTTGCCATGGTATAACAAATTTTAATAGCAGTGGCCATGCCACGATTCCATATCTCATTATGCCGAATTTAATCATTTATGAACATGTGATGATGAATCCTATCGTACAACTAAAGCATGGCTAAGCATACTACGCACCCATGTCGGTAATATAAATATGACCAACTAAGTTACCTGAAATGATAGAAGAAGAAAATAGGGAATAGAATATTCTTAGAAATGTTGTGCTGAATTTTAAAAGCAACTGATAATAAACTTAGTCACGCATCTATGGAAGTGTGTCGGGGACATTATGAGTTGATTGTCTCTTGTGGGTAAAGTGTGTGAACTCTGAGTAAGAAAGCTATCTAGATAGTCGTGCTCACGGTCATGGCGGTCTGAGAACTTGCTTGAAGTAGCTTTAATTTTATTTTTATAAAATAAGGCCCTGTTTAGTACAGCTCCTACTCCCAGCTTCTCAATCGAATCTCATGGAGCCGTGCCAAACACCCAACTTCTCAGAAGGACCAGATCCTGATTCTCACGAGGAGTTGTCTCAAAAATGAACTAGCAACGAGGAGTAGCCTTTCTGCAGATTCTCGTGAGAATCCAACTTGCATAAACAAAAATACCACTTGAAGTTTGTAGTATTTACCTGCAAATGCCATCCAACTACCCCCTTTGAAATTCCACCGCACGACCCCTTTCTCGTAACCCTTCGTGTTTCTCCTCGCTTCGTCGTCCCCACTCGGTGCTCTCGCAACCGGTGAAAAATCGTCTTGACCCTCTCGTGCGCCGCCTCGGGTCTTCGACTGCGCCACCTTCGGTCCTTGATTGCTCGCCACACCCGAGCAGTGCTGCCGCTTTGCACAGAGCCGCCGACCGGAAACCCCGAGGCGGGGTTTCGACTTCTTCGACGTCGCAGTTTTTCGAGGACCACCAGCAGGCTCCGGTGAAGGTAAGCTCGTCATCTGTCTTTCCCTCTTGCCCTCCCTATTTCATCTCCCTCCTCTTCGCCTTTAGCCCTAGGGTGGATCGATCTATAATGCCAATGTTCTTTGCCCGATAGCGTTGCTTGATGTCAATGTTCTATGAATGATTTTGTTCATGACTCTGTGAACGATCTATGAATGATTTGATTAATGCATCTATGAATGATTTGATAGTGCATCTGTGAATGCCTTGGATTTGTCATGAAACGAGTGATTGAGGATTTTTTCATGGATTCTTTTGTCAGCTCCCTCACTAAAATGCTATTTTCTGATGACTTACTTCTTGAGCATCTTGGTCTTGGGTATCTGTCAAAAGATATCATTATATCTGATACATTATCAAGAGCCCTATGTATTCATGATGTAATATCCCAAAAGTGAGATAAGAATTGAATCGGGGGAGATTAAATCATTCGGGAGAGAGTTCGATGGTGTCCGGGATGGACCAACATGAAATTTCTAGTTCATCTATTAAAAGGAGGGTTAATCGCTGATATTTTGGATCATGGGCTTGGGCCTCGCCCATGGAGCCTAGGGGTGGTCGGCCAAGGGGCACCACTCCCCCAAACCCTAACCGCACCCTCCTCCCACTTCCCCACGCCCACCCTCCCCTTTGTGTGGCTGCCCTTCCTCCTCCCATGCCTCCCTCCTGGTTGTCTTCCTCCTTGCGCTCCTCCCAAGCCCTCCTCCAAGGTTCCCTTTGCTGCCGGCCAAGAGAAGAAGAGATCCTCCATTTGCGACCGGCCAAGAAGGAAGAAGAGAAGGAAAGAAGGAAGAGAAGAAAGGGAGAGGGAAGAAGGATCCGCAACCGGAACTCATGGTGATCATCATCCGCAGCAGCGCGCCTTCGTCTCGGCAAGGGTAACCTGTGATTCTTTGTTTTGGGGTCGTTTTCTAGTTGTTCATTTTCGGTTGTCAGTTCGTCGGTTTTCTGCAGCAGAGAAGATCGTTGATTTTGATTAGGTTAGAGGAAGAATTGGGTCTGGGTGTCTCCTAAAACGTTGTAGATATCGTAGTTACCTTTCATTGCCGACAAGAATCAAGTCATTCGGACTTCGGTAGCCAAAGTTATGAATTTCTTAGTATTTCTGTGTTTCTGGAGAGAAGCAGAATTGCTAGTGTTGGTTAACCTGATAGAAGCGCATATTTAGAGGGGTTTCCAGAGGGTCTCACCATAATGAAAAACGAGGCTAATCCTCTTAGCTTTCCGGAAAACTAAAGATCACTAAATTCGGACGAACGTAGAGAAAGTTATGATAGTTTCTTTGTCGCTGTCCAGAAACCCGACGTGAAATGTTTGCTCTGATTAAATAGATTGGTAGGACTGGTAGATGGCCGAATCAGAGGGTCTCCCCAACTAAGTTTATTTAGACTTTTTAATTACCTTTCCAGAATGTCCAAGATCATCCTATTTGTACTCCTGAGCAGAAAGTTATGAATTTTTGAAGTCTGCTGTCTGCAGTGACCGATCGCTAGAAATTAGAAAGGTTAGAAATGATAAGAAGTTAGCGATTTTGATTGTAATGTTATGTATGATTTTGGTCCAGTATGCTAGTCTTAGTTTGGGGTTATCTTCTTGTCCGTGTGCGCGAGATCCCAAGGGCAGCACCCACTTCGCGTCCGCCGTTCTTGCACGGTTGAGGCAAGTATTCGGGTTAAGTAGATTTCTTGTTGCATGCTATGTTTGAGGGGTGTAATGTTCATTGTTGCCATATGGAAGTGATGTTGAGATGACCCTAGTGGTGTTGATGTTGGCATATTATGATTGCGCTTATATCATAATGCTACTGTTTACATGATTAATGTATATGAATCCCGATGAATGAGAAGGTATAGATATTATATTCATGCATATCTTGAGCATATTGAAACTTGGTCATAAGGTGTCCAAGTGAATCGGTTGAGGTCCCCGTCCGGACAATGACAAGCTTGAGGTCCCCACATTCATGAAATGTGGGCAATATGTATGAGAGGTCCCCGTCATTTTGATGATCGGCAAAGGTCCCTATACAAGTTGATGTATAGGCTTTGGTCCTGTGCGAGGGGCACAGTGCATGGGTATCCATTGACGGATGAATACCCGCATTACCAGTAAAATGCGTAAAGAGATAAAGAACAAGAGTGCATGGCATTATCATTATTTTTCTTAATATTCGAAATGCCATGAATGATGTTGATTAAAGTTGTTTATGTTTGTTATGTCTTTATGATCATGTAACCTTGTTGATACTTCTTTGAGTCTTATGGCTCACCTTGCTTTGTTTTGATTTAGGTACCTTTGGCAAGAACGTCATGCATGGGAGGGAGTAGACTTTGGAGAGCACGCACTACCTCACAGCTTTTATGCAATTGTTATCTTAGTTCCACACAAAAGAATAAATAACTATGTTATAATCACCTATAGATGTTTTTATGATGATGGATGTAGGATGATTTATGGATTGTGTGATTGGTGTTGCTTATTTATTCTCATACGATTATCATTTATGCATGATTGAATTGGAATACTGGAAATATTGTTAAATGTTATGTTTACTTGTTAGAAGCTTGGTTTTATTGAATATACAAAGGAGACCCTGTCGAAAATTTGTAATTTCGTTCTAGTTGTATTTAGCTTTGGTAGCATTCCAGGCTCGTTCTGAGTTGGGGTGTTACACATGAATATGGACCAAACATTTTCATTGATATCATATCATCTATTTGCCAAACTGACGTTGTATTGAGTCATTGAGTCTCAGGAAAATACCCTGTATCCCACTTTCAAATGGTTCGTTTAGCTCTATAGCAGATGAACCTATATTGTTACCTTATGATGTTCTCAATTCCACACCTGACTGTAAAAGTAGCATGCAGAATTTTCCAGTTCTATATATAGTAACATTCGAATTGTAAGTCCTGACCTTCTCTCCGTCTTCATGGATCTGAGAATGATTTTACCGTTGAGAATTATCACTCTACCTACTTGGAAAAGAATGAGCCTAGGACTTCACGGCTTAGTGGAATGGGCTGGGTGAGAGACTTTGACCACTCAAGGAGAAAGCTACCATTTGTTTCGTATGAATGCTATGATCTTTCACAGTCTATATGATCTTTTGGTGAGTACATATGACTTGAAATCAACTACGCATACAACTTGAATTGAAGCACTAGCTCTTTTCCTATACATATGTGGTGGCTGTGAATCTAATTGAAGAGCGCAGAATCGATTCAAGCATTTTGGTGAGACAATTAGCAGAAAGTTTGATGAGGTTTTGCAATGTGTGGTCAGAATATCTAAAGATTTTGTGAGGCCAAAGGATCCAAACTTATCTACAATTCACAATAGAATTAGAAATGATCAAAGGATGTGGCCACATTTCAAAGACTGTATTAGAGCTATCGATGGTACACACATTCTTACAACTGTTGCTCCAGAAGATCTAATTAGATATATTGGTAGATCAAGAAGTGCAACACATAATGTTATGGCGGTATGTGATTTTGACATGCGCTTCACATACACATCTATTGGACAACCAGGAGCTATGCACGATACTAGTGTTCTTTATCATGCATTGGATGTAGACAGGGAAGTCTTTCCACATCCTTCACAGGGTAAGTTTCCTTGTTTGGTATCATTTACGAATTTATTTACTAGTAATGTTCATGCATTGGATGTTGATATACATGATTTTTCTGTTTTATGTTGTAGGGAAATATTATATTGTTGATGCCGGTTATCCGAACAGGCCTGGGTACTTAGCGCCATACAAGGGGCAAAGGTACCACGTTCCAGAATTTCAGAAAGGTGTTGCTCCTAGTGGTGAGAAAGAGAAATTCAACCATTTGCACTCGAGTGTTCGCAACGTAATTGAGAGGTCCTTTGGTGTATAGAAGATGAAATGGAGAATTCTTCTTAAGATGCCAAGCTTTCACATGTCCAAGCAAAAAATGATTGTTACAACAACCATGGTAATCCACAACTTCATATGTGAACATGCTTCGTCGGACATGCATTTTCGTAGGTTCGATCGAGATCCTAATTATGTGCCCACAATACCATCAAGATATGCCAAATATGTCATTTCTCAAGATGCATCAGATGCATCAACGTCGCAAACGAGTGCTACATCCATGGATTGTTTCCGTGATGACCTTGCAAGTGCAATTGCTCAATCAGGATGATGGACACATTACTAGTGATATTTTGCGCTCTTTTGTTATGACTCATTTATCATTGCAATACTTGTACGTAATAGCATTTAATTATCAGTTGAACACTTATACAATTTGAATGCAATATCTCCAGCTTCATCTATCGCAGCGTGAATACTACAAAATTTGCTTATACACAATCAATGGTTCTGCAAATACAACGTATATACATTCATATGGTCTAAACAAATTTGGGGAAAAATTTTATAATTTGTGTACAAATACATAGAAGAAAGACACAAATACAACTGAAGTATTACAACCAGGGGTAACATGGTCTATTGTCTCTAATCCTCCCTCATATGGTTTTTGGATCCAACCTACCAGCCAAACGCTTTCAACAGACAGCTCCAGATTCTCAGAGAGTGGATTCTCAGAGAATCAGGAGCAGAATCTGGAAAATAAGAATCTGGAGCTCTACCAAACAGGGCCTAAATTGTGGGTAGTATGAAAAGATGAGTTGGAACACAAAGATTTAAGATGGCCTGGTCGAGGACCAGTGATAAGTACAGGATGTGACCCAAGTAAAGAATATGAGCATTGAGTGGACGAAGCCACTCAATGGTATAGGAGATGGAATCTCCACTAGTACTTTACAACAAAAACTTCATTTATAAAACCTGTGTTAGTTAAAATGCTAAGTCTCAGGAATTGCTACTACATAATCTAGTTCAAACTTAGCTTTGTGCAAATAAAAGAACCATGAACCTCCCTTTAATAGCCTTGCATGTATAAGAATTGCATTGTGTTTTTGCTCATGAGTACGGTTGTGTACTCATGCTCGCTTAATATAATCTTTCAGAGCCACTTGACCAAGACCCATATGACTACTACTTGGCATCTGGACCGTATGGTGGAGAAGATGGAGAAGCTTAGGCCAGGACCCCAAGTTGCTTGCCTGTGGGCAAAGTGAATGGCTCCGCTTTGTTTACTTTTGCTTCCGCTCTTATCCTTCATTTCTGTATTCAGGACTATGTAATATGGTGGCCTTCGTGGCCCTTTTGTAAAATAGTTGGCCATATGACCTGTTTATGTAATATATTATGCTGATTTGCAATGTATGCGATGTATGTGAATGATCCAAAAATGTATCTGTTTGTGCTATCTACTAATCCAGGGAATGGCACAGGTTGACACAGTGGAACCCAAGTTACAAATTTGGGGTCCGACATGTTCCCCTTGTTGTAGCTGAGTTATTGCACTCAACAGGCTAGCGTGCTAGTCATGTATGACGCATACGTTAGGATGGCCCTGTACAACGGAAATCTTCACGTTCCGTAGAAACCATAACCAACTGTTCGTGTTATCGCATTCAACGATTGCAAACACCACAAGAAGAACTGGGTTGTTTCCGTCCGTCGCAATTACACTAAGTATCTGCCCCCTTGTACTTTCCAATCAGGAATGTGGCATCTATGCACAAGATCAGACGACAATGCTAGAATGCATTGATGCATGCACCAAAGGCGAAGAAAGCTCGCTTCAGTACCCTCTTCCCGGCGAACCATGGATGTGTGGAATCAACAATGTTGACATGAGTACCGGGATTTCTGTCCTGTATGACTCGGAGTTGACCGGGCAGGTTGTGGTATAATTCCTCGAACATATTGAACCTTGCTTTCAAAGCCTTCTGCTTTTCCATTCACACCTTAGCATAACTGATTGTGTACTGGAACCTTGACTCTATTACCCGAATGATGGATCGTGGCTTGAAATCTAGGTTATCCACGATCTCGCCGTACATGACATTCGCAATGAACCTTGATGACAGGTTCTTATGGGATTACATTGTTTTAGAGATGGTACATTTGTGAGGGATTACTATAAAGCATTTTCAATAGGTGTCCCATTTAGGCTGGAATGCATGCACTCGCCAAGGGCATCCCACTATCTTGCACTTCACATCATAGCATCTGGGGTTCAACTTCACTACCTTGAATGTCCACCGCGACGACAAGGCCCAAAATTTCACAGCTTCCTACACCGCTTCCTTGCGTTGTACATGGCTCCCTGCTTGACTCGTTTTGGTGGTACCCCCATAGTACACGGGATCCTTCATCCATGATGAGGTTATCGAATTGGTATGTGCTTCACTCAGATGGAGCTGCTTGTTGTTCCCCACCATCCTCATCATCCGAACATTCGTCATTTGAAACATCATCTTCCGACAATGCCTTGTAGTCCTGCTTTCCGAGCGCCATCCCTTCGACTAAGGCTTTGATCTCCTCACCTTCGTTTGAAATCCCACTAGCTTCTCGGGTCAAATGAGCTTCTTCGACCCTGTCTTCATTGGCAAAATCAGCAACTCGATCTTCAGTCGTTGTGTGCACCATGCTATGGCTGGACTCCTCAACATCTTCAGCATCACCACTGAATATCCCTTGTTCAGCTACATATGCAGACAAAGCTTTGACATATGCCTAGGCCAGAAGGACTAAATCCCACTTGCGATCCCTCGACATTCTTTGGTTGTCATGCTTTCGTTCCCTTCAGTTGCACTAACTCCCAATGTGTGCCCTGTCATGCCCGGGTGGCAATGCAGCTCAATTTCAAATCGTTTAGAGTATGGTCCAACTTAGATGTGTAATATAACCAATGCATCACAACTCCCTATGTACACTTCTCTGGTCTTGTTAGGCTGACGGTCACCGATTGGAAATAACACAAATCAACCCCCTCGAGACCCTCCAGAACAATCCCTTGTCTATAGTAAATTTTAAAATTGACTGTGTCCGACATATCTACGTACTACATCATAAAAAAGATTTATATGATTAACCACATATCTAAAACTAAACTATACACACAAAATATATGTACTACAACAAACTACACTACATAACCTATACATCTAAAACTATCTAATCCATTCAATTACAGACCTGCTAGTTTTATTTGCTAACCTACTAGGGTTTCAAAATTAAATATAAATTTACAAAAAAATTATCTACAAGGTGGGCGGCCAGATATGCTCTTCCCTCTCTCCCCTTCTTCGCTATGGACGGATAATGCTTTGCTAACTTCCTCCTCCCTTCCCTCCCCTCTTTCTCTTTTTTTGGATTAAATGTGAGTTTTGATGGGCTTTTATAGGGGGCTTCTATCGCCATTGCAAATGGCGATAAGATCTGCCAAGGTCTCTGTTGCCATTCGGAATGGCGTTGGAGACATTTAATATCGTTTGTTTGGTGATAAGGCTTCTGTCGTCAATCCAACTAGCGATAGGGGATTCCAAACGGCGACAAAAGCCCATATTTGTAGTTTTATTAAACGGGTATTTATTTATGTAATTCTATTAAAACAATGTATTATTTAAAAAATATCGTCATCAGCAAACATCTGCAAAATCAGTTCATGTTTTTTCCAAAGAAGGTCGTAGTTACCTTTAGAATAGAATGTAGGTATGCATCAACTCAGCACTCCAAAGTCCAAAGAATCTAAATCCAAGAAAGTACACAACTTAACAAGCAAGCGAATCCCTCGAAAAAGAGCAAATCAATACATTGTATTTACATGCTGTTGGACCATCCTCTTGTAGTCGTAGAGTTTAATTTGATCGAAAGGGGAGGAAAAGGAGGAACGGCCATTGGTGCACGCATGATGAAAGTGATGGAGAACTCTCCTTTTCTCATATGCGACGAAAGTACTTTGTGTGGAGAGATTTAATATTGAGTACTGAGGTCAAACGATTTGATGTATAATGAGCTTGAGAATTGGACGACCCTGAAGAGTTGACCGGGATGATGGGACGATTTGTTCATTGAGAGCGCCAGAAGGGCAAAGATTGAGCCAACATAAAGCATGTCTCCAAGCATGCAAGCCCATTGGAGCCCTGGTTTACTTTTCTATCTTTTGTATTTTTGTATTTTTTTTGCTTTCAGCTTGCTGAGTATAATGGCATATTAAAGAACTCAAATCAAGCTCACAATGATGGCGAAGAGTAAGCAATCCAATGAAATAGAGCTTTGAGGGAGATTTAATTTCCATGAAAGGAGTAAGTTGCCTTGCGCACATGATGTTCTAAACTTCTAACCATTGTCTAGAATAAAGGCAAAGGCTAAATTTGGAGGTCATTGTAATCCTAAGTCTAGTCGCACCAATAACTCATGTGAACTACATTGTTGAAATAATATTCTTGCACTTGAAATTGCATGATATTGTTGAAATTGGATGATGTCCTTGCACTTGAACCAGGAGGAAGCCTATAACTTACCTCTGTCACATAGTTCAAAAGATACATTAATATCTTGAAAGCCTTCTTGGTTTAATTTCAAACTGAAACTCTATGTGTACAGTAGACGATATATTTTTGGCCCATTTGTAAACTCGCACTTGTGTCAGGACTCCTAGACATGCAATTTTGCGAATTCAAAAAGTTTATGTTTCCATCAAATGGATGTTTGGATGAGAGGGATTTCTTAATATGGGATTTAGTTCAATTACTAAATCCTAAGGGTTCGGATCCAAATCCCTCCTATATATCCAACCAGGCTCTACGTACGTGTCTCGATGAAGGGTATGCCATAAATTGACAGTATAGAAGCTGTTTAGAAAAATAAATCTGAATTTCTAGGGAAAAAAAACCTTTGCGAATAAGATGAACATTTGGGATTAGACTTGTATCCATTTTTTTCGAGTTGCAATGTTGCAATGCAGAAGATTAAGCTTGCCTAACCTCCTATTTGTGCAAATAGCGCCACTGCATGCATGCTGCATTTGGCAAGTATTAGGATTTTAGAACCAACAATGCAACACAATAATGAATAGTTAATTAACGATCACACTTAAAATAAATTTTAGCAATTTAAGTTTACCTAAGTTGTTAATCTATTCACCAAGGACCTAAAGCCCACTTAAATACCAACTGTAACACATCGGCCCAACACGGAGCCCGGAATACTACTAAACTACATTAACTATCAATTTTAACATCAAATAACAGGAAATTACAACAAACATCTCATTGATAAAACCCAACCACAGGTTAGATTAACAAAATCATAACGATACGACAATCATAGATAATTATTTCCTAGGAAGCATAGAAAGATAATAAACCAAGATTGACACAAAACCAATCGAAATAAAGTCTATTAAATGAATAATCAACTCCAACCTATCATCTATGCCTAAGCAATACTATTATGTCTTAATTATAAATCATTAAACTATAAAATGAGTTCTCATATCCAATGAATCAAGTAATCGAGTGTAGGTTGTGGTTCTAAGTGCACTAGCCCTCCGAAGTGAAACGTTAATGGTCACCTAAAAACAATAAAGCAACAAGAGTGAGTCGACGACTTAGCAAGCATAATAATAAACAATGAACAATATTCAATTCAACCATAACCAATATCATCATCATCATCATTATTTACTCATCTTTCTTCTCGTACTCAAGTCTCAATTTCTCTTTTCATTAAATGCAAGGTGTCTCTATACTACATGTCCACATACACTTTTCTTCGCGTATACCGGTATAGCATGGATGAATACTCACAACAATGTTCATCCTTTCATCAAGCCCATCCTCAAAGGATCGGGGACATCCTCCACTCCCGTGGAGTATCTACCAACAAGGTAAATGTGTGATCACCATGATCACCTTCTTTTTATACAATGATGCGTAAGAATGCACAATTTATCATAGATTCATCAATAATTCCATCATCCAACATTCACAAATCCACCAATACCATCAATATCATGACCATTCATATTGCTTGAAATTAAATAAGATAAAAGCATTACCAATATAATGGTAATGAGTGATAAAGAATACAACGATCAACCATCGATCACTGTCTACCATGCACTTGCCTCTTTATCCCCTTAGAGCTGGATAGCGAGGTAGAGGTAAGGCACTAGATGCCACACTCCCTAGACAAACAATTCAAAAGAAACCTAAAAATCATAACATCACAGCACCAACATTTTACACTAGTTGCCATCGCATGTCTACGTCAAACCGATCCAATTAACCCAAATCTACAGAACACACTACCCGCTGTCCCAGTAGTTAAACAGCTCTAACTTATTCTTCTAAACTCCAAATCTCTACGACCAATACTTTTTGGAATCCTCGTGAAACATCCTACAACTTCCTACTTATATTGAACTTCTAATTCTACCATTTTCTCCCCTGCTTCCTTCCCTGAAGACCATCCCAGAACGTGTCAGGACAGTCCGCTTCATAATTTTATATCTTTAATTTTAAAAATTAAAAAGATATGAAATACTAGTTCTAGAAACTACTCAAAATTTTCTAGCTTATTCAAGTTATCACCAATTTATAATGGTTTCATTTAATAAGTAAAAATAGCCCAGCTATATGATCTTTGCCAATGACGCCTGAATTCTGGACAACGACCTTCCTAAGGCCGTAACTTTTCACTCGCTAATCCAAATCTAGTGATCTAGACCTTTCTAGAAAGCTAACGACAATATATACAACTTTTCTAATTGGATGAAACTCTGAATCTGAGCCTAAGCACCTCGAATTGCCCCTGCAAGGTTCTGTGTCAAAACTCGATGAACTAGGTTATGATGGAGTAAACCTAGAGCCCTGTGATACTCCAAGATAGATTAGCAAGAACTCACATGTAGAGATCACACATAAAGAGACTATGTTGGAGCAGATTTTCTTGTTCTGTATTAAAAAACGACAATACACCTTACAATCTACAGTCAACTGAAAACTAAAAACTTAAAATAGATTCACATAACAGACTTGGCTGAATTTCAGCAAACGTGCGTCTAGGATCCGAACAAGCCGCACACGACGCACACTACACCAGAAGACTAGACCTACTACCAGCTAAGTCTGGATTATTTCCAACAATCACCCCCTAATCCTGACTTTCATGCTCAACATTTTTGACTCCCAACAGCTACCGCATTTCAGCAAACTTGATTCTTCTAAGAGCTTTTGTTAGAATATCTGCACACTAGTCCTCAGTGCTAACATGCTCGATGGTGATCAGCTCTTTCTCAATACATTCTCGTATGTAATGAAACCTTGTATCTATGTGCTTGCTTCTTCCATGGAATACTGGATTCTTCATTAATGCAATAGCTAATTTTTTATCGACGTAGAGCATCACAGGTTCCGGTTGATGGCATGTTATGTCACTTAACAAACCCCTCAACCACACAGCTTGACACACTATTGATGTTGCCGCCATGAACTCAGCTTCACACGAAGAGAGAGCAACACTCTTCTGTTTTTGAGATCCCCAAGCTATCACATTCCCACGGAGATAGACCACCAACCCGCTAGTGCTCCTTCTATCGTCAACATCACCAGCAAGATTACTATCACTATACCCAATCAATCTATCATCTTTTCCCTTTGAATATACCAATCCAAAGTTTACGGTACCCTTTACATACCTCATGTTGTGCTTGACTGCTTGAGCGTGGGATTCCTTTGACTCTTCCATGTATCTGCTAGTAATTCCAACTGCATAGACAATATATGGCCGAGTGTGAGTTAGATACCTCAAACTCCCAATGATGTGTCTGTACTGAGTTGAGTTTACTGCTTCACCTTCTTCATCTTTGCACAGCTTGAGTTTCAGCTCCATTGGTGTAACACCCCAACTCACAACGAGCCTGGAATGCTACTGGAATTAAAATTTAACTAAAACTTGATACCAATTTTTGGCATAACCTCCTTTGTATAGTCAACTATACCAAGGCTCTAACAAATAATCATGGCAATTAGCAATAAACTCCATATTCAAGTTCATTCAAGCATGCAAGATAATCTATTAAACATAACCAAAATTTGCTATTCTCATTATTACAATTAATCTGAATCTCAAAACCATCCATAAGTAATTCTTAAGGTTGAGTGGTAGTGTGCATCCAAACATCTACTCCTCCCATGCATGCCGATCTTGCAGCTTGTACCTAAAACATATCAAAGCAAGAGTGAGCCCAAAGACTCAGCAAGTATCAACAAGGCTAAAGCTAAACTCACAGTCATAGCATCAATATACCAAAGTAAACATTACACTAAACATAACCTTCATGCTTATGTAATGCGACCATGCAATGCACCTTTTGAACTTTATCTCTTTTTCGCATTTTACCAGTAATGCGGGGTATACATCCGTCGATGGATACCCTTGCCTGTGCCCTCTGGCACAGGGACCAAGAGCCTATACACCACTTGTATAGGGACCTTTGCCCATCATATTAATGATGGGGACCTCTTTACTCATTGCCAACATTCCACGAATGTGGGGACCTTAAGTCCGTCATCTACATGACGGGAACCTCGATCATGCATAGTCACCACGTGACCAATCCTCCAATATGATTGCATGATGCACATGAACAAAACTTTAAAACATCATACATATGGATTCACAACAACAACATGCATGAATAAACTTATTCATACTTTAAGCATTCCTCATCAATGACATTCTTAGCATTCTAGTATCCATGAATAGCACATATATTCATAATACTAGCAAACATGAACAATCCTTCATGAATAACAATTAATCATAACTCAAGTGTTCACCATCCTTAAACATACATATCACACTATAAAGCATGCATGGTTATTACGCATCAAAGTACTAGCACCCTATATCAAACATTCATCATTATTCTCTCAATCAGAGTACTTGCATTCACCAAGATAAATTGGAACTCATCACAATAACATCCATGCATGGCTATTACGAATAAAACACAAACACTCTCTGTATAAAAATATAGTTATGCTATAACCCGAATACTTGCCTCAACCGTGCGAGAACGGTGGACACGAAGAGGGCGCTACCCCTGGATCACGCTCCCACCTGAACATAAAGATAACCACAATCTAAGACCAACATACTGGACCAAAATAATAAATAACAACACAAATTAACTTGCTAAACTCCCAAGTGTTTCCAATCTTCCAATTTCTAGCGATGGATTTGGTGTTCACTACGGACAGTCAACTTCTAACATACATAACTTTCGGCTCAAGGGTCCAATTAAGATGTTCTCAGACTTTCTGGAAAGGTAACTAAATTTCCCAAATAAACTTAGTTGGGGAGCCCTTTTGATTCTGCCAAATACTACCTCTACCAAGCCAAACTACAGAACATCAAAATTCACGTCGGGTTCTCTGGACAGTACACTAAAACATCCATAACCTTTGCTACGAACGTCCAAATCTTGTGTTCTTTAACTCTATGAAAAGGTATAGAAATTACCCACATTTTTCGTTATATTGAGGTCCTCTGATTTCGACCTTAACTAGCAGATTCATCCCATTTTATACAGACTGTTCAAAACTGACAGATTAACAGAGCAGCGATACTAAAAAATTCATAAATTCCTGACCGTTAATCGGATTTGGGTGATCTTGGTGGCCACTGAAAGCTAAGAACAAAATCTACATATCTCTAGGAGACCAAACCTCCTAATTCGGCCTCTAAACACATGAAACTAGCCGCGCAACATTCTAGACAGAATTGATTATCTACCCGCAGCAATTTGATCTAATCAATTCTAAGCAATTTCGCATCTACTACCAATCAAAAGATGAAGATCGACATCCGTTACCCTTGAAGAACCTAATGAGCACCATGAACACACGCCTACGAACACTCCCCTTCCTTTCACCCTTCTTCTTTTCTTCTTCTTAACCGATCTACCTCCCGAGCGTTCCTCCTTCTTTAATCTCGACACCGGTAGCGGGGAGCCCCTTCCTCGACCGGCAACAGGGATGAACACCATGGGAGGAGGCGCATAGGGCAGGAGAAGGTGGCCAAGGGGGAGAGGGAGCAAGGGGTGGCGGCCACAAGTGGGGAGGAGGGGAAAATGGGAGAGACGGCTAGGGTTTGGGGAGGGTGGCGCCTCCCCCCCCTTTGGCCGGCCACCACAAGGCCAAATGGGCCTAGGCCCAGGCCCAAGTTGTCCCACTTTAGCAGAAAAACCCCCTCTCAAAACACTGCTAAACTATTTAATATTTGGTCCCTTTCCTGTTTCGATTAATCTCTCCCGATTAAATATTCTCTTCCCGATTACATCCTTTTGAATACTTTTTGGGGTATTACATTCTACCCCCCTTAAACAGAATTCGACCCCGAATTCTACCTCTCATCTACTCGAGAAACAACAACAACCACAACTAGAAAATTAAAAACCAACAAGATGTACCCGACGTGAACAACTTTGGTTAAAGCTCGATCAAGCGAGACTACTTCCCAAGTCTCTTCTCGTTCAGACCGACATGACCAAAACACCATAACGTATACCCATGTCTACCTCAACACTCTCTCTGACCTCTCCAGTACAAGTATCGGACGAGACTTGAAGGTGAGATATTGCTCGGTGGTCGACGGCGTTAACAAAACCTCAAACTCTGGATCTCCTGTACTCACTCACACCGTAATGCACAAGATGTTACGTGACTCGCGCATGGACTCGAGACAGTCCGACGATACACCAACTAGCTTAAAACAACCCAATGTACCTTGGGGCAACCTCCCGGTGGTACCAAACCACGCAGCAAGCGCAGAGAACACGAACTCTTATTCCACCTCTCAATCGGACTTTTTCACTCAAACAAAGATCACCTCCTTTAACGAGAAACACACAATGTAACTCGCTTTAAAACACACTCTTTACCGACATAGCCCAACTGAATATGAAGGACTCTTATCGCAACCAAACGTTACCTACTCGGTACTAAAAGAAGTCTAATCCAAACAAGGATTTATCACGAAAATCTTTCCACCTTCAAATTAGAAATTTTGCAAATAAACACCACGTCCGCCAAAAGAGAAAACACTCGAATAACCAAATCCATCATTTCTTTTATTCTTTCTCGAATCGATAAGTACCACATATACCAACACAAAGTCAAGCCCAATTTATAAAGACATCCATCATAAACTCATAGCTCATACAAGAATCAAGAGAGCGTTTCAGCATCTGAGGAAATAATCTTTTCTCAATTTCTCCTTTAGAAATAAAATTTCTTTCAACCTTTGGAATCCCGATTCATCGCATAACACACTAACCCATCTCTCTTAACTTGGCATTCTTAATGCTAAGCACAAACGGAAATACATCAACCACACCTCAGAGAGGCTCTATCGACCCCACGAAACAATACTCTAGTCAACTCCTCTACCGATGATTTACTCGATAGATAACTTCTGATGCATCCCAAAATGGATCGCCACACGTAATCATGTTACCTCAGTCCTTAAGAATGAACATCTCGAAATTCTCATCACATATTCTCATGTATTTCACCAATAGATTTCTATCAAAGATCATCCTACTATTCGAAATCCATCATTATTATTATTTGGGCGATCAAAGTCCTAGCATAACAATGTAAATCCCAAATTTAACTTCCAAGACTCTTGCAACGAAATTCTCATATAGATGATAGGGAAATCCTCAAATTAAATCCCTAAAATTCCACAATTTCCACATACTCACTCATTAACATTATCATGAAAATATTTTTTCTTGACCAATTTACCTTTACAAAGATTATAACTCTCAGTAGGTTATTCATTTAAAGCCAAATCACTCTTGACATTACTCAATATTTTCTATTACCTCATTAATGGACATGACGATTCGATTACTTTGTAATCCCACTCTCATTAAACCACATCATCAAGTATAACCATGCACAACCTCGCAATACTACCAAATTGCGATACTCTATAAAATTGATCAAGATTTCCATACTTTCGGTAATTCTAAAGTTCCACCCGAAGTGAACAAAAGATCTTGGATCACAATCACTATAGGTTCTACTAGTCTGTAATAATGCAATCGCTTTAACCTCATAAGGCAATCTTCCGTTGAGATAGACTTCTCTCAAAGGACTATATTACAAAATTATTTCATCCTCTAATGCTCATCGAATAACTTACAACTTAAAGTTTCACAACTACAATTATTAAACACCTCAAAAGACTCAGGTGAAACGAATAGGTTGATTCTTTCTCAAAAGACAGAGCGAAAGGAATCAATTTTTTTTTATCAACTAGGAAAACATGTGCCACCGCAGTGAACACAAGACCAAGGAAAACTGTCACTTAGGCTAAGTACTCGGAAAATATAAGGGAAAAATCAACAGTTGAGGGCTCAAGCCCTACTGAAAGCGAATACCAAACCACAAATGAGAAAAAAAGGTAATACCCTTTGAAAATTGATAACTCAAATAGAACAACGGCAAAAGATTTAAGCACTCTCAAATAAACTGCAAGATGTGAAACGTGACTTGAATCTCAATTTCTTATACTTCACTCCTTCCTTTAACAAGGACGGTTATTTTCTGTGATTACTACATCACTTTGCCAGCTAAAACAAGATAAACTCTTAAGACCAAATCATAGGAACCACTTAAGAACCAATAAAACCCTTCAACATGTCACTTTTTTTTTAAAGCAACTCAATCACCACTCACACAAGTCACAATCTCTTGCGGATAATCTTACTAATATCAAGATTAATACACTCTGAACACGAATCTTTATCATCAACTATTTCATTAAAAAGCCCCCCAAAGTTTCACTGAGTTGTTTCATACTACTTTTTCATCCCATCTTCAAAACGAGAGTATACCAAAACCATATAACATCACTACATCAACCTCTTAGGTTTAGAAGGGGTCTACTACCCAATTGAAAAGCTCCTACCAAAACCCTTTCATCAAGGACTTAGTATCATCCGATTATTTCACAATCATGTGGGCATAAGCCACCTATTATATCATATCAATTCAACTTTTAGCGATGCTCATCATCAAACTTCAACACACAACAGTTATATGACAACCATTGTTGTTATCAACTGGCTTCATTATGAAATCTAATTACTACCTACTTTCCTTCCCAAATCACTTGGATATAACAAACACATATTCAACTGTTCCTCCTCATATTTGGATTTCGGCAAAAACACACTAAAACTTCAAAAATCGAAATCTTCTATCGATTAAAAGTCTCAATAACATTACAACCAAACTCATCGCGTCATTCTATATAGAAGAACTACATAGAACTCCTCCCATAAATTCTAGATCCACCGATATTCAATCCATTCAACCGATTATACATAGTTCCAGTAAATAATCATACTAGAGAATATGTAATTCTAGCATTTACTCTAGTTTCCCTTTCCACCATTTTAATTAAACCATGGGAACCAAAGAACCCAACAAGTTTAGCAACCTAAACGATTTTAATGGCCGGACTAATTCATCAATGTTCCATACTTCTTAATATCTCTTTTGACTCCGAATAGGTATGAACATACTCTCAGTCACTACTCATATATACAGTTCATCAAGAACTAGTAGAAGACAACATGAACTTAATCAATTTCACTTCCAAGGTTACTAATTAATACTAATTATGCACCAAACCAATGACTCAACTTGATACCCATACCATATCGAGTTATTTGATTACAATCTCGATTTAACCATAACAAGGCATCACAAAAGGATTTTAACATTTTCCACCGTAAAAGAGATGCATTAAACTTCATCACTTAATAATCCCAAAAGAAATACTTAGAGCCAAAGCTTTCTCATGTTAACAAATTTGCAAATGAAACTCTCAATACCCAACTATCAAACGAATAAATGAGTCAATCTTTGCCAAAGAGAAAGAAGGATCAACCAAGGAATTATCAATTTTGCCAAGATCGAGGTCAAGAAAGAATACAACTTTCCAAAGCGACCACGCCCCGCAACTATGGTATTCGGGTAACTACTCTATTCGACTACCACGAACGGTGTTATAACTGACAAGGTCCAAGGTCACAACCACGGCCTCCACTTCTTAACAACCATTAACGACTCGCATAAACAATATAATCAAGTATGATTATACATGATCATCTCATGGCAATCATAGAATATATTTATAGATATAGAATATCATAACATAGATTAACAAAAGAAATATAGCACGAGGCAATTCACAATTGCTCAACAAATGTAACATAACAACAAATAATGCGGAAGCAATGTAATTCCCAACCCCACCTACTGTGCACAGTGTGTCAATTTAATATTTTTCTATTAACCACGGACCTAAAGCCCGCTCTGATACCAACTGTAACACCCCAACTCACAACGAGCCCGAATGCTACCGAATTAAAATTTAACTAAAACTTGATACCAATTTTTGGCATAACCTCCTTTGTATAGTCAACTATACCAAGGCTCTAACAAATAATCATGGCAATTAGCAATAAACTCCATATTCAAGTTCATTCAAGCATGCAAGATAATCTATTAAACATAACCAAAATTTGCTATTCTCATTATTACAATTAATCTGAATCTCAAAAACCATCCATAAGTAATTCTTAAGGTTGAGTGGTAGTGCGTGCATCCAAACATCTACTCCCTCCCATGCATGCCGATCTTGCCAGTTGTACCTAAAACATATCAAAGCAAGAGTGAGCCCAAAGACTCAGCAAGTATCAACAAGGCTAAAGCTAAACTCACAGTCATAGCATCAATATACCAAAGTAAACATTACACTAAACATAACCTTCATGCTTATGTAATGCGACCATGCAATGCACCTTTTGAACTTTATCTCTTTTTCGCATTTTACCGGTAATGCGGGGTATACATCCGTCGATGGATACCCTTGCCTGTGCCCTCTGGCACAGGGACCAAGAGCCTATACACCACTCGTATAGGGACCTTTGCCCATCATCTTAATGATGGGGACCTCTTTACTCATTGCCCACATTCCACGAATGTGGGGACCTTAAGCCCGTCATCTACATGACGGGGACCTCGATCATGCATAGTCACCACGTGACCAATCCTCCAATATGATTGCATGATGCACATGAACAAAACTTTAAAACATCATACATATGGATTCACAACAACAACATGCATGAATAAACTTATTCATACTTCAAGCATTCCTCATCAATGACATTCTTAGCATTCTAGTATCCATGAATAGCATATATATTCATAATACTAGCAAACATGAACAATCCTTCATGAATAACAATTAATCATAACTCAAGTGTTCACCATCCTTAAACATACATATCACACTATAAAGCATGCATTGTTATTACGCATCAAAGTACTAGCACCCTATATCAAACATTCATCATTATTCTCTCAATCAGAGTACTTGCATTCACCAAGATAAATTGGAACTCATCACAATAACATCCATGCATGGCTATTACGAGTAAAACACAAACACTCTCAGTATAAAAACATAGTTATGCTATAACCCGAATACTTGCCTCAACCGTGCGAGAACGGTGGACGCGAAGAGGGCGCTACCCCTGGATCACGCTCCCACCTGAACATAAAGATAACCCCAATCTAAGACCAACATACTGGACCAAAATCATAAATAACAATACAAATTAACTTGCTAAACTCCCAAGTGTTTCCAATCTTCCAATTTCCAGCGATGGATTTGGTGTTCACTACGGACAGTCAACTTCTAAAATACATAACTTTCTGTTCAGGGGTCCAATTAAGATGTTCTCAGACTTTCTGGAAAGGTAACTAAATTTCCCAAATAAACTTAGTTGGGGAGCCCTTTTGATTCTGCCAAATACTACCTCTACCAAGCCAAACTACAGAACATCAAAATTCACGTCGGGTTCTCTGGACAGTACACTAAAACATCCATAACTTTTGCTACGAACGTCCAAATCTTGTGTTATTTAACTCTATGAAAAGGTATAGAAATTAACCACATGTTTCGTTATATTGAGGTCCTCTGATTTCGACCTTAACTAGCAGATTCATCCCATTTTCTACAGACTGTTCAAAACTGACAGATTAACAGAGCAGCGATACTAAAAAATTCATAACTTCCTGACCGTTAATCGGATTTGGGTGATCTTGGTGGCCACTGAAAGCTAAGAACAAAATCTACATATCTCTAGGAGACCAAACCTCCTAATTCGGCCTCTAAACACATGAAACTGGCCGTGCAACATTCTGGACAGAATTGATTATCTACCCGCAGCAATTTGATCTAATCAATTCTAAGCAATTTCGCATCTACTACCAATCAAAAGATGAAGATCGACATCCGTTACCCTTGAAGAACCTGATGAGCACCATGAACACACGCCACGAACACTCCTTCCTTTCACCCTTCTTCTTTTCTTCTTCTTGACCGATCTACCTCCCGAGCATTCCTCCTTCTTTAATCTCGACACCGTAGCGGGAGCCCTTCCTTGACCGGCAACAGGGATGAACACCATGGGAGGAGGCGCATAGGGCAGGAGAAGGTGGCCAAGGGGAGAGGGAGCAGGGTGGCGGCCACAAGTGGGGAGGAGGGGAAAATGGGAGAGACGGCTAGGGTTTGGGAGGTGCCACCTCCCTTTGGCGGCCACCACAAGGCCAAATGGGCCTAGACCCAGCCCAAGTTGTCCCACTTTAGCGTAAAAACCCCTCTCAAAACACTGCTAAACTATTTAATATTTGGTCCCTTTCCTGTTTCGATTAATCTCTCCCGATTAAATATTTTCTTCCCGATTACATCCTTTTGAATACTTTTTGGGGTATTACAATTGGATATTGTGCTGCATTATAGTCACTCATGCCGGCCACCTGCAGTATCTTCTTTGCATAGCTTGCTTGCTTTAGGGTGATGCAATTTTGCTTCTGCTCCACCTCTAAGCCCAGATAATATGAGAGAAGCACAAGGTTGCTCATCTCAAACTTATTCTTCATCATCAGCTTGAATTGAGCAATTTCTTTGTTACTTGTTCCAGTGACAATCAGGTCATTGACATAGACCCCAACTACAAGTATTCCACCTGCATTGAATCTCTTGTAAACTGCTAGCTCATGAGGACATTTGTCAAAACCGAGCTCCTTCAAACTCTTGTCTAACTGGACATTTCATGCTCTTGGCGCCTATCGGAGTCCATAAGCTCCTTAGCGAGCTTGTAAACTTTTAACTCTTGTCCTTTCACCAAGAACCCTTCCGATTGTGAAACATACACTTCCTCCTGGAGGTCACCATTCAAGAATGCCGATTTGACATCTAGATGATGCACTCGCCACCCTTGCTATGCAGCCATGGCTAACAGCAAGCGCACAGATTCCATTCTGGCCACCAGTGCGAATACCTCCTCAAAATCAATCCCTTACTGTTGCACATACCCTTTTGTAACAAGTCTAGCTTTGTGCTTCACAATCTTCCCTTAAGTGCCCTTCTTCAACTTATAAACCCACTTGAGACCTATTGGCTTGTGTCCTGGTGGCAACTCAACTAGCTCCTAGGTATGATTCTTGTGAATAGCATCGAGTTTACTTCTCATGACTTCCTCCAATTGTGGTTCACCAACTGCTTCTCGATAGAACACTGGTTCTTCTGTTGCAGCCATGAGCTGCTCATCATCTAATTCAATTTGTTCTGACCTTGCATAGATGTCGCTCAGAGACTTGATAGTTCTTGGCACATCTTCATAGCTTGCGATTGATGTAGGTGATCTCGTGCGGTATTGCCGACAGATGCATGCAATGATCCCTGGCATGCTCATCGCGGCTTCCATCTCACTTGCCGCATGGTCTGATTCTTCTGGCAGCACAACAGAAGTGCTTGCCATGCCGGAAGAAATAACTATCGCATCAATAGGTGCATCTACCTCGCCTCCTGCGCTGTCAGCCGACTCTGAATCAGTTGGCTCAGGTTCACCTGCAACTTGTTCAACAGAGAAGGTCAACCAATCATGAGGATCATTGTGTACATTATCTTCTCATTTCCAGCTTCTTGATTCATCAAAAATAACATCCTGACTCACATGCAATTTACCGGTTCTTGGATCAACCATGCGATGTGATTTGCCTCCTTCTTCTACACATAGATATACCATGCTTCTGCTACTGTCATCAAGCTTCTTGGTGAGACCAGATGGGCCTTGACATGGCAGACACACCCAAACACTCTCAAGTGCTCCAGGTGAGGTTTCTTGTTGAACCAAGCTCTATATGGAGTAATCTCAGTCAAAGCTTTTGTTGGCACTCGGTTAAGAAGGTACACCGCATGCCTAACAGCCTCATAGCTTTTTGGGTAGCATTTTAGTCTTCAGTAAGTTGCAAGCCATCGCCATCACTATGCGGTTCCTCCTCTCTACTACCCCATTCTGCTGTGGGGTGTAGGGTGTTGTGAGGTCCCTTCCAATTCCTTTTGCTTCACACAATGCAGCAAATTTATGTGATAGGAATTCCCCACCATGATCAGTTCTGAGTACTACCTTGAGTTTGTGCATAGATTGATTCTCAATCAATGCTTTGAACTTCTTGAAGACAACAATGGAATCACTCTTGAATTTCAGCATATATATGCACCCACATCATTCTGCTAAAATCTTCAACTAAGAGAAGAAAGTATTTGTTATTGGCTGGAGTTTGTAGGGTAATTGGTCCACGCAGATCTGTATGAACTAGCTGTAGTGGATGCTCAGCTCGGTAGTTGGCCCAAATTGGAAATGGAATTCTTGCTTGCTTTCCAATTAGGCATCCTTCACAAAGCTTCGTTGGATAAACATTTCTAGGTAGCCCTTGCACCATCTTCTTGTCATGCATATGCTTCAGCGCCTGAAAGTTAACATGCCCTACCAGTGCATGCCATAGCCAAGCTAGATCAACCAAACTAATTGCAAGACAGATAGGCTTACAAGTTTCTAGCACAATCTTGTAGAGCCTATTTTGTTGTTGTCCTGACCGTCATGAGTAGCTTGCCGCTCCTATCATGAATCTACAAAAGAGTGCCATGGAAAACAATCTTGCTGCCTTCCTCTGACAGTTGCCCAAGGCTTATGATATTGTTGCATAAACAGTGTATGTAATATACCTCGGTTAGGAGTCTCTGCTCACTGTTTTTGCATTGTAATAGGATAGATCCTTTTCCCTTAATTTTCACCATCGAGCCATCCCCAAACTTGACATGCCCGTTGATGTCTTCGTCCAATTCATTGAACTTGGAGCATTGGCCTGTTGTAACATCCCCAGTTTAGGCTTGTATTTCAAATGTAAGAGAATTATAGAAATTAAAAACTTTTCTTACATCTTGTATTTCATGTATGCTCTGAAGAATTCTTGTACAAGAATTATGGAAATACAAATCACAAGCCATTTCTGAGCTAAATCTTGGCCCATCAAAAACTTTCTTGTTAAATCTTGTGATCATCCTCTCGAAGTATTTTTTTCTAAGTTCTAGGGATGGTGTGTGACCCCTTTGAAAAATTTCACAATTTTTAGAAATTGTTTGAATATTTTTGGGAGGTCAGTCAAACCAGTTTGACTCGAGTCAAACCTAGCTCAAGACCTGCAAATTTTTGGAGGAAAAAGTACAGCATAAAACCTCTAAAAATTTTATACAAGGTCAATATCTAAGTTAGCAAGCTCCTGTAAAAATTTCAGAATTTTTGGAGTTAGTGTTCTACCTCTAGTAATTCTTCAAAGTTTTCAGCTTGCTTTTGAACCTCGGTCTAACCACCGGTCGTACCATTCCAAACAGTCGTACCGCCTCTCCAAACTGAAGTACCGGGTGCATTTTAGGGATGCACTAGTTTTAGCCGTTAGATTTCCTTTCAACGGTCTGGATCTTGTGTGCCGTTCGGACCTCCCCGATCTCTTAGTCAATCTCCACCGTTGGATGTAGATCCAACTGCGTGGCACCTTTCCCTTTGTCTCGGGTCGTTTTGCCCAAATGGTAGTACCGCTCATCAAGCCGGTAGTACCGGGCTCTAGTTGAGTGGGGGTGTTTTCGGCCGTTAGATCTTAATCGGACCGCCAGATTGATTCAAACATTTTAAAACCGCTGAACGTGAGATTCAATCCTGCCCGTTCATTTCCAATCCAACTGTGCGGTACCTTTTCCTTTCTCCTCCGAAAGTACCGTCTCAAACGGTAGTACCAGTTATCCCACCGGTAGTTCTGGGCTTGTTAAAAGCGATGCGCTCCTTTCAGTAGTCGTTGGGTTTCCATCGGGCGGCCTCTGTTCATTGGGCCGTTCGGACAATCAATCTCAGCCGCTCACCTTTTTAAATATGGGCTGTCCGTTTTAATCCAAGGGTTGAGAGGTGTGGACTCAACTTAACCTAACCCTTTAATCTTTCTTTTACCCGAGCCATTTCAACCCTTTCTCTGACAGTGGGCCCTTGACCGCTCCTGGTCATCTTCAACCTCTGATTGTGTGTGTGTGTGGGCGCGTGTGTGTGCGCCATGGCAGAGAGGGGTTGCGCCCTATCATTTCCCAATGTGTCCTCCTCAACAACTCTTTGACCCTAGAATTTATTACTGTCGACCTTTCGCCCTCTGGGCCATCTTTCTCAACTGCCCCCATCTTCCCTGTCCTTTCATGGCAGAGGGTGAGCTAAGCTCACCATGGAGCTCCCTCCCTGTTTGTAACCGTTGTTTTTTTTGCTATAAAAGGCACCCCAAGCCCCTCCTTGAGTCCCTTTACAACAACCTAGCTCTTTCCTGGTTCTTGGAGCTCAAACCACTAAAAACCCCCAAATCCGCAATTGTTGGTCGTAGAGTTCTGTTGGTGGCTTTGGTGCTCCAATGGTTCTTTCTATTTTCTTTTTGTACCCTTTTGAGCTCTTTAATACTCTAATCATTTCCCCTAACTTAATTTTGGGTGGTATTTACAGGAATCACTTAATTTTAAGTTGGGATCTTTTAGGCCGAAATCACCATTTTCTTCCTCAGCTTTGGTAAGTGGTTTCATTTGACAATTACTTGCTCATGGACCTTCTGTGGGCCCTAATGAAGCTCTCTGGACCACCCAGTGGTCTTCGTTTTTGCTCAGGCCATGTTTCATCATCTTCTTCGGCTTCGGCGGGCTCCTCTGCCGTCAAAACTTCTTCGACCATCTTTGAAGCTCTTCTTGGCTAAGGTAGCTTCTGATTAGTCCTTAGATGCTGTGGCACCCACTTCTTTGAACAATGCGGAGCCCCTTGTGTTTTCGCGTTTAGCCGTGTCGGCCCTCATCACCTCTGTCTGGCTCGCCGGCGTTCTAGGCCATCGCTGCCATCGAGAGTGGGCCCGGTAGGTGCATAACACTATTATGAACCCATTGATACCCTTGGTTCACGCCGGCGTGGTCTGCATCGCCGGCGATGAGCTTTTCCTTGCGCTCGGGCTTTTTGCCGTGTCGTACTCGGACATGTACTGTAGCGATGTCCGCTCAGGACGAAGATTTGGCTATTAAGTGCTAATCGTAGCATAGTACTTAATGTTGTCTTAAATCGAGCCTTTCTGCAAAAACAACCTTCACTGACACCATCGGAACTACCGCTATGTTAGTGCCGGTACTACCGCCCCTGCGGAAGTATCATCTCCATAATGCCGGTAGTATCATCTCCCGTGGGACGTCAAAAACTCCCCAAAGCGTCTTCTCTGGATATTGCTTATCGCCACTTATGCGGTACAACCGTTCAGAAGGTACTTAGCCAAAAATCCATCTCTAAAAACCGAGACCGTCTCTGGAAAGTATGTATCGCTCTTCATAGCAGTACTACCGTGCTTGCGGTAGTTCCGTTCTATCAACCGCGGTACTACCGATTTCCATGGCGCCTTCTTCGGATTTATGTATCGCCTTACTGCGAAACTACCAAGAAGCGGTACTACCACGCAGATTTGCTTGCACTACCGTTTTCACCGTACTCTTGAGATTTTGGTAGAAGTTGGTTTTTAATCCAGTAATCTTTTATTTGTCAACTGAAAATGGTTTTAGAACTTCAAAAATTCATAACTAATTTATTTTAGTTCCTTTTTAGATGATCCCTATTGGGTTAAATTTCTGTTTAGCTAAACCTTAATCTAAAAATATGTTTAGGAGCTGTTCTGTAGCAGAAAATGGTGTAGGTTGTATTAACTTGTTTAACATGAAAAACTTGTCTAGAGATTCATTTAAAACTTGAAAAATGCATAAGTATTTCTTTGTAGCTCCGATTTGAGCAAACTAAAATTTGTTAAATCCCTGTGTTAATATAATTTACTGTAGGCTAGGCTTTGTTCACGCGCTTGCCTCTGAAAAATGATATATTCTAGTTTCACAACTTAGAAAAATCATAAGTAATTCATTTTACCTGCAATTAAAGTAAATCCAGCTTTGCTGTGCTTAGAATGTCATGTTCTACCTACCATAAAAATTTCAGGGTCTAGATCTTTTTGGAAAATTGTGCCATAAACAGTAATCGAAATTAATTTAATTAGAATTTTCAGGCTGAGAGAAATTGTTTAGGCTATAACTTTTGCATGTTTAATCCAAATGAAATGATTCTTGTTGTTAAATTCATTTAAAATCATACCCTTACTGCTGTGAAAATTTCATGGGATTTGGATGACTTTGGTTTTTGAGTTTCTTTCGGTGTTCTTTGTTCTTATTGGATTTTCGCGTTCTTGCGTTAGGTTCCGAAGAGTTTGTTGATCCCGAGAGTGACCCTCAGCCGCAAGAGAACTTCCAGCAAGGCAAGCAGATGTAGCATCATTTGATCATATTGTTCCTATTATTTTCAAAGTCTAATATGTTGTTTGCAAATTCTACGTATGCATTGCTATCTTGTTTTAAACTATTGTCAATTAGTTGACCCATTAGATGCATCATCTGTAGGCAAATGTTTATCCTCTACTACTGAGCCTAGGATTATTTGCTGTGGTTTAGGGTTCTTTGGATGAGCCCTTGTCACTTAGTAGTTTACGAGTAATGTGCTTAGTCATGCTTAGCTACCGGTAGAATTTGGCGGTTGTCGACTTAGTCGATAACCTTGATCACACAAACTTATTATGACTTTATGATTTAGCCTTTGTGCTATGTTTAATTTTGAAAACTAAAAATGAAAACAAAATGATTTGGACTTGGGCACAATGGTATGTTGGTGTGCTTTTTGGTGTGACTGGAATGGTGCCCGAGTCAGCAAGGACCGAATTACTTGCGCCATTGATCCAAGCACTTTTTGCGTGCTAACCACACTAGAGGGTATGAGACCTCTCTTGACTTAGTACTTTGGCGTGTGTTGGCTCCGAGTCGCAGGAGGTTGTAGGAGGGAAGATGTTAGGAGCATTGTAGTTGTCCGAAAGTTTTACCCTTGATGGGTAGTTGTCTTTCGGCTTTACAATGTAAGCGTATGGGTTTCTATCCATACGAGCGGCTCGTAGTTGATACACAATATTGGAAACGTCTCGTAGGACTTAGCCGTGCCGGCATACCTTTGGAAGTGTGCTAATCTTGTGGCTTAAAGGCGGTCTGAAGTGTGGGTACATTGGTACACCCCTGCAGGGTTAAATCTATTCGAATAGCCTCGTCCTAGGTTATAGACACGCTTGGCTATTTTCCGCAAGAATTAGACTACAACCTTTTAATTAAAACTTTATGGGTGGTACGAATCAAGGATTCGTGCTATGTTGTGGTGGCTATTGGGTTAGTCACCTCTAGGTTGTTACTTATGCTATTTATTGTTACTTCGTTGTTACTTCAATGATTAAAAACAGATTTGACAAATTGCCTTCAATCTATTACATTATTGCAAATGAAAATTGCTTTATGCATCCAAGTAACCATATAACCATCTCCTTTGTTACAGATTTCATGTAGCTATGTATAGGCTTGTTACTCGTAAGTTTTGCGAGTATATTATTGTACTCACCTGCATTGCTTGTTGTGTGCAGAGGAGGAAGTGGATCCCTAAGGGGTCTACTTTTGTGGGAATTGCTGTGGATCGTGCGACTAGCTTGGCGGCCCGGTCGGTTGCCTTGTGGGTTATGGCTAACCGGTCATCTTTTGTTCATAGCCATCTTATGGCACGTTTGCTTCTGCTGTTATTGTTACTTTGATGTCATTTGGTCGGTTAGCTCTTTTGTAATAACTCTATATTATGTATGTCTTTTGCTAGACTTGCCTTTATATGTTGTATGGAAATGATGCATGATTTTGTACAGATGTATGTGTGCTACATTTCTGGGAAGCACATGTCCATCGAGGCATAGTATATTTTGTTTGTGATGCTAGAGTTAAGGGAAGACTAATTATTACAAGCTAAATACGCCGGGGTCTCACACCTGTCATATGGTTACGTGAACCATTGTCAAGATACCATATTTTGGAATTCATCTGCACTACTCATCAAGTAGTAGCTTCAGCACCATTCTTTCCTCATTGAGCAGCACTAGCTTGTGTGGCTCCTCCGCACATGTAGCTATGAGTATTGCCAGCTCATCAACTTGTGTTTGATTGAGATTAGCCTCCTCACCTTGGCGCTTACTGCGGCATTGTAAGGCATAGTGCCCCATGTTATTGCAGTTGAAGCATTTGATATGGCTCTTGTCCTTACCATTGCTGGTGCCACTTGTACCACCCTAGCGAGGCGCACTAGAGCCTCCATGGCCTCCCTTGCCGCGGTCGTGCCATTTGTCGTGTACTCTTCCTCAATCACACCCATCTGGGCTACCGAAGCCACGGCCTTTGTCGTTCGATGACGAATCCCTGTCGTCGCTTTTCCGTGCCTGCCACTCAATGTAAGTGAGAAGGAGCTTCCCGTCATTGCCCTCGCCTCGGTTGCGTATATGTTCCTCATATGCTTTGAGGCACTCGATTGCCTCCTCGATTGGCATTGTCTCCACATCGGCAAAATGCTCGATTGCGGCGACAACCTGCAAGAATTTGTCTAGTACAGAGATGAGTAGTTTCTTGACGAGAAATTGTCCCCAAGACTTCGAATCTTATTTTCTAGGCCATTCATCTTCCTGGCAAATTCATCAACTGTGTCTCTCATGCGCAGAGCCTCGAAATCGATTTTCAGGGTATGGATCCTTGCCTTCTTCACCCGATCGGCACCAAGGTACATTGTCTTCAGGCTTTCCCATGCCTCCTTGGCTGTTTTCTTCTTCGCCAGCAGCTGTAGGACATCTTCTAGAACAGCCTGAAAAATGCATGCCAATGCCATCTTGTCTTTCTTCCTTTTTGTGTCCACTTCGGTCGCGGGTTCAACAGCGTCTCAGATTCCTTAAGCATCCATGAAAACCTCCATCTTGATCGCCAAAGTAGAGTAATTGGATGAAGTTAATGTCAAGTAGTGTAAAGACACTCCGCCTTCTTTTGTCGCAATCAGTGATCGACATTCTTTCGAAGCAGAGGTACTTGGGCATGCATGAGGCTCTGATACCAAATGATGGAACCAGCACATAGCCTTGCGATACTCCATGATAGATTAGCAAGAACTCACGCGTAGAGATCACACAGAAAGAGACTATGTTGGAGTAGATTTTCTTGTTCTGTATTGAAAAAAGACAATACACCTTACAAGCTACAATCAACTGAAAAGCTAAAAACTTAAAATAGATTTAGATAGCATACTCGGCTGAACTCCAGGAAACTTGCATTCACGAACCGAACAAGCCGCACATGACGCACACTGCGCCACAAGATTAGGCCTACTACCAACTAAGTTTGGATTATTTCCAACAGGGCATGCTAAAACCTAACCTTTCCTAGGGCAAAATGATCTACGGAACGTAGAGCGACTAATCCGAGGTAAATTCTAGGGATTAATAGGAGTTACCCTTGACGAACATGAAGGATCGTGAGAACCTGCGAAAACCCTCCTCTTTTCCTCTCCTCCCTTCTTTTCCTTCTTTCCCTCCTCCTTGCCCCTTCCCTCCTTGCTGGCCTTCTTCTTCCCCTCGGCTGCAGCCACTCGAGCGACAGGGTAGGGCAGTGTAGCTATGGGGAAGGTGGCACACAGGAGGTGGCAGCAGGGGAGGCACGGCATTGGGGAGACGGCACGCCTAGGGAAGGGGAGGGAGCGCAACAAGGGGGGTGGCGGCTAGAGCTTGGGTATGCCGCCCCCTGGCTCCTTTATGGCCCCGGCCCACCTTGGTCCACGGTGCCTTGGGCCGGAAAACCATGGCCCAGGTTTTCCAAATTTTGCTTAAAACTATACTGAAGTCCTTTAATTCCTTCTCTACTTCCTTTAATTCTCCTAATGCATTTCAGGATATTAAACTGGATGAGCTCAAGGTCTACTTCGTGCGATGATCGACAAACGTTGCTGCTCACCTTTGTGCGAAGGAGATTATGTCGGGTAGAGGTAGGTGTATGTGGCTTAATAGTATGCTAGACGTTTTGTCTAGATATATTCGATCAGAATGTAACCATGTTACTGATTAATGAAATGAGCTCGGTCCGTTCCAAAAAGGAGCAAGAATAATGTATGCGTAACCAACCAATCACAGCGATGTTAGGACACTACCTAAGGCTATATATCTATCGAATATAATTAAACATTACTAACTAAACAGGCACCCCTGAAATCCCCAAAAAAACAAGATTCACGCTCGTACGGACAAAAGCGACCCGCACTTTGCTGTTAATCTTCAACCGTAAAGCGAGTTAGCTTTTGCATTTCTATATTTAGGGCCTGAATCTGATTCATTTGTATAATTTCTCCCCCCATATCTTTCGGCACAAGCTACAATTGAGAGTGCATCCCCCCTCCTAGGGCAGCTAAACTAATCAAAAGGAAACATTGTAGCACATTAATTAAGTAGCGCAAAATATCGAAAAGATTTGCATTGGGGATGATCTATCAAGGACCATGCTACAAGGACATAAGCATTGGAAATTGCTGAGCATCTGGGAACAAAATTTCAGGGATTTGGCACTCTCTTGCTTTCATTTTCGAAGAACATTATTCTGGCTTTGGATTACTAGTTTGGGTAAGGGTATAACTAGTTTGGGTAAGGGTATGTATTCCTATGATTGCATATACGGTGAACGTATCGAACCAATTTTTCTTTATGGATATGACTTTAATCCACTTTTTTACTGAGTGAAATCTACATGCGTCATCTGCAGGTTATAATAAGCACTGGAGATTAGGTAAGAGTGATGAGGTGGCATCATTAGCCTATCATCTCGCATTGCTTTCTGGTAATTGTTCTGGTTCCATTGGTTATTTTAATTCAGTGTAATATGGGGTTAGCTACTGGTACTGTCCCTTCATTGCTTGGCTTTATGCATAACTGCATTCTCTTTTTTAAGAGTTTTGAGTGAGATGTTCATGCCATCATCTTGTATCTTGTGTTTTTTTTTTCTGTTACCATGCACCCAACCTGTCAGTCTAGCTCATGCAAATTCAGAGAAAACCAGTCATTTTCGTCCCAAAGCTCTTAAAAATTTGAAACAGGTTATGATAGGCAAGAATTACCAGCAGTCATATGGAAAAGAAGGATGTTCGAGGAACAATCCAGGAAGAAATATGCACCATTTTGCCCAAAAAAAAGTAGTTACCTAATTTTTATCTATTTACGTGTGCTTCTTGGTATCTCAGGTTATAAGATGGGCATATGTGTTGCTACTGAATGAACGGTTGATCAAAAGCCAGTGGTTAGTGGATATATATATATATATATATATATATATATATATATATATATATATATATATTCTATAGCTTATGGAAATTGAGAATAATGCATATATGGACTTAATTTAGATTAAGTCCATATATGCATTATTCTCAATTTCCATAAGCTATAGAATATATGTATTATTCTCAATCTCCATCAGCTATAGAAATGTGTAATAAAAATAATCTATATCCTTATATAAATTTAGGGGAGGGATTTGAATTTTAACTGATATTTATTATTTGTAGGAGACAAATTAATTAAATTTAAGTATAAAAAATATGATAATGAAGAAGAGCAAAAATAAAACGTAGCTAATGTTTAGAAATTCAAAGGGAATTGACATATAATAGCATAGCGGAGCTATCTCGGGCTAAAAAAATAGAAGTTTTAATTAGTTATGTTCCCAAAAAATTATTCAATCGCGTAGTGCTATATGTCCAAAAAAAAAAAGCTATAGCGGGCTATTTAAAACACTGATTTTTACATATCCATTTTGGACATTTTCTCGGTTTCTGAATTATGTTTTTACTTTCTTCTATGTGTCGGTTCAGTATTAGCTCGTAATTTTTTTTAATTGCTAAACAGAGTTGAAAATGTGACCAGTGAGAACATATTTTTTTCATAAAAAGAGGGATCTAAAACGTGAAGTTAAAAAAAAAGTCAATTTTGTTTCGAGGAAAATAGTGTGAGAAAGAAATGGAGAACCAGTGTGAACTTTTTTTTTTTAGTAAATACTAGATAAAAAAGAACTACATACTACCAAGAAATTACCGCAAAGTGTGTGTGTGTGTGTTTTTTTTTTTGTTGCTAGGAGCAACAAGCGTTGCAACGATGAAACCTTTTTTTATTTTAGATTATTCAATCATAAATCAACAGATAAAAGTAATAACTACCCTCCTTGCCATTGGTCCGGCTACCTACAAGTATATAGTGTATATAGTGGTAACTAATATTATACGAGCAACTGTCAACATCAATTAATTCCTTCAAAAATGAAGAAAATGAAATAAAATACAATTTCAAAATAAATATTTAAATATTTTCAATATTCCTCAAAAATATATTTACAAAAATTAAAATCCTAACAAAAGAAAATAATATTACAATCAAATGTTAAATACTTTTTTCACAAATTTAAAATACAAAACAAATCATATGACAACGGATTTTTTTAAATATGTTAAAACTAGTTTGCACTTTTCTTCTACTTATAGTTTAAGATTCTTCAAATACATATAATTTACAATTTCACATTTCAACATATTTTATATTTTTTAAATAATTTATAACTTTAATTATTAAAAATGTTTTGTATTATATTTTTATTCTACGTTATGTTTTTTTTTTGAAATAT
Source organism: Ampelocalamus luodianensis (assembly GCA_036346255.1). Lineage (NCBI taxonomy): Eukaryota > Viridiplantae > Streptophyta > Magnoliopsida > Poales > Poaceae > Ampelocalamus > Ampelocalamus luodianensis. Next base: position 18,602,211 of record CM070637.1, read on the forward strand.
TTCTTGCTATATCAACACCATATCTTTGCCGAATTAAATGGACGACGCATTAAGTCTCACGACCGACAGACACAGACCTGGGATAAAACTTTAAAATTAAAGCACATATATGGTATATTGAAAGCTTTTGTAAATATGGAGTGTGTGTATATATAAGAACTAAAAGATATAAGAACATATATCTTACAGAATGATAGAACATATGCATAAATTTAGAACAGAATGGTAAGAATAAATAAACTAGAACATATAGAACATAGGGAGATTAAAGAAGGAAATCGTTCTGGCATTCATTCATATACCTTGATAAACAGAAGGTGGATCCTTCTGGCAAGTACACTAGAAACTAGATACAAGTTCTTAGTTATACAAACCACACACATATTAGCACACTCTTACACACTGACTCGTAGGATCTAATCTTTATTTAGGATATATACTACTACTTATTTACACTGAGTAGTGGAGTGGTACTAGAGGTGGAGCGTTGTGTAAATGATGGTGTTGAGCCATGCTCCCCATGCTCAGCTTCGTGCTCCTTATATAGGGTTTCCACCCTTCGAGATAAGCATGGCGGAGATTCCCACGATTTCACCTTTGATCGTCGATGTATTCTTCATGATGACGCTTTAGACTTTAGGAAGTCATGATGAAACTTTTAGACTTCGGGAAGAGCTTTACACAAGAGAAACTTGCAGTGGAACCAAAATAAGTCACAGTAGCCATCTGACATACCCATAGGCAATCGACTGGAGGACATCCCTAGTTCGTATGGTCTTCGTAGAACTCCTCTTCATAGAACTATGGGTTCTGTGGTTCACCCTCCTCTACTGATCAAACAGAGGGCTCAAGCTGTAATTACTTTGAATGTACTCAGCAAGTCGTAGGGAAATGTATGCAAGTAATATTCATGCAAAGCTTGACAAGGATAGCATTATGGTTAATTTGCAGAAAGCAGTATTGACAACAAATATAATAAGTAGATTGCAAGGCACAAGTTGAAAGAGTAACACATAAGTAAACAAGTTCTTTAAAAATAGCACAGGAGCGCCCTACTCAATCCCCAGACCTCTCGTGGTCACCCACAACCACTCCTGGCCCACCCATGACCACTCCTGGCCGCTCACGACCTCTCCTTTTTAACAAATCTACCCCTCGTGATAAATCACCAGGCATTGTACATAACCGGGGACAAAGCTATTCGAATAGTTTTACACTCTGCGGAGGTTGTACACTTGACCGACAAGAGATAATTGCATGATATACCACATGTTTCCTTTGACATGTGAATCAAGGTGAGACTATCACAAGGCTCTTTCAAAGCTCCATTTTTTACTCGGTTCTGCCCGCTACGGTTTCGCCTCTTCGCCCCTCTTGTGCCATGTGAATCAGACGCACCACTACTGACAGAACCGACTCAAAATATTGTTAAATATTTTGCCTGTCCACCCCATAATAGACTTGTGGTTGCACTATAATACTCCGAGTTTCGATTAGGGGGAAATTAATCGGGAAAAGGCTACTAGTGTAATTTTTTAGCTTTTGGGGAGGATTAGGGAGTTGGGCCTCCGGCCCAGAATGACCAGTCCTTGTGGCCGGCCAAGTTTCCCCTTGGGCCTAGGCCCATGCGCCCCCCTCCAAACCCTAGCCGCCCCCTCTTTTCTCCCCCTTTGGCCGAAACCCCCCTTCCTCTCTTGGCTGCCACCCCCTCCCTTTCCCTGCGCCCCCTTCCTCTTGGTGCCGCCCCTCCCTCCCTGGTGGCTGCCCTTGCTGTGGTGCCTCCCCATCTCGCCCACAGAGCTCCCCATTGCCGGCCTTCGCGAGGAAACAAGGAGGTGGACAGCATTGAGGTTCAGCCAAAGGAGGGAAGGAGAAGGTGAGGAGAAGGAAGATCTTCATCTCCAAGGTTCATCCGTCTTCTTCCTGGGTGCTGCAAGGGTAACGGATGTCGATCTTCATCGTTTGATTAGTAGTAGATGTGAAATTGCTTAGAATTGATTGGATCGAATTGCTGCGGCTAGAGAGTCAGTTCTGTCCAGATTGTTGCGTGGCCAGTTTTGCGATCTTAGAGGCCGAATCAGAGGATCCCATCTCCTAGAGTTATATGGGGTTCGTTCTTAGCTTTCAGTGGACGTAACGATCGCTTAATTCCGACGTACGGTTCAAAAGTTATGATAGATTTTATCTCTCTGTTCGAATCCCGACGAGAATGAATGTCAAGTTGTATTTTAACATATGATTAAGTTAATGGCAAATTCAGGGTTTTCACCCAACTAGGTTATTGTAGGCCTTGGTCTTAGCTTTTGTTATTGATAAAGAACACTAAGTTTGGATCAGCCAATTAGAAGTTATGGCTATTTTTGTGCTGCTACCCAGTTTTGTCGAGTAGTTCTGACAGACGGTGTTCATCGGTCTTTTGGAGTTAGATGCATGCAGAATTCGGGATTTCCACCAACTAGGTCGTTGTAGATAATTGTATTAACTTTCAAACAAGCCTGAGTTTACCTTTTTACAAATTTCAGAGCAAAAGTTATGTTACTTTTATTACTGCTGCCCGTTACGACTTCCTGCTAGAATGTAGTTCAATTTGAGTAAAGTGTATAATTAAACGTTGGGGGTTTTGGGGTATGAGTTAGGAGCGTTGCGAGTAGTGTCTTGATGTCGTGGTTCTTATTGAGTAATTTAATGGTGTAGGAGGTGAGGCTCCGAGGTTACAGGCACCGTCTTTGCCTCCTAACGCATCGCAACGCTAAATGCAAATACATTGACATTCATATGAATTGTGTATATTGGATGCTTAATATTCGTATTGTGTTTTTATTTGATACATGAGAAGCTTCGATGTTTATGTTTCTTTTATATGTTAAGTTCACACATTTAGAGATAATGGTAGTCATTATTCATAAGTACATTCATGCATCCATTTTCATGTTCCGTCCACGGGAGTGGAGTTTAAAGTCCCATCAATCCCAGTATGGGCATGTGAGACCCACCATTCCAATATGGGCGCTTTGGACACCCATATGAAATGTTCTTCATACGGATTTGGATCCCGTATTTCGTTAAATACGGGCTTAAGTGAACGCCAACGGTGTCTCACTAGCTATACCGGTATAAGCGAGTGCATCCATTTATTTTATTAAATCCATTCATTCCATTCATTTATTAAACATTCTGCTATGTTCATATCCTTTAACATTATTTTCTTGTTCATATCATTTGTATGTCTAATTATTCATCTGTACTTGTTGAGTTTCGGACTCACTCTTGTTTTGTTTGTTTATTTTAGGTGATCGTTGATGATGACTCTTTTGGGAGGGAGTAGACATGCCCTATTCATTCATTTCACCATATTCCAGCTTCAATAATTAGACTTGGTTCTGCCCTTCATTCGTTTAGTGATGAACTGTAATAAATGAAGTAAAATAGGGTTGATTATTTCTGCCTGTGATTCTTGGTCATTCCTTTTGATATGCCTACATGGTTTTAGACTTTATTCCTGCCACTGATCTATTAATTTTTGAACTCTTTATGCCCTTAGATGAGCTATGACTTAAGTCCCTCCGTTTGTTGATGGTATGTTAGATTATCCAGGTGACATTCTAGCTTCCGAATAGCTAGGGTGTTACATGCACGGTAAGGCCCAGATCAATGACGCACAAAGTTAAGTCCTTAGTGGCTGCTCAGGCGAAACATCCTCATCCTAATGTGCTTCCTACACCCCCTTTACTGTACGATCATTCGCCTAAGCAAGAAATCATTTTCGTTCAACCCAGCCAAATGACAACCCTTTCCATGGCACAACAAGTTTTAACAACAGTGGCTCCACCACAATTCCATATTTCATTAAGTCAAGTTCAAGCATTCTTCGAGCAAGTGATCGAAAACCCTTTGGATAACTAAAGCATGTCTAAACATAAACGATACTCAAGTTAGTTTACAACAATGTCCAACTAAGATTACCCTTCCTATGGTATCCAAGGGAACATGTCAACATGTCAACACAATTATTCAAGGAGGCATACTATCAAGTAGGTGTTTTAGCTAACTCTCAAACCATTTTATACAACTGGCCATGCATGTTGATAAGAAACAATATAACTTTTGCAAAACTGGGTGTGACATGATCAAAGGTCTACGACTTGCCTACATTGTAGAGTTGAAAAGCCTCGCTCGAGGTTGTCAAGTCCACGAACTTTTCAGTTAAGCTGAAATCTACACGTGCGAACAAAGCCAAATAAGAAAACAAAGCTACAAAAACTCCAATTAAAACACTAAACCAGAGCCAAAAGAAAGATACTGAAGTAAGGTGAAGATAAAAAGGTAAACTACTCCAGCTGGAGCTTGAACAAAGGAGGTCAAGAGTGAGAGAGCTAGAAAACTTAGTGGGAAACAAAAGGGCAAAGGGACTCCCTGGTGCCCTATTAGTAGATGAAGGAGAATGACCAGGTGACAAGATGGGTGGCAGAATTTGCGGCGGCGAGGCATGGGCTCACTGCCGGCAGGACGATGAGGCTCGGCGAAGGCAACGACATTTAATCGTGCGTCATCAGACTCGCACGTCGCATTTAATGCGAACATTGCTCTGAGAGAAAATGTGGGTGAAAAGAGAAAGTGAACAGGGGTTGACTTATGGGGCGGTCATGACCAAAAGGAGGTCCCGAGGAGGAGGTCCAAAGGAGGAGGAGGTCCGAGGGCGAGGTCCAAAGGAGGAGGAGGTCCCGAGGAGGTGTTGAGGGGAGGTGGTCTTTGCAAAAGGGTAGTTAAGACCAAGAGCGTCGTCTTTGCAAGAAGGGCGTGTCGTGACCAAGAGGGTGGTCATTGCAAAGGGAGGTCGTGACCACGAGGGTGGTCTTTGCAAAGGCGAGGTTGTGACCACAAGGGTAGTCTTGAGGCAGAGCGGACGAGAAAGACCGTTTGATTATGATCGAGATAGCTCACAAGGATTGGGACGTTCGGATCGGACGAATGCACAAACGAGATCGGGCGTTCAAACACAATCGGATGACCCTAGCCCAACATAGAGCCTAACATGATGCTACTAAACAACCTTATATAACCACTTTTCTTAAACTTACTAACACATTTTCAACAAGACATACAACAATAATTGATTTAGTTCTAATCAACAAGATCTAGCACAAGCTACAAAAGCAGGTTAAAGATTACCACCAATCAATTAATAATAACCAAGACATGGATATTACTCTTTCTCAACCAATAACTGAACCAAATGATTAATGGTACTCAATGAGAGTAGTTCTTCGGCAAATAAATCTAAATCATCAAGATCCATTAGAATTACGTGGGTGTAAGACTAATAAAGTCGTTCAATTTATTCTATCAGATAGAAGTAAATAAATCAATATCTAAGATTTAAAAGCATAAATTGAAACATCCACGATAAAACTTGGCTACCACGATTACAAGTAAAACACTGACACAGTCTGAAAATAAAGGTAATTGCAAGAACATGTGGTTTTAGGTAAACAAGCTAATTTATTTGCCATAGGTGGTCATGTGTGATGTGCATCAAAACTACCCATTTCCATGCAGGTCACTGCCTCAAGAGGTACCTAAAATGAATATCAACGACAAGCGTGAGTCTACGACTCAGCAAAGTACAACAGTGATAATAGGCAGAACATCATGTTCAACGAATGAAGGTGTCGATAATCATATGAACATCAGCAAGGAAGTCATGAACACAACTCTTATACTTGCATACAATGCATATGTCAAGAATGCTCTTTCGTCCTTCTTTGCAATTACAGGTAATGCGGAGTAGTGCATCCGTCAATGCATACTCAAGCCTGTGCCTTCAGGCACAGGGACCTCAAGCCCACACTCCATGATTGTGGGGACCCATGCCTGTCCAATACATGACGGGGATCTTATGCCCGTCCAATGCATGACGGGGACCTCAAAAGAAACAATTCTTGGCTACCACGTAGTCTAAGATCCAGGAATGAATGGCATGATGCAAAGAATGAAATTCATATTCTCAATCCAATATGAGAGGATAATATTCAGCGGTAACATCATAGATAAAATTTCATAAGCAAACCATGGCAACTTTCATGAATATAGCATTACAATTCATACTATACTGCTTGCACTTGCCTCAGGCGCGGATTGAACGATGACGGTAGGAGGACTCTATCCCTGGTTCTCACCACCACCTCGCATTCGTAAGGTATACTAAGATCACCATTCAAAAGCGCACAGCAAAATAATAAAACAAAATGAAATCATTTGCTCCTATTCGCAACCCAAAGCTTTACTGATATAATCCCAAAACCCAGTTTGTCCGAAACAGACAGCCACCAAAGGAAAAACCATAACTTTTGGTTCAAGGCTCCAAAAATCATGAACCCAAGTTCTCTGGAACCTACACATGCATATCTACAACTTATCAGGTGACAGGATGTTCAAATTATGTCATCTAAGCCTTTGTTTTTATCTCCGAAGACAGGTTTGTCATCTTCAGTACTACCGACTTAGGAATTTTGTATCTTTCAATTGGCACAACCAAACCCACTAATCTAAGTCATTCTTGAAACTAAAGAGAACTAGATTCCTAAATAAATTTATTATAATTTTTTCCAATGTGCAACAAAGGTTGCTAACAGAGAAAACTTTCCTTACTGTCCCCTTCCGATGGACAGAATTGCAACGACAATTTAAAAAATTCATAACTTTTGTTCTAATTGTCCAAAAAATATGAACTTGGACTCCCTAGATTCATCATGAAGTTGTATACACAACTCGTGGAGATCAATCGACTAGATTCGTCCATCTCTAGACCCTAAATCATAGAACTAAGCTCGCTACCCGAAATCAGAGACTAAACAGGCACTCAGACTTGCAAAAATCATAACTAATTGATTATACAACAAAAAATTACGAATTGATACTTTCCCGAAATCCAATGCAATTCCCCACATAACTCTAGAAGATCCTAAATACTGAATCTGCACGGAACTAACTCAATCTTACAAATTAACAGAACAACAAAAACACCATTCTACCCAGCAGATTTCTAATCTGACTATCGGGGACAATTCCCATATGAAAGATTTACAAAATGTAATGGGGAACATGGATTTACTACAAATTCTTCGCTGGACCTCACTGAAGCCCTCGTGGAGATTTCTTTTCTTCTACCTCTTCCTCTCTTCCTTCTTCTTCCCAATGGCCGGCCACAACAGTAGGAAGGTGGCGACTCTAGGGGATAACAATGGGTAAGATGAGGTAGCAGGGAAGGGGCTGCTACAGTACCCGTGTGCTATAGTGCAGCGTGGTACTGTAGTAGAGTGCTAGGGTTTTGGGGAAGGGGCACCTCCCCTCTTGACTCCACTAAATGGCCGGCCCACTTGGCTAGGACGCCTTGGGCTAAAAGCCCATGGTCTAATCCTCCCATAAATCCTGAATTTTCTTTTAATTTCCCTCTCTAAATAATATTATACTCACTAATGAATGATCAGGATATTACAATAATGCAATAGATCTAATATGTAGAAATGCCAAGAGTAATTTTCTTATTTCTATGCAAGTTGGAGATGCAATTGTAGTGGATGCATATGTTGGTTCAAGAGTGGAACCACTGTTTAGTGAGCTATTGCTCAAAACTTTTGAGATATCTCGTGATCTAGCATCTAGATCCAATTTTTTTTGAACAATCTGGTGATGTCATATCGAGATCCAATATCTGGTGACTCGTTATTCAAGCTTGATATTTTTGAATTATCTGGTGATATGGCATCCAGACCCAATACTTTTGAATATTTTGGTGATCTCATGCCGAGACCCAATATTTTTGAATCATTTGATGGTCTAATATTTAGACCTGATATTTTTGAGGATTCGTGATCCGTACCTGATCCAATATGTCTGAACTGCCTGATGATTTGATACACAGATCTAATATATTTGAAGCTCCTCCTTCCCTCTTGGGAAGAATATATGAAAATCTTGATCCAGGAGCCCATTTGTCTTTGGGATATGATTGAGATAGTAAGCCAACCCATTCAATGCATGAGCTTTTTATTTCTTACTCTTTGCTTGCCGAAGTAAATTGAGCAAGCCTTGTTGTAATTCTGTTGCTGAAAAATTATGATTGAAGCGCTCGGGATTCCCCTCCCATAGTTGGGGCAATTTCCAAGAGCTCATTTCTGTAATCCAATCATACCTCACTTGGGACGACATCTTTCTAAAATACAATAAGGAGACAACTAATCAAGTTAGTTTGTAATAAAATGGTCCTTCATATATTACCTTTCTTATGTGATGTTTAATGTCTTTTCATGAAGGATCCTATTTCTTTCAATCAATAATTTGAGGAGAATATAATATAACATTATATAGTGCACCCAATAATATGCATAGCTCAACCAGTATCTTGCCTTTCTAGAAGATGCTTTTATGAGGATGTTATGAGCTATAGATGTTTGATGATGAATCTCATTGATAGAATTCCTTTTACCCGAAACAATTTCTATAAGTTGACTTAATACTACTTCAGGTTTAGAGCAAAATTATAATCCTACCTCTTTGTCCTTGATTTTGAATTGAATGCTATCTTTGGTGACAAGAAAAGGACAAATCATTGATAAAAATGGTGTTCCTAGATGACTCCTTGCTTTAGATTCTTAACAAGCAAAAAGGAAGTCTTAATGCAAACAATAGAAATACAGATATGTACCTCAGGAATTTTATAATTTACTTTGAGAAGGTTTCCATCAGCACCATGAATTTTATGAGTGGACTTTTCAAAATATTTAAAGGGAATGATTCCTTCTCGAATACAATTCACTTCTGCTCCTGAGTCAATTAAAGTTTTTTATTTGAAGTGGTAACCATCAATGAATTTGTAAGAGGCTTCTACATACATTTTTTGTTTAAAATAGGTTTCTATAGAGCTCACAGCTTCTTCTTAATTATTTTGCGGAATTGTTTCTTCTTTAGATTCACTTTGAGTTTCTGTTTTTTCTTGTATTTCTAAGATTTGAACTCTCCTTTTAAGTTCTCATAGTTCTTCCTTTATACAGTTTTGTTCCTAAAGAAGGTCATTTAGATCTAGTTTTTTGTTCATCCTTTTATGATTCTCTACTCTTTGAAAGACTTCATCTATGGAGAAATACATTCCATGTTGGATATCTTTTACCGACTTATCTTTGTTGGTTTTGATTCGTGATAAGAATCTTTCTAAGATAACTTCTCTTTCTTTTGGATCTTGCACGGTATCAAAAGTGTCTAATACAAATTTTTCTAGGTCTGTGAGGACTAGAATATTTTCTTCTGAGTCATCCTCAGAGATGTCTTGCTCGCAGCAAGAGCATTTGCTATTCTCGCAATGATTTATTTCTGAATTCGCTTCATTCTCAGAACTAGATTCATTGTCAATATGGTTTAGGATTTCTCCTAATTTTTCTTCAATATCTTCAGGCTCTGATTCTAGCAAGGTTTGAATTTCCTTTATGACTTTAGACTTAAAGCATTTGCTTGCTATATGACCTTTTAAACCACATTTGTAGCATAGAGTTTCTCCTGGTTTATTTTCTTTCTTAGGAGGTTTTCTACGTCGCTTTCTCTTAATATAGTATGATTCTTTCTTATTGTTATCATGATTTTTTCTAAATTGTTTAGCATACTTTGTTTTATCCTTTCTTTCATGCGGATCTTGGAATCCAAATTGATAGCAAAAATCTCCCATTTTCTTTTTCCCAATGACCTTTTTTTTTAAAGCTGGTCCTTAATTTTAAGATCATTACACACTTTAGCTCCTACCAACTGTATCTTTTGGGTGACTTTGCTTATATCTAGGTATTGATAATTTATACTTCCTTCTCCTTCTTTTCTCAAAGAATTTCTAACCTTATTAGCAAATAAAGGAGGTAACCTAGATATATATTTTCATTCCAAAAATCTGATTGGGATCGAGTAAAGTGTATAATTTTATAAGAATATATCTTTATACCACCTAAAATCGACATAGTCTTACATCTCATATTTATTAATTGTTCTCTGTTTTCTCATAGATGTCTTGATAATTTCTAGCAAAACGATAGACTATGTTATAAAGTAAAGTAGTCGGGCATCCAAATGTTACCAATAGGATTTCCATGCACATCTACCCGGACTATGGGACTTCCATTTTCGTCTATCTTGACTGCATCAATAATTGCTTGCTTCTGATCAGTATCCAAGTAGTGATCCCACCAGCCTCTCAATTGACCAGAGAATCCAACAACAATCATTGAGGCTACTTCTCTTTCTTGATTACCACTAGCTATGCAAGCATTAGCATACATAATCATTTGATGGCAAAGGGTAAAAATCTGATATTCTGTATACCCATCTATATTCCATTCCACAATTTCTTTGCCTTTAAAATATGCCATATTACTAATTTGAGGTCTTTTTTCAAATTGTAGACCGGCATAAGTTGGTCTAGGATAATAATTCCTTGTCCTAGCAGGTATAAGTAGCGAGTTTAAAGATCTTATGGATCATGTCATGATTTTCTCTGTCAGAGATTTGATTGATATTTTTATTTACCTTTAAGTTTTTTAATTTATTGGCTAACTCATTAACCAATTCTCCAGATACAGATGATCCTATTGCCTTTAGTTTCCCAAGTTTTATATTAGGATTTATTATTTGTGGGATAAACAAAGGAGTAACATACTGAGTACTAGATGATTCAGATTGAGAGCTAAATGGATAGTTTACTTTTACCTCAGTCTTACCAGACTTGGAGCCTTCCAAAAGGATGTTCTCGATACAATCCGTTTGATGTCCAAGAGCATGTAAAGATATGTTTGCAAAGTTTTGTTGTTCCACTAGGTGACCCATGTGTTCCACCTTTATAAGATCATCATAAGTGTTTTTAGAAATATTTTTTAATGGGGAAGCTTTGGTACTCTCTCCTTTGGCATTATATGGTAGTTGGATAGGCTCAAAGGGAGGATGTATAGATTCTTCAATCTCTCTACCAGAGGTTTTCCATTCTTTTGAGACTTTTTTATGACACTTAAGTCATCAGGCTTTAGATTATTTCGATCAGATTTTAGATTGTCTAGTTCAGACTTTAGTTTGGCTAGATTAGACTTTAGTTTGTCTAGATCATACTTTGATTTAGTTTTGGTTTTTGCTTTACTCTTTGGTTTGAAGAATTCTTCGAAGCATCTGATTTGTCTAATTTCATACCAGTCAAAGAAATAAATATGCCTTTTCTGTTCTTTCATTTCTTTTTACCAAGCTTCTCTTATTATCTTTATATAAGGGTTGTCTACATTTTTATAATATCTTTCAAGGTTAGCCTTATTTTTGGGAAGAATAATCTCTGGTCTAAGGAGTTCCTTATCAATTTCAAATTCATAATCTTCCTCTTCTATAACATTGATCTCAAAGTCTGAGATTGAGGGCTCATACTGATTATCCTCATAGGTTGCATAGACGATATTATTTGGATTTAGCTGCGGTCTATTGTCGAGACTGACAAAAGGTCTTGATTGAAGGAAGACTATTCTTTTTGAAGAGAATGTTATCTCAACATCTCCATCCGGTGCCTCGATGCAGAGACTCTACTTGTTTTTGAGTGGCTTTTGGTTCTACTGCTTGGAAGAGAGTCCACTTCTCAGGAAGTGTTATCTCATCCCACTTCAAGGTTTTGGGAGTGATAATGTGATTTCTAGGATTGGCTTGGAGGAGAGTGGTTAGACCTTTTGGTGTATTTTGTTTTGCACATGGGGCTAATGTTGTCATGGCTTTGTAATAAATCCTATATGTCACTGAAATGTTTTCACTTCCAGGTTCAAGATCAAAGCCAAAAGTTTGTAAGCTTAAGGTCAAAACCTTGTGGATATTCAAATATGAAAGACATGCAGACAAATCTGGGAAAGTGTTAAAGAACACTGAACCATTACTAAGACTAGCTTCAACCATCCCTAGCAAAGAGTCCTTCAATTTTTTTTATTTCTGCAATCTCTTAAACAAGCCAACATAGAAATATTTAAACCTTTTCGAGTTAAAGATCGGATAGCAACTTGAACCAAACCAAAATGTAGATGATGATATTGAGGTTTTGCTTTTATACGATTGATTTCTTTTTCAGAAAGAAGATGCAATGTTTCATGCAAGGAGCTAATAGGAAAAGTTTTTTCTATAGTTTTAATATAGTAATCGGAATGTAGGGAAAATGTTCCTATATGATATATTTCCTTAATATTTACTTTGTGTACTTTCCAATTTGCAATACTTTTCTCAATATCCTCAAAGCAAACAGACAAAGCATTCTTAACTAACATTGTTTTGATAGACCTATCGTTACTACAAGAGGCTACTGGACGGTCAGTTACACCAAGAGTCTTGGCTAACCAAAACATCTTATACGAGGATAAAGGAGGTTGGATAGATAGTTTACCAGTCAACGGTAGGGAAAATCCCTCTATAACGATCAACCTATCAGATAGGTGGTTTCCAGACAACAGTAGGGCGAACCCTTGATTACAATCAACCTATACCCCTAACAAGCTTACCTAGTCAATGATTTACGCCATTCAATACACTCCTTTACAACTTACTAGGCAACACGACTTCGGGCTTACCTACCAGAGGCTTCGGGATCTACGTGTCTCAGCTTACCGCTACACCTTCAGGATCTCCACGACTACGATATATATCCTTAATATTTGCTTTAGGTCCTATCCAATTTGCAATACTTTTCTCAATATCCTCTAAGCAAACAGACGAAGCGTTCTTAACTAACATTGTTTTGATAGACCTACGTTACTACAAGAGGCTATTGGACGGTTAGTTGCACCAAAAGTCCTGGCTAACCAAGACATCTTATAAGACGATAAAGGAGGTTGGATAGTAGTTTTCCAGTCAACAGCAAGGAAAAATCCCACTATAAAGATCGACCTATTGGATAGGTGGTTTCTAGACAACAGTAGGGTGAACCCTTGATTACAATCAACCTATACCCCTAACAAGCTTACCCAGTCAATGATTTACGTCATTTACTGCGCTCCTTTCTGACTTACTAGGCAACACGACTTCGGGTTTACCTACCAAAGGCTTGGGGATCTACACGTCTCAACTTACCGCCACACCTTCGGGGTCTCCACGACAACGGCCTACTACCGCACCCCTATACACACACACGTGTGTTGAATTATGTAGGTTTCATTTTTTAGTTTTCTCATCCTCAATAAGAAAATGGGTAATTCCCTATGTGACACTGAATAACTTCGTTTGTTCTTTGAATGCCACTGATGTCTCACTAACATGTGGGATTGGGACCCATATATCAGTCTCACAATGACTAGCATATAAAGGATCATGTAGTTTGTGAGTTGCACGTAGGGAATTAATCCATAGGAAAATGGTGCACTTAACTATTTCAAGCCATAAACATGCATGGGTGCCTGAAATTTTGTTTTTTTGAGACGATGACACTACTACAAAAAACGTCATCACAGACGGTTCTAAACCGTCATCACAGACGGTTTTGTGAACCGTCTGTATTTATGCGTCTGTGATAACAGGCGTTCATCACAGACGGTTTTTAAACCGTCTGTGAAAATAGCTATCACAGACGGTTCTTAACTAGAACCGTCTGTGATAATTACAATCACAGACGGTTCTTGTTCATAACCGTCTGTGATAGTCCATTTTCACAGACAGTTTTTAACAAGAACCGCTCGTGATAGTAATATCACGAGCGGTTCTTGTTCGAACCGTTTGTGATAGTTTTTGTATTGCAAAAAAATCAGCATACGTTGTTTCCACTCTACATAGAACGTTGTTTGCAGCGCACAATGTGGAGCACCAGGCTATCTAGCACACCCAAACATGATCATCAAGAACCCACCAGCACACATTGTGTAGCACACCATGCCATCTACAATTCCACCAAAGAAGAATAACCTAATGCAGCCTTAGGACCTTCGGCCGGCTCGATCCTTCCTTCCCTCCTCCCTTTTTCAGCATCCACCTCTCTTAGCATACATCATCACCAAGAACCCCACAACTAGCGGCTTCACCCCCTTTTCATGCATAGAACAAACCACATCAAGCAAAACATCAAAAGATAAATAATACTCAATATGAAACCAAAAAGGGAAGGAGGGGAGCAGAGGGAGGACTGAGCCGGGTAGCCTGCGTGGTGGCGCTGTGTTAAGGGCCGGAGGCCTGCGGGTCAGAGGAGGCAGCACCCAGTGGAGCAAAGGAGGAGGGAAGGAAGGATGAGAGCCAGCTTGAGGTGTAAGGGGGCCGAGGGAGAGGAAGACAACGTTGGGGTAGCTATAATATATAAGGACAGCGTCAAAATACTTTGCCTCCCGCGCACGCGTTCAAAATTTTTCGAACTCCCGCCTCCCGCGCTGCGAATCACAGACGGTTCCATACAAAAACCGTCTATGATGACATATCACAGGCGGTTCGTATTATGAACCGTCTGTGATAAGTATATCATCACAAACGGTTCTTAATACGAACCGTCTGTGATAATGACCTCATTACAGACGGTTGGTATTAAGAACTATCTGTGACTTGAATTTTACCATGGCTTCAAATTTTCCTTACTCTCTGATTTTACCATGGCTTCAAATTTTTCTTACTCTCTGATTTAGATTTTACCATGGCTTGGAATTTTTTCTTACTCTCTGATTTTACCATGGCTTCAAATTTTCCTTACTCTCTGATTTTACCATGGCTTCAAATTTTTCTTACTATCAGAGAGTAAGAAAAATTCCAAGCCATGGTAAAATCAGAGAGTAAGAAAAATTCCAAGCCATGGTAAAATCTAAATCACAGACGGTTGTTAAATCCAACCCTTTGTGATAACTACCTCATCACAGACGGGTGGTATCACGAACTGTCTGTGAAGTATCACAGACGGTTCATCATACCAACCGTCTGTGGTGAGGTAGTTATCACAGACGGTTCGTATCATGAACCGTCTGTGATACTTCACAGACGGTTCTTAATACGAACCGTCTGTGATAATGATGTATCACAGACGGTTTCAAAAGGAACCGTCTGTGATATAACAACACAGACGGTTCCAAAAGAACCGTCTGTGATGAACCGTCTATTATGACATGTTTTGTAGTAGTGTGGGTGTCTGAAACTTAATACTATACTTAATCTCTACTACAATTTATTCTAGGCTTACTTAATTAGTTTAATCTCTTTCTACTTAGTGGTAGAGCAAGGGATTCGCAGAAGTTGGGTCACCCTCACTACGTGGGCCTTTATGGCTTTATGTTGAGATACAGTAACTAATACCTATAGAATACGTAAGATTTTTGTACTATTTGGGCCTTACATATATATACTGCCTCGTGACAGCAAAGATCAAAGTGACAAATTTATGACCAAAACTGGAGTAACTTACTTGAAACCATCATGATCAGAACACAACCACTTGACCAAGTTGGTGCCACATGGTATATTCCACACTTCATAGTCATCATACGAACAAAAGGGGCGGTATCCGGAAAGCGGAGTGCCCTACTAGTGGAAAAGTAGGGGTGTTTGGCATGGCTGCAGCTTTTCTAAAAAGTAGCTTATGGTTGGGCTGAACAGTTGAACGGCTGAGCTAAAGACGTTTGGTATTTGGCAGTGTGGCTTTTAGGTAGGCTGCCTGGAGCTTCTAAGTTGGGAAATGTCTGAAATGCTCCAGAGGCAAATGATAGCTTTTTTTATGCTGTTTAACGACAATGGATGGCAATTAACAATAATATAGACAATTAACGACCATTGATGGCACTTTATGACAACTACTAACAAAAAAGACAATTTGCACAGAAGTAAATCTTAATGACAATTAACGGCAATTAACGACAATTTGCACAAAGTAAATCTTAACAACAATTAATGCTATTGATGGCAATTAACGACAATTGATCTAATTCCATAATTACACAAGTAATCAATTCAATGATTACATAAATAATTCATTTATATAATAAAATGGAAAAAAGAAAATTGAATAATTAAAAAAATAAAAAAGAAGCTGCCGGTGGTGTCACGAGGAGGAGGGTGGTGGCGTGGGAGGAGGAGGAGGGCAGTGGCGACGTCGGGGAAGTAGTAGAAGGGCAGCGACGGCATTGGTAGTCGAGGAGGAGGGAAGCTACGCCGGCACAGGAGGAGGTTGTGAGCGGTTAGGGTTAGGGTCCGGGAGGAGGGGTAGGAGGGGTTTTGTTAAGTGGCAAGGGGCAGGTAAATAACCCCAAACTCTAGAGGTAATCTCAGAAGGCAATCCAGCCGAAGCCATAGGAAGCTGCCCCTGGACAGCTTTCGGCTTCCGCACATTGTAAACAGCTTCCAGCTTCGACAAAAGTGGCTAAAGAAAGCCGCCTGTTTGGGATGGCTTCCAGCTTTTTCAAGCGAAAAGCCGAAGCTATAGTCGTCCTAAACATGTCTCAGAGTTGTATGGGTTACAAAATATAGGTGAAGCCTCCCCACGGTAGAGACAACAGTCCGAGTCAAACATATAATTGGAGTATAAATATATACCATCGACATCTTTTAACCCTAATCATGAAAAAAGACAAAAACTCTTCATACGGTTGGAGTCGGCGTGATTCGGTTCCCAAGGATTGTTCTCTCATGCTAGGCTCACTACGATTCCAAAATTGCTATCTCAAGATGGTAGGTTCAAGTGGTGAAGTTCGACAGATTGCTAACAAGGGTTTGCAATACCCCAAAAGTATACTGAAAGGAATTAACCGGAGAGAATAAATAATCGGAGAGAGTTATCCGAATTGACGAAGGACCAAATAGAAAATGATTAATTTCAGCTAGAGAGGGGAAATCAGCGTTTGTACGGCAACTGGGCTGGCCTCGGCCCATGAGGCCTCATGGGTGGCCGGCCAGGGGAGGCGCCACTTCTCCCCAAACCCTAGCCACCCCTCCATCCACCTTTGGCCGCACCCTCCTCCTTCCTCCCCTTTGGCCGCCCCACCTCCTCTTCTCCTGCGCCGTCCCTGCCCTCCCATGCCACCCCTGCTGGTCCTCCCCTACCGCTGGCCAAGGAAGTGCTTCCCGTTGCGGTGTCGAGAGGAAGAGGAGGATCGCCGAGATCGTTTGGCCAAGAAGAAGGAGAAGAAGAAGTAGAGGAGAGGGGGAGGGAGAGATCGTGGCCTGTGCTGGGAGTTCTTCACGTCCGGCGGTGTTTCGTCAAGGGTAATACCCGTTTTCCCCCGAGTAGATGCATCTTTTGATTGTTGTAGCAATGTCGGTATTTCTGTCTCCTCAGGACAAATCGCGTTATACGGACGTTTTGATGTAGTTAAGTGCGGATTCAGTATTGGGCTTCTCCTAGAGAGATGTAGAGGTCGTTAATAGCTTTCGATGAAGTGCTAGATCATATTATTTGGACCTCTGTAGCAGAAGTTATGAATTATTTAGTGTGACTGTTCTGCGAATCTGTTAGCATTTTGACAGATTTTAGTAATCTGACTTGTGCGATAAGTTAAAGAGAGAATTAGAGGATCTCAGTATAACTAAAGTTGTATATAATTGTCGTAGCTTTCAGGGAAGCATAAGAACGCGAAATTTGGATGAACTAGCTAAAAGTTATGTTAGTTTTAGTGATCTGTCCAGAAAGTCTGACGTGAAATCGATGTTTTGTTAAACAGCTTAAAAGTGATTTTAGATGGCCGAATTAGGGAGGTTCACCAACTAGGTTTAGTTGGGAAATTTGATAACCTTTCAATGAAGTCCAAGAACACCTAATTTGGATCCCTGTACGAAAAGATATGAATTTTAGAACATGACTGTCCACAGGGGGGACAAAGCGACATCTAGAAGTTGGGGCTGGGTTCGCGCTAAAGGAACTTTTGTGAGTCCGTGTTTACTTTTATGGTTTGAGCGGTCCTCTATTGCTGTCTTAGCATTTCTTAATTGAATTTTTAGGTGGGGAACTGGTTCCGGAGGCGGCACCCTCTTCGCGTCCTTCGTTCCCGCACGATTGAGGCAAGTGCATCGTTTGATCCTTATTTGTGATTGCTTGGACGTGAATGCGGGTTTGATGCTTGTTAATGTCGTGTGGCTGTTGATAAGTGTGCATAATCAGAATGGTGAATTTTCAAACTATGGGTATACTTTATTCATGAAAGTTGTTATTGCCTTTATTCATGAATGTTGTTACCAACATTGGTGCTTGATGTTGAAAAGAGATGGTGCATATGCATTTTTATATCATGTGGAGGCCTGGTCTTGTGATGACCAAGCATGCACATCTTTGAGGTCCCCGTCATGAATGTGACGGGCTTGAGATCCCCACACTCGTGGAGTGTGGGCATGAGGTCCCCAATACTTGTGGAGTATTGGGCAATTGGTCCCTGTGCGTGCACACACAGGCATGGGTATGCGGCGACGGTTGCATACGTTGCATTACCGGTGTAATGCACAAAGAAAGTTAAAGAGAAAGGAACCCTGAGCATTGCATTTGCATGTGAGTTGTGTTATTGTTGATCTCCTATATATGGATGTTGATGATGTTGATGTTATGGATTGAATTATGCGTCTTTTATTTATGTACTTGCTGAGTCTGTGGACTCACTCTTGCTTTCTTGTTGTTTTTAGGTACCCAGTTCAAGCACAGTGTGCATGGGAGGGAGTAGCGTTATGCTTTGCACGCAAACTGTCATGAACCTAAATTCTCGATCATGCCTTATTAAATAAGCTACTGATCAAAGATTTGACCTGTTTATGTTACCGTATCGGATTATTTGTAATAATGAAGAGTAGTCTAGTTGGAAGTTTGAGGATTTGTTCAGTCGATTAGTAAGATCTTGAGTATTTATAGTTGAACTTGAATATTGCAGTACTTCGTTATAACTCCCTTTTAACTGTTGAAACCCATGTGATGTAGAAATACAAAGGAAACTCTGTCGAAATTTAGTAAATTATCTTAGTTTAGTTTTGTGTAAGGATACTGTAGTAGCATTCTTGGCTCTCGTGGAGCTGGGGTGTTACAGGGTTGTGGCAGACGAGGGTGAAGGATCTATTGGCATAGCAGGGATATTCGAAGAGGTGTGTGAAGCAAAGTCGAAGGGGATGAAGGACAATGATTGGGGTCAGTTGAAGGAGCAAGCAAGAGTGATCATGCTTGTGTTTTTCGAATCACGTCATTTATGACGTGATCGATATGACCTTGTTGAAACAAATCTAGGACAAGTTACAAACTCTATTTATGTCTAATTCCCTGATGAATAAGCTGTATCTGAAGTAGAAGCTATTCGAGCTGAAAATGTAGGAGGGTTATGATCTTGCACAACATGTGATTGTCTTCAATCAGGTGATCATCGATCTGGGCCGTCTGGAGGTGAAGACTGATGATGAAGACAAGGCAATTATTCTATTGTGTTCATTGCCGCCTTCCGATGAAAACTTGGTCACCACTCATGTATACGAGAAGGATACTATCAAGGTTGACCAGATCACTATAGCTCTATTGGCGCATAATCAATGGATGTAGAATGTAGAGAGAGCTCTCATGCTGATAGTTTGTGTACGAAGAGTGATCGTGGAAGGAAGCACAACAAGGAGAAATCTAAAAGGCATAAATCCAGATCAAAGTCAAGGAGCAAAAAGAATATCAAGTGTAACAAGTGCAAGGAAATGGGGCATACGAAGAGAGATTGTCCAAAATGGAAGCAACATAATGGTGGGAAGCGTTATGAGAAGATTGTGTATGTCATTAGGAAAGATGGCTCAAACAACAACGATGCAAATGTTCTCTCAATTTCAAATAGTCGGCTGACAGATACATGGATTCTTGATTATGGATGCTCCTATCACACCACGTCTAACAGGGAGTGGTTCACCTCATACATGTTAGGTAATTTCTATGCTGTTTACATTGGTGATGATACATGTCATAGTATTGTCGGGATATGTGAAGTTGAAATTAAGATGTATGATGGTATTGTTAGAACAACGCGTGATGTTAGCTAGGCATATACTAGCATGAAAAAGAATCTGATATCTCTAGACTCCTTACATGATAGTTGTCTTAATTATAGAGCTAATAAGGATAAGGAAACCATGGAAACTTGTAAGGGTGAATTGACTGTGATGAAGGGTAGGAGAACTATTGAAAATATTTACATATTGCTAGGAATCACTGTTGTAGGTGTAGTCAATTTAGTTGAGTCATACGATGATATAGCAAAAATTTGGCACATGCGGAAGGTAAAGTATATGAGATTTGATAATGGTATTGAATATACTGATTCACAATTTCATAGATATTGTGAGGAGCATGGTATTCAACGGTATTTCACAGTTCACAAGACACCATAGCAAAACAGTGTGGCAGAAAGGATGAACATGACTATCTGTGAAAGATCAAGGTGCTTGAGGTTGAATGTAGGGCTTCCTAAATGTTTCTAGGTAGAGGCTGTGAACATGGTGTGCTATCTCATAAATAGGTCACGACGAGCATCTTTGGGTGGTAAGGTTGAAGAGGAGGTATGGACTAGTAATTCAGTTGATTTTACTAATCTAAGGATTTTTTCTTGTCCAGCCTATATGCATATACCAGGTGATGAAAGGTCGAAGCTTGATGCAAAATCAAATAAATACATTTTTCTAGGTTTCAAGAAATGTGTTAAATGGTACAAGCTTTGGGATCTGACATCGAAGACGGTGATGACAAGTAGTGATGTTGTCTTTGATGAGCAATTAATGTTACAACAAAACAAAGAAGAGGTGGCACAAGAGATTGGAGGATCAAATATGGTGCAAGTAGACCTGTATCATAGTTCAAGGACTCAGGATTCATACATGCTATCTGCAGATTCCATTTCAAAGGATTTGCATAATTTTCAATTGGTAAGAGACAGACAGATATGCACCAATTTGAAAGCTCCAAAGAGATTCAAATACGAAGACTAGGTTTCATTTGCTCTTCTTGTTAGTAGTAATGATCCAACTAATTTTTAGGAGTCTATTACAAGCTAGGAGAAATATAGGTGAATGACTGTAATGACAGAAGGGATGGAGTCTTTATAGAAGAATCAAGTTTGGGAGCTAGTTCATCTTCCTGAAGATAAAAGGCCATTGGGTGCAAATGGGTTTACAAAAGAAAGCTTGCAGTATCAGAAAAAGAAGGGGAGAAGTTCAAGGCACGGTTAGTTGAAAAGGGGTATTCACAAAAGAAGGGGATTGATTATTATAAGGAATTCTCCCTTGTTTTGAAGCATACTTCTATAAGGGTAGTTCTTGCATTGGTATCCAGTTGGGATCTGTACTTAGAATAGATGGATGTGAAAACAATGTTTTTGTAGGGGTGATCTTGATGAGCAAATCACATGGAGCAACTAGATGGGTTCACTAAGCTAGAAAATCAGCACCTGATTTGCAAGCTAAAGAAGTCATTATACGAGTTCATACAGTCAACAAGGCAGCAATACAAGCGTTTTGACTCCTACATGTTGCAAATTGGCTACATGCAATGTGAGTTGTGTTTATGTCCGACGCCTTGATGATGTTTCATTTTTTTTTGCTACTATATGTTAATGATATGCTAATTGGCGCAAAGCACATGCATGATGTGGTTGGTTTAAAGGGTTTGCTAAGTTAGGAATTTGATATGGAAGATTTAGGAGTAGCAAAGAAAATTTTGGACATGGTGATACACAGGGATAGAAGCTCAAGAAAATTATGGTTGTCTCGGCAGAGTGTTGAGAAGGTTTTGGAGTAGTTTCATATGAGTAAGGTCAAATCAGTAAGTACTTCATTAGTACAACACTTTAAACTTTCTTATGAATTTTGTCCTGAATCAAACATGGAAATTGAAGAGATGGTAAACGTTCCATATGCTAGTGCAGTTAGATGTTTATGTATGCAATACAAGACTTGATTTGGCGCATGTTATTAGGCAAGTCAGCAAGTTTATGGCGAAACCAGGAAAGCTACATTGGGAGGTAGTCAACTGAATATTCAGGTAATTGAGAGGTACAACAAGTCATGATATTATTTTTGGCAGACAACAGGTAATTATTTGGTTGTTGGATACGTGGATTTGGACCATGCCGATAATTTAGATAATAGGAGGTCTATTATAGAGTATATTTGTACTCTAGGTGAAGGGCCTATATGTTGGAGTCATCAATTTAGTCTATTGTTGCATTGTCTACAACTGAGGCATAGTACATGGTTGTAGCTAAAGCTGCAAAGGAAGCGTTATGGCTTTTAGGACTAGTGAAGGGACTGGGTGTTTAACAAGGTGGAGTTCATGTGTATTGTGATAGTCAGAGTGTAATTTAATTGACCAAAAATAAGGTGTATCATGCCAGGACGAAGCACATTCATGCAAGGTATTACAGGATGAGGGAGTTGATTAACTTTTGAGAGATTGATTTGATGAAGGTACACACTGATGATAATGCTGTGGATATGTTGACCAAACCCGTCATTGTGAACAAGTTTGAGCATTGTCTCGACTTGTTGGGAGTCATAAGTTGCTGAGCAAGGAAGTAACCCCTAGCTCACTGATGCGTGAGGAGTGTCAAAGCGTTCTCCTGTTTTTCTTCAAGGTGGCGTATTCGCCAAGGTGTGGATTTGTTGTGTATAGCTCATATATGCAAGGTGAAAGGAGTTGTGTGTGGAAAGCAAAGTGTTACTTTCCTGAGACAACCCTACAAGGTGGAGACGCAGTTCTATGTGGTTACAAAATATAGGTGAAACCCCTCACGGTACGGACTATGGGTCAGAGTCGAACATGTAACTGAGGTGTAAATGAATACCATTGAACTTTTGTAACCCTAATTGTGAAAAAAAGAAAAAAAAACTTCTCATAAGGATACAGCCGCCGCGATTCAGCTCCTAGGGACGTAGGTTTTGCCGAACCTTGTAAACAAATCTCCGTGTCTCTTGTATGTTTGCTGTGATTGTTCTCTCGTGTTAGGGCTGCCAACGGTTCCAACAATAAGGCATCTCCTGATTGCTGCTTATAGTTATAATACAACACAAGTGGTGGCATGGAAGAATGGCTGCCGAGAATATTAAGAGTTCTCTTTTACAGGAAGAGCTTTTCTTCTAGCAAATTTAGGTTCTGATTTGGTATGACCGCACTGCACAGAATGTGGATATCTCTAGGCTCTTTATGAGTTATGAATCCAGGATATATATGACGAGAACATTCAGGTAATTACATCGTCCATTCTAGGGATTGCGCATGCATAGAACATAAGAAAAAAAAAGAAACTTATGAAAATTTGAACAAAAATTAGAGAGAATAATCTCATACTTATGAAAATTTGAACAAAAATAGAGAGATTAATCTCAAAATATTTTCGAGAAAGCCCAAATTATATTGGTAATGGTATTATGATACGAAGGCTCAAGTTATTGTAAACTTTAATTTACTCTCTGTACTTTTGTTAAGCATTTACATCTACCCAGTCCGTCATAACCTCCAGCCCCCGAGGTGTGCCATAGACCACAGGCGAAAGTTTGGCAGGTCGGTGGAGACAACTGCGCGCGAACCACCCAAGCGAAATACATAGGGCACACCAAGTTGCCAAAAGAAGCCATACGAGGTTGTACGGCTGGTCGTATCCGGCGACCAATACCTCCCTCCTAGTCCGGCGTTTAGAAGCCAGCATCCGCAGAGGTTTCAAGGGCAACTGTTACTATAACACCCTGACCTAAAATCTACTCGATGTCTAACCCATCATGGGATGGATTTGTGCATACATTGCATCCTATTTACACTTTTGTCTTTACTTCGTGTAAAAGGCTTAACCCGAAGGTGTAATATTTGGACCCAACAGACGTTATATACTACTATAACTCACTTTAGATAAGCAATATGTGACTAATCTCACCATACAACTCCACATGGGCCGCACTACGAGCAGATCGGGGTATTACATTCACTTAAGGGCCGATGT
The DNA here is from genome assembly GCA_036346255.1 of Ampelocalamus luodianensis. Lineage (NCBI taxonomy): Eukaryota > Viridiplantae > Streptophyta > Magnoliopsida > Poales > Poaceae > Ampelocalamus > Ampelocalamus luodianensis. The sequence continues at coordinate 18,626,132 of CM070637.1, forward strand.
CCTCAGCAGCATACCCATAATCAGCAAATGCTCAGAACCATCCATCGGTACACGTCTGTGCCTTCAGTGCCGACATATATGCCATGTCATGTGTCAAATCTGGGCCCACAAGGTCCATGCGCCATATGCTTGCATCCATGTCCCACACGCGCCCGTGCAACAAAGGTTGTTGCTCTAATACCATTTGTAAAATCCTAGCCCAAAATCCACTCAATGCATGCCCAACCCACCGTGGGGCGTATCGGTACAAACATAAAACCTCATTTACACTTTCGTCCTTGTTTTGTGTGAAAGTATTAACCCAGAGATGCTACATTTTGACCCAATATGTATTTATTACTATAACTCACTTTAGAGAAACAAGGTGGGAATAATCTCACCATACAACTCCACATAAGGGACATAGACCATATTACGAGTAGGCCGGGTATCACAATTACTTCATCGTCATTAGTTCTGTGTACTTTGCTCTCATTGAAAAAGATCCAAAATGCTAGTTGTAATTTTGTTTTTCTCAGGGTATTTTCTGCAAACTGTGGGAACTTGTATTCAACTTTTGCAATATCCATGACAACATAAAGATTAAGGCCTAGTTAGGTTGTCTTCAGAAAAAAAAACTCCCACTTGGCTCAGCAATTCGATGACAAACTCCATGTCACGGTCCGACGGCATCCCCAGCAATTCATCCGAAAACACATCGGGATATTCACATACCACAGGCACCTGACTAAGCTTTGGAATTCAGATAGAGATGAGCGTGGGTGGTTGTGATGGAGTGGCATATGTGGAGGAGAAAATGATCCGTTCTCTGTTAGAGTTTACAAGAAAAACAGTCCATTCCGCGCAATCGATAAATCCCTTATGCTTGGACAACCAATACATCCCAAGAATTATATCCAACACCGGTGTATCTATCGTAATAAAGTTGGATTTGAATCCTACAACATTAAAATCAATTTGGACTTCAAAACAACCGAGTTTTGCCCTCATGACAGACTCGGGGGAATAAACTACCATGATGCTTTCTAGAGATGTAGTTTTTATATCTTGTGGTATAGCCAATTTCTTAGATATGACTCAATGAGAAGATCTGGAATCAAATTACACCAATATAGTGCCCATCACCACATTGGGTGCTGCATCGGGCCTCCTCGGTGGTCATATGGTTCAGACTGTCGCACCCAAAGCCTTGCGTTGGTTTGGGGGCTTGTTGCCCTTCTTGACCTTATGTGAGGCCCTGGGGTCACTGCTGGACGCCTTGGGGTTGAGGGTGAGGTGCTGGAAACTTCTTCTTTGGGCATTCATTCACGAAGGGCCATTGTTCACCACAATTGTAGTAGGCGACGTCTGCTACCCGGTTTTCTGTCCTGGATAGCTGTCCCTCGTGTGTGTATAGTACTAGTCCCATGATCAGTGGCTAGTACACATATCTATAACTTTGGCATACACATTCATACACAATATATATACAACATGAAACAAATATGGTGTTTATCTTAAATGATTATATCACATAGTAGGATACACGGTTGACCGGCCAAATAAAATAACAAATATCAGAAGTAGCGAATTAAACAGTGGAAGAAAAACATGTATATAAACCAAAATTCCAGCGGTATGCCCATCCAAAACCTTAGGCAACTGACACGAAACAAGTCCTAGAAAGACCCATCACCGATCCAGTATCGGGTGCAAAGAACACGTCGTCCGACATAGGCTCATCTTCTATCTCTGAACAATAATTTAAGCAAGGTTGAGTACATTGCGTACTTAGCAAGACATGTAGTGTATCGTAAAATTTATATACATGCATGGCTAACAAGGGATGAGTCTCTATGCTACAAGTTATTTTCAGCATTTAGCAAGTTTTGCTTGCATTATGCACGTAGTATTTTGTAATGCGAGTTTAAAGAGAAGTTATATAATAAAGAAACAACAAGTATATAACTCAATGATATCAAAATCACAACCCTCCTTGGTTGTGATCATCACCTTATTCTCAGCCATAGAAACGACACATAATTTAAACAACATCAAAATATCCATCCCAACATTTCTCGATAAGTCTGTTTTTGCAAAAATAGAGACTAAACCCGATGGACCGCACCAAGCACGCTCATAGCCATGAGTATGACTATTTAAATAGATTTATACTCTACAGAGGTGTACAACTTCATACACAGTATATAAATTATCTAGTTTATTTGACATCCGTCGATACCACCGCTCACTATCATTTGGTAAGCAGTCTAGAGCACGTATTGAAGCCTTTACACCTAGTCTTTACCTTGCACTAGCTCAGAGAATGAACACCCTCACTTCACCTGAGTACACCCCCGTCTTAGTGACATATTCATCATTGTATCAGAAGGCTTTGTTCCCAATGCCTCGGTGAAGGGAGCCCCTTCGAATATGCCTACACCGGTCATGCTTGCACTACTACGGCTGACCAATATGCAAGGCTAGTTTTCAATAACTTAATTAGCTAAGGCTATCTCATACTAGCGCATGTGGTTGTACGCTTAGGCTTTAGATTGGGAGCACCAGCGTTCGGTCTTTAATTGACCTAGACAAGGATCTTCCCCTATCTACTTGTGAGATACACCTCTTATACTTCTCAGAATATAATATAACTCTATCAGATTACAAACTAAGTTTTTATTTTTATTTTTATACAAAATAAAAAAGGTAAACCTATTCGGACCATCATTTCAAAATCTCCTAAATTCATGTTCAACATTTCATCCATTTTCAAATTTTAGTAAATCTAGAGCCCGACTAAGCACTTGTGCGATATTCACACTCGAAATACCCAGATCAGCATCATCTATTGCCTGAACCATAACCTAATGGCTACAACACTAAGTATATCAATATTTCAAGGAGGATCATGCATTGAATAGGAATATAACTACCGTTATCTCAACTATAGCAATTTTAAGCAAACATGTATGCATGCATAATAGATTTTGTAAAAAGAGGGACAATAATTAAAATAGTAGGATCAACATGGTCAAAGGGGGTGCTTGCCTTGCTCTCATTGCTCTAAATGAGAGGATGCAGGATCGTCGTAAATTTCATTCGATGTATCGATGTCTAATCAAAAGAGCTAGAAGTAAATTAAATATAGAAAAATAATTTCAATAGCAACAAAATTCAAATATTTTTGCATATTTAGACAAAGCATGATTTTAGATTAATTTAGAAAAAAATCATTTGATTTGGAGTTCATATGCAAAAGTTATTAACATTTCAATTTGTTTCGATTTTGAAATTCCAGAAATTAATAAAAGGGTGTCATCGAAGGCGTATTCTCTGAGGTTTACGCTTTCCAATAGAGAAGACATATTTTCTTCTGAGTTCTACTGAGGTTTGCACTTTCCAACAGAGAAAGCATATTTTCCTTTGAACTGAAAGTGGCTTTTCTCATTTTTCCGAATTTTATTAACTTACATGTGGGGCCAACTTGTCAGTGACTCATAGTTTTATTTTCTGGATTTTTATTTATAAAATAGAGACGGTCCCACATGTCATAGACTCATTATTTATTAACTAATGATTAAACCTATTTTTTTGATTTTAATTAACTAACGGGTGGGGTTCACATGTTAGTCTCTCGGGATTTAAAATGTGTTTTAAAACCGAGAGTAGTGCGTGGTCCCACATGTTAGTGACACATATTTTAATTACATTTTAAATTAGATTTTTTATAAACTTTTTGACTGGTCCTACACGTCATATACCCATTACACTTAACCACTATCATTTAGTGTTAACTAAATCTTAAACGCGAGTGGGTCCCACCAGTCAGAGAGAGAGAGGAGGAGGAGGAAGGAGAGCATAGCTACTTGTGGTTGAAGTCTTGGTGAGCTTGCCAGCAGTGAACAGCGCGATGGTAGTGATGTTGAGCGATAGGATGGAAAGAGGGAAGCAAGGCAAAGAAAGGGTGGTGGTGATAGTGACAGGGATGGTCCGAGATGGCATTACGGTGGCGAGGAGTGGCGGAATGCCTCGAGTCCACGATGTACTTCACGTATGAGGCATCCTCCGGGTTAAAGGAGTGGCGCACTGGACTTAGCGAGCCTAGACGGTTCTAATGGACCAGGCATGGGGACCTAGGGTCACCAGAGGTGAGCCGACGGCATGCAACCGCGGTGGCGCCATGGGTAGCTTAGGAGAAATGGGAGCTAGGGACTCACCCATGGAAAAATGATGCACGCATGAGGCCCAGTGACTCACCATGACCACAAGGGTGAAGATGAGGCTAGGGAAGGGTTGAGGCGGCTTGTCGACGATGAGCAGCGGCGGTGCGATGACAGCTCACCACAGCAACGAAGGAGCTACAAGGAGTGTCACATTAGCTCACTGAGGTGCTAGACATAGTGTAGACACAAGGAATCGGTCCGAGGCTCACCGGGCTTCGAAGGAGAACGGAAATGGCAACAGCGACCATGAGAGAGAAAGATAGCGATGAAGCTCGGATTCGCGACGAGTTTTCCTGCATTGAGTGAGGGAATAACATCAATGGGGCATGGAACACGTTGTGATGTGGTGGACTTGAGCCTTAACTCAACGGAGCGATGGGAACATGTTGGCGAGATCGGGTGCGCACCGGAGTTGAGGACGAAGGAAAGCGCGATCATGCTACGAGACTCCAGAAGCTGCATTTTGCAAAGGAGGAGAATGAGAGATGAACGGGGATCGAATTGATGTGAGTGTCATGGGTGAGGAAGCTCACCAGAGTGGTGGAGCTGCGAATGCATGCTCACTGACGTCGAGAACGACACACATGTTCCCACAAAACCAAGGAGCAATAAACTCAGGTTTGCGCAAAAATGGAATGGGGGTGAGCTAAGGAAGATGATGACGTGGTGGCAGGCTTAAGTATGGCTGAGTTAGCGTGAGAAGAATGGTGGGAAAGTAGTGGTCACACGAGAAACTCGTGAGGGTGCTTTGGTCTCTCCGCCTGCGCGGGAAAAGGGCGCCATCAATGGGGTGGATAGCATGGGCTAGGTAGGCGGAGGCGATGGGAGCAGGTGAAGTCATAAAACGGTGGGTGGCGATCGAAACCAACAGGCGGAGCAGGCGCTGGCGCGCGAAGACGAAGTCGAGGTGGATGAAGCAATCTGACGTGCGGGCCCAGCACATCAGCAAGAGGGTGAGAGCAAGGCTGGCGCGGGCTGCTGCTGGCCAAGTGAAATTGGGCCAGCGCAAATGTGGCCCATTTGCCTGGCGGGAAATTCAAATAGGATTAGGATTTTCCCGAAAAGGCTGAGAACTTGGTGAATTTTAAAACATAACAAACGGGCTCCAAAAATTAGGGACATTTTTGTGGAGGCTCCTGACATAATATAGTTTCTTGTGTAATTTTTTAGGAATTTATTTTTTTTGTGGCTTTCTCAAAAATTCTTGTGAGATAAAAATTAGGGACATTTTTGTTGTTTGCATGAAGTTTCTCTATTTGATTTATTCAAAAGCCCAAAAATCATGCTAAAATAGTTTTCCATACAAAAACATGCTCAAAATTATTCTCCCACCTATTTTCATTGTACTTTCCCAAAATTGGGATTTTTGGGATGTTGCAATATTTGAAGAATTCAAGCATTTAAAACTTCATAAATTTTATAGAATTATACAATGTGTAAACATAATGAAAAAGTTTTAGAAATATGTGTTGGTAATTTACAAAGAGATGATTTTTTTTTTCAAAAATTGAGAGAGATTTGAGAGAATCGACAAACAACTCCATGAACACACAAAAAAAGTGTAAATTTCTTTTGAAAAATTATAGGTTATCCAAAACTTACATATTAGTACATTCATAGAATATTTCATATTATTGCTTAATTAATTTATAGTGACCATATATACAAACTATATTTATGTAGAGACATGATTTTCTGCCCAGGGTATAGCTATCCACCTGGTATCCACCCTTGGATTTTGCATCAAAATTTGTGTCCTTTCTCTTCCTATCAACTTCAAAGACTCTTAATTCAAAACAATGAATATTTTCAACATAAAATTTATCATTTTCACCTAAAAAATTAAACTTTTAACTGAAAAATGTTGAATTTCAACTTAAAAAAGGTACGGGTGGTAGCCCCATGGGGCAGCCAATATTTCCGATATTATGTATTTGTCTGTTTGTCATTTGAAGACTATCGAATATGGAAAATCATAGAGATCCAAATGACTTAGACCTTATCTGCTGTAATTAGTTCATGCCATTCACACATGGATCAGTTTGCATTGTCCGAGGATAGGAAAGCTAGAGTTTTCCCCCAGGCGGCGATGATCCACTTGGCCAATATATGCAGGGCCTGAATGACTGATCAGTAGCCCCTGTAGATGCCAATTCAATTTGCAAAAGTCGGCACACATGTGCATGCCAAGATGCAATGTACAAGATCTCCAAGCAATTCTTGTCATGTGGCATGCTCAAAACAAAGCATGCGTGCATGTTGATTGCTTGCATGTTACTCGTCACTTTCATCAGTGGTCCATGCATCACAAATTAAGCTGGCCAGCTCGATCTCATGATCTCATATATCTCCATCACAGCTTGCAGCGGCTGGAAGATCTTTGACTCCCTGTACTTAGTTTTCCTACAAACCCTTCCTTTTGACCGCCTTTGATGAATCTTTCTGGAGTAAGCATCTCACGCAATAATCTGCTTAATATTTCTCATCCATGCATGTGAGATTTGTGCTCAACGACGTATAGCGCATATGCTACTTAATTTCAGTCGGTCACAAAGCGGCCGGCAAATTTTATTCATAGGTTGTCCTAAACTCCTAATTAAACAAGTAATTTGCAATTTCCAAGATCTCTAATTGATCTTAAGGATATGGTATATTGTATGCAGTATTTTATCCGAGAGCATTTGACTTTACACGTCGGCAACCACTGTTATTATGCTAGAGAACACACTCATAATCTCTTTCCCATAGTAAAGAACATTTTTTTCTCTTAGCTTATAAAGGAAGGTACGTAGACAGATGATTCTGGCCATCCTCCCAGTCAAAAGGTTAACTCTTTGTGTTGTCACTTACATTTGACATTATTCGATGCAAGTCTCCATATGCTAATTGTATATATATTGTGATACTTATTTGGTAATTAATTGTTTGTAACTTCTTTTCTATTTGAGAGAGAGAGAGAGAGAGAGAGAGAGAGAGAGAATTAGCTGCTTTTTGACTCTTCCAAGCATGCTGAGAGAGTACCAGTGGGCAGGAGATCGATGCGGCTCCTCCCGCCTTTATTTTGCATAGCATGCAGCGCATGGATATGATTCCTTCAGACGTCTTTGCCCTTCACGGCGTTTGCGTGCGATCGATCGATCGATCACTACGTAGCTCTTCTTGATATATATACTCCACTCTCGTACACCAGCTTGGCATATATATATAAAGTGCATCTTTTGGTCCAGTTCTACACGCGCACTTTGCATCAGTCATGCGGCTCTTGTGGTCCTGTGGACCCTAATAAGCTCGATCGGTAGTATACATCTCTCTATCCTACACTATACGTATATCGCTCTCCATTCGCATCTCTTTATATGCAGGGAGAGGAGATCCGTACTCTTATGAAAAATTCTCGAGATCTTTTTCCAGAGATCACGTCATGTGTCTCTATCATGTGTTTGAGATATGGGGAAAAGGAAAAGGAGGGCTCTATAAATTCAACTAGATATTGTCCATGTGCTCCTTAGAATTTACTTTCTAGCTAGTGGAGATGTACAGAACAAGGAGAAAAGGTCAAAGATATACAAGTCGTTGTTGTATATTCCCAGTTTGGCAAGTACTATTGGTCAAGATTTGAGAGCTCGAATTAGTGTGATGCTTGATTCGCAGGGAAAAACTGTGCCTTGTGAACGTACTCTAGTCGATTACAGTTGAATTCATGGCTTGGGGAATTCTTCAGAAGATTAGTATATTCTTGACTTTTTAAGTATTAGAAAACTAAAATTCATTATCATTTTGAAATATTGAATTTCCTATCAGGATTTAAAACACAAATTTTGAATTTAATTGATATATTTATTTAATTTCAAATTTTCTGCCCCCTCAAAGAATATTTATTTAATTTGCAATATTAGGCACCTGAAATACAATATACAAATAAAATATAAAAAAAACAAGAAACTACTACTTAAAAAATAGAGGAAACCGTAGGTAAAATATATAACAAAAATTGGACTGTATAATTTATCCATATAAATAAGTTTGTATTAAAAACTAGGTTATGTTTTAAATTTACATTTTCAATACAAAGTTTAATTTTTGCAATATGCTAAATAAAATTCATAGAAAATTTTAATCAAATTTATGCTCAGTTTTGGTGAGTATTACCATTAGTGAAAAATACAAACCTTGTAAATTTGCTCCATTGTAACTTTTTTTTTTTACTATTTATTAGTTATACATTATGAGCAGATATTCACAAAGATCAATCATGGTTATTTTAAATTCCAGTGTTACTATATATAAAAGTGAAATTAATATATTACATTTTTATGATTTTAAATTTGTAGTTTAAATAAGCTCCTATGTCCGTTGTGTAATAAAATTAGTTTTAACTTAAGTACTGATTTTTAATATCATTACATAGCACAATACATTTGAATACATAGAACTAATTAATTACTTTGAAGTATGATTTTATATTTTGACCATGTTTAATTTTTTAGTTCTAATGAATTTTTTTTTATATTGTTTGAGATTTAACTGTATTCAAAACAACTCAGATATACTCAAAGACAAGGATAATATGGTTCAGTACTACTTGTCAATACGCTTATCAATGCAAGGCCATGCATGGTGGTGCCTCACAGCCTCATTCAAGGAGAATAATGCTCTCAGAATATGTAGGCCAGTACTATTTCCAGCCTGATAATCATCCCAGCATATTGGTCTATTTTTTCTTTACAAAAAGGGAGAGAACAGAAGTTAGATCCTTACAAGCACACGCGGGGCATGCTATGGACTACAGAGTGTATAGTATTGACTGAGATTATCTTGTCGGAGCACGAGATATGGAGGTTCCTAAACAACCTAGCTACTTGTTATACCGTACAAGACATTGATCATATAAAGATCTGCAACAGTAATGGCACGAGACGTGAGCGTGCAAGTCCCTACTGGCGTGGCAACACAAGATAACAAACAACTAGCTAATATCTGTCTCTTCTCCTTTTCTTTTTATTTCTTTTTGAAAGACCTATCTAGAGTGTACTTTCCACTGCATATATAATATTAATTTGTAGCCATTTCATGTTCACAAATGCAGGCCTGCTAACTAAACTTCACTAGATCACTGGGGGTTAGTGATAATTAAGAACCACAGATGGGAACTCCTAGAAAAAACAAGCTAGGATAGGTAAGTGTGCATGAACTAACTTTTTTCTTCGACATACTTTGAAGCTAACTTTGTTGAGCTGATTAATTTCATCTGGACAGTGAACTAATTAACTGGAATGTTTATCGACGTCTGTATTGTTGACGGACATTCCTCTAAAAACAAATATTATTCTATGTGTTTCAATGATTTATATGTAGCACTTAACCTGAAAAAAAAATAGGAAAAACGTGCCTTCGTACCATGCATCTATATAAATATAATCAACTGGTGGAATTCAAAGTACTTCCTTAGGGGATTCCCACATTAATTAATCCATAGACGTTGTAGGTCTTACCGTTGTATATATAACAAATACAACTAAACTTTCAATCATATGTATTAGAATTATGTAACAGATACAATTGTATTTTCAAATAAACATATTTTACATATCCAAATAATAGTATCTAGATAAACAAGCACTGAGATAAACTTCTTTTACATGTTATAGGTTGAGACTGCACAGTTTCATCTGTTCGAATCTACAACTACAAATTTGATTCATTAATAAGTGCAACTCTCTAAATGATACGAGGGAAAAATAATACTCATATATATGTTCCTTTGAGCTGGAACTTCACATTCCAGAACAAATAATTGGGAAAGTTGAGAGAGACTACTTTTAACCAATTCGTTACTAACCGTATGCATTTTTTTAATTAGGGGGCCGAATTGGATGGACTACTTTAGTAAGTTAAGCAAAACATCGCGGTAACAAAGAAAGTAAGTTTTTATCGATACTCCCTCCGGTCATAAAAGAGTGACATTTGTGACTTTTCAAAATCAATAAGATGCTCCTTTGAATACCAAATTCTCTATCATACATTCAAAAAAAGTTGTAAAAGTGCAATATTATGAAATTATTTTTACGACAAATTCACTCAGATCATTTTTATTTATCCAAACATTATGTTTAAATAATATATTTGATCAAAGTTAATAGGGTTTGACTACATGCATTCTAAGATGTTACTCTTTTATGACCAGAGGAAGTACTTTAGTTACTTTGGCTTATAGTAATATATCCATCAAACAAACCATTCAACAAAATAACAGTTGGACTCTTAAACTAATCGTAGATGCATCTCACATCTCAAAGAAAAGCCCTGTAGTTCATGTAAACTATGTATATATAGTTCGTAGCTAGCTAGGAGGACCACTACATATATATACATGTATGTACATATAGCAATCTGTGGTCGGTATGCAACTTTCTAGAATAGCCGAACCATGCTTTTGCCTCTCGAGAGACGCTTCCAAAGTTTTCTTAATTGGCGCATGCACACACTTCCATGTTATGAGATCATTTGAGCTGAACTCATGTTGAAGAGCTCCTAAAGCGCATGCACTGCAAGTGCATGCATGCCCAACCACACAAAGGACCACTACCCTGCTAATTACTAGCTGGCTATAGGATACATCTCAACAAATCAGTACTTCTTCTTACCTATCTAGCAAACATAGAGAGAGAGAGAGTAGGGTTACTTGCAGGCATCCCTTGATTAATGGCTTTTGCGACTTTTGATATAAAAATTTACCAATTTAATAAGCATGATTAGCGATAATCATTTGAGAATATATTGGAGGGAATGATTCTAGAAAGGCCCATACGTCGAAAACCTAGCTATCTAGCCTTGTAGCCATGCATATTAACCTACACGACGAGCCTCTTAGTGAGCTTAATTTTATAATGCCACGATGATAGGTATGAGAATAACAAAGGAACAATTGTTTTTCAAAAAGGCTGGGCGATGGGAAAGGATGATAGAACAATATGGAGAATATAAACCGAAGTGTCGATCAATCGATGAAGGCTAGCGGAGAAACAATGCAATGTATGCAGCTTGGTAGAGACCTTTATTCTGTTGGCTGAGTTTCAACTTTGAATAGTGGCATTATATTCTCTCTCCCTCTCTCATGGTAATGAAATACAATTGAAGGACCTAAAGTATCTTCCCTTTGCAGTGCCCTAGCTAGGCTTAAGTAAACAACACTCCTAATCCTGCTAAATTATCTCAATAAACAGCCTAGTTGATGTTTAAGTATACGTTCTTGCAGTACATATGCCATTGATCAGTGCATAAAATTTAAAGAATCGTCTAGATACAGTGCATCACGTGCTCCTAGTACCAACTGTACTAGATTACAGTTAAGAGATTAGTTTTACCATATCTATTATGCCTGTTTTTTTAAGAGAAGAGGTACCTCAGATGATAATTTATCTACACTTGAGTCCCTTTCGTATATATGCAAATGCCATCACTCATAATGCAGAATCTGCGGGTAGCTTGCTTGTCTAGTTAATCCATTGCCCAAAGTTGGCCAACATTTTTCATGGCATACCGACAGGTCATTCATATATATTATTGATTCTATATTATTAACGAATATTGCCACATGGATAACTATTGGTCAATCCACATTTGCAAAATGCCAGGTTAGGCCTAGAGCACAAAGCAACCATTAGGTACTGTCAATTAAGGTAAATTCGTATTACTAACCCAAGAATGATAGGTTTGATCAAATGAATGCATTTCTAGTTACAGGAAGCTTATACCATACTGGTTATCAACTCTTCATCTGGTGTTCAGCCTAACCACATGCTTGACAAAGACAACAAACTCTGGTTAACGTAAGATCAATCTGATGAGCTGAGCATGTAGTAGTATTCTTGTAATTTCTGACACAATTCAGGGCATTTTTCTTTGACAAGTCGAACTCGATTAGTAGTAGTATATGCGAAACCTTCTCAAGTTATACAACATGTGTGTAGCATGTACTGGAGCATTAACTCAAGTTGCATGCTCTGTCCAATATATGCTTGCTTAGCTAGAAGGAAGTGCACTTTGTATTCTAAATTTCTAATAGACTGTAAGAGGATTAACCAGAAGAAAGTAAGATAAAGTAATCGTGTAAGATATATACACCTTATTATAGCTGGCTTGTGTCCACACGGTTTCTTTCTTCTACGATTTTTTTTTTTTGGGTCACGAGACACAATTTTTCATAGGTTCTAGAAGATGCATGAACGAGATGTACGCCATCTTGACCAAATAGCTCATTAATATCATCGGTCGACATGGAACAATATTTGAGAGAAAAACAGAAGCCCTAGATAGTTTCCACATAGCAATAACATCTTTCTACGTAGGAGAATTATACCTTTCAATACAAGAATGCACATGTCTGGAATACTGAGACAGAATAGACCTTACACATGTTATACGTCCTCTCAACAGTTATTCTTGCATCCTTGGTTGAGTTCATGATCATCCTCTCTGCTACACCATTCTGCTAGCTTTCTGCTCAGCCACTTTACATGGTGTGCCGAATCCAATGCTGTGACCCCATTATTCGAAAACAGTGCGATTAAAAAGAGAATGTCGTATTGTGAATTGGAGTCACGTCTCTGATGTCACGACGAATTAAACTAAGCTAGAGTGACAAAAGGAAGGCTACCTCCTAACGTGCCTTACCTTCTCCCATGGGGCAAGAACTCCACCATTCTCATCTAGCATATATAGCTAATCAGTTCAGTTAGAGCATGCACCGGCCGTTGTGTTTGATGGGACCTAGGTCAAAAGTGATCTCACTTTTGAACCTTATTATACGTTAATATGCATCAAATGGGTCCAGATTTAGAGAATAAGTGACACGGCAGCCTCTAGATTTTATTCACCAATGGAAGAGAGCAAATGGTCTATGCGCCCGCACTAACCCTAAAGGATGGAGAAGGAGCTTCATAACCTCTTTCCACAACCACCTAAATACATTCTTAAATGTCCTATAGCATATTCCGAAACCCCTGTAGAAATTAGGGTGAAGCTTCAGTTTGGTCTCTAGCAATCAGATGTCTAGATCATTCAGCATCTCTCTATAAATAGCCCCCCCCCCCCCCCCGTCACTTCAACATCTCATCAACCCCTCATAGTACGCCGCATTTGAGCTCTCTGAACCTATCCTAGCTCAACAAGCTCTAGTGTTCCTTTCTCTCCGATCATTTGATGTTCAATATGTCCAGGGACCCGTTGGTCGTCGGGCATGTTGTTGGGGATGTTGTGGACCCCTTCAACACGACCGCATCGCTGAGGGTCTTCTACAACAACAAGGAGATGACAAACGGCTCTGAGCTCAAGCCATCTCAAGTGTTAACCGAGCCAAGGGTTCATATCGGTGGGTGTGACATGAGGACTCTCTACACGCTTGTAAGTGTGATGATCATTTGTTTTGTTTATCATTAATTTTTTTTATTTGGGAACTTCATCTTGCTTCAAATGATCAGTTGTGGTTTGGTTTTCTCGTGTCGTTTAAATCGAATTTAGAGTCGTCCTAGTGGATACTTAGCTTTGGTTGGCTATATATATTAGTTGACCTAGCCCAGCATATCTCCTAAAGGGTCTTATATATCCCCAGATAATATTTGATAGAAAGCAAAGAATATATCATGCTGTTGACTTATCAAGCCTTTAGGTGTCTCTTTTAGCTGATAAGACTAACTGACCTCTTATTATTTGATAAGGTGCAATGTTTGGATCACACCTGAGTAAGCTCTCTGTCCTATGGCCAAATTTTTTCTAACATTAACCCCGTAAAAATTTCGTTGTGATTCTAGCCTTGTAGTCATGTTCTATATATTATCTACTCATATAAGAAGTACACTTAATAAGGATCTAATATATTCACGCAGAGAATAAAGAGCATATGATAACAATTGAGAGTTCATTCCTTAATTTCTAGTGTGGCTAAAGAAGATACAACTCACATGTGTCTATCTATCTATCTTGTTGCCAGGTGATGGTGGACCCTGATGCACCAAGCCCCAGCAACCCTACTAAAAGAGAGAACCTTCATTGGTAAGCTCCATGTAAAACTTTTCGACATGCGGCTGAGTGGTAATCCGCAAGCCCTTTCCCCTGTACATGTTCACTTTATATGCATGCCCTGTGTGGTATGCTGCTCCTGTTGTTGATTAGAGGATTATAATATCATCTCCTTGATATAGTACTGATTAGTTTTCACTGTCTCATGCATATATAGGTTGGTGACAGACATTCCAGAGACTACTGATGCCAGTTTTGGTAAGTGATTTAACTCTCACTAATGGAAATGTATAAATGTCTTTGGACTTCTATCTTATATGATCAAGTTCATTAATACTTTAATTTTCGGCGCCGGTAAAACCATACTGTCTTTCTGGGTTTCTTTGCAACGTCAAATAAAAATGTAATGATCGAGCAATAGCATGAAAAGGAGAACATGATTCTAATTTGACTTTTAAGTTTCAGAGAAACACGGTATTATGATAATTTTCCTCTAGGTTCGAAGAATGAAAAGGCTCTTATTGGCAGAAATGTTATAAGGTTTTTGTAGTACTGAATCTTTTTCGTGCATCCAAAATATGTCTTGCACATTAGATCTTCACCTCCATATATATCACCTATTTTTTAATCGTATAAAGGCTTAATCCGATTACAAGATTTCTAGTTGCATATTGTGTCAAATGAAACTCCGTATTCATAGATGAATTAGATGTAAATCAAGCAATAGTGAATTGTACTTCCATTAACCAAATATGTTCATATTGTATGCACCAGGAAATGAAATAGTCACCTATGAGAGCCCACGTCCGACTGCCGGAATCCATCGCTTTGTGTTCATCCTGTTCAGGCAGTCAGGCAGGCAGACCACCTGTGCACCAGGGTGGAGAGCAAACTTCAACACGAGGGACTTCGCGGAGATCTACAATCTTGGCTCGCCTGTCGCTGCGCTGTACTTCAACTGCCAAAGAGAGAATGGCTGTGGTGGTAGAAGGTACATTAGGTAATATAGCTGGCTGCTGGCTGCTGGCTGCTATGTTCGCTCCTATATATAGTTTGTCTTGTGTGCTTGCCTCTCTCTGAAGGCATAGTAGCAATTGGGAAATAAGTTTTCCTAAAGGAAAATATAAGCTTGGGTGTGTGTCTTTGTGTCTGTTGTGTGGGCATTGCATGCGCGCTAGCACGACGATAAGAACTATAATTAGTTCACTGAAAAATGCAGCTTTGATGTAATAGTGTCCTTGTGTTTGCCGTAGCTCTCATTTCCAAGAAGTTGGGCTGGGCACTAATATTCCAATTATTAGAAAATTACATGGTTTGAGAAAAGGGGAAAATATGTTGTGATGTTGAAAGACAACAGACTCACTCTACCTAGCTAGCTAGGTACATTTGTTTTTCTGACCGAGTTTTGTAAATTGTCCATTTTGTTATATGATAGAATCAGCATGCTAGCTAGTCCTAGCAATGTGAAAGTTTCAGGTTAATTAAAAACCTACGATGCCCCTCTGTCATAGCATTACTGGCAAAAGTGAACGGCATGACTTCAGATATGCTCAGATACTCTCTCAATGATATATTCAGACCAAAACTAAGCATGCACGCTCAAGTCTTCAGATACAACAGAACACAGGGGACACTTTAGCGATATATAACAATAAATAATCGAAATGAACAGTACTTTCATTTTTGTAATCACTCCCGATGGTGATATATATACCTTGACCAATTTATGACCTCCACAATATGTTGTCCAAAATTCATCTGAATAACCTGCAAAAATGTGGTTAATTATGGGTGGTTATGAACTGAACCTCAGTGACCTAGCTAGGTCAAATGGACTCGGTTAGCTGAACCATTCTCACAATTAGGGCATTGAGAAAAAAAATGAACCAGCTTACTAGCCGCTGACAAGCCCGATAGGTTGATGGTACAGTTCTTATTCGAACTGCCGGTTTATGCCCTAAATGATCCCTTTCCCCTCATCTCATTTTGAGCGAAATAAGTGTATTAACGCTTATTTGATAGGGGCATATGCTCCAAACATAAATAAAATAAAAATAAAAAAGAACTCGAATTGAATTTTCAGTCAGACAAAAAAGGTAAAATCGATTATTTGCGATTACGAAGATATTGCCACTTCGTCGAATGCCGCCATAAAGATTACCCTTCATGATATGCCACCTAATTCATGGAAATAGTGAGGATTTGCCACCTTTTTGTATTCTAGCAAAAAAATTTCAATTTCTCTTGGACTGAAATTCGCATGTGAAAAGTCCAAAATGGCCCTCCCCATCCTCCATCTTGAGCTTGGTCTGCTTCTTCTCCCTTCATCCTCCTCCATCTTCTCTGGCGCCGCTGAGGGCTGGGGTTGCCCCTCTACGATGCACGCTGAGAGCAGCGTGGCGCTAGCAGGGTGTCTTCTAGCAGCGCAAGAACGTGTTCTGCGAGGGCGGCGGCGACGGGAGGCCGGATCGAGGTCAAGGAAGTGGGGGGAGAGGACAGGCTTAGGGGTCGGAGTGGCAGAGATGGAGGGGATGCGGTGGGGGTGGAAGAAGTAGCCGAAGATGGGAGAGGCGCAAGGGAGGCAGCGGGCGGTGAGGGTGTCGTGGAGGCGATCAGCGGGAGGAGGCGGCGGAGGACGTCCTCGGTGAGGATGGCGACCGTTGGCGGCTCCATCGGCGATAGCGAAGGAAGGTGGACGAGCTGGAGAAAGCTGGGGTTTTAGCCATGGCGGATGGAGAAGGGGATGGAAGTTGGGGAAGAAAGCAATGAGGAGGAAGGGCGTAGAGGGCATTTAATTTACATGTGAGTTTCAGCCCAAAAATTTTTAAAAATGCGAAGTCCCAACTATTTCTATGAATTGGGTGGCATATCATAGAAAACAATCTTTACAGTGGCATTTCATGTAGTGGCAAATCATCAATAATTCTTTTTAATTTCCCACAAAAATAGCGGTTTTTTCCCCTGGAATTTGCCGAAAACTTCCCAGAAAACCAGAACCGACCTAGGTTTGATGTGGATTTATTCTAGTGTTCCTAACATGCTAAAAACTTATTTATTCGAACCTTTGTTAATCTACACACATGTAAACTGCAAAGCGAAAGATCGTACTATGAATTTTATAAAACACATATGTAGGTGGACTCGATTCATCAATGGATGTAATCACATAATAGATTTGTAACACCCTGGCCCAAGACGGAGCTCAGAATGTCACTATACAATGCTAACTACTAATTCTAACAATAATTTACAATAAATTCCAGCAAGCAGTTAAATGATAAAACCCGTCTACGGGTTACAATAAACATGAATAAGGACACCAAAAGTATATGTAATAAATCTCTAGATAGCAACGCGAAATAATAATCCAAGATCTAAGCAAAACCAATCATAAAGAATCTATCGAAAGAATATAGGTTCCAACCAAGCAACTAGGATTATTCAAAGTTTATTAAGTCCTAAAGAACAAATCATCATACTATAATAAAACTTCGCATGGCCATATGAATAAAGTGTTTGAAGTGTATGCAATAGTTCCATGTGCACTATCCCTCCCCACGCGAGAGGTTGTCATCGACCACCTAAAACAACAATAAGGCAACGGTGAGTCCACGACTTAACAAGTACAAAGTACAATGGTAATAACACAAGTTCATTAAACATTTGATGCATAATCATAAATCTCATTCTCAAATCTCATTAATATCTTCCTCATTAATGCAAATACCATAATGCACATCTTTCAGCTGATACCGGTATAGCAAAGTGTTTACCCGTCGGTGACACACTTTTCTGCCCAACCTTCTTGAGGGTGGAGTACCCACCTCTTTAGAATTTTAACATGGGGCACTGTCAGACCCCGAATTTGTAATTCGGGATCTATTATGTAAAATTATACTATTCCCTGGATCAGTAGATAGCGCACATAGATACATCATTGATTCATTCACATATATCGCATTCACATTATAATAGTGTACTTTATTACATAATTAGGCCGTGCGACCAATTGTCTTACAAAAGGGGCCTAGCAGGCCAATGTAACCCACGTAGTGCTTTAATATATAGAAAGTAGGGATACGAGCAGAAGCAGAAAACAAAAAGGTAGATCCGTTCACTCTGCCCATAGGCAAACTACTAGGAGTCCTGGCCTATGCTTCTCCATCATCTTCACCATCCGGTCCAGATGCCACAAAATATGCATAGGGGTCTTGGTCGAACGGCTCTGAATGTTGTTATTATAAGTGAGCATGAGTACACAACCGTACCTCGCGAACCGACACACAGAATGTAGTATTATATATGCAAGGCCAATCAAAGGAAGGTTCATGGTTCTTTTATTTGCCCAGAGCTAAGTTTGAATTAGAATAATTAGTAAGAAATTCCTAAGACCTAGTATTTTCACAAACACATGTTTTAATGAAATTGAGTATTTATTGTAAAATAATAGTGGAGGCTCCAACCTTCTATACTATTGAGTGGATCTATCCACCCAATGCTCATGTTCTTCTCGGGTCACATCTCATGCTTCCCAATGGTTCCAAACCTAGTCAACTCAAATATCTGGGCTCCAACCCACCATTTTCATTCCACCCAAAAATTATTTTATAAAGATGAAAGCTACTTCTAGTAAGTTCTCGTCACCACCAATAACCGTGGACATAGATGTCTAGATAGTTTAACACTTGGCAGAGTTCACACACTTTACCCACAAGAGACAATCCACTTATAATGTCTGTCTTGACACACTTTCATAGGTGTGCGACTAAGTTTATTATCACAAGACCTTTACAATGCCCCACCTCAACGCAACCCCACACGATAAGGTTTCCACCTCCCTGGACCGCGCCCCCAGAAGACCCCCTCTTGCGCTGTGTGGTTTTCCTGTGGCTTCATTACGCTCTACCCCATGCCACACACCCACTAGTGGCGAAGCCACGCTGAGATGAACAAATTAGTCAGCCAGGTCGTACCTATTATAGATTTGTGGTTGTACTGTTTTTACTCGCGAAGGCTATTACCAGAACTCAGTCCTTGATTGACTCGGGCAGTACTTCCCCATACCCACTCTGTTGTGCTCTTATCCGCATATGCCACGCTTTCTAGCCACCCAAGTCAAACATACCAGCCAGGCTCCAACCTCGATTGCCCAAACCCAGTTTCAGGTCTTAATAATTAATGAGGACATCACATCGACTGATATGAACACTCCTCTTGCTACTACCATGAATGATGTCCAAGGTCCAATTACTCGGGCACGTGCTCGTCAACTAAATTATCAGGTAAATTTGTTTCTAGGGCTGAGTGTATCACTTAAGAACTCTATGATGCTGCCTAATGGAGATGATTTGCTTGTGCTTAGGAATCTAGGACGAGACAGCAAGGAGTTGATGATATGCATCTAGGAAGGAGAAGGCAATAACAATGGCCAAAGGAGATGAAGAATTTGCGGCCTCCAACTCAAAGAGCTTCGGCCACCCTTTACTTGGTGCGGCGTCACCTTTTCTTTAGCCTACAAGGCTTGTATCTGAGTTCTATGAGCTGACTTGGCCCATATGGCCCATATGTGGAACAGCCACCCCCGGGGGCCTATTACTATTCACATGAACAGTAACATGGCCACGTGAACGGTACCCCACCTAGGGTTTCCACCTCCCAGTCGCCCTCCTCATATAGGAGCCGTCGCCCTTTAGTCCGATTTGGGTTTTCTTAGATTTTTCTGCCACTTTGCAGTTTCGCCGTTTGTTCGGTTTGAGGAACCCCACTCTGTGAACTTCATTATTATTCACAATACAATTTTAGATTGCATCTTCTACTCTCTTGCTTGTGTTCTCGATTCGCTTGCAGGAGATAGCCTTCTTGGCGAGGTCAACCGCGTTCGGCATGGTTGATAACCAACGAAGCGGTAGTGTAGTGATTGCGAGGGGTTCGATCCGTTCTGGTTGGAGCCTTTGGATCATCAACGTCGTGTTCTCCACAATCGACATATCAATACCTTTCGAAAGATCGGGCCACACTCACATCAGTTGGTATCAGAGCAAAGGTTGCCCGCTAGGTAATTCGTCCCTTTTAGATTAGTTTATGTTCATCGTCCTAAAAATCCAGAAAAATTAGCCCCACAAAAATAATTTGTTTGTCGTGTCTTCCGCTGTCCCATCACCCCTTGTGCCATGCAATTTTCTTTTTAGTATTTTGCTTGTTGAATTATTGTTGCATCGTCGAGTCAGTTGCTGGTCTAGTCTAGTTAGAGTCTAGTTCGTCGTTGTCTAGTTTGCATCATGTTTCCTTTACGTAGCTTCATCTTTGTGTTAAGTCTGCTGCGCCAACCGCCATCGACTGCCGCCACCGCCGCCGCCGCCGCCACCACGAAACCCTGCCGCGCCCCACAACCCTCGCTGCCGTGCCACCACAAAACCCTACCGCGCCCCCACATCACTCCTTGCCGCGGCCACCCCATCCGCTACTGCCCTTGCCGCGGCCAGCCCATCCGCGGCCAACCCTTGCCGCAGCCACCCCACTCGCGGCCACCCCCTGTCTGCCGCTGCTACTTTGCACCGCCACGGTTTGTCCAAAGAGATTAGGGTTTCGGGCTATAGAGAGAGAGAAAAAAAAGAGAAGTTTGATTTCGGTGATTGACAAAAAAAAAAGAAAAAAAAAAGGAGAGGAAAAACAGAAACAGAAAAAATATTAGAAAAAGGCCCCTCTCTGTCCGAAATTTGACATCCCATCAAAACTTTGCCAAATCAATTGAAAATTGGTGGAGCCCTTCCTCAGATAGCCACAAGACACCACAAAAACAATGGGCATGTTTGGCCCACGGGATCAAAAGATATAGCAGTTTGAATTTGAGGCGAGTATGTTTCCAACACACCTTCAGTAAAACGGGCATAACTTTTGCATACGGAGTCGGATTTCGACGTTCTTGTGCTCATTTCGAAGCTATCGATGATGCGCATCTGACATTGCGACAAGCAAACGCTTGTCGCCCTCCAAGACCCCCAAAATCGTCCATCTTTAGCCCCGAAAATACGTCGCAAGTTTTCAGTTTTTGGCGTTTCTTTCGGTCTTCCCTTCGGAATTTGGGGTTCGTCCAGTTGAGAAAGTTGTAGATCTTATCGAAACCTTTTAAACGAGTATATATAAGCTATATAAAACTTTGCCTTTTCATCGTTTGAGACTAGCTGTTGTATCTGCTCAATCTAGAGGGTTGTTCGCGTTTTTACTCATATCGCTGTTTTGTTCTCTACATCGCGCGAATAATCTTGTACCCTTAGAAAGAAGTTTGAGTAGTGGGTAGCGTCTCTCCTAGCACTTGTTGTGAGGTTCTCCTTTGCTTACATCAAGTCACATTGATCGTTGCGTGTGCGTACATACACTTCTTTGCATAGGACTTTGATTAGCTAGCTGTGATTAGGCTAGGATTGACAACTTTTGACGAGTACTTTGAACAATCTTTCAACTTGCATTTACTGATCTGATTATTGCTGATCCTTTTGCTACCATATTGTGCCTTCCGAGCTCCACCTACTCTTGATCAGAACAAGTCCCCTCTTGCGATCGTACCCACGCTCGACACGGTATCACGAACCACCACCTACCATACCACCTCTTCGCTTGCTTTGGTAAGAACACTTGTAAGAGTGTGGTAAGACGCTTGAGAGTGTGTGATTCCACCTTCCATCACCTAGTAGTTGATAGGGATAATATCTTTGTGTTGTCCTTTGTTTCCTACTAACCATGGCAGGTGAGACTTCTGATGAAAAAGAGTGTGTGTTAAAGGGGGAACTCATGACGCTTTTGGATGAATAACTCGCTACCATTAATGAGGATATTGACAGAAAACTACAGGCTACTACAATCGCATTATAGTGCTCAATCAACGATAGTATTGCAGTGCTCACCACACGCCTTGAAAGAATGGTGAATCAGCCACCAAACAATGGACGCGAGTATGAACATGATGCAGCCCAAGATCTTGAGGTGGGAGATGATAATGAGAGGCGAAATCGTGATGCTCAAGATGCACGTCTACGACACCGCCTACAACACAACCGTCACGATATGGGAGGTAATAATTTTCATCACCACAATGTTCGTGTTAATGATGACCCATTTGCTAAAGTTAAATTTACCATACCATCTTTTGCGGGTGTTTATGATGCTGAAATTTATCTAGATTGGGAGATAACAGTTGAACAAAAATTTAATGCCCATTTAGTTCCTGAAGTGCATAGAGTTAGGCAAGCTACTAGTGAATTTAAAGATTTTGCTATTATTTGGTGGAATCAAGTAGTTAATTCTGGCTTAACACCTGATACATGGGATAGATTGAAGGTAGCTATGTGTGCTAGATTTGTTCCTCCTGCTTTTAAACGTGATATGCGTAAGAAATTGCAGCGCTTAGACCAAGGTAATAGATCTGTTGAGGAATATTACCAAGAATTACAAATAGGCATGCTGCGTTGTAATGTTATTGAGGATGAGGAGGATAAGATGGCTCGTTTTTATGGGGGCTTAAGGCGTGAAATTCAGGACATAATTGATTACAAGGAGTATAATGATATCAATAGGTTGTTCCAGCTTGCTTGTTTGGCAGAAAAAGAATTGCAGGGAAGACAACAAAAGACTAGGAGCCAGTTTGGAAGTACGTCTGCATCGAGATCGACGCCGGGGCAAGCCAAGACAGCCCCACCTCCTGCTTTCCAGTCTAGTGCCCCCTCCATGAGTAGGGCACGCTCAGCAGCACCACCACCACCGTTACGCGCACCCGAGACGAGCATATCCACTAGTGTGCTGGCACCAGCGCAGAGCTCTTCATCAGTTGCTTCCACGGTTCGTACAACGGGGATTATATGCCACCGTTGCAAAGGGATGGGACACGTTATGAAAGATTGCCCCAGTCAGCGAGCATACATTGCGATAGAAGATGGTGGTTACGCAAGTGCTAGTGATGTTGAGGATGAATATGCTCTTGCAGCTAACCTTGCAGGTAATGATGATGATCAAGAGGAGGAACATAGCGATGGGGAGGAAATTTTAGGTACCGCTGCTACGGAGAATTATAGGACCATAATTGTGCAACGAGTGTTGAGCACTCAAATGGAGCAAGCGGAGAAGATACAACACCATAATTTGTTTCAGATGTTCCTCATCGTCAAGGATTGCCGTGTTCGTTTCATAATTGATGGTGGGAGTTATAATAACTTGGTAAGTTTAGATTTGGTCAAGAAGCTTGGCTTGACCACACGTGCATATCCTCATCCATACCACATTCAGTGGTTCAACAACAGCGGTAAGGTGAAGGTAACACAATCTGCGAGAGTGCATTTTTCCATTGGTTCCTATCATGATGCTGCTGATTTCGACGTAGTGCCTATGCAAGCTTGCTCACTTTTATTAGGTCGTCCATGGGAATTTGATACTGATGCAACTCATCATGGTAGAAGTAATAAGTACTCTCTTATGCACAAAGGAAAGAAAATAATTTTGCTACCTTTGACACCTGCTGAAATTGTGCAATGTGAAAAAGAGATAGCTGCAAATGAGAGGAAAGAACATGAACATGAATCTGAAAATCAGCAAGTAGTGAAGAACATTTTCTCACCTAAGAAAGAGAAGTTGGCACCTAGTTCTAGAACTGAGGGAATTAAATTAAAGGGTTGTGTCATGCTTGCAACCAAATCTCATCTTGCTGAAATTGTTGATAATGATATGCCATGTTATGCTTTGATATGCAAAGACACTTTATTTTTACTTGATGATATGTCTAGCTCTTTACCGTCTGCTGTGACTAACCTTTTGTAGGAGTATGAGGATGTGTTTCCAGCTGAACTACCCTTGGGACTGCCACCTATTAGAGGGATTGAACACCAAATTGACTTAATTCCGGGAGCGACTTTGCCAAACCGTGTGTCGTATAGAACCAATCCGGAGGAGACTAAGGAAATTCAACGACAAGTCCAAGACTTTTTGGACCGAGGGTATGTACGAGAAAGCCTTAGTCCTTGTGCTGTTCCTGTTCTTTTGGTTCCTAAGAAAGACGGTAGTTGGCATATGTGTGTTGATTGTAGAGCCATTAATAATATCACAATACGGTATCGTCATCCTATTCCTAGGTTGGACGACATGCTAGATGAGTTGAGTGGTTCTATTATTTTCACAAAGATTGACTTATGAGCTGGTACCACCGATTAGAATGAAATTGGGAGATGAATGGAAAACAACGTTTAAAACTAAGTTCGGGCTATATGAGTGGTTAGTGATGCCTTTTGGTTTAACTAATGCACCTAGCACTTTCATACGTTTGATGAACGAAGTTTTGCGTGCTTTCATTGGAAAATTTGTGGTTGTTTATTTTGATGATATTCTGATATATAGCAAGTCATATGAAGAACACCTGAATCATTTACGTGCTGTTTTTAATGCTTTGCGAGATGCACGTTTGTTTGATAGCCTTGAGAAGTGCACCTTTTGCACCAATCGAGTATCATTTCTTGGTTATGTTGTTACTCCACAGGGCATTAAAGTTGATCAGGCCAAGATCGTCGCTATCCAGAGTTGGTCGCCTCCTAAAACGGTCACACAAGTGCGGAGTTTTCTCGGGCTCACTGGCTTCTATCAACGTTTTGTTCGGGATTTCAGCACCATCGCTGCATCGCTGAATGAGCTTACAAAGAAGGGTGTTCCTTTTACTTGGGGCACCATACAATAACAAGCTTTCGACGCTCTCAAAGATAAGTTGACACACGCCCCTTTGCTTCAACTACTTGATTTTTGCAAGACTTTAAATTAGAATGTGATGCTAGTGGCATAGGTTTTGGTGGTGTGTTAATTCAAGAAGGAAAACCTGTTGCTTACTTTAATGAAAAATTAAGTGGGCCTAGTTTGAACTATTCTACCTATGATAAAGAATTATATGCTCTAGTTCGAACTTTGGAAACATGGCAACATTATTTATGGCCCAAAGAGTTTGTAATACATTCTGATCATGAATCTTTGAAGCATATTCGAAGTCAAACCAATCTGAACCGTAGACATGCTAAGTGGGTTGAGTTTATTGAGTCTTTCCCTTATATCATTAAACATAAAAAGGGCAAAGAAAATGTCATAGCTGATGCTTTGTCTAGAAGATATACCATGCTTTCACAACTTGACTTCAAAATCTTTGGATTAGAGACAATAAAGGAGCAATATGTGCATGATGTTGATTTTAAAGATGTGTTGCTTAATTGTCAAGAGGGAAAGGGTTGGAATAAATTTGTGGTGCATGAAGGGTTCTTGTACCGTGCTAACAAGCTATGCATTCCAGCTAGCTCCGTTCGTCTTTTGTTGTTACAGGAGGCGCATGGAGGAGGATTAATGGGTCACTTCGGCGTGAAGAAGACCGAGGACATTTTGACCCACCACTTTTATTGGCCAAAGATGAGGCGAGACGTCGAACGCTTCATTGCCCGCTGCACCACGTGCCAAAAGGCTAAGTCACGACTTAATCTTCATGGTTTATACATGCCTCTTCCTGTTCCAAGCACACCTTGGGAAGATATTTCTATGGACTTTGTTTTAGGTCTACCTAGAACAAAGAAGGGGAGAGATAGTATTTTTGTTGTCGTGGATAGATTATCTAATATGGCTCATTTTATACCATGTCATAAAAGTGATGATGCTACAAATGTTGCTGATTTGTTCTTTAAGGAAATTGTTTGCTTGCATGGTATTCCGAATACGATAGTTTCCGATCGTGATGCTAAATTTCTTAGTCATTTTTGGAGAACTTTGTGGGCTAAATTGGGGACTAAGCTGTTATTTTCCACTACTTGTCATCCCCAAACCGATGGACAAACCGAGGTAGTCAATAGAACCTTGTCTACTATGCTTAGGGCTGTGCTTAAAAAGAATTTAAAAATGTGGGAAGAATGTTTACCTCATGTGGAATTTGTTTATAATCGCTCGCTGCATTCTACCACAAAGAAATGCCCTTTTGAGATTGTTTATGGTTTCATCCCTCGTGCACCTATCGACTTGTTTCCTCTTCCAGCTTCGGAGAAGGTAAATCTTGATGCTCAGCAACGTGCTAATTTGATACTTAAGATGCATGAGACAACTAAAGAGAACATTGAGCTTATAAATGCTAAATATAAAGTTGCTGGTAGTAAGGGACGCAAGCATGTTACTTTTGAACCTGGTGATCTTGTGTGGTTACACTTGCGTAAAGAGCGATTCCCTGAATTGAGAAAGTCTAAACTCATGCCTCGTGCGGATGGTCATTTTAAAGTGCTTGAACGTATTAATGATAATGCATATAAGTTAGATTTCCCTGCGGATTTTGGGGTTAGCCCCACCTTTAACATTGCAGATCTACGACCATTCTTCGGAGCGGAAGATGAGCTTGAGTCGAGGACGACTCCAATTCAAGAAGGGGAGGATGATGAGGACATCACTTCGACTGATATGAACACTCCTCTTGCTACTACCATGAATGATGTCCAAGGTCCAATTACTCAGGCACGTGTTCGTCAACTAAATTATCAGGTAAATTCGTTTCTAGGGCTAAGTGTATCACTTAAGAACTCTATGATGCTGCCTAATGGACATGATTTGCTTGTGCTTAGGAATCTAGGACGGGACAGCAAGGAGTTGATGATATGCATCAAGGAAGGAGAAGGCAATAAAAATGGCCAAAGGAGATGAAGAATTTGTGGCCTCCAACTCAAAGAGCTTCGGCCACCCTTTACTTGGTGCTGCGTCACCTTTTCTTTAGCCTACAAGGCTTGTATCTGAGTTCTATGAGCTAACTTGGCCCATATGGCCCATATGTGGAACAGCCACCCCTGGGGGCCTATTACTATTCACATGAACAGTAACATGGCCACGTGAACAGTACCCCACCTAGGGTTTCCACCTCCCAGTCGCCCTCCTCATATAGGAGCCGTCGCCCTTTAGTCCGATTTGGGTTTTTCTTAGATTTTTCTGCCACTTTGCAGTTTCGCCGTTTGTTCGGTTTGAGGAACCCCACTGTGTGAACTTCATTATTATTCGCAATACAATTTTAGATTGCATCTTCTACTCTCTTGCTTGTGTTCTCGATTCGCTTGCAGGAGATAGCCTTCTTGGCGAGGTCAACCGCGTTCGGCACGGTTGATAACCAACGGAGCGGTGGTGTAGTTATTGTGAGGGGTTCGATCCGTTCTGGTCGGAGCCTTTGGATCATCAACGTCGTGTTCTCCACAATCTACATATAAATACCTTTCGGAAGATCCGGCCACACTCACATCAATAATGTCACGGCAAATCATTGCCTACATGTCATGTTTGTAAGCAGGGCTAAGCATGATAGTTAAGTACGGACTTAATGTCTAGTTTATGTATATAATTACATCTAGGATGTCAAAGGATAGTGTCCAGGTTCAATGAATTGAAGTTTATATGCAATTATCATTAAGGTAATAACTATGAGCTAATTGACATAGTTGTATAAATCATAGCAATGTAAATTCATAATTTAAATATATATAATTTGCATTCCAAATTTCGGAGCAAAATGATCACAGTGTTGACTCGCCTTGCTCGAGGTCTTGGCGATCTTGGTCTTGGTCAGTCTGGTGTTCCTCGAGAGCTTCATTATCAATATATGTGAAAATGACCAAGTTTGGATAGGCACGAAAGAATTCAAATTGCATTCAAAAATTCAAATGACCTCCAAAACTGATACTTTCTAGTTGGATGGGTAGGGTTTGAATTTATATGAATTTAGAAACAAGAATTATTCAATTTGGATTTAAAACGAGGGAGAACGGGCTCTACAAATTTTAAATCCGAATTAATCCTTAATATTATCAGGGGAGAGAGAATACTCTCACTGATAGGTGGGATCCGCCAATTTTTATTTTCTTTTTGATTTATTTCTTATTTGAAAAAAAAAATCCTATGGTGATTGACAGGTGGCGGCTCAGATCTATTGGGCCGTTCGGACCGTCCGAACGTCCCATTCAAACTGAACCGTTCCTTCTTAGATCTGCGGCCCAGGTTTGTCCGCTTTGAGTTAGTAATGAGAAAACCTGGGAATCCTTTATTTGTGAACTGTTAAATGCTTTAAATTTTCAAAATGTGTAAGTATTTCATTTTAACTCCTTTTTAGTTGATTCCAATTTTGTTAAATCTCTGTTTAATTGAACTTTAATCTAAAAATAGGTTTGAACCTTGATCTGTACCAGAATAAATTGTGTATGTTATTTTTTCCCTGTTTAGTATTATATTGTTGCTCTAGAAATTCAGTAAAACTTGTAAAATGCATAAGTAATTCTCTGTAGCTCCAAATTGAGCAAACTAAAATTTGTTAGAGTCCTCTGTTAATGTGCTTTAATGTTGAATAGGTTTTAATTATGTCTTTGTCTCTGAAATTAATTATGCACTAGTTTCATAACTTCGAAAAATCATAAGAAATTCATTTTAACTCCAAATGAACTGAACCCAATTTTGATGCTCTTAGGATGTCCTGCTCTACCTTCCATAAAATTTTCATGCTCGCCAACCTTCTAGAAATTTATGCTATGAACAGTAACAGAGAACTAATTAAAATTGAATTTCCAGCCAATTGAACTTAATTAGGCTATAACTTTTGCATGCTTAGTCCAAATCGAATGATTCTTATTGCTAAATTCATTTAAAATCATGATCTACCTGCTGTGTAAATTTCATGGATTTTGGATGACTTTGGGTTTTGAGTCTTTTTCGGTGTTCATCGTTTTTATTACATTTTCTCGTTCTTGCGATAGGTTCCGAAGAAATTATTAAGTGCGAGAGTGATCCTCTGCACCAAGATAGTGATCTCCAGCAAGGCAAGCAGATGTAGCATCATTTGATCATATTGATTCCATTACTTTTAAAGTCTAATATCTTGTTTGCAAAGAATAAGTATGCATGCTTCTTTGTGTCAAAGTTAATTTTGTCATTTAGAGGTAGCTAATCGTATTGCATTGTTTCCCTGAAATTGTTCACCCCTGCCACAAACCTAAGTTAATATTCTCACTGGTGAATTAGAGCCCAGTGAATGATTTATGGTCTTTTAATTGTCTTTACGATATGATGCTTAGCAATACTTAGTTATCGGTAGAATTGGACAGTTATCGACTTAGTCGATGAGCTTGATCACGCAAATCTTACAATTACATTATGTTCAGCACCTTGTACTTTGTTATTTCATAAAGTTTAAAACTGAAAATAAAATATTTTAGACTTAGGCACATTGGTGTGATGGTGTGATTGGAATGGTGCCTGGGTCATCAAGGACCGAGTTACTTGTGTCACTAAGCCAAGCGATATTTGCGTGCTAACCACACTAGAGGGATATGAGACCTCTCTTGGCTTAGTACTTTGGGAGGTATTAATTAATGAGTCACTGGTGGTAGTGATAAAGAAAAAATGTTCGTTGTTGGGAAAGGGGAGGGGAGCACCCGCAGTTGCTTAGGCTGGGCTAGTGCATCCTACTCTTCGTATGGGTCCTTGTGATCTTCGTTGCCGGCAGATCACTAAGGGTTAACCCCCATACGTGCAACTCTTAATTAATGCAAGCCATTGGAAATGTCTCGTAGGACTTAGCCGTGCCGGCATACCAAAGGAAGTGTGCTTAATAGCTTGGCAAAAAGACAGTCTGAAGTGCAGGTACTGTAACATCCCAATTTTGGGCTTGTGTTTCAAATGTAAGAAAATGAGTAGAAATTAAAACTTTTTCTTACATCATGTGTTTCCTGTTTGTATTGGACAAGTATTGTACAAGACTTATGGAAATGCAAAGTCACAAGTCTTTTGATCCAAATCTTGTACCTTCAAAAAAAAATCTTGTCAAACCTTTTGATCATCCTCTGGAGATATTTTTCCTAAGTTCTTGGGATGGTATGTGAACCCTCTGAAAAATTTCACAATTTTTAGAGATTGTTTGAATATTTTAGAGGGCAGTCAAACCTGTTTGACTCTCAGTCAAACCTAAAACCAGTACCTTGTAGAATTTTTGGAGAAAAATACAATGCATAAAAACCTCTGCAAATTTTACACAAGGTCAATGTCTCAGTCAGCAAGCTCCTGTAAAATTTCAGAATTTTTGGAGTTATTTTGCTACCCCAAATAAATCCTCAAAAGTCTCAGCATATTTAAAACCTAAAACCTGGTTCACTGTTCCTTGGGTTCGAGTCGGGCTCGAGTCCGAGCCACTTGACTCGGTCGAACCACCTAGCTGCACCGAGCCGCATTTTAAAACGTGCGTGCGATATCAGCCGTTGGATTCAAATCGCTCGGCCCACGTTCGTGTGAGCATTCGGACCCTCGGTTGCATTAACCAATTGGGACCGTTGGATCTCAATCCAACCGCCCGATTTCCATAAGCAATCGGACCGTCCGCGGGCTCTTTAAATCGCACCGTCCATCTAAAATCCAACGGTCGTGGTTGCTTTCTCGTTCTTCTTCCTCCTCTGTCCCACAGAAGCGCGCGACAATGGCAGAAAGAGAGAGGGCGCGGGGCGGCTTTGATGTGTCACCTCAAGTTTGCTTTCGTCAACGTCTCTCTGCGGGGCATTTAATGCGCACCAGGCTTTCTCCTCCATTGTCACCGTGCTCACTTGCTCCCATCATTTCTTGGTCCATGACCGTAGCATGAACCGAGCCCACCATGGACTCGGGTTCTTGCTCGAAACCCTAATCCCTTCCCTATATATTGCCCCTCTAAGTCCTCCTGGTGTTCTTTTACACCACACCTAGCTCCTCTCTGTGTTTGAGCTCAAAACCATCTCAAACCTTCAATCCACCATTGTTGACCCGAGGGCTCCAATGGCGGCCTTGGTGTCCAGTGGTTCATCTTCAACCTTTCTTGCACCCCTTTGAACTCCTCAACCTCCTTTATATTTCCCCTAACTTGATTTTGGGTTGCATTCGCAGGAATCACTCAATTTTAAGTTTGGAGATCTTCGGTTGTTTTCACCCCCTTTCTTCTCCACTCCTAAGTGGTTCTTTTGCAATTATTTGTCGTTGGAGCCTCTTTGAGCTATAATGAAGCTGTGGTGATGATTTGGTTCCACTCATTTTGCTCGTAACCTCATCTTCCACTTCATCTTCTTCGCCCGGTGGACTTCATCGTGTTCAAGTCTTCCCCGGCCATCTTTGGAGCTCCTCTCGGTTAAGGTAGCTTCTATATAGTCCCTAGAAGTCATGGCACTCGCTTCCTTGGACCGCAGCAGAGCATCTTGCTATTTTCGTGTTTTGCCGTGTCGGCCTCCTTCTTTGTTTTCCGGCTCGCCGGCGTTCCAGACCTCCACCGCCGGCGAGGTCATCACTGTTGGGTCCGCAACACTATTGCGAACCCATTTTGATAGTTTGTGGGCGCCGCCGCGACCGGAGTCGCCGGCGACAAGCCGTGAGAGCCACTCGGGTTTTGTCAGCTGGGAGCCCCGTTTTCGTCAAATATTTAGGACACGTTTAATGCTTAATGATTGCCAATCAGTAGAGCATTAATGGTGTCTTAATCTGGCCTAATGCCTCACTGACATGTGGGTCCAGCCCCCTTAAATCACCCGCTGTGCGTTTATCTGTGCGTTTAGGCATCAATAATGTTAATCTTAGGTTAATTAAGTGTCGGCGTTTATTAGCTGTCGGGGATGTCCCCTGTGCCACTGCCGGGTGGGCCCATTAGCTTAGCGCCGAAAATCAGAAGTCATTAGGGCTGATTTTGGGTTTATTTATTGCTAATCATTGTTAGCAATAAATGTGTCCGGAATTACCTTTTTGGGTCACTGACGTGTGGGCCCTCAGTCCTTAAATCACCTCTGCACAAAATCTTTAGGACACCATGATTGCTAATCATCATTAACCATTGGTCATTAGTAATTAATTAGCTGTCCTAAAAACCTCCTTTAAGTCACTGCCAGGTGGGTCCACGTGCACTGTGCACGTGTGTCAAATCTCGCAAGTGTGACTCTCAGTCACTGACATGCGGCCCCACGAGTCAGCACTCCTGATTGCACTTCAATCTTGGACCACCGTCCATGTGTAGATCTGCGGCCTAGATTTTGTATGCGTTCGGACCCTCCGGTTCCCCTCATCATTCTTGGCCGTCCATCACTTGATCTGCGGCCCTGATCGTGCGTGCAATCGGACCTTCCGACTGGAGGCGTGATCGGAGCCGTTCATCCTTAGATCTGCGGTCGTGGATCGTCGAGGCAACCGCACCGTCCGGTTGCATCCTTCCTCGTGAGCCGTTGGATCTTGATCCGACGGTGGGCTCCTGTTATGAATCGCGCGCGTGCGCTGTTCTCCGTGCGTGTGGCTCGTTGGATATTGCATCAACGGCCCACGAGCGTCCACGTCGTTTATTTTCGGTTAGGTTGGTTTTTACTTCTGTAAGTATTTATTTATCAACTGAAAATTGTATCAAAACTTTAGAAATTCATAACTAATTCAAGATAAATCCTTTTTACATGAAACCAACTGCAATAAATTTGCATTTCACTAAAGTTTAATATAAAAATGCTTTTAGCTATGCTTCTATAGTAGAAAATTCTGTAATCTTTAATAGCTTGTTTTCTGCTATTTTTATATATTCCAGAATTGTATTAAAACTTGGAAAATGCATATCTTTTTCTGTATATCTGCTAATTGAATGATTTTAACTTTGATAAATTTGTTATTAACTAAACTTTAATCTAAAAATGGGGTAGGCCTAAATCAGCACTTAAAAATATGTTAATAGATTTAACCTTATTAGTAGCAATTAAAAATTCATTTAATGATGTAATAGACACCAGAATTCCTGTAAATCCTAAAAATAGAAATTTGATGTTAGGAAATCCCTCTGTTATCATACTATAATGTGAAATGGGTTTTGCACATGTTTATATTTCTGGAAAGTGCATTATGCTAGTTTTGCATCCTAGAAAAATCATAACTAAATCATTTTAACTCCAATTAAGATGAAACCACTTGTATTAGCCTTAAAATGTCAGTAGCAACCTATCATAAAATTTTCAAGTCCAGAAAACCTCTAGAAAATATTTTTGCTACAGTACCTTATTATGGCCGAAAATGGGTTTGGATAATTTTTGCTTGCTCGTTTGTTTGAGTGTGGCTCGTCTTATTGGTTGTTCTTGGTTCTTTTTGCCTTTCGCTTAGGGTTCGACATTTGCGGTAACCCCGAGAACGACCCTCCACAACAGTTTGAGCAACAGCAAGAAGGCAAGCAGTTTGATCATGTTAATCCCAGTATTTTAAGTATTTATGTTGATTACAAATTCTATGTATGCATTGCTACTTTGTGTTAATAGTTGACCTAGTAGATGCATTTCCTTAGGCAAATGATTACTCTCTACTACCATTGAGCCTAGGTTATTGCTGTGATTTAGAGTTCGTGGATGAGCTCTTGTCACTTAGTAGTTGCGAATCAATTGCTTAGCCATGCTTAGTTTCGGTAGAAATGGGCGGTTATCGACTTGTCGATAACCTTGATCACATAAAACTTATTATGGATTATGATTTCCACCTTGTGCCATGTCTACTTATGAAAACTAAAACTGAAAACAAAATGATTTAGACTTGGGCACAATGGTATGATGGTGTGATTTTTGGGTGTGACTGGAATGGTGCCCGGGTCAACAAGGACCGAACATCTTGTTACACTAAACCAAGCATTTTAGCGTGCTAACCACATTAGAGGGTATGGGACCTCTCTTGACTTAGTACTTTGGCGTGTATTGGCTCCAGTCGCAGGAGTCGCAGGAGGGATGGTGTTGGGAGCATTGTAGTGTCCAAATACTTCACCCGTGATGGGATTTGTTGTCTTTCGCTTGCAATGTAAGCATATGGGTTTCTATCCATATGAGCGGCTCGTAGTCAATACACAAGATTGGAAATGTCTCAGAGGACTTAGCGTGCGGCATACCTTCGGTAGTGTGCTTTGTGGCTTGAAGGCGGTGCGAGTGTGGGTACATTGGTACACCCTGCAGGTTAAAACTATTCGAATAGCCTCGTCCTAGGTTATGGACACGCTTGGCAAGGTCTTTCAAGAGTTACACTACAACCTTTTAAATTAAAACTTGATGGGTGGTACGAATCGTGATTCGTGCTATGTTGTGGTGGCTATTGGGATAGTCGCCTGTGTGGTTACTTGTATGTATCTTTACTTCATCATTACTTTGATAACAAAACAGATTTGCAAACTTGCTTTTAAAATGTATTACATTATTGCAAATAAAGTTGGCTTCATGCAAAATGAGACATACAACCTCCACCTAAATAAGCTTGCATGTAGTTTATGAATAGGTCTGCTATTCCACACGTCGATCTTGCGGTACAAAGACAATATTTGTACTCGGTTGCTACGCTTAATTGTTTTGTTGCAGAGGAAGAAGGTGAGCTCGAGGGCCTCACTTTTGTGAGTTGTGTTGTGGTAGCTTATGGGCGACTAGCTTAGCGGCCGGTCGGTTGCCTTATGGGTGTATGGCTAACCGGTCGACTTTTGTTCTAGCCATCTTATGGCACCTTTTGCTTCCGCTGTCTTTCGTGTATATTGCTCTATTTGGCCGGTCGGCCCTTTTGTAATAACTTTACTTTATGTACGTTGTTGTTGAACTTAGTGATGTATGTGTATGGAATTGATGTGTAATTTTGTGATGATGTGCATATGCTGCAATTCTGGGAAGCATATGCCCATCGAGGCTTAGAATGTTTAATTAGTAATGCCAGAACCATTTGGAGGTTAAGTGTTACTAGTTAAATATTCCGGGTCCTCACAGGTACATTGGTATACCCCTACAGGGTTTGATCTATTCGAATAGCCTCATCCTAGGTTATGGACATGCTTGGTAAGGTCGTGCAAGAACTAGACTATAACTTTTCATTAAAACTTGATATGGGTGGTACGAACAGGTAATTCGTGCTATTGTTGTGATGGCTATTGGGTTAGTCATCTCCAGGATGTCTTACTGTTATTAATTATTTTCTCACTGTTATTTGCAATAATTAAAAACAGATTGTGCAAACTGCCTTGAATCTATTATCTATTGCAAATAAAATCTGCTTTATGCTGAAAATGAACCTTTAGCCTTCTCCTTTGATTAAAGCCTGCATGTAGTAATATCTAGATTTGTTACTCGTAAGTCTTGCGAGTACATTTTTGTACTCATTTGCATTGCTTAATTATTGCAGAGGAGGTTAATCCTCAAGGGGTCGACTTTTGTGAGTTTTGCTGTGATGTGGATGACTAGCTTGGCGCCCCGGTCGGATTGCCTTGTGGGTGTATGGCAAACCGGTTGGCTCTTGTTCATAGCCATCTCATGGTATTTTGCTTCCGCTATTCGTTTAACTCTATAGCTTGTTCTTGGCCGGTCGGCCTCTCTTTTGTAATAACTATGTTGTATGTCTTCTGCTTGTAAAGATTTTGCTTCGGTTCTGTGTGTTGTATGGAATTGATGCAATGTTTTGTAAAAGGGTGTGTATACTGTAATTTTGGGAAGTATACATTGTCTCGAGGCATGAGATATTTTGTTTGTGATGCTAGAGTCAACAGAAGACTAAGCATTACAAGCTAAATACCCCGGGGTCTCACAAAGCTTGGTCTCAGATCCATACCGACCGTAGAAACCCCTAGCTTGGTCGTCTTTAGTATATTTTGAAAAACTTAGTTTCAAAAGTACCAAATGATTTTGGAAGCTTAAGTAAGTTCTCAGATTTTACTCCTTACCTATCTTAGTTGCTCATCTTACCTTACTCTTGTTGAGTTTTGAAAAGCAGATCTCCTCTCTTCCTCTGTCAAAAAATAGTTGCGTATCGGTTAAATTGGTTTTGGAAAAACCATGAGAGTTGTAAATTTGTAGTGTGGCTGTCTTGTGGTGAAGATTAGAAGGTTCTAGAGTTGGAAAAGTACAGATTTAAGCTAGGAGGCAATCTCGACAGCAAGCACTTAGTTAGTTGATAGTGCTAATAATGAGAGGTTAAGCCAACTAAAACTTGTGGGAATAAAAGGGTAAGAAGTGATATTTGTGAGGACCCGGGGTATTTAACTCATAACACTTAACCTCCATATAGTTCTAGTATTACTAATTAAATATCCTAAGCCTTGATGGACATGTGCTTCCCAGAATTGCAGCACACATACATCTTTACAAAATCATGCATTATTTCCATACAACTTACGATACCAAGTCTAGCAAAAGACATACAAGATATAGAGTCATTACACAAGAGCCGACCGACCAAATGACATCAAAGTAGCAACATAACAACGGAAGAAAAAGTGCCATAAGATGGCAATAGCAAAAATCAACCGGTTAGCCAATAACCCACAAGGCAACCGACCGGGCCGCCAAGCTAGTCGCACCCACCGCAGTAAAACTCACAAAAGTCGATCCCTTGGGGATCCACTTCCTTCTCTGCAACAATAAAGCAATGCATATGAGTATAAAAATGTACTCGCAAGACTTACGAGTAACAAACCTATACATAGCTACATGCAAGCTAAAACAAAGGAGATGATCATATGTTTAATTGGATGCATAAAGCAATTTTCATTTGCAATAATGTAATAGATTGAAGGCAATTTGTCAAATCTATTTTTAAGTGTTGAAATAACACCGAGGTAATAATAAATAACATAAATAACAACATAGAGGTGACTAACCTAATAGCCATCACAACATAGCACGAATTCCCAATTCGTACCACCCAAGTTCAAGTTTTAGAGAAAAGGTTATAGTCTAACTCTTGTAAAACCTAACCAAGCGTGTCCATAACCTAGGATGAGGCTATTCGAATAGATCAAACCCTGTAGGGGTGTACCAATGTACCCACACTTCAGACCACCTTTTTGCCACTAGATTAAGCACACTTCCAAAGGTATGCTGGCACGGCTAAGTCCTACGAGACGTTTCCAATATTGTGTATTAACTACGAGCCGCTCGTATGGATAGAAACTCATACGCTACATTGCAAAGCTGACAGTCAATTACCCTTTAGGGGTAAAGCTTTCGGACAACTACAATGCTCCCAACATCTACCTCCTACAACCTCCTGCGACTCGGAGCTAACACACGCCAAAGTACTAAGTCAAGAGAGGTCTCATTTCCCTCTAGTGTGGTTAGCACTCAAAATGCTTGGTTTAGTGTAACAAGATGTTCGGTCCTTGTTGACTCGGGCACCAACCATTCACACCTAAAAGCACACCAACTTACCATTGTGCTCAAGTCTAAAATATTTTATTTTCGATTTTAGTTTCTCAAATAGCAAGTTATAAGGTGCTGGACATAAAGCCAAAATAAGTTTTGTGTGATCAAGGTCAACAACTAAGTCGATAACTGTACAATTCTACTGGTAGCTAAGCATTACTAAGCATTAACTCGCAACTACTAAGTGATAAGAGCTCATCCAACGAACTCTAAATCACAGCAAGATAATCCTAGGCTCAGTAGT
This sequence comes from Ampelocalamus luodianensis, assembly GCA_036346255.1. Lineage (NCBI taxonomy): Eukaryota > Viridiplantae > Streptophyta > Magnoliopsida > Poales > Poaceae > Ampelocalamus > Ampelocalamus luodianensis. Next base: position 18,663,793 of record CM070637.1, read on the forward strand.
AAGGGATGAATGTTGTCCTACAGATTATGCATCTAATGGGTCAACTAATCGACAATAGTTTAACACAAAATAGCACATGCATACATAAACTTTGCAAACAATATATTAGAATTTGAAAATAGTAGGTGCAATATGATCAAATGAAGCTGCATCTACTTGCCTTGCTGGTAGTTCTCTTGCTGCAGAGGATCACTTTCGGGCTCAACAAATTCTTCAGAACCTAACGCAAGAACGCGAAAATCCAATAAGAGCGGCAAACACCGAAAAGGACTCAAAAACCAAAGTCATCCAAAATCCATGAAATTTACACAGTAGGTAGAACATGATTTTAAATGAATTTAGCAACATGAATCATTCAATTTGGACTAAGCATGCAAAAGTTATAGCCTAAACAATTTCAATCTGTTGGATAATTCAAATTAAATTGCTTTCTATTACTGTTCATCACACAAATTTCCAGAAAGCTTTTGAACATGAATATTTTATGGTAGGTAGAACATGGCATCCTAAGAACAACGAAATTGGGTTCACTTCATTTGGAGTTAAAATGAGTTTCTTATGATTTTTCTAAGTTATGAAACTAGTGTCCAACATTTTTTAGAGACAAAGACCTAAATAAAACATATTCTATATTAAAGCATATTAACAGAGGAACCTAACACATTTTAGTTTGCTCAATTTGGAATCATAGAGAATTACTTATGCATTTTACAAGTTTAGAGGAATTTCTAGAGCAACAATTCAATATTAAAACAAGGCAATAAAACCTACACAATTTTTCTGGTACAGAACACGGTCCAAACATATTTTTAGATTAAAGTTCAGTTAAATAGAAATTTAACACAATTTGAATTATCTAAAATGGAGTTAAAATGAATTAGTTATGAAATTTTGAAACTTAAAACAATTAACAGTTCACCAATAAAGGATCTCGGGAATTACTTATTACCAACCCAAAGTGGGAAAACCTAGACCGTTGATTTTGAATCGAACGGCCCAAACGCGAGGGCCGATCGGAACACGCAGAGCGCCACACTGAGCCAACCGTTGGATTAGATCCAACGGTCCACAAGAGATGGAACATTCGGACTTCCCGAATGCCTCACCAAATCTGGGCCATGGATCTAAAAAAGAACGGCTCAGATCAAGGTTACCTTCGGAGGTCCAAAAGTTCACGAGATCCGAGCCGTAGATCTAGGAATGAACGGTAAAAGTGGATTGAAATGTTAAAACTCCGAAAGCGCTGAGGAGGTCTAGACCGTTGGATCTAGATCTAACGTTCCATAGCTGCAGGGGAGGTCCTAAGGTTAAAGATCTACAAGAGGAGGTCCTGAACGGCTCAGATCTCCAAGGGGAGATCCTGGACGGTCAAGATCTACTCAGAGGAGGTCCTGGACGATAAGATCTACACGAGGAGGGGTCCTTGACGGCCAAGATCTACTAGAGGAGGTCCTAGACAGTCAAGATCTCCACGGGGAGGTCCTCAACGATAAGATCTAAAAGAGGGGAGGTCTTGAACGGCTCAGATCTCTATGGGGAGGTCCTGAACGGTCAAGATCTACCCAGGGGTGGTCCTAAAGGTTAAGATCTACGAGGAGGGAGGTCCTGAGGTTTTCTTTACAAAAGACTAAGGGGTGGTCTTTTGCAAAGAGGACCCTGAGGGTGGTCCCGAGGGTGGTTTTTGCAAATGACCTAGGGTGGTCTTTGCTGAAAACGACAAAAAGGGTGGTCCTGAGATGGAGGTCCTGAAGGTGGTTTTTGCAAAAGTGACCTCGGGAGGTCTTTTGCGGAAACACAGAGGGTGATCTTAACTGTCAAGATTAAATCAACAGAGGTCTTTAACGGCTAAGATCTAAACCTAAGAGGTCCTGAAGGTTGTCTAAGGGGTGGTCTTACGACAACAGGACTTCAGTACTTCGTAGTTTTGCTCGACGGCTCGCCGCCGACGACTCTAGTCACGGCGGTGCAACCCAAAGACAGAAAAAGGTTCGCAATATCATTGTGCACACAATGGGAGCACTTTCAACGGCGGAGCTGGCCTAAAACGTCAGCGAGCCAGAAAGGGGTGGCGGTGCAAGGCACGACCAATTATGAAAATAGCGAAAAGCTCCGCAGCAGTCCAAAATGGCAGGTGCCCGAGCACTAAGGGACTACCAGGAGGTCACTTGAGCACGGAGGAGGTCCAGAGGAGGTCGGAGGAGCTCTGGCGATGGAGACCTGTGCCGGAGCTGAGGACGACAACGAGGACAAGAGGTTCTGAGAAAAATGAAAGAAAAAGGATGGTAAGGACAACTTCAACAGATCTCATAGATGGTCCATGAGCAAGGAATTGAAGGGGGGAGATCCTTACTGGAGTAGGGGACGAAGGAGACCACCTTCGACCGCAACCGCGCAAACTCAAAATTTGGGTAACCCTGTGAAGGTAACCCAAAATTGAGTTAGGGGAAAAGCTTGCGGTAATGAGAGGCGCCAAAAGATGTGGAAGAAAAGGGTGAAGAACCACTGGAGCACTGCCGGCGATGGAGGTCCTCCACGACTAACAATGGCGGAACAGAGTTCTCTGCGGTTTGAGCTCAAAGAACAGAGGGGAGTTGAAGTGGTGCTGCAAAGGAACGCAAGGAGGGGCTCTAGGGGTCCTCAAATAGCTCGATGTCAACGGTTGCGTGAGGATGTGTAATAGCCCCAAAATTAGGGTTTGTATTTTAAATGTATAAAAGTATTAAAAATTTAAAGACTTTTGTTGTATCTCTTGGTCATGCTCTTGGTTTTCTAAAATTTGTGCACAATTTTAAACTTTTGATGTTTTGTATTGAAGTTGCGCTGGAAATTTCAAACCTTTTAAACTTAAATTCCATTTCTATTTGAATTCCAGAAAAATGTGTGAATAAAAGTTTCCAAAAATAATTTAATCAAATACTAGATTATTTATCTTGAATTATCATTATTTTTACCAAATTTTTAGAAGTAATTTTTACTCCACCAAAATTCAAATCAAACCTCAAATTCAGAATTGAAAACAATTTAAATTCTAACAAATTTTAATGTACAAAGTGTTTGAAATTATTTTTCCTAAGTCCCTTGTGAACCTCAGAGTGCCCACAAAAATTTCCAGAATTTTTGGAATTTTATTTCTATTTCAAACTGCCTGGTCAAACTCAGTTGCTTTCGGTCAAAACTTAAATTCAAAACCTAACCCGAGCCCTAGCACTGTTCCTCCGACCGGACCCGAGTCAAACCCCGACCGGACGTTTCGCTTCTGGCTTGACCGAACCCGCTCGCGCCGAGTCGCCCTCCCTCTCACTTACCGGTGGGCCCCGCTCGTCAGGTGCCTCTCTCCACGCGGCACACGCACCAGCGCCAGCTCGCCCGCGCGCTCCCGCCGAGCGCCAGCTCGCCACCGCCTCGCCGCTTGCATGCCCCGCCCTCGCCGGCCACCTTGCTTCCTTCGCCCCTTTACCTACAAGTAGGGAGTCCCGAGCTCGGTCTACCGCTGCTGCCACCTCCCCTCCATTTTCATATCTCCTGGAGCTCCAAAACAAATGAAGCCCCGAATGCCATTTTGCCGGCCGCGCCACCTCCTACCCCTCCGGCCACACCAATGAGCTCCAACCTCGGTCAACGCGTCATGCGCGTCCCACATCACTGGAGCGAACCCCTCAATCAATTTCGGTTTTAGTCCACTAAGGAGCTGCGCATGGACCTTCTTCTCCAACCACGGCCGAATCCGCCTCCACCGTCGCCGCCATTGATTCGGAGAGCTCCAGCTCAATTCCCTTCTCCGTGAGCATCCCCTGACCTCACCCTACTCTGCCCCATCACTCAATTGTGCCCTCTTTCTCTCCAGGGATCCCTCCACGGTGATCACCCGCGCCACCGTCGGCTCGTCGTCGCCAAAGATGTTTCGGTCACTCATCGTCATCGGCGACCACCCGGTGAGTTCCTTGAGTCTCACCGTGCTCGTGCTCGCACTAACTCCCTCCCCCTTACTCTCCGGCGCCATCGCCCCTCGTCACCTCCACGGCCGGCCGCCGCGAGCTGTCGCCGCGTCGCCACATTGCCGCTCAAGCCGCACCACTGCCACCTCTAGCTTCCATTCACTCCGGGCAACCCATTTTGGTCATCGCCACCACCCCCGCACCACTCCCCTCGCCGGCGACCACCTCAGCCCCAATTCGGCCAGAGCCCTCCCCTGTCTGTCTCTCTGCTCTCTCTTTCACTCTCTATGACAGTGGGGCCCACTCCCTTCAGATTAATCTTCAACTGCTAATCAACCTTATGATTGTCCATTAGTTCCCTCTAATGAACTAACAAATGTGAAGTTGAGTTGAAAGAAGTTTAGAATTGTGTTCTCTGAAACTGTTCACTGTTATTGTCAGTAAGATGAAAATCCTTTGTGGGGTAGTGAGGTGCACTTGCATTTAGATTATGTTAGTGCTTTGTAAATCCCTTAAGAAGCGATGTTTAGCAAGAGATTATTTTCATTAGTGACTCTAGATTGCAAAGCTCTTGTTGGCATAGATGGTCAAAGAAGCTTTAGATGATCAATGTGTTTTGTTAGTAAACTCTTGATTTGCTATTACAGTGTAGTAAGGCTTGGGGTAGTAGCATGCTAAAATTTGTTAACCTTATAATATTATGGTGTGGTGCTTAGAAGTGTAATAGCTGAATCTTTTTCAAGCCCAAACCTATTTGGAAAATTGCTTTGTATCTATTAGTTGGATAATTAGTTAGTCAGTGTTTCCATAGCAATTTGTAGGTCCATATGAACTTATAGCATAATGGTTGCATAGAATAGCTAGTTAATTAAAATGGGGTAAATTGCTGCTTGGTTCATAGATGTGTACACAATCACCGTCAAAGTCTGTCGAAAGAATAAAATATATAGAAGATTGATTTTTGACTATATGTTTATCATGGAAATAAGTGAGTTTGGAAAGATCAGTCATAAGAAATCCTATATAATTTAAATAATCTCCGAATCTGCTAAGTTATTGTTCCTAAATTCATAATCTATCTTCTGTGTTATTGATTGTTCAATGTTGTTGGCGTTCTGGTGTTTATTCGTTGTTTTTCGCTTTGGCAGTTTTTACCGTTAGATGACGTTGATATCGAGAGTGATCCTCTGCAGCAAGTCGAGTATCTCAAATAAAGCAAAGGCAAGCAGTTTGATCATATCCAGTTCATTCCCATTATTTTCAAGTCTAATATTTTGTTTAACTTGTATGTATGCATGCTTTTGTGTCAAAGAAATTTTGTCGATTAGAGGTAGTTAATCCCATTGCATTGTTGCCCTGAAAATTGTTCACCCCTGCCACTACCTTAGGAATATTATTCTCACTGGTGAATTAGAGCCCGGTGAATGATTTAGGGCCTTTTATTTGTCTTTACGATATGATGCTTAGCAATGCTTAGATACCGGTAGAATTGGGCGGTTATCGACTTAGTCGGTAACCTTGATCACACAAAATAATTATAACTTTACCTTTTCAGCCTTTGTGCTATGATATTTGTGAAAACTAAAAATAAAAACAAAATTATTTGGACTTGGGCACAATGGTAAGTTGGTGTGCTTTTGGGTGTGGACCGAAAGGTGCCCGAGTCAATTAAGGACCGAGTTACTTGCGCCACCGTACTGAGCATTTTGCGTGCTAACCACACTAGAGTATATGGGACCTCTCTTGACCTAGTACTTTGGCGTGTATTGGCTCCGGGTCGCAGGAGGTCGCAGGAGGGATGGAGGTGGGAGCATGGTAGTTGTCCGAAAAGCTTTATCCTGAGTGGGTAGTTGTCTTTCGGCTTTACCATGTAAGCGTATGGATTTCTATCCATACGAGCGCTCGTAGTTAATACACAATATTGGAAAACGTCTTGTTAGACTTAGCCGTGCCTGCATACCAAAGGAAGTATGCTAACCGTGGCTGGTGGAAAGGCGGTCTAAAGTGTGGGTACATTGGTACACCCCTGCAGGGTTAAAACTATTCGAATAGCCTCGTCCTAGGTTATGGACACGCTCGGATACGCCCCGTGAGAACTAGACTACAACATTTAATTAAAACTTGATGGGTTGGTATGAACGGGTGTTCATACTATTGTTTTGATGGCCATTGGGTTGGTCATCTCCAGGATTTATTTATGTCACTACTTACTGTATCGCTGTTATTTCTGCAAATAAAATTGAATTGTTAAAACTGCTTTCAAACTATTACATTATTGCGAAAGAAAACTTGCTTTCTGCTAAAAGTAAGCCCAGAGCCCCCTCCACTTAAATAAAGCTTGCATGTAGTTAAATTATAGTTACATTACCCTTACACGTCGGTCTTGCAGTACAAAAATAATTTTTGTACTCAGATGCTTTGCTTAATGTTTTTGTTGCAGAGGAAGAAGGTGAGCCCCAAGGGCTTCCCTTTTGTGAGATGTGCTGCGGGTTTGACGACTAGCTTGGCGGTCCGGTTGGTTGCCTTGTGGGTAAAGGCACACTAATTGGCTATTTTATTTATCGCCATCTTATGGCTTTTGCTTCCGCTGTGTAGTTTGTATTTATCTTGTAAGTTCTTTCTGTTGTATATTGGTAGTTTTGATGTTGTAACCTCTCGCGTATGGAATTGATGCTTAATTTTGTAACGGGGTGTGTATACTGCATTTCTGGGAAGTATACATATCCTGAGGCTTGGTTTATTTGAATTGTAATGCTAGGGTCAATGGAAGGCTAAGCATTACAAGTCGAATAAACTGGGGTCCTCACAGGATGAGCTCTAATGGCGGACAAGACCTAAAGCTGGTCTGGGGCAAAACGGAGGCGACGGGAGCAGGTATGGACTATGGGGCTAAACACTAACACGAGCTGAAAAGCAGGGCTCAGAGCCGTTGAGGGGGGCCCAACGAGGTGACTTGGCGTTGCACCTCCTCTGCCATGGCGCACGCTAAATTAGTGCTTAAGTTTAATTGGAGGATCCTACTAGAGAACGTAATATTCTTGGTATGGTCATGTTCACCCTTCGAGGTGTATTTGTTTTGTTGTAATAAGAGTCGTATGGTGACTCCATGGTATCTTTCTTGATTATGTTTTAAAATTGTTACCGCATTATCTTACTTGAATATCTATTAGATGCTTGTTAATCCCTTTAATAGTCAAAATTTACAAAGGAGGCTTTGCTAAAATTTAGGACAAAAATCTTGGTTCAGTAGTCTGTTATGTTGTCTTTAGTAGCATTCCAAGCTCATGTTGGGCTGGGTTGTTAAAGTTGGTATTAGAGCGGGCTTTAGGTCCGTGGTGAATAGGTTAAAAACTTAGGTAACTTAATTTGCTAAAATTTGTTAATGGTTAATTAACCTAAAACTTGACACATTGGTGCACAGTAGGATGGGATAGGTCAAGAAATGTATTTCCATTTCTGTTTTGTTGCATTGTTAATCTATGATATGATATGATCTCCTATACTTATGAATTTATTCTATGATTGTTATGAGATGATCTTGTATACTCATGATTGATTATATTGGTTTTGTGTGACGATAGTTGATGTTGAGAGGTTGAGGTCGTGGTTGTGGCCCTAGGCTTTGCCAGGTTACAACACCGTTTGTGGTATGGGAATAGGAAAGTAGTTACCCCGAGTACCATAGTTATATATGTTGAGGGTGAGTTTCTTTAGAAAGGTTGTTCTCTTCCTTGATTTTGAATTTGGCCAATTCTTGTCCAGTTATGGTTGATGAATTTTCTTGGGTCAGTGGTTCATTGCAGTTGATGGGTTTCAATAGGTCTCTAATTGTTCTCTGAAACAATTATTGTTTTATCCGACTGTTGAGTTACTTTTGCTGTTGGTGAACGTTGTTAATCGGCGAACTTGTTATTTCCATGGTTGTTCCATCTTTCCTATTAGAAAGCATGACTCGATTACTTGTTTGATATTTTGGATAATGAAAGTTTTTTGTTGCAAATTCATTAGCATGTGAAAGCTTTGGGCTCTACGTATTTCATTTGGATTATTTCGAGTGTTGAAGTTTAATGCATCTTGACGAGGATCTAATAATCCTTATTTTACTATTTATCTGTAATTACTATTATAGGTAAATTTGACATCATACGGCCATACCCCTTATAGTCTTAAGGGGGAGGCCAGTCAGGTGGTCGTAAGTTCTTCTACGACCATTCCCTAGTCGTAAGTCCTTCTACGACCAGCACCCAGTCGTACGGTTTTCTACAACTACCCCCTAGACGTAAGTCTTTCTACGACCAGCTCTGCCACGACTTCCTCGTAGTTGGTTAGGTCCACTCGCTTGTAAGCCTAATTAACTACAAGATCTGAGCAGCCAATATACACAGTTATTCTTTGGAGTAACTGCATGTAATGCACCATTATCTCTTATTGATAACTACCAGGCAACGTGGGGAGGTTACTACTTCGGTGATTACTACCATTATTACAGAATAATAGGGTGCCTCTTGACCTGGAACGACTACTTCTTTACGTACTGACGAGGATATGATAATCATTTTATTATTCCATGATCATGTAATATGACGTCACATGGTATACCCCTTAATGTTATAAGGGATGAGTAAGTTAGGTGGTCGTAAGCTCTTCTATGATCACCCCCCTAGTCGTAAGTATTTCTATGACTATAGTGTAATCGTAAGTTCTGCTACAATTACGTCCGGTCGTAAGCCTTTCTACGACCAGTACCTAGTCGTAAGCTCTTTCTACGACTATCCCCTAATCGTAAGTTCTGCTACGATTAGCCTTGCTGCGACATGCTCACAATTAGCTGAGTCCACCCGTCAGAAGGCCCATTAACTAGTGAGTGCCTGAGCAGTCAAATTACGTAGTTATACCCGAAATAACAACAGATAATTCCCCACTATCTCTGATTGATAACCGTTGAACAGCGTGGGGGGTTACTACTCCGGTAATTACTCTCATTATTACGCAATAATGAGCCTAATTAGCCAGGAACGACAACTGCCCCAACAGTATAGTATAAATAGGTATCTTTTAGAGATAGTGAGGGGAGGCTTTTTGGAAAAACAGTTAGTAAGACTCTCTGCTGATTGTAATCCATATACCCAATACAAGATACACAGGAGTAGGGTTATTATTCTCACCTGAGAAGGCCCGAACCTGTATAAAAATCCCCGTGTCTCTCTCGTCTGCGTGATCAATTGTGGAGACCCCCCGAATCAAACAATCTTTACGTAAGATCGGTTCTAAAACACCGACAGTTGGCACCGACTGTGGGGATCTTCTGGTAATTCCTTGTCAACAGTTCTTTCTTTTCTCTTTGATGCTACCATAGCAGGAGAATGGAACGAGGAGAATTGGTTCGACTTGGCCGATTACGGAGACGTCGACATGGATGTCGGTTTCGACTGCGAACCGAGTATCGAACCTTCTGACGGTGTTGCCGTCTCTGGAGATCTTCTATCAGATCTCGGAGACTGCATCGCCATCGGAGGACAGGAGGGATCCTTATCCCCCACAACAGTACGCCCAGCTGAGGAACCAACTTCCTCAGGGGGCAAGGGTCATCACGACCAACAACAGGACTGCATTGGGGCAAATTCGCAACATGACAAGAGTTTTTCCTCCAAGTGTTCGAGTCCCCCCAAGGTAGTACGACTTGGCAAGACAGGTTCTAGAAGCCATCATTCCGGAGCTCCATCGACATCTGATGGTCCTCTCTCTCTGAGTGTTTCTGCAGGGAAGAGGATCGAGCACGCTGTTCCTCCAAGTCCAACCGTCCCGACGCATGGTCCACCTGCAGACGGAGACGGTTATAACCCGGAGTTCCCCTACCTGGAGGGGTTTACTCCAAGTCGCCAGATGGTGTCACTCGACTACTCCTCAAGCGAGGAGGCCTCGAGCACAAGTGGAGGTCATCCGCGGGAGGTCTTCGTCCTTCCCTCTGATAAGAATCATTCTCCTAGAGGAAGGATTAACGATGCTCCCCGACGAGCATACTCTACACCCCCTCGTGGCAATGGCAAGGGCGCCACCGTTGACGAACGAAACAAACACTTTAATTAACGTTCGGGACATCCTCAACATTCTCGCACTCCATTAAAACCAACTCAGAGGTCTGAAATAGGCCATTCTGAGACAACCCGACAGAGGAAAATAGCGGCTCAGAAAAACCTTCCTGAGTGCGCTTATTTCCAGTCGGAGGAGGCTCAAGAACTCCAGCGCATCAACGACTTGCAAGAAAATCCAACCCAAGAACTCGCTCGAGCGCCAGGGTATGATCTCTTTGCAGAAGAGATCACACAAAGGCTTCGCGACATGATGGCCAAACTCGAGTGTCTTCATCGACCACAACCAGGAAGTCGTAACAGTATGACTCCGTCTTCTGCCAGTCGTTTAGATAACTCGTCGCATGGAAGGCGACATGACCTTCATTCACGTCGTTCTCCCGACATAAGGAAGACGCAACAAGCCCCCAGGAGAGGTGATCTTTCACCACTTTGGCGACGGGATACACGGCGGCAAGCGAAATACGAGGAGTATTTCCCTCGTAAAGCTGAGACCTATCGTAGGTCCAGCCCTCCTGCGGCTGGGTATCGATGATTACGATCACTCGGCGACATTAACCCTTCTTTCTTGCAAAGAAGGAGGCAAGAAGTTATCTCGGAGTGTCGGGCGTTTTCACTCGATCTTCGAGTAGTTCGCTGGCCGCCTCGTTTTTGACCAGCGAATATGGAGAAGTTCGATGGAACCCAGAATCCCATCGAGTTCCTCCAGATTTACACTACAGCTATCCGAGCTGCAGGAGGAGGAGAGCATGTCATGGCGAATTACCTTCCGACTGTGCTCGAAGGATCGGCACGATCATGGCTTTTAAACCAGCCATTCGAATCGATCTACTCGTGGCAACACCTCGTGATCTTTTCTTTGGCAAATTTTGAGCACTTACAACCGCTCGAAAGGAAGATGACTCGCACCGGATAAGACATAATGATCATGAAGCGCTGCGACAATTCATCAGCGCTTGATCGAGTTCAAATTCTATTCGGAAGTTTCGACTCATCCGTGATTAGGGCTTTCAGCGAGGAGTCCTTAGCGTAAGGATAACAGAGGACATCGCTTTACATCCACCGCCACCATCGCGAACTCTTTGAGATGGCGATAGATATCATCGTCGCCTTGCTGAAGAATCGGATGGAGTACTATCGACCGAGAAGATAACATCCCTCGGGAGGCAGGCGAAAGTGGTAAGAAAAAGGATAAAAATGCTAAGAAGTCCAAGAACAAGGCAAAGAGACACAAATCTCCAGCTGCTGGTTCTAAGGAAGTCCTGGCCGTAAGCGACAAGGAGCCGCGCAACCCCAAGCAGAACCCCGATCGAGGCAAAGGTAAGCGCCAAGATCGGAGAAACGACAAACCCAGGTGGTGTCCTTTTCATAAAAAAGAAGGGCATGATCTTCGTAATTGCCGAGTTTTCCTACAGAAACTCAAAGACTATTACTCTGGCAAGGGGCCACTTCCTACTCTTGAACAGGTAGGCCAAACAAGTGGATAGAAGGAGTCGGATGATGAGGAGATGCCGTTCCAGGATCCACAACACACCATTGATTACATCTATGGGGGATCTTCGGCATATGAATCGCGGAGGCAGCTGAAAGCTGTCGAGCGTGAGGTAAACACAATCGACTCCCCTCTCGTCAATAAATTACCGAAGTGGTCGAAAATCACTATTACTTTCGAGAAAGGTGATTGTCCGATCCCTTCGACTAGACCAGGTCGGTTTCCGATAGTGGTCGAACCCACCATCAACAATTGTTGAGTCAATCGAGTTTTAGTTGATGGTGGAAGCTCGCTAAACATACTGTTTACGAGTACCCTAGACGAGATGCAGGTACCTAGGACAAAGGTAAGGCCGGTACGATATTCATTTTATGGAATCGTACCGGGGTCTTTGGCCAAACCAATTGGCCAAGTTTCTCTTCCTTTAACGTTTGGATCACTAAGCAATTTCAGGACAAAGAAGGTATCCTTTGATGTGGTCGACTTCGATACGGCATATAATGCCATACTCGGATGACCTACTTTGGCAAGATTCTTAATAGCTACTCATTATGGGTATCAATGTCTTAAGATGCCAGGTCCCAAAGGAGTGATCACGATATATTGTGACAAGAAGATGGCGCACTCCTGCGACCGTCGCTCCCTCAAGATGGTTGGACAACTACCAACTCGAGATGAAAGTGAGCCTTCGACTAGCAAGTCGAAGCCTAAAGCTGCACCTAAGCCGAACGACCAGGTAAAATAGGTTCCTCTGGACGTGGGGGAGCCCTCGAAGACTGTTCGCATTGGGGATTCTTCCGACCCTAAATAGGAAGACGATCTCATCACTTTCCTCCAGACAAACGCTGATGTCTTCGCGTGGCAAGCATCCGACATGCCCGGAGTCCCCAGGGAAGTGATCGAGTACAGGCTAGCTTTACGGCCTGATAAACTACCCGTAAAACAAAAGTTACAGAGATTTGCCCCTAATCGACGAGATGCTATTAGGTCAGAATTAGACAAGTTGCTTAAAGTAGGCTTTATAAGAGAAGTCAACCACCTAGAGTGGTTGGCCAACCCTGTAATGGTTAGAAAGTCGAACGGCAAATAGCGTATGTGCGTAGACTTTACTGATTTTAATAAAGCTTGTCCAAAAGATGATTTCCCTTTACCATGTATCGATCAGCTGGTTGACTCTACTACAGGATGTGTGATGTTGAGTTTTCTAGATGCATACTCTGGTTACCACTAGATTAGTATGTGTCGAAAAGATGAGGAGAAGACCGCATTTATTACACCGTTTGGGATATTTTGCTATGTCAAAATGCCATTCGGCTTAAAAAATGCTGGAGCTTCTTTTCAGCGTTTGATGCAAACGACTTTTGCTCCTCAACTAGGCCGAAACTTAGAAGCCTACGTTGATGATCTAGTTGTAAAAAGCAGTAAACAGCTCAGCCATATCACAGACTTACAGGAGACTTTCGACAACCTCAGAAAACACCACTTGAAACTTAATCCCGAGAAGTGTGTGTTCGGGGTCTCTTTAGGAAAATTACTTGGATTCCTGGTCTCTGCACGAGGAATCGAAGCAAATCCCTAAAAGATAAAAGCCATCACTCAGATGCGCCCCCCGACCATAAAGAAAGAAGTCCAGAAACTCACAGGATGCATGGCGGCGTTAAGTCGTTTCATAGCACGTCTGGGGGGAAAAAAGGACTGTCTTTCTTCAAACTTCTAAGGAAACATGAGGGCTTCGAGTGGTTGGAAGAGGCTAACCTAGCCTTCGAGGAAGTCAAGAAGTATCTTACGAGTGCTCCTATTCTGGTTTCCCCGAAACCAGGAGAGACGCTCTTAATTTACCTAGCTGCCACGCCACAGGCAATGAGCGCAGTGCTGGTCGTAGAACGTGAGAACATACAACGACCAGTCTACTACGTTAGTGAGGTTTTGCACGGACCTAAGGAGCGCTACCCTCAGGTTCAGAAACTTCTATATGCCCTCCTCATGTCTTCGAGGAAACTGCGGCATTATTTTCAGGCGCACAAACTAGCTGTGCCGTCTGAGTTTCCCTTGGGAGCAATCCTCCAGAATATGGAAACAACGGGATGCATGACAAAATGGTCAGTCGAACTTGGGGCGTTCGACATCCATTTCGTGTCCCGAACGGCCATTAAATCCCATATCTTGGTAGACTTTGTCGCCGAATGGACAAATCATGAACCTGTTCAGGATCCCCAGTACGATTCCCACGACCTGTGGACGATGTACTTTGACGGGTCGCTTACGATAACTGGCTCGGGGGCTGGGGTGGTCCTGGAATCTCCTACCCGAGAAATCTTAAAGTATGCTATACAATTAAACTTTCAGGCCACTAATAACGTGGCAGAGTACGAAGGTTTGCTAGCTGGTATACGAGCTGCAAAAGCGCTCTTGATTCGACGACTACTCGTGAGAGGAGACTCTCAACTAGTCGTAAATCAAGTCGAAAAAGAGTACCAGTGCTCTAATCCGACCATGTCCCGGTACTTATCGGAAGTTCGAAAGTTAGAAAATCACTTTTTGGGCTTTGAGGTACAATTTATCCCTCGAAAGGATAATTTCCTCGCAGACCAACTGGCTCGCCTAGCTTCCTCTCGATCGCTGGTACCGAAAGGGGTGTTTCTGGAGCAACTTCAAAAGCCATCTATAGTTGAAGAACTAGAGACGCCTCCTATAGAAACAACCTCTCTAGAGTACGAAGATACATGGATGGACGAGTACCTTCAGACGGGTTCCGTACCCGATGACGATCTAGAAGCAGATCGACTATCCCGAAAGGCCAAAATGTATACTTTGGTCGAAGGTGTCCTTTATAAAAGAGGAACCCAAGGGTTGCTCATGCGATGTATTCCGCAGAGCGAAGGATTAAAACTTCTTCACAACATACACTGAGGGATCTGTGGAACTCATGCTTCCTATAGAACACTGGTCGGTAAAGCCTTTTAACAAGGTTTTTATTGGCCAACAGCCCTCTACGATGCCAGGGAGCTGGTTAAAAAGTGTGTACAGTGCCAGTTTCATAGCCGGCAAATACACCAACCGGCTCAGGCGTTGCAAACAATTCCTCTGTCTTGGCCTTTTGCAACCCGGGGGCTTGATATCCTAGGACCGTTACCCAGAGCTCCAGGAGGTTTCGAGTTCCTTTTTGTGGCCATCGATACGTTCACAAAATGGATAGAAGCTGAGCCTGTGACTAGGATAACAACGGAAGCGGCAAAACGGTTCATGATGAGATGCGTGATCACTCGATTTGGAGTACCAAGTCGAATTATCACAGACAATGGCAAACAATTTACGAGCGCAAAATTTCAGGAATTTTGCGACGAGTTGGGAACTCGTTTGTGTTACGCTTCTGTTGTCCCACCCCAAAGCAACGAGGCGGTCGAAAGAGCGAATGGCCAGATAATGAAGGGAATCAAGACCCGAGTCTTCGATCAGCTTTTCAAGCGCTCGGGGGCTTGGGTACAAGAATTACCTTCAGTATTATGGGCAATTCGTACGATAGCTAGCCGAGCTACAGGAGAAACACCTTTCTTTCTAGTTTTTGGAGCCGAAGCTATGCTTCCGCCAGAACTAAAGATCAGGTCAGCACGAGTCGAAAAGTTTAACGACTCCATTCAAGAACAACTTCGAGCGGACGACATTAACCTGCTCGGAGAAAAAAGGGACCAGGCTTTAATCCATTCCACAATCTACCAACAAGCCCTGCGCAGATACTACGATCATAAGGTCTAACCTCGTAGCCTCGTTGTAGGTGACTTGGTATTGAGGCTTATCCAATCCCAGTCTAATCGGAACAAACTTTCCCCCAAGTGGGAAGGTCCTTACACTGTGGTCGAAGTTACGCGTCTAGGATCGGTACGACTTGCAATGGAAGATGGTTGTGTTCTCTCAAACTCTTGGAACATTGATCAGTTACGCAAATTTTATGTGTGACAAGCCTTGTGAGACCCCGGTTTATTAAGCTTGTAATACTTAACCTTCCACTGGTTCTAGTATCACAAACAGAATAAACCGCGCCTCGATGGACATGTGCTTCCCAGAAATTACAGCACACCTTCATCATACAAAAGCATGCATCGTTTCCATACAAGATAATATAACAAGTCTACCAAAAGACATACATAATATAAGTTATTACAGGACAGCCGACCGGCCAAATGACAAGAGTATAAAAGGTAACAGCGGAAGCAAAAGTTGCCATAAGATGGTTTAAACCAAAAGACGACCGGCTAGCCACATAACACCACAGGGCAACCGACCGGGCCGCCAAGCTAATCGCCCCACACACTACCATAGCACAACTCACAAAAGTGAGGCCCCTCGGGCTCACCTTCTTCCTCTGCACACAATAAGCAATGCCGGTAAGTACAATAATGTACTCGCAAGACTTACGAGTAACAAGCCTATACATAGCTACATGGAGGCTGTATCAAAGGAAGGTGGGTTATATGGTTATTTGGACGCATAAAGCAAGTTTCAATTGCAATAATGTAATAGATTGAAAGCAATTTGACAAATTAGTTGTTAAGCATTGAAATAACAGCGGGTAACAATAATTATCAAGTAACCACCTAGAAGTGACTAACCCAATAGCCACCACAAATAGCATGAATCCCTGATTCATACCACCCATCAAATTTTAATTAAAAAGGTTGTAGTCTAACTCTTGAAAAGCTTATCCAAGCGTGTCCATAACCTAGGACGAGGCTATTCGAATAGTTTGTAATCCCTGCAGGGGTGTACCAATGTACCCACACTTGGACCGCCTTTACAAAGCTATTAAGCACACTTCCTTTGGTATGCCGGCACGGCTAAGTCCTACGAACCCTTTCCAATGGAATATGCTAATCAAGAGACGCACGTATGGGTGTTAATCCTTAGTGATCTGTCGACGAAATATGGATCACAAGGACCCATACGTGGAGCAGGACACACCGACCTCGGCAGGTGCTCCTCTCCCCACAAACATGTCTATCTTGCACATAATTAAATGTGCAACCCACCACGCGACTCATTAATTAACACGCCCCAAAGTACTCAGCTAAGAGAGGTCCCATATCCCTCTAGTGTGGTTAGCACGCACAGAAATGCTCGGATAACAGGTACTCACAAGTAGTTCGGTCCTTAATTGACCCGGGCACCATCCCAATCACACCCAAAAGATCACATCATCTTACCATTGTGCCCAAGTCTAAATTGTTTTCATTTTCACTTTCAGTTTTGCAATTTAGACATAGCACAAGGTCGAAACATAGAGATCATAATAAGTTTGTGTGATCAAGGTTATCGACAAGTCGATAACCGCCCATTTCTACCGATAGCTAAGCATGGCTAAGCATAATGACACGTAAACTACTAAGTGACAAGGGTTCATCCAAATAACCCAAAATCACAAAGAAATAATCCTAGGCTTGATAGTAGAGGAATAAACATTTCCTCACGATAATGCAACTCTTTGGGCCTACTATCGACAATAGTTTAAAACAACATAGCAATGCATACATAGAATTTGCAAACAACTGTAATATCCCGAAAAGCTTTTGCCGGTTTCAGTCGAGTGCAGTGCAAAGGATTAAGAAAAAGAACTGTAAAGAAAAGACCAATTAGCAATTTATCCGGGGGAAAGTAGGGATTCAATTGAGCAGCATGGGTTGGGCTTTCGGGCTGCTGTTTTTGGCCCATGAGGGTGTGTTGGCGGCTTCTTTAGGGAGCTAACCTAGGCGCCACCTTCCCTCCCCTTTCTCCCTTCCCCTTGCGCGGCTGCCCTCCCACCTCCTCCTCTCCCCTACCCGTGAGTCCCTCCCCCTTCCATCTTCCTTGCGCCCCTCCATCTCCCTTGCAACCCATAACACTTGCTGCTGGACCAAAGAAGGGAGAGGATCCTTGGTTGGCCGGCCAAGAGGAAGAGAAAAGAAAGAGAAGAAAGGGAGAAGAAAAGAGAAGAAAGGGAGAAGGGAAGAAGGATCCGCAACGGGAACTAGTGGTGATCTTCATCCGCGCAGCCTACCTTCGTCGTTTGGCAAGGGTAACCCGTGGTTCTTTGTTTTGGGTCGTTTTCTTGTTGTCCAATTTTCGGATGACAGTAGATCGGTGTTCTGCAGTAGCATATATTGTCGTTTTTGGTTAAGGTAAAGGCAGATTTGGGTCTGGGCATCTCCTAGAAAGTTGTGGGTATCGTAGTTATCTTTCATTGCCGACAAGAATCAGGTCATTCGGACTTCGGCAGCCAAAGTTATGATTTTTTTAGTGCTTTGATGTTTCTGTGGGTATCAGATTTGACAGTGTCGGTTTAACCTGATTTAAACTTGCTGTTAGAGGAGTTTCCAGAGGGTCTCACCATAACAAAAAATGAAGCTAATTCTCTTAGCTTTCAGGAAAACTAAAGATCACTGAATTTGGAGGAACGTAGAGAAAGTTATGCTATTTGCTTTATTTCTGTCCAGAATCTGAATGCTGTTGAGCTGCTCCGACTAAAGGGATTGGTAGGGGTAGAAGATGGCCGAATCAGAGGGTCACCCCAACTAGGTTTATTTAGGAAACTTAATTATCTTTTCAGAAAGTCCAAGATCATCTCATTTGGACCCCTGAGCAGAAAGTTTGAATTTTTGAAGTATGCTGTTTGCAGTGACCTATCGCTAGAAATTAGAAAAGTTGAAAATGTTAAAAAGTTAGCGATTTCGATTGTGATGTTAAGTATGGCTTTGGTCCAGTAAGCTAGTCTTAGTTTGGGGTTTTATTCTTGTCCAGTGGCAGCGAGGTCCCAAGGGCAGCACCTACTTAGCGTCCGCCGTTCTCATACAGTTGAGGCAAGTATTCGGTTAAAATGGAAATTCTTGTTGCATATCATGATTGAGTTGTGTAATGTTCATTGTTGTCATGTGAAAGTGATGTTGAGATGGCCCTAGTGGTGTTGATGTTTGCATCTTATGACTGCAGATTATTTCATAATGCTTCGTTTTCATGACTAAGGTATATGTTGAATTCTATTGAATGAGAAGGAATAGATGTTATATTCATGCATATTCGAGCATCTTGAAACTTGGTCATGAGGTGACCAAGTGATTCGATTGAGGTCCCCGGTCAATGACGAGCTTGAGGTCCCACATTTATGAAATGTGGGCAATATGTCTGAAGGTCCCGACATTTTGATGACGGGCAAAGGTCCCTATACAAGTTGTTGTATAGGCTCTTGGTCCTGTGCGGATGGCACGCATGGGTATCCATTGACGGATGAATACCCGCATTACGGTAAAATGCGTAAAGAGTTAAAGAATAAAGAGTGCATAGCATTGTCGACATATTTTAATATTTGAAATGCCATGAGTAATGTTGATCAAAGTTGTTCAAGCGGTTATGTCTTTATGATCATGTAACCTTGTTGATACTTGCTGAGTCCAATGGCTCACCCTTGCTTTGTTTTGATTTAGGTACTTCTGGCAAAGACGTCATGCATGGGCGGAGGTAGATGATTGGAAAGCACGCACCACTTCACAACAATAATGCAATTGTTATTTTAGCATCACATAAGAATAAATAGATCACGAGAAATACCCATAGTTATTTTATGATTATGAATGACGAAATAAGTTATGGATGTGAGAATGGTGTTATTTGATTACCTTCATATGATTATCCCTTATGCATGAGTGAATTTGGTTTATGAAATTACTTGTTAAATGTTATGTTTACTTGTTAGAAACTTGTTTTTCATTGATTATACAAAGGAGACTCATGAAAATTTGTAAATTCGCTCTAGTTGTATTTAGTTTTGGTAGCATTCGGGCTCGTTCGAGTTGGGGTGTTACTGGTTGGTATCGAGCGGGTTTGTAGGTCCGCGGGCATCGAAATATTAATTTTGACACACTAAGCACGATGGGTGGGATTGGGTTTTCTTTTGCATTGCACTCACGCTATTGTCATTGTATGATTATTCTTAAATTTTGGTTCTAGTTAATCTTATACTTATTGTGGTTAGTTTTATTGTGGTGTTCTTAGATGGCAAGAGGCAGAGGTCGTGGTCGTGGCCGGCGGGTGCTTGGCGAGGCGAGCAATGCCCCGCCAGTTCAGTGCATGGTGGTGAAGCAAGTCCTGCGAGTCGAGGAAGAGGTTGCTTCGGCTCTCGGGATCAAGCTCCTCCGTTGTTCGGTTGATGTCCCATTGGTGGCCCCGCGGTGGTACCCGCGCGATTACTATCGGATTGCATCGGTGGAACGCCTGCGCCTTGATACCTTTGATGGATTGGGCACTCCGGTGGATGCGCCAACCAGGCTGCGTCACATGGAGAGGCACTTTGGTGCTTTGGGATGTAAATGCGAGATGAGGCACAGTTTGTGGCATTTCAGCTTAAGGGGCAAGCGGACATCTGGTGGGAGGGAGTCTTGACAGCTAGGACTGCTGCTCATGGCCCTGTTACATGGGAGTTGTTTGTGGAACAATTTCGGAGGAGGTTTTATCCAGCATCTTTTGTGGAGAGGATGGAAGTCTCACTGCAGAGCTACAAGCAGGGTAAGATGACGGTGTCGGATTATGAAGCGGGTTTTAACAACCTGATCCGCTTTGTGCCGCGGTGGCTACTGATGAGGCGAGAAAAGGCTAAGAGGTTTCGCGAGGGGCTCAGCGGGAGTTCCGTCGAGTTTTGGGAGCGCTTGAATTGCGTGATTTTAGCTCCTGGTAGAGCAAGCCGGGGCATGGAGCTAGAGATGCGGCTTGGGAGGATCTACGATTCTGGGAGGTACCATGGTCGAGGATGGAGCTAGTGGCGGCGAAGAAGAATTTTGGAGGAGGAAGTGGGTCATTTGACGCGGTCTCCAAGAAGTTCAAAGGCGGCGAAATTCCTTCAAGTCCGAACCTCAAGACCACGGTCATCTTTTACTTCGGTCGGCGGTGAGTGGGCCTAGGTTGCGCCAGTTCGAGCGGGTATGAAATGTTTCAAGTGTGGCAATGAGCATCGGCGTCAGTGTTCTTGGTCGGATCTTGTCGCCACCGTGGTCGGGAGGGCCACAAGGCATTGGTTTGTCGGCGGAATCCGCGGTATTATCAAATAGGAACGAGCGGCGTCGGCACGGAAGCGGCGGCGTCTTG
This sequence comes from Ampelocalamus luodianensis, assembly GCA_036346255.1. Classification (NCBI taxonomy): domain Eukaryota; kingdom Viridiplantae; phylum Streptophyta; class Magnoliopsida; order Poales; family Poaceae; genus Ampelocalamus; species Ampelocalamus luodianensis. Next base: position 18,684,411 of record CM070637.1, read on the forward strand.
CGAGGGTCGGTTCGGATGTTAGCGACCACACCTACTCGGTCTTGGGGTCGGCCTCGGCCTATTTTCAGCATCACGGAGGATGCGCCCGGGTACTTTGGCCACGGTGCCTTGGCACCGTTTCTGTTCGGTGCCTTGGCACCTCCTGCGATTCTTGCACCTCCTTTTCGAGTGTCGGAGTTCCTACCGCACTGCCAGTAGCAGCGATTTCTATGCCATGCCGACGGCGAGTCGGCAGAGTCGTCTGATGTGGTGACAGTGCGCTCTTAGTGGACTCGATGGAGGCTTATGTTCTTTTGATTCAGAGCTACTTTCTCTTTTGTATCATTAGAGTTTGCTAGTCGGGCCAATTTGAGTATGCGATCTTTATCTCGATCGATTGTAGTTAATTCTCTGGTGGAATTCTTGCTAGCTCCACATCGATCCGGTTGTGTGATCTCATTGGATGGGAAGATTTCATTGCTAATTTAATGGTCTGAAAATGGAGCCATTTGATGTTATTTTAGGTATGGACTGGTTGCATAGCTATCGAGCGATTATTTCGTGCTTTTGGAAGACAAGATAACTCTGCAAGCACCTTCGGGGCTTGAGGTAGTTTTTCAGTAGTGCCCCTCTTATTCTCTCGTGTGTTGGCTAGCTTGTATCACAGTAGCCGAGTCGTGAAGAGTGGGTTTCTTTTGTCACTAATGGGAAGCCAAGTTCCTCTTTGATTGAGAATTAGTTCCGGTGGTTCGAGAGTTCTTAGATGTTTTCAGTGAGTTGCTGGATGCCCCTCCTCGTCCGTGGAGTTTGGATTGATTTGATCTGGTGCTCAACCGGTTTCCATGACCCGTATCGCTGGCGCGTCCTTTCGGGAAGAATTAAAGAAACAGTTGGATGATCTAAAAGCGAAAGATCTTATTCGACCTAGTGTGTCACCATGGGGAGCTCGGTATTGTTTACCAAGAAGAAAGATGGTAGTTGGCGCATGTGTATTGATTACAGTGCTCTCAACCAATTGACCATCAAGAATAAATATCCTTTGCCTCGCATTGAAGACTTATTTGATCGGTTGAGAGGGGCAAAGGTGTTTTCAAGATAGATCTTGATCAAAGTTACAATCAAATTCCAATCAGAGGAGGATATTGAAAAAACGGCGTTCTCTACAAGGTATGGGCACTTTGAGTTCAAAGTTATGTCTTTTGGACTAACAAATGCCCACGCTATTTTTATGGAAACTATGAGCGGGATCTTGCATGAGTATCCGGATGATTTTGTCGTAGTTTTTATTGATGATATTTTGATCTATTGAAAGAAGTTGAGCATGGCGTCATCGAGGTTGGTGTTGGAAACACTAAGAGAAAATAGGTTCTATGCCAAGTTCAAAAAGTGTGAATTCTGGATGTCTGAAGTGGGGTTCCTCGGGCATATTATAAATGATAAAGGAATATCAGTCGATCCAGGGAAAATTTCCACAGTGGTTGAATGGGCAAGACCGACCAATGTCAAGGAAGTGAGAAGCTTTTTGGGTATGGCAGGCTATTACCGGCGTTTTGTGCAAGATTTCTCCATCATTGCAAAGCCGTTGTCCAGGCTCACTCAGAAAGATGTGAAGTTTTTGTGGGACGATGATTGTGAGCGCAGTTTTCAGACTTTGAAGGAAAAGTTGGTGGCTGCTCGGTTCTTACTATTCTGAGCACGGAAGCGATTCACGGTGTACTGATGCATCTCGAGTTGGTTTGGGTTGTGTGCTCATGCGGGCGGGAAGGTTACGGCTTATGCGTCTAGGCACCAAGAAGCATGGCGAGTTATCCAACTCATGATTTAGAATTGGTGGAGTAGTGTTAGCTTTGAAGCTTTGGAGGCATTATCTTTATGGCGAATCTTGTGATATCTTTACGATCACAAGAGTCTTAAGTACATTTTACAGAGGATTTGAATCTAAGGCAGCGAAGATGGTTAGAGCGATAAAAGATTATGATCTCACGATTGATATCATCACAGCAAAGCTAACGTGGTGGCGGATGCTCTTAGTCGCAAGGCGACACGGCTACTGGATTGTCTTATTGCGGATTTTGACCGTATGGAGATATCGTATTGCTATCGAGGACTGCTCATACAGAGACGCACTGATTTTGGGGTCGACCATTCCACAGCGAGTACAAGAAGCGCAAAAAATGACCCATTTTCTTGAGGGTCGAAGCGCTTGGACACAGGAAAGGAAGGAATTTCAGTTTGGATGGGTTTGGAGCATTGCGATTCAAGGGACGATTATGCGTGCCACGAAGCGGAGTTAAGGATGACATTTTAAAGGAGGCACATCGCACTCAGTATATCATTCATCCGGAGAGACGAAGATGTACCGTGATTTGAGGCGAAATTTACGGTGGAAAAGAATGAAGGTGGATATTGCCAATTATGTAGCTTCTTGTGGTGTTTGTCGGCCAGTGAAGGTGAACATAAGCGTCTGCGGGATTATTGCAGCCTTTGGAGGTACCCCAATGGCCATGGGATGATATCTCTATGGATTTCGTTGTTGCTTGCCTCGCTCGCTTGCGAGGTAAGGATGCAATTTGGGTTATAGTGGACCGATTCAGCAAGTCTCGCACATTTTATTCTGTCAGTTCGACGAACTCGGCTAGTGATTTGGCCCCTATCTATATGCGTGAGATTGTGAGATTGCATGGAGTGCCAAAACCATCATTTCGATAGGGATGCTAAGTTTGTATCAAGTTTTGGGAGAGTTTGCAGAATGCTTTGGGCACACAACTCCGTTTGAGTACCGCTTTTCATCCACAGACGGATGGACAAGCAGGCGCACTATTCGGACCTTGGAGGATATGTTGAGAACACGTGTCCTATCTTGGAAGGGTAGTTGGAAGATCAATTGCCTTTGGCGGATTTGCTTATAATAACAGTTATCACTCCGGCATAAAGGCCGCTCCGTTTGAGGTTTTGTATGGGCGTAAGTGTAGATCACCCCTTTGCTTTGGGAAGCCGTGGGTGAGAAGCGATTCTAGGCCCAGTTGGGTACAAAAGCGGTGGAGCAGTGGCCTTGGTGAGCGAGACTTATTAGCGGCTCGAGCGAGCATGAAAAGCTATGCGAGATGTAAGGAGGCGGGACTTAGAATTTGAAGTGGGTGACGGTACTCTTGAGGTGTCTCCACAAAAGGAGTAGTGAGATTTGGTACCAAAGGAAGCTTAGCCCGAGTACATTGGCCCATTCGCGATCTGGCCGGATTGGGAAGTTGGCATACCGCTGGACCTCCGAGTCCATGAGGGTGTACTGCGTGTTTCATGTATCCATGTTGAGGAAGTACTTGCGAGATCCGAACATCACATTTCATTGGAACCTTTAACCATTGAACAAGATCGTCCTTGAGTCCAAGCCGGTAAGAATATTGGAAAAGTCGAGAGAAGGTACTAAGGAACAAGACCTTGAAGTATGTTAAGGTACTTTGGTCACAGCAGATGAGCGGAAGCTACATGGGGTGGAATCTCGCATGCGCGAGCTTTACCCGAATTATTTGTTTCAGTGTGTATACTCTGTTGCTAAGTTTTAACCAATTCCTCTCGTGATCGTAGGCGTTTAGAATTCGGGTCGAATTGTTTAAAGAGGTAGACGTAATATCCCGAAAAGCTTTTGCGGTTTGATCAGTGCGGTGCAAAGGATTAAGAAAAAGAACTGTAAAGAAAAGACCAATTAGCGATTTATCCGGGGGAAAGTAGGGATTCAATTGAGCAGCATGGGTTGGGCTTTCGGGCTGCTGTTTTTGGCCCATGAGGGGTGTGTTGGCCGGCTTCTTTGGGGAGCTAACCCTAGGCGCCACCTTCCCTCCCCCCTTTCTCCCTTCCCCCTTGCGCCGGCTGCCCTCCCACCTCCTTGCCGCCTCCTCCTCTCCCCTACCCGTGAGTCCCTCCCCCTTCCATCTTCCTTGCGCCCCTCCATCTCCCTTGCAACCCATAACACTTGCTGCTGGACCAAAGAAGGGAGAGGATCCTTGGTTGGCCGGCCAAGAGGAAGAGAAAAGAAAGAGAAGAAAGGGAGAAGAAAAGAGAAGAAAGGGAGAAGGGAAGAAGGATCCGCAACCGGGAACTAGTGGTGATCTTCATCCGCGCAGCCTACCTTCGTCGTTTCGGCAAGGGTAACCCGTGGTTCTTTGTTTTGGGTCGTTTTCTTGTTGTCCAATTTTCGGATGACAGTAGATCGGTGTTCTGCAGTAGCATATATTGTCGTTTTTGGTTAAGGTAAAGGCAGATTTGGGTCTTGGCATCTCCTAGAAAGTTGTGGTTATCGTAGTTATCTTTCATTGCCGACAAGAATCAGGTCATTCGGACTTCGGTAGCCAAAGTTATGATTTTTTTAGTGCTTTGATGTTTCTGTGGGTATCAGATTTGACAGTGTCGGTTTAACCTGATTTAAACATGCTGTTAGAGGAGTTTCCAGAGGGTCTCACCATAACGAAAAATGAAGCTAATTCTCTTAGCTTTCAGGAAAACTAAAGATCACTGAATTTGGAGGAACGTAGAGAAAGTTATGCTATTTGCTTTATTTCTGTCCAGAATCTGAATGCTGTTGAGCTGCTCTGACTAAAGGGATTGGTAGGGGTAGAAGATGGCCGAATCAGAGGGTCACCCCAACTAGGTTTATTTAGGAAACTTAATTATCTTTTCAGAAAGTCCAAGATCATCTCATTTGGACCCCTGAGCAGAAAGTTATGAATTTTTGAAGTATGCTGTTTGCAGTGACCTATCGCTAGAAATTAGAAAAGTTGAAAATGTTAAAAAGTTAGCGATTTCGATTGTGATGTTAAGTATGGCTTTGGTCCAGTAAGCTAGTCTTAGTTTGGGGTTTTATTCTTGTCCAGGTGGCAGCGAGGTCCCAAGGGCAGCACCTACTTCGCGTCCGCCGTTCTCGCACGGTTGAGGCAAGTATTCGGGTTAAAATGGAAATTCTTGTTGCATATCATGATTGAGTTGTGTAATGTTCATTGTTGTCATGTGAAAGTGATGTTGAGATGGCCCTAGTGGTGTTGATGTTTGCATCTTATGACTGCAGTTATTTCATAATGCTTCTGTTTTCATGACTAAGGTATATGTTGAATTCTATTGAATGAGAAGGAATAGATGTTATATTCATGCATATTCTGAGCATCTTGAAACTTGGTCATGAGGTGACCAAGTGATTCAGTTGAGGTCCCTATCAGTCAATGACAGGCTTGAGGTCCCCACATTTATGAAATGTGGGCAATATGTCTGAGGTCCCGACATTTTGATGACGGCAAAGGTCCCTATACAAGTTGTTGTATAGGCTCTTGGTCCCTGTGCGGATAGCGCGAGCATGGGTATCCATTGACGGATGAATACCCCGCATTACCGGTAAAATGCGTAAAGAGTTAAAGAATAAAGAGTGCATAGCATTGTCAGCATATTTTTAATATTTGAAATGCCATGAGTAATGTTGATCAAAGTTGTTCAAACGGTTATGTCTTTATGATCATGTAACCTTGTTGATACTTGCTGAGTCCAATGGCTCACCCTTGCTTTGTTTTGAATTAGGTACTTCTGGCAAAGACGTCATGCATGGGCGGAGGTAGATGATTGGAAAGCACGCACCACTTCACAACAATAATGCAATTGTTATTTTAGCATCACATAAGAATAAATAGACTGCTGAGAAATACCCATAGTTATTTTATGATTATGAATGACGAAATAAGTTATGGATGTGAGAATGGTGTTATTTGATTACCTTCATATGATTATCCCTTATGCATGAGTGAATTTGGTTTATGAAATTACTGTTAAATGTTATGTTTACTTGTTAGAAACTTGTTTTTCATTGATTATACAAAGGAGACTCTGTCGAAAATTTGTAAATTCGCTCTAGTTGTATTTAGTTTTGGTAGCATTCCAGGCTCGTTCTGAGTTGGGGTGTTACAACAACATATTAGAATTTGAAATTAGTAGGAACAATATGATCAAATGATGCTACATCTGCTTGCCTTGCTGGAGTGCAGGATCTAATGGCTGTGGCTCAGAAATATTATCAATATTGTCTTCGAAACCTAACGCGAAAAGGCGATAAGCAAATAAGAACGAAGAACACCGAATAAACTCCAACAGCAAAATACATTCAAATCTAATGAAATTTATACAGCAGCTAGGGGATGACTTTAAACAATTTTAGGAACAAGAATCATGCAATTTGGATTTAGTATGCAAAAGATATAGACAAAATACTCTTTCTCAGCCTATCAATTTACCAAATTAATTTCTGGTACTGTTCATGGCGAAAGTTTCCAGAAGGATCTAAGGTCTGAATTTTTTTACAGCAGGTAGATTATGACATCCTAATAACAGCAAAGTTGAGTTTACTAAATTTGGAGTTATAGTGATTTATTTATGATTTTTCCAAGTTGTAAATCTACTGCAAGTCATTTTACCGAATTATAACTATGCTCAAAACTTATTTCATATTAAAGTGTACGAACAGAGGAATTTAAAAAAATTGATTTTGCACAAATTGGAAATATACAGATAAAGATATGTATTTTTCAAGTTTTATTTCTATTTCTACAATATTCTAAAGGCAGGAAACAAATTATTTTAGACACAAGATTTTCTGATACTGAAATATGCGTAAATGCATTTTTAGATTAAGCTCTCGTGGTATAAGATTTTATTACAGTTGGAAACACCTAAAAAGTAGTTAACATGAATTAGTTATGAATTTTTAAAGTTTAAAATGCAATTTTTAGTTGATAAACAAAGGCCTACAGAAATAGATTCAAACTTAACAGAAATAAGCGACGTGGACGCTCGAGAACCCTCGATCTAAAATCATACGGCCCACGCGCGCCGGGAACAGCGCACGCGCGCGATACCTAGAAGGAACCCACCGTTGGATCAAGATCCAACGTCTCACGAGGTGGGATGCATTCGGACGGTGCGGTTGCCGCAGCCAACCACAATCGCAAATCGAAGATGAGCGGCTCGGTCGCACCCCCGGATGGTCCGGTGCATTCACGATTACGACCGCAGATCAAGCGATGGACGGCCTATAATGATTTAGACAATCGGACGGTCCGAATGCATACAAGATCTGGGCCGTTGATCACGGGATCGACGATCCAGGATCAACAAAGAACAACGCATAGGGTTTAAGTGCGCGGGGAGGGATTTTAATGCGAGGGCCCACAAGTCAGTGGGACAAGGGGCCGATTAGGACCGTGATTAATTACTGAAGACCAATGATTAGTAATTAATGTGTCCTAAAGATCTTTGCACAGAGGTGGATTTAAGAGATGGGGCCCCACCTGGCAGTGACACAAACTAACGGCTAAGACACATTAATTGCTAACCAATGATTAGCAATTAATGACCCCAGATGAACCACGCGTGGCTTAAGGCCTACGGGCCCACATGCCAGCGACACAATGAACCAGATTAGGACATGATTAACGCACCTAATGATTAGCAATAATCGGGCAATTAATGTGTCCTAAATAAATGACAGCGAGGATTTCGCGGCTCACTCTGGCGTGTTCAACGGCTTGTCGCCGCGACTCGGTCGGCGGCGCCAACCAAGACTGAAATGGAATCGCAATGATCGTTGCGGACCCAGTGGTGGCAACCTCGCCGTGGGCTCCTAACGAGAACAGCTTGCCAAACGAAAATGGAGCTTTTACTACTAAATGCGAAAATAGCAAAATGCTCCTTCTGCGTCCAAAGAAGCGTGTGCCAAAGCCTCTAGGGACTAATAAGAAGCTACCTTGATCGAGATGAGCTTCAAAGATGGTGGAGAAGGTCGACCACGGCCAGCTTAGGACTCGAGGAAGAAGATATGAAAATAGAGATCTGAGTCAAAATGAACACCACGGGTGGTCAAAATAGCTACACAATAGCCCATATAAGCTTCATGAGTAATTAATTGAGGAATAGAGCACTCACCGGAGCTGAGGAAGAAAATGACCAAATTCGGCCGAATTTGAACAAACCCCAAATTGGACAATTCCTGCGAATCAAATCCAAAATTAAGCGAGGGGATATGTTCAAGATAGTGAGGAGGTTAAATTGGTGTAAGGAAATATGAAGGAAAACCACTGGAACACCAAGAACACCAATGGAGCTCTACGGGTCAACAATGGTGGATTGTCGGTTTTGGGGTATTAAGCTCCACAATTGAAAATGGAGGTCGATGGTGGTCTAAAGAAACACCAGGAAGAGAAGACAGTGTTTAAAAGGATTGGGAACACTAGGGTTTTTCCAAAAGAGCCTTTCGGGAGGCAAAGCTCAAAGCACAAGGCATGGCCGGCAAAGAAAAGGATGTAACTGGTGCACTAGGGTAAGGTATGGCCGAAAGTGTCTCCCACAACTCTTAATGGCGACTAGGGCGGCCGTAGGGAGCATGAAATGACATCCTCATGCCCCACACTGTTTTCGCATGACGGGAGGTTGAAGATGACCAGAGGAAAAGCTCGGGCGAACTTGAACCCTACGATTTTGATCGGGCGGCTGATATTGCGCCACGCCTCTGAGAGTTGAAAATAACGGAATAGATCGTGAGCCCTTGGATTAGAAACGAACGGCTCAGATTCAAACCAAACAACCGGAAGGTCCGAATGTCTCGGTGAATCTAGGCGGTTGGATGGGGATCCAACGGTTCAAAGAGGATAAAGCATCCGCACGGTCCGAATGCTCACACGAACATGGTCCGCGCGATAAGGATCTGACGGTGGAGATTAGACGCGCGATTTTAAAACAAGCTCGGTCCAGTTAGTTGACTGGACCGAGTCAAGAGGCTCGAGCCCGAGTCTGACTCGAACCCAAGGAATAGTGAAATTAGGTTTTGAGTTTTAAACTGAACTGGGACTTTGAGGATTTATTTGAGATAGCAAAATAACTCAAAAAATTATGAAATTTTTACTGGAGCTTGCTAACTCAGATATTAACCTTGTATAAAATGTTCAGAGCTTTTTATACTGCGCATTTTCCTCCAAAAATAATGCAAGGCTCTGGTTTGAAGTTTTGACTGAAAGTCAAACAGGTTTGACTGCCCTCTAAAAATATTCAAACAATTTCTAAAAATTGTGAAATTTTTCAGAGGGGCCGCATGCCATCACAGGAACTTAGGAAAAATATTTCCCAATGATGTTCATAAGGTTTGGGATGAATGTTTTTGGAAGACAAGGTTTTGATCAAAAGACTTGTGACTTTGTATTTCCATAACTTCTTGTACAAGAATTGTTCAAAGCACACAGGAAATACATGATGTAAGAAAAAGTTTTAATTTCTACTCATTTTCTTACATTTGAAATACAAGTCCAATATTGGGATGTTAAAAAACCTCCCCCCTTACAAGAATCTCGTCCCGAGATTACGTTTACTCGGAGAAGAAGGACGGGTAGTTGGGGCGAAGCGATCTTCCGCTCCCAAGTTGCTTCATCTTCAGAATGATTTGACCACTGAACCTTAAGGAACTTGATGACACGGTTCCTAGTTCTCTGTTCAGATTCTTCGAGAATGCGAACAGGATGCTCATGGTAGGTCAAATTCTCTTGCACATCGAGATTTTCCAACGGAGTTTCCTCAATTGGAACACGGAGGCATTTCTTAAAGTGTGACACATGGAACACATCATGCACACCCTCAAGTGTAGCTGGCAACTCCAATCTGTATGCAACAGCTCTCACTTTCTCGATGATACGATAAGGCCCAACATATAGAGGTGCCAACTTGCCCTTGATGCCAAAACGCTGATAGCCCTTCAAAGGTGAGACTTTGAGATAAACAAAGTCATTGGGCTCAAAGCTCAATTCTCGACGACGACGATCCGCATAGCTCTTTTGCCTGAACTGGGCCATGCGCAAATGCTCACGAATCAGCTAAACCTGGCTTTCGGCCTCATTGATCGAATCTGGGCCGAAGAACTGACGCTCACCAGTTTCTGACCAGTTCAAAGGGGTTCTACACCTCCTCCCATACAATGCCTCAAAAGGTGCCATGCCAAGACTGGCCTGAAAACTGTTGTTGTAGGAGAACTCTGCAAATGGCAAGCACTTCTCCCACTTCTTTCCATAGGAAAGAATACAAGCACGGAGCATATCTTCCAACACTTGGTTGACTCTCTCCGTCTAACCATCAGTTTGAGGATGATACGCCGAACTGAAAGAAAGACGAGTTCCCAAGGCTTCTTGCAACTTGTGCCAAAACCGAGAGGTGAAAAGAGAACCACGATCTGACACAATTGTTTGTACGCACTGACAGAAAGTGTGCTACCTTAGTCAATCGATCAATGACAACCCAGATGGCATCCTTCCCAGAAGAAGTACGGGGCAGACCGGTGATGAAGTCCATACCAATGGAATCCCACTTCCACTCAGGTACTGGCAAAGGCTGAAGAAGGCCTGCTGGACGCTGATGTTCAGCCTTGACACGACAGCACACGTCGCACTTGGCAACGAACTTGGCAATCTTGCGCTTCATGCGAGTCCACCAAAACCTCTGACGAAGGTCCTGATACATCTTGGTAGCTCCGGGGTGGATAGACAAGGGGGAGTCATGGGCTTCGCGGAGAATCAAATCCCGCAATTCCATGACCTTTGGAACCATAAGGCGCTGTCCAAACCACACAACACCATGCGCATCCTCTGAGAAGCACTTGGCTATCACATTCTTGATGTTCTGCTTGATTTGGTTCACACCAACATCTGTCTGCTGTGCAGCCTTGATTTGATCCACCAGGGTTGGTTGCACAACCAAAGTAGCAAGAGAACCGTGCTCAATCAAACCCAAATTGAGCCGCTGAAATTCTTCAAGAAGGGCAGGCTGTTGCTCTTGGAGTACTAAAGTATTGCAATACACCTTCCGACTAAGCACATCCGCAACAACATTGGCCCTACCCGGATGATACTGAATACCCATATCATAGTTCTTGATCAATTCCAACCACCTCCTTTGCCTGAGGTTCAAATCTGGCTGGGTGAACAAGTATTTCAAGGTCTTGTGATCAGAATACACTTCGCAACGGTTACCAATCAGGTAGTGCTGCCAAATCTTAAGTGCATGGACCACAGCAGCTAACTCCAAATCATGGGTAGGATAGTTGAGTTCATGAGGCCTCAACTGCCTTGATGCATAGGCCACTACCTTGCCTTCTTGCATAAGAACACAACCGAGTCCCTGACGAGAGGCATCACAATAGATATCACAGCTCTTGTGTATGTCAGGGAGAACAAGTACTGGTGCTGAAGTCAAGCGCTTTTTGAGTTCCTGAAAACTCTCGTCACAAGCAGAGGACTACAGAAACTTCTGGTCCTTCTTGAGCAGCTCAGTCATCGGCTTCGCAATCTTGGAGAAGTTCTCGATAAAGCGACGGTAGTAGCCCGCTAAGCCAAGGAAACTTCTCACATCGGTGACTGACTTGGGCTGGCCCCAAGATAGAACATCGCTGACCTTGTTAGGATCCTCTGCTACACCTCCTGCTGAAAGAACATGGCCCAAGTATGCCACTTCCTTCATCCAGATCTCGCACTTGCTGAATTTGGCATACAGCTGGTGCTCTCGCAGCTTTCCCAATACAATCTGTAGATGCTCAGCATGCTCCTCTTCACTCTTGGAGTAGATAAGAATGTCATCAATGAAAACCACAACGAACTTATCCAAATACTACATGAACACCGAGTTCATAAGATTCATGAATAAATCAGGAGCATTTGTTAAGCCAAAAGACATGACGGTGTACTCGTAGAGGCCATAACGAGTAGTGAACGCCGTCTTTGGAATATCTTCGACCCTGATCCGGACCTGATGATACCCCAACATCAAATCAATCTTGGAGAACACACGGGCTCTTTTCAACTGATCAAAAAGATCATCAATACGCGGCAAAGGATACTTGTTTTTCACCGTCACTTCATTAAGTGGACGGTAATCAACACACATGCACAGGGTCTTGTCCTTCTTTTTCACAAAAATAACAGGAAAACCCCAAGGAGATGAACTAGGATGGATAAAGCCCTTTGCTTGAAGCTCACATAACTGCTTCTTCAGCTCCTCCAACTCATTAGGAGGCATTCGATACGACGCCTTTGAAATTGGAGCGGTACTGGGCAGCAACTCGATAACAAACTCCAAGTCTCGAACTGGAGGCATCCCAGGCAAATCTTCAGGAAAGACATCCACAAAGTCACAGACTGTGGGCGCCTCCTGAATCTCCAGGGCTGGCTTAGCTTCAAGGGCACAAAGATGTGGCCCTTGCAGCTGCGGTGTAATCCCAACCTGCTCACCTGAGGGACTAGTGAGGTAGACCATCTTCCTGGCACAATCGATTTGTTCCAAGTGTTGGGACAACCAATCTATGCCAAGAATCACATCCAGGCGTGCCGAATCAAGTAAGATGAGGTTCGTCGCGAATCCCACTCCTTCAATATCAATGGGAACGTCCCGACATTCCTGATCAGCTCTCATTTCCGCACCCGGAGAGCGAATAAGCAAAGGAATCTCCAACGGAACAAAGTGAAGGTCACAATCAAGAGCAAATGATCTCGAAATAAAAGAATGCGATGCTTCAGAGTCAAATAATACTACAGCAGGACGATAACTGACAAGAAGCGTACCCAACACAACGTCGGGCGCCTCCTGAGCCTCCTCAGCCGAGATGTGGTTGACTCGATCACCCCCGACACCCTGAGTCTTCTGGATCACCTTCTGGTTAGGCGGATGACCATTCCCTTGCCCGCGCCCTCCATTAGGACGAGGGGCCGCTTCAGTCCTCCTAGGGCAACTGCTAGCATAATGGCCCTTCTGGTTGCAAGAGAAGCAGGTGACATCGGCAGTCGGGTTGCGGAGAGCAACCTGCTGCTGGGTCGCGGGTGTATGTGGCTGAAACACGGCCTGTGGGGGAAGATTAACTGGCGCCGATGGCCTCGGTGGTGGTGAATCCAAAGCACGAGCCCCTGGTGTGGGCCCAACACGGGGACGGGAGAGACTGGCCTGTGCAGACCGGTGGGCCTCCCACTTGCGCTTGCGGGACTCGCCCAGCGCCTTCGCCTTGTGCTCGGCGACGATGGACTTGTCCACCAAGGCCTGGAAATCAGCAAAGTCCAGAATAGAGAGCTTGTCCTGCAGCTCCTCGGACAAACCCTCCATGAACTTCTCCTGCTTGGCCTCATCAGTGGCCACCTCACCCGGAGCATAACGAGCCAAGTGATTAAACCCGTAAAGGTACTCCGACACAGACTTGCGCCCCTGTTTAAGCGCAAGAAACTTCTTCTTCTTGAGCTTCATCAGGCCATCGGGGATGTGGGCCCGACGGAAAGCAGACCTGAACTCCTCCCACAAGATCACATGGCCCGCGGGCTGCATGGCGAGAAAATTCTCCCACCAAGAGAGTGCTGCACCCTCAAGTTGATGGGATGCAAAGAGTGCCGCTCTGCTCCACGGCATCGGCGATGTTGAGCTTCGCTCAACCAGACGCAACCAATCATCTGCGTCAAGGGGATCCTCGGATCGGGAGAAGGTGGGTGGCTGCGTACGGAGGAACTCCGAAAGCCCACCACGAGACAGGTGGCCACCACCTCCAGATCCTGAAGCACCAGAAGGAGCGGAGGTGTTCCTCGCGATGACCTCCAGGATCCGAGTCTGATCCATGCGATTCCGCTCGATCTGAGCCAGAACCTCAGCCATAGTCGGAGGAGGGGGAAGCTCCTCATCGGAACCAGCCGGCTGACTGCTACGGGTGGTTCTTGCCATCCTGTTCCACAAAAATAGGTTAGAAACAACTCCAGAACAGGAGACAAAGAAAGACAACTAAACACTCTACAAAATAAACTCCAACAACTAGAGACCCAACAAAATCGCAGCAAGGTCATAAAAACAACATCCATCTTCCTATCATGACTAACTCGTATGGAAGAACGAGCAATCAATTTTTAGGAAGACAACTTTCAGCACATAAATCCAGTTTGGTTCAGCCAACAAAACAGGGCAAAAACTACTGACAGAGGGTTAGGCACATAGCTAATTTATATCACCTCTTACCCTGTTTATTCCCAATAAATTTTAGTTGAATTAACCTACCATTTTCAGCACTATAAACTATCCATAGCTAGCTGTCCAGAAATTATACTTGCTGTCCAGATTTTCTTTTCAAGCTCTCTGGCCGAAATCTTCATCTTCATGAGCTCCTCATTCTTACTCCCAACACAGCTAACACCTCAATTTTAAAGCTCTCCTGGTCTTCCCCAAAACCAACTTAACCGATTAAATAGCTATCTTTTGAAAGAAGATGAGAGGGAAAACAACTTTTCAAATTCAGTCGAAGATAAGGTGAGATGAGCAAGCTAAGATAGATAAGAAGTAAAATCTGAGAACTTACTTAAGATTTTCAGGAAAACACTTGATATTTGAAAAGTAAGTTTTCAAAATATACTAGGGACGACCAAGCTAGGGGTTTCTACGGTCAGTATGGCTCTGATACCAACTCTGTGAGACCCCAGTTTATTAAGCTTGTAATACTTAACCTTCCGCTGGTTCTAGTATCACAAACAGAATAAACCGCGCCTCGATGGACATGTGCTTCCCAGAAATTGCAGCACACGTTCATCATACAAAAGCATGCATCGTTTCCATACAAGATAATATAACAAGTCTACCAAAAGACATACATAATATAAGTTATTACAGGACAGCCGACCGGCCAAATGACAAGAGTATAAAAGGTAACAGCGGAAGCAAAAGTTTCCATAAGATGGCTTAAACCAAAAGACGACCGGTTAGCCACATAACACCACAGGGCAACCGACCGGGCCGCCAAGCTAATCGCCCCACACACTACCACAGCACAACTCACAAAAGTGAGGCCCCTCGGGCTCACCTTCTTCCTCTGCACATAATAAGCAATGCCGGTGAGTACAATAATGTACTCGCAAGACTTACGAGTAACAAGCCTATACATAGCTACATGGAGGCTGTATCAAAGGAAGGTGGGTTATATGGTTATTTGGACGCATAAAGCAAGTTTCAATTGCAATAATGTAATAGATTGAAAGCAATTTGACAAATTAGTTGTTAAGCATTGAAATAACAGGGGGTAACAATAATTATCAAGTAACCACCTAGAAGTGACTAACCCAATAGCCACCACAAATAGAATGAATCCCTGATTCATACCACCCATCAATTTTTAATTAAAAAGGTTGTAGTCTAACTCTTGAAAAGCTTATCCAAGCGTGTCCATAACCTAGGACGAGGCTATTCGAATAGTTTGTAATCCCTGCAGGGGTGTACCAATGTACCCACACTTCAGACCGCCTTTCTGCCAAGCTATTAAGCACACTTCCTTTGGTATGCCGGCACGGCTAAGTCCTACGAACCCTTTCCAATGGAATATGCTAATCAAGAGACGCACGTATGAGGGTTAATCCTTAGTGATCTGTCGACGAAATATGGATCACAAGGACCAATACGTGGAGCAGGACACACCGGCCTCGGCGGGTGCTCCTCTCCCCACAAACATGTCTATGTTGCACATAATTAAATGTGCAACCCACCACGCGACTCATTAATTAACACGCCCCAAAGTACTCAGCTAAGAGAGGTCCCATATCCCTCTAGTGTGGTTAGCACGCACAGAAATGCTCGGATAACAGGTACTCACAAGTAGTTCGGTCCTTAATTGACCCGGGCACCATCCCAATCACACCCAAAAGATCACATCATCTTACCATTGTGCCCAAGTCTAAATTGTTTTCATTTTCAGTTTCATTTTGCAATTTAGACATAGCACAAGGTCGAAACATAGAGATCATAATAAGTTTGTGTGATCAAGGTTATCGACAAGTCGATAACCGCCCATTTCTACCGATAGCTAAGCATGGCTAAGCATAATGACACGTAAACTACTAAGTGACAAGGGTTCATCCAGCGAACCCAAAATCACAGCAAATAATCCTAGGCTTCAGTAGTAGAGGAATAAACATTTCCTACTGATAATGCAACTACTGGGCCTACTATCGACAATAGTTTAAAACAACATAGCAATGCATACATAGAATTTGCAAACAACATATTAGAATTTGAAATTAGTAGGAACAATATGATCAAATGATGCTACATCTGCTTGCCTTGCTGGAGTGCAGGATCTGATGGCTGTGGCTCAGAAATATTATCAATATTGTCTTCGGAACCTAACGCGAAAAGGCGATAAGCAAATAAGAACGAAGAACACCGAATAAACTCCAACAGCAAAAGACATTCAAATCTAATGAAATTTATACAACAGCTAGGGGATGACTTTAAACAATTTTAGGAACAAGAATCATGCAATTTGTATTTAGTATGCAAAAGATATAGACAAAATACTCTTTCTCAGCCTATCAATTTACCAAATTAATTTCTAGTACTGTTCATGGCGAAAGTTTTTACAGCAGGTAGATTATGACATCCTAATAACAGCAAAGTCGAGTTTACTAAATTTGGAGTTATAGTGATTTATTTATGATTTTTCCAAGTTGTAAATCTATTGCAGGTCATTTTACCGAATTATAACTATGCTCAAAACTTATTTCATATTAAAGTGTACTAACAGAGGAATTTAACAAAATTTATTTTGCACAAATTGGAAATCTACAGATAAAGATATGCATTTTTCAAGTTTTATTTCTATTTTTGGAATATTCTAAAGGCAGGAAACAAATTATTTTAGACACAAGATTTTCTGATACTGAAATATGCCTAAATGCATTTTTAGATTAAGCTCTAGTGGCATAAGATTTTATTACAGTTGGAAACACCTAAAAAGTAGTAAACATGAATTAGTTATGAATTTTTAAAGTTTAAAATGCAATTTTTAGTTGATAAACAAAGGCCTACAGAAATAGATTCAAACTTAACAGAAATAAGCGACGTGGACGCTCGAGAACCCTCGATCTAAAATCGTACGGCCCACGCGCACCGGGAACAGCGCACGCGCGCGATACCTAGAAGGAACCCACCGTTGGATCAAGATCCAACGGCTCACGAGGTGGGATGCATTCGGACGGTGCGGTTGCGCCCAACCACAATCGCGGATCGGCGATGAACGGCTCGGATCGCACCCCTTCGGATGGTCGATTGCATTCACGATTACGACCGCAGATCAAGTGATGGGCGGCCTAGAATGATTTAGGCAACCGGATGGTCCGAATGCATACAAGATCTGGGCCGTTGATCACGGGATCGACGGTCCAGGATCAACAAAGAACAACACACAGGGTTTAAGTGCGCGGGGAGGGATTTTAATGCGAGGGCCCACAAGTCAGTGGGACAAGGGGCCGATTAGGACCGTGATTAATTACTGAAGACCAATAATTAGTAATTAATGTATCCTAAAGATCTTTGCACAGAGGTGGATTTAAGAGATGGGGGCCCACCTGGCAGTGACACAAACTGATGGCTAAGACACATTAATTGGTAACCAATGATTAGCAATTAATGACCCCAGAGCTGCGGCTTAAGGCCTACGGGCCCACATGCCAGCGACACAATGAACCAGATTAGGACATGATTAACGCACCTAATGATTAGCAATAATCGGGCAATTAATGTGTCCTAAATAAATGACGAAAACGGGGATTTCGCTGGCTCACTACCGAGCGTGTTCAACGGCTTGTCGCCAGCGACTCCGGTCGCGGCGACGCCAACCAAGAAGTGAAATGGAATCGCAGTATCGTTACGGAGCTAGTGGTGGCAACCTCGCCGGCGGTGAGGAACCAGAACACTGGCTAGCCGGAAAACGAAAATGGAGCTTTTACTACTTAAGCACGAAAATAGCAAAATGCTCCGCTGCTATCTAAAGAAGCGTGTGCCAAAGCCTCTAGGGACTAATAAGAAGCTACCTCGATCGAGATGAGCTTCAAAGATGGTCGGAGAAGGTCTGACCACGACGGAGCTTGCCGGACTCGAGGAAGAAGATATGAAAATAGAGATCTGAGTCAAAATGAACACCACGGGTGGTCAAAATAGCTACACAATAGCCCATATAAGCTTCATGAGTAATTAATTGAGGAATAGAGCACTCACCGGAGCTGAGGAAGAAAATGATCAAATTCGGCCGAATTTGAACAAACTCCAAATTGGACAATTCCTGCGAATCAAATCCAAAATTAAGCGAGGGGATATGTTCAAGATAGTGAGGAGGTTAAATTGGTGTAAGGAAATATGAAGGAGAACCACTGGAACACCAAGAACACCAATGGAGCTCTACGGGTCAACAATGGTGGATTGTCGGTTTTGGGGTATTAAGCTCCACAATTGAAAATGGAGCTCGATGGTGGTCTAAAGAAACACCAGGAAGATAAGAGGGTGTTTAAAAGGATTGGGAACACTAGGGTTTTGCCAAAAGAGCCTTTCGGGAGGCAAAGCTCAAAGCACAAGGCATGGCCGACAAAGAAAAGGAGGTAGCTAGTGCACTAGGGTAAGGTATGGCTGAAAGTGTCTCCCACAACTCTTAATGGCGACTAGGGCGGCCGTAGGGAGCATGAAATGACATCCCCGTGCCCCACACTGTTTTCGCACGGTGGGAGGTTGAAGATGACCAGAGGAAAAGCTCGGGCGAACTTGAACCCTACGATTTTGATCGGGCGGCTGATATTGCGCCACGCCTCTGAGATTTGAAAAAAAAAGGAATAGATCGTGAGCCCTTGGATTAGAAATGAACGACTCAGATTCAAACCAAACAACCGGAAGGTCCGAATGTCTCGGTGAATCTGGGCGGTTGGATGGGGATCCAACGGTTCAAAGAGGATAAAGCATCCGCACGGTCCGAATGCTCACACGAACATGGGCCGCGCGATAAGGATCCAACGGTGGAGATTAGATGCGCGATTTTAAAAGAGGCTCGGTGCAGTTAGTTGACTGGACCGAGTCAAGAGGCTCGAGCCCGAGTCTGACTCGAATCCAAGGAACAGTGAAATTAGGTTTTGAGTTTTAAACTGAACTGGGACTTTGAGGATTTATTTGAGATAGCAAAATAACTCCAAAAATTATGAAATTTTTACTGGAGCTTGCTAACTCCGATATTAACCTTGTATAAAATATTCAGAGGTTTTTATGCTGCGCATTTTCCTCCAAAAATAATGCAAGGCTCTGGTTTGAAGTTTTGACTGAAAGTCAAACAGGTTTGACTGCCCTCTAAAAATATTCAAACAATTTCTAAAAATTGTGAAATTTTTCAGAGGGGCCACATACCATCATAGGAACTTAGGAAAAATATTTCCCAATGATGTTCACAAGGTTTGGGATGAATGTTTTTGGAAGACAATGTTTTGATCAAAAGACTTGTGACTTTGTATTTCCATAACTTCTTGTACAAGAATTGTTCAAAGCACACAGAAAATACATGATGTAAGAAAAAGTTTTAATTTCTACTCATTTTCTTACATTTGGAATACAAGTCCAATATTGGGATGTTACAATCCTCTACGACAATAAAGTATCAGGTTCTCCCTATCTTTTTTGTCTCATTTTTGAGTTTCGCTTTTATTTTCGACCATTTTTTATATGCTCGTTTCCCCTTTACACTTGTCAAAGAAAGAACATCACATCTAGTCGAAGTCTCTCCTCTCTGCATGTGGTCCTGCCCACTAGAAGGAGCTTCTTGGTGTCGCTTTGTTCTTAATAAATGCTACCAGTACAAAGCTTTTTGGGCTCACAAACATGGTCGAAAATTATAAGGCAAATTCATGTCACCTTAGTTTATTTATTTTCAAAAATAATCTAAGAAGAGTGCATTTTTAAATTCGCTCGACTGCTTTCCGGTTAACTTGATTGGTTTTAAACTGGCTGGAGGAAGAAACACACCTAGTCGAAGTTTCTCCTCTCTGCACGTGGTCCTGCCCACTAGAAGGAACTTCCTAGCGTCGTCCTGTTTCCTACTTTTGCTGCTGGGGCAACTTTATCAGATACAACGAAAACAGTCGGATGAATTTTTAAGGTTCTCTAGATGTTTGTTTTACTTCAGTTGTCGTTATTAATTTGATTAATCTAGCCGGAGATGGTAACATCACCTAGTCGGAGCCTTTTTTCTCTGCACGTGGTCCTGTCCACTAGAGGGAACTTCCTAGCGTCGATCTGTTTCCACTCTTTTGACTAGTGCAAGATAATCGATACTCCAGAAATATAAGTCGAACAAACCTCTCTGTTTTCAGAAACCGTTTCTTTACTATTTCCTTAGTTTATTCCAAATAAACTAAGTAAATAGTCAGGGGCTAAAATAAAGTTATAAACATGGCTTCGTTTCTTAGTCTTACTTTTTCCAAGTTATCATCTTACGAGTTACTAACTTCTGTATGAGATGATTCGCAGGGAAAAGGAAGGAGAAAGGAGGAATCGCTCATATCTGGTCCGCTTATTTCTTCCTTTGTTATTATTGTCTTGCGAGTTACTAACTACTCTACGAGATAATTTGCAGAAAGAAGAAAGGATCAGTTATCTATACATCACCAAAAAAGAACTTGTATTTGCGAGTTCATATTATAAACTACTCTGATGAAGGAGACTCTATCTGCATCTCCTCCGCGACCTTCTCGCCGATCGACTGCATCTCCTCGATCAGTCGTTCTGCTTCAGATTCAGTGCAGTCAAAGTCGGCTTCGACAGAATGAGGGTCAAGGTTAGGATCACGAGCTTTGAGCTTTGCTAAAACAAAGCTTACAGCCCCTTTGACCGCTTCCCTTATCGAATCATTCTGGTTGGTCTTCATAGTAGACACCAACTCTTGCAAGGTACCGACTTGTTCCCCAATGGCACTCGTATGAGCGGCCATCATTCCATCGCGAGGGGCAACCCTCCCGGCACGGAGCCCATCGAGTACATTGTTCAGAAGTGAAATGTTGTCTTGAAGATTTATCTTCATCGACTTCATCTCCTCCTGGGTACAAGTCAAAGCCTCATGGAGTCGTTTTATTTCAATCAATCGCTCTGGAAGGAGTAAGGGTTAATTAAATGAAACGACTCTACGGGAAGATAAAATGATTTAGTAGCAGGGAAAGTTCTACTTACCCGTCAATTGAGAATCTAATTTCTCAATTTCTTGATCTTTCTCCTTCGCAATGCGGGAGGTCTCGCAGACAACTAAGGACTTCTCCTCGACCTCAACCCGGAGAGACCCCACCTCAGTCTGAAGGGCCTTATTTTCGACTTCTTTTTCTGCAAAAGAATGAGAAGTTAAGAAGACGGAGATCAAAATCAAAAGCTGTCGTAACTACACGTACTGTTTATTTTTTCCTACAATTGTTGAGTTGCAGAGTTAGCCTCCTGGAGTTTCTTCAGGAGGTCGGCGACTTTATCCCTTAACTTTTTCGACTCGGCTTTCTCGAAGTCAAGTGAATCAACTAAGGTCTTTTCGTTACTCTTAAACCTGAAAGGTTAAGGGAAGACGTGAATACATAGACGAATGATCGTAAGTTTTTCTACGATTATATCCGGTCGTATGTCTTTCTACGACCAGTACTGAGTCATAAGTTTTTCTATGACAATTGTCTACGAGTATTGAGTAAGTAATCGATTTGCGATACGATTATGAGAATCAGTTACTCACCACCTCTCTGCTTGCTCCCAGAGCACTTCCTTCTCTTGTCGTAATTTGACAAGTTGCCGATTGTATTCGCAAATCGTAGCGACTTGCTCCACGGCTCTCTACAAGGGAGAAAAACGATAAGAGATGGAGATAAAACCCTACGTGAGTATTGAAGAAACTTACATTCATGTTTGACCAAGCAAACATGGACATTATTCGCGATGGATCTTTCAGCCTATCCATCTCCTCGACTCGTTTCCACCAGACCCCTTCGAGACGTTCATTGTCAAAGACATCCCCACAATTGGGAATGCTGCTGGGGTGAGGAACTCGATCGCGAGATCGGTAGGCCGAAGATCCTAAAATAGAATCGGGGCCAAAGAAATAAGAGCAAAAGTTAAAATATTCTTCTTCCTCTGACTTGGTCACGGGAGCTCCACCTGGAGGGCCGGAAGGAACATCCTCGACATCTTCCTTACCGGTGCGGCGATCAGAACTCTCACCACCACCAACCTCCGGTGTTTCCCTCACGGCCTCTGTCGGCTCCACCTCAGTCTCTACGACAGCCTCGGTGGTCGTAGCAACTTCGGCAGCCACGACTTCTTCTGCCGCAGGAATAGTAGCTGTACCTTCAGCTACTGCCACCGTCACACCCTCGCCACCTGAAGAAGTGGCAGCGGGATCCTCCATAGGAGTATCCCTGGGGGCCTAAGACGACGGGTTAAGATCACAAAATGCAGAAGTAAGTCAACTCGTAAAAAACAAAGAGTAAATGCAGTTCTTACACTTATGTTTTTTACATACCTCTACGCGCTGGACCTAACTCAAAACTTTGGAGCAACCTTCCCAACGGAAGATTTCTTCGACTTCTTCTTAACCACCACTGGTCAAGATGCACTCGGGACAACAGGAGTCGCCTCCTCCCGACTTCCCGGGTGGTCGAGATCAGTCTCGACCACCCTAAGAGCGCTGCTCCCCTCGGCCTCAGATCCCACTAGAGCAGCGGTTTCCTTCACAAAAGACATGAAGTTCTTTTAGTTCTCCTTTGCTAGCTGTCTTATGAAGCTATGAGAAGCTGAAACTGTGAATGACTTGTTGTCATAATAGAAGGGTACCTTAACCTTGGGGACCTTGCGCTTCAGGGCAAGGGCCTCTTCTTCTACTTTCTTCTTTGCCGCAGCCAAGTCTGCAGCAAATTTAGCAAAATGGGCAGAAGGGGCCGAACTCGAACCACCCTTATCGCCGACTTTTACCAGTCAACGTTTCTTGGTTGGAGGGGACTTCGCTGACTCCGCCTATGCAGTCGCCTCGATGACCACCAAATCGACTTCCTCGTCGTCTTGGCGGTTCTCCATGCCAACTTTCTGTTGAAAAACAGAAAAAGAAAGTGGTCGTAAGATCTTCTACGATCACTAGCCGGTCGTTAGTACGACCAGCTCAAAAGTCGTAAGTATTTCTACGACATTATCTAATCGTAAGTCCTCTTACGATTACGTCTGGTCGTAAGTTTTTCTACGATCAGTATCCAGTCGTAAGTTTTTCTACGGCAAACCCATTAGTCGTACATCGTTTTACGACAACAAAACGCCTAAAGACAAAATCATTTAATTACCTTTAGGCGCTTCTCTTTCTCTTCTGTGGTCAAAACCACAAGGATTTGAGGAGCCACAATGTTGGCCGAATGCTTCTCGCAGATGAGCCTGACACGCGCGTCAACCTCCACCTGCGGAAGATCTGTACACATAAACAACACGATTAGAAGACTAAATCGGGATCAACCAAGGACAAAGCCAAAAAAGTAAGTTTTTCTACTCACCGTTCTTATAATCCCAAGTTGGGTCTTCTTTTCTCGAGTACCTCCACATAGGAGGAACTCGTGCCTTCAGAGGGCTGATACGGCGCGTGATGAAGTCCCTCACAACGTGCCAGCCAGTAAGCCCCTCCGACTTCAAGACTTTGATGGCTTGAATGTAGGGGGCTATCCGGTCCAGATTACTAGGGGTCAAATCCCAGGAAGAGGACCTCTCGGCGGCCTTCCCGACGAAGGAGAGGCTGTCTTCCTTGGTAACCTCCTAGTAAAACCACTTCTTCTTCCACCCCGGCCACGATGACCGGGTGAACATCTGAATATACTCCTTCGACTTACCGTCGTGGAGCTTCAGACCACAACTACCGGCAATCCCGGCTTGTCGAGTCATCCCATAGTAGTACCGGAAAATCTCGAGATCCACCGAAATCCCTAGGTAAGCCTCACACAAGTACACAAACACGCTCAACATTGTGATGGAATTAGGATCAAGGTTCACTAATTCCACCTCAAAGTGTTCGAGCATAAGTGTGAGGAAGGGATGAGCAGGCAATCGGAGGCCGCACTCATAGTACGCCTGGAAAATCGGAATTTGACCCTCCTCACCTGACGGCCAGTCTTGCTCATTCGCCGCAATCCACTTCACAAGTAGTCCCTCAGGGATTTTCTCGACAGCAACCAGGGCCTCAATCTTCGCGTCGTCCATTTCCGACTCAGCCCACTCAGAGACCACCCTAGCCATGTTTTCTCTGAAAGGTGGGAAGAATCGGGTTTGGGAAAGCTCCAAGAAAACACACAATACCACCGGCGGCGGAAGAAGCGAGAAAGTAATGAACAGTCAGGGTGAACTGGAGGAAAGGTAAAAACCCTAAGTCCGTCCCCACTGTCCATTTTATAACCGTGTGTTTGAAATAAAACGCCGTGGAAGCCCAACGGTTCCCACCAGTTCGGGAATTACTCCAACGGACAGATCTGCCCGTTCGAAAGTACCGAGACTCTTTTCACACCTCAAGTGAAATTACCTTCTTGGCCTTCGGGTCAAAAGAAATACCGATCGGAAAGGTTTTGCTTCTGATCATAAGGCCACGATTACTCCAAAGTCGTAACATTTTCTGCGACTACTTTGTAGTCATGAAATTTCCAACAAATTGCCTCGACCAAGCATATTACTGGTCGAGAGAAACACATGTTGGAGAGATTTTCCTCCAGCGTCTTTTCTATGACCCGCTAGAGGTCGCAAGATCATTTTAGACCCCTCAACCAAGTAAGTTATTTTCACTTAAAGCTGGGGGGCTAGATGACGAGGATATGATAATCCTCATTTTATTATTCCATGATCATGTAATATGACGTCACATGGTATACCCCTTAATGTTATAAGGGAGGAGTAAGTTAGGTGGTCGTAAGCTCTTCTACGACCACCCCCCTAGTCGTAAGTATTTCTACGACTATAGTGTAATCGTAAGTCCTACTACGATTACGTCCGGTCGTAAGCCTTTCTACGACCAGTACCTAGTCATAAGCTCTTTCTACAACTATCCCCTAATCGTAAGTTCTGCTACGATTAGCCTTGCTGCGACATCCTCACAATTAGCTGGGTCCACCCGTCAGAAGGCCCATTAATTAGTGAGTGCCTGAGCAGTCAAATTACGTAGTTATACCTGAAATAACTATAGATAATTCGCACTATCTCTGATTGATAACCATTGAACAACGTGGGGGGTTACTACTCCGGTAATTACTCTCATTATTACACAATAATGAGCCTAATTAGCCTGGAACGACAACTGCCCCAACAGTATAGTATAAATAGGTATCTTTTAGAGATAGTGAGGAGAGGTTTTTTGTAATAACCCAAACAATTATTGGAGAAAAATATGATTCGGGAAAGAGAAATTTATTTAATTTCAAACTCAACCAAATTCTAGATGTGAAATTAAGTTCAAAATCCAGAGTTTGGGGGAAATTTAGAGCTTGGGCCTCCGACTTTAGTGTTAATATTCCAGACCTGAAATTATAGAGAGTAATATTCGAGAGAGGAGAATTAATTCTAATTCGATTGCTTCAAAGTTTAGTGTAATACACCGAGTTCCGATTAGAGAGAATTTAATCGGGAAAAAGGTTTTCACTGTAATTTTAGTTTTGGAGGGGGGTTTTAAGAGGTGGGCCTCTGACCCAGGATACCTTGGCCTTATGGCCGGCCAAGCAGCCCCAGAGGGGAGGCGCCATGGGCCTAAAGCCCATGCGCCCTCACCCCTTTAAACCCTAGGCAAGGCACCCCTTCTCCCTTTCCTTGGCCGCCTACACCCCAAGCAGCCGCCCCTCCCTGTTGTTCCTCCTGGTTTGTGGTGCCCCTCCGTGCTGTCCCCAAGCCGTCCTCCCTCCTGGTGCTTGGCGTCCCTGCTGCCGGTTTGTGAAGGAAGGCGAGGATCGTTGCAGGAGTGTCCATCAAGAAGGAGAGAAGGAGAAGGGACTAGGAGAGGATCATCTTCTTCGAGGCTTGATCTTCGTCTTCCTACAGGTCTTCAAGGGTAACGACGTGTTTTCCCCACTGTTTGATGAGTACCTTGCGTGGTCAGTTTCGGGTTCTTAGAAGTTGAATTAGAAGTTTTGATCTCCTATAGATATTTATATAATGTTCTTAGCTTTCGGTGGCCGTCAAGAACACCTGATTCCGACGTACGGATCAAAAGTTATGATCGTTTTAGTTTCTGCTGTACAAAATTCTGACGAGATTGATCTGTTAATTAGTCTTTTAATTTATGTTCATGTTACAGGCAAATTCAGGGTTTCCACCCAACTAGATTGTTTTAGAAAATTTTATAACCTTTCCAGAATGTGAAAGAACGCCCTAATCGGAGTTGTAGATCAAAAGTTATGCTATGTTCTTTACTGCTGATCGTTTCGTTTGGGCAGAATCTGTCTTCTGAGTTCAACTACCTGTTAGCTTGTTATTTTGGCCGAATTGGGTTATCTCGCCAACTAGAATGTTGTAGATATGTTTGTTAAGTTTCTTGAGGAACTGGGCTCACCTTGTTTCGAGTCCCAGGTCAATAGTTATGGTTATTTTCATTCTGCTGTCCAGATTCAATTCCGTGGTTGTATTGCCTGTTTTCAGATTTGGGATTATGGCTATTTCTTCGGTATTCGGGAGGGTATTGTAGAATGTTAATGATAGTGTCTTGTACCGTGTTGTTCTTATTTCGAGTACTTACTTGTGTAGGCAGAGTGGCTTCAGGTTTAGGGGCACCGTCTTTGCCTACTCATGCGTCGCAACGCGAAAGGCAAGTACTTTGATGTTCATAAGTTTGGTGTATGATGCATGCTTGATGACTGTATTGTGTTCTTCTAATATCCACGAGAATATTCAAAGTTTATGTCATTTTCTTATGTGTTATATATATGATGTCTTTCATAATTCATACTTCAGTTCATGCATCCTGTTCCATATGCCTTCCACGGGAGTGGATTATAAGACCCATCAATTCCAATATGGGCACGTAAGACCCACCAGTCCAATGTGGGCAGTTTTGGACACCCGTATGAAACGTTCTTCATACGGGATTGGGATCCCCGTATTTTGGTTAAATGCGGGCTTAAGTGCACACCGACGGGTGTGTCACTAGCTATACTGGTATAAGCACGTGTGCAGTCCATTCCTTTCAATCAATCCATTCATTTCATTCATTCATATATTCATTCGATGTTATGTTCTTATTCTTAAAAGATGTGGCCTTGTTCATAATTGTTGTAAGTTCAATCATTCATTGTACTTGCTGAGTCTCGGACTCATTCTTGCTTTGTTTGTTTATTTTAGGTGATCGTTGATGATGGCTCTATCGAGAGGGAATAGACATGCACTATTCGTTCACTTCACCATATCTCAATTCAATAATAGGATTTGGTTCTAGCCTTCATTCGTTAATTGATGAATTGTAATAATTAAATTTAGATGTGGTTGCAAACCTCTCTATGTTAAGATTGATTATGTATTGCTTGTGATCTTCGATCACCCTTCATTTACTTGCTTGAATTCAGACTATTGTCATGCCATGGTTCTATTAAATAGTGATCTCTTTATGTCATTAGCTGATATTATTCAAATTCTTCCGCATTATGGTTGTGTGTTAGATGATTTAGGTGATATATTGGCTTCCGAATAGCCAGGGTGTTACAGTTGGTATCAGAGCGGGCTTTAGGTCCATGGTAATTAAGTTATTAAAATGACATACTGTGCACAGTAGGTGGGGTTGGGTAATTCATTGTTTCCGCATTTCTATTGTTATGTTTCATTCGTTGAGCAATTGTTGAATTGCTTCTATACTTTTTTTTTTCTTGTTGTTAATCTATGATATGATGTGATATTCTATATGTAAGAATTTATTCTATTATTGTCATGAGATGATCCTAGGTATTCATAATTGACTATATTGGTTATGGGTGATGATAAGGGATGTTAAGAAGTTGAGGTCGTGGTTGTTGCCCTGGGATTCACCAGGCAACGCCACTGTTCGTGGTAGAGGATTAGAGGAGTACTTACCCCCGTTCTACAGTTATGTGTTGAGCATGAGTTCTTTGATAAAGTTGTTGTCTTCCTTGAGCTCGTATTTGGTTTCCTAGTTGTAGTTCCTTGTAGTTGATGAACTTCTTTTGAATGGTGGTTATAATGAAGTGGGCAAACTCCATTTGGTCTTTATTTGTTCTTTGAAATAAATATCGTTCTTCTGACTACTGTGATATTTCTGCTACTTGTGAACGTAGTTAATTTGCAAGATTAATCTTTTCACGGAAGTTCTATTTTATCCTTTGTTGGAACTTGTAACTCAATTGTTCGGT
Source organism: Ampelocalamus luodianensis (assembly GCA_036346255.1). Taxonomy (NCBI): domain Eukaryota; kingdom Viridiplantae; phylum Streptophyta; class Magnoliopsida; order Poales; family Poaceae; genus Ampelocalamus; species Ampelocalamus luodianensis. The sequence continues at coordinate 18,712,589 of CM070637.1, forward strand.
TGGAATTTCGGGCCGTGGAAGATTTATTTTTGCAAATTCTTTATTAAGTGGGTGCATTAACCTTGCATATATATTTTGGGTTAATTTGAGAGTTGAAGTTTATGCCTCTCTTATGAGAAAGAGTATGTCAAAACCATTAGTGATGTATTGTCATAGTTAATGTCCTCAAAAGTGAAGTTAATTTTGCCTTGATAAATATTAACCTTAAATATGTCTTCCATTTGGATACCTGAAGAATTTGTACAAATGCTAGATTCACCTTGTTTTGCCATGCCAAATTGTTGTTATATGTATGAAGTAATGGATGCGGGTGGTTGTATTGACTTCCAAAACCTTGTCTATAAATATTCCATTGCTAAAGTTTAAATATATTTCATTCCAATTTCTGAACAAAGGTAGGTGTAACACCCTGCCTATTTGAAAGCCAAAATGCTACCTAAAGACCTAACATAATATCATACAGTGGAATAACTTCGACAATAATTCATCAACTAAGCTAAACAGATCAACATCAGTTGGAACATAATAGGAATGTAATAATGGATCCACTAAGATAAACCTATCAACGAATGATCAATGAACAACGAAGGATCAATGAACATAAACAATTATTTAAACAAACTCCTCGAAAGGAAGTTACCGTCCATGTCTAAGTTTAGTTATTACAATCCAACAAATAACGAATGAAAGACAATAACAATTCTGTTATTGAATCTAGTGTAGAGTGAAATATATTTGAGTAGTGCGTGTCTACTCCCTCCCAAGAGAAACTTCATCAATGGTCACCTGAAAACAAATAAACAAAGCAAGAGTGAGTCCAAGACTCAGCAAGTACATTGAATATAAGAACAGACCTCCAATATGAACAAGATCACCTCTTCACAGTTTCTGAACATACAGCACATGAATATTTATGAATGCATGAGATGAATGGAAGTAATCGAAGGAAGGACTACACACGTGCTTATACCGGTATAGCTAGTGACACACCCGTCGGTGTTCACTTAAGCCCGCACCTTAACAAAAGTGCGGGGATCCAAGTCCCGTATGAAGAACGTTTCATAAAGGTGTCCAAATCATCCCATACTGGAATTGATGGGTCTTATATGCCCATACTGGAATTGATGGGTCTTTCTATCCACTCCCGTGGACGGGACATGACAATGTCCAAATCTGCCCACATTGGAATGGTGGGACTTACAATCCACTCCCGTGGAGGAAACATGAGTTATGGATGCATGGAATGAAATTTGAACAATGAAAGACATCATCTCGAAACATGGAATCAACACCTATGAACGAACATAGACTTTTCACCTTCTCATGTATCATAAGATACCACAACATGAACATTTAAGCATTTATCAATCACAAGCATTAATATTAGCAAAGTACTTGCCTTCCGCGACGCGACGCGTTAGCAGGCAACGATGATGCTCCCAAACCCGTAGCCTCGCTGCCTAAACAATTAAGTAATTTAAATAAGAACACATTGCACACAACACTTCTCGACACCGTTTTACAACGCTTCCCCGGTGACTCAAGATTCAACTAGAAACTCTAATCTGAAAATTGACTACTCAGGCACAAACCGAAACTGGACAGCAGTACGGTAAAAATCATATCTATTGATCTGGAACTCGGAATGAGGTGAGACCAGTTTCTATGGATTCTTAACTGACAAATCTACAATACTCTAGTTGACAAGGTAACCCAATTTGGCCAATTTAATTTGCTAATTGATAGATGAAATTATAGAACAGAAACTGCCTAGATGAAAAAGACAGCAGCACTAAAAAGATCATAACTTTTATTATACAATTCCGAATAGAGTGTTCTTTAACAATATTGAAAGGTTATAAAATTACCTACAATAACCTAGTTGTCATGACATTCATATTTTGCCTTTAACAAAAATTGGCACACAGGTCAAAACTAATTATAGAAACTGACATACAATTTGGACAGTCACATTGAAATATAAATAACTTTTGTTCTACAAATCCAAATAGGGCTTTCTTTATCAATCCTGAAATCTAATGAGATCACGTACAAAAGTCGTTATGGGTAAGACTTCTGAATCATCTTCTATCTAAGTCATAATTTAACAATTACAGTGACTGCTAATTCTCGTCAGAATTCTGGACAGCAGAAACTAAAACAATCATAACTTTTGATCCGTACGTCGGAATCAGGTGTTCTTGGCGGCCACCTAAAGCTAAGAACAACATATAAATAACTTTAGGTGATCAAATTTCCTAATTCTGCCTTTAAGCACACAAAAGAGGCCACGCAAAACACTGGACAGAACTGAATCTTCAGCAGACAGAACTTGATCCGATCAATCCTAATCAAGTTCACCTCTACGATTAATCCAACAACATAAACGACGATCGTTACCCTTGGAGACCACAAGAATGACGCTGGAACTCCTCACGAAGATCACCCCCACCTTTCTTCTTCTTCCCTTCCCTTCTCCTCTCTTCTTCCCGATGGCCAGCAGTAGGGAGGATGGCGCCAAGGAGAGGAGGAGCAGCAGGAGGTGGAGCATGGTAGCATGTCGCTACTGTAGCATGGCTACTGTAGCACGGTGGCTACTGTAGCAAGGGTGGCTAGGGTTTGGTCCCCTCCCCTCCCTTGCCTTCTAATGGGCTGCCAGACCACTCATGGGCCTTGGGCCACTAAGGCCGGCTCCTCTCCTCTTGAATATGGGTTGGCGGCCCATTCCTCTCCTAAAATTCTGAATTTTGAACTTAATTCCATCTCTAAACTTTGTTACAATCGATATTGAATAAATTTCCCTCTCCCGAATAATATTTTCTCCAATTGATATTTGGGGTATTACATTCTACCCCTTAATGTGATTCGTCCCGAATCTACTCACCGACATTCTGAAAAGAAAATCGCAATCGAAAGAACACCGACAAACACGTGCCGTTGCGAACAAATCCGAATATTGTTCGCGCATACGAAACTCCAACTACCAAGTGGCCTATCTCTCGGTGATGAGACCACAACACAAAGACGTAAACGACGTCGACCTAACACTAGTCCCGACGTTTCTAGGTATACTCATCGGAAGAGACTCAAGGTAAGATCTTACTCGATGGTCCACAACGTTAACGAATATTCAAACTCCGGATCACCCGGTGCCCTCTCGGCACGTAACATACCAAAAGTTGTGTTCATCTGCGTAGGGACCCGAACGGTCCTAGCGATACGCCAACCAGCGTAAACAACCCAATGTACCTTGGGCTAACTTCCCCATTGGTATCGAACCACACAACATGCACATAGAACACGGAGCTCTTGTTCCACCTCTCAATCGAACTCTTCACCGTAACAAGGATCACCTACTTTCCCCAGGAACACACAACCGAAATCTCTTTAAACAAACTCTTTTACCGACAAAACCTATCTAAAAATGAAGGATTCACATCGCAACCCTGCGTTACCAGCTCGGTACTAAAAGAGTCAAATCCAGAAGCGAAAATCCATCACGAAAACCTTTCCACTTTCCAAGTGGCAGTTTGCGAATAAACGTCACGAAAGCCAAAGGAGAGATCACTTGAATGCCCAAACCATAAATTTCTTTTATTCTTTCTCAACTGATAAGAACCACACATGTCAACATAAATGTCGAGCTCAACTTGCGAAAGACATCCGTCATAAACACATGGCTCAAACAAGAATCAAGAAAACGTGTCACTAATCGAGGAAGCATCAATTTCTCAGTTTCTCTTTTAGTAATAAAATTTCTCTCAAACTTTGGAATTCCAATTCATCGCATACCACAGTAACTCATCTCTCTTAACTTGGCATTCTCAACGCTATGCTCAAGCCGAAATACATCACCCACACCTCTGTATAGAGGCTCTATCGACTCCACAGAAACTTTCTCTCAACAACTCCTGTGCAATTGAATTAATTTGACAGATGACTCATAATGCATCTCAAAATAGGTCTCACATGCATTCACATCACCTCAATCTTTTATTAATAAACAACTCGGAATCCTCAGCACACATATTCATATAGTTCATCAAGGGTTCTATCAATGAACATCCTACTATTCGGAATCCACCCTTATTCTACTTCCACTATACACAAATCATTGGGCGACCAAAGTTCTAGCATAAAGATGCAAAGCCCAGATTTTTAACCTCTAAGACCCCTACAACAAACTTCTCATATAGAAGAAGATAGGGAAAACCTCAGTTAAAATCCCTAAAATTATCACAATCCAAACATACTCGCGCATTAACATCAACACGAAAATATTTCCTCGATCCAATTATCTTTATAAAGATTCAAGCTATTAGAGAGTTACTTACTACGTCCAAGTCATTTTTGACAATAACCCAACAATCTCAGCTATCTCATTAATCGCTTTATCGATCAGATTACTTCGCTAATAATACTCTCATTACAACGCCATCATATTTCAACTGCACAACCGTGCAAGGTACTCAATCGCGACACTCTAATACATTGATCAAGATTCTCATCCTTTCAAAAGTTCTAATGTTCCACCCGAATTGGACAAAGGATCTTGGATCACAAATCTCCTTAGGTTCTAATGGTTGCAACAATGCAATCAGTTTAGCCTCAAAGGCAGACATTCTGAATAAATAAAATTTTCTCCAAGAATTATACACGAAATTAGTTCATCCTTCAATGCTCCTCGACTAACTTTCAATCCAAGGTCTCACAACCACAATGAATAAACACTTCGAAAAACCACTGTGAAACGAACCAGTGGATCCTTCCTCAAAAGAAAAAGCAAATGAAGATATTTACTGCTCGAAGTAAACATAGGACCAAGGGAAATAGTCACTTAGGCAAAGAACTCAGAAAACATAGAGGAAGTCAACAGCTGAGGGCTCACGTCCTGCTATAAGCGAATACCAAACCACCAATGAGAAGAAAGTAATGCCCTTTGAAAATTGGTAAACTCTTATGGAACAAATGCATAAGGTCTAAGCACACTCAAATAACTGCAAGTTGCGAACCGCAACTTAAATCTCAATTACTTTTACTTCACTCCTTCCTTTAACCAGGAAAGTTATTTTCTGTGACTACTGCATCACTTCACTAGCTTAAACAAGATAAGCTCTTAAGACCAAATCACAGGAACCACTTAAGAACCAATAAAATCTTTCAACACGTCACTTTGCTCGAAATAGACTCAATTTCCCCATAGCTCATGAGGTCCAAATGATTGCAAACATAAAACTCGAAACACTTTCATTAAATCAATATCACGCAAGTGATCAAATTCTTTTACTTTCAACGAAATAATACTCTCTTAGCAAGAATCATCATAACCTCTTATCACTTCATAAACTTTTCAAAAGAGATACAATAAATTACTTCATCATATCTCTATTATCTAAATGAGATTGCATCTACTTGATCTAGGGAAAACCTAGTGCAAAAACCTCATATTTGAAACAAGCTCTTTTAACAAGATGATAATAGAACATGACAATCTCACCAATGTACACCAACAGAAATCTCTTATTAGCTTTCATCCATTTAACTCTTACTGACAATTGACGCCAAGATAGAACACACTAAATGCTCTCTAGCCACACATGGCACAATCAAGATTTCCTACCTCTGTTTGCAAACTCAACAATAGTTAAGAGGATATAATCAACGTTCTAACTTATGCTCAAGAATTAGAATGAAATGCCTTAAACCTCAATATTATAGGATGCATAAGACAAGGTTTCACAAGACGATACATCATCGCTCATCTAGTCATTTAAACAAGCTTCAATAGTTTTTACCATGGCAAGAATTAGGTAACGCTATCATTCGAATAAGATCATCAATATTCAAATAGAAGACAGATTCAAGATGAATATTTATCAAGACAACATTCGAACATATCCTTAACTTAACCATCACTAGCGGTTAGAATAACCGAAAAAGGGCCTAGATTCCAATCCGTCTAACAAATTTAACAGATTACTCGATCGTAAGGATCAAACCGATTCATCAACATTTCCACACTTCTTAATAACAATAGGTCCTTGAACAGAATGAACAAACTCTTCTAAAATTCATCATGTACCAAATACAACGATACTTCGCATTAGGCAATTCACTTCCATGGATTCTAGTTGAGAGAAAAAAAAACTGCTTACACAAAGCCAAAAACCCAAATATGATAACTTATCTCATAACGGTTAATTCATTTAATTAACACCTCTTACTTAAGCATGACAAGACATCGCTTAGGATTTTAACCCAATCCTTCGAAGAAGAGGTATTAAATTTCAACACTCGAAATAATCCAAAAGAAATACATAAAGCCAAAGGTTTCACATGATAAAGAACTTGCAACAGAAAACTTTCAGTATCCACAATACCAAGCGAATAATTGAATCACATTTCCAATAAGAAGAGTAGAACTCCCAAGAAAAGATAAATATTGCTGATAACCAACGTTCCCAAGAAACAACATTAGACCAGCAGTCAGGAGAACAAGTAGTCGATTTATGAAACCAAGAAAGTCCAATGAAAACTCATCAGAAGGAATGTAAAGCACTAACTCAAGAAAACTTCATCAACTGCAACTACTACCAGAATTGGCCAAATTCAAGATCAAGGAAGAGAATAACTTTTCTAAAGAAACTCGCCCTCAACACCCATAACTATGGTATTCAGGGTAGATACTACTCTATTCTTTTACCACGAACGGTGGTGTAACTAGGCAAAGCCCACGGCCGTAACCACGACCTCAACCTCTCAACAACACCCATAGCCAAAAATCACTGTGAGTATAGAATATCATCTCATAACAATCACAGAATAATTTCATAGGTATAGAAGATCATATCATATCATATAGTAACAAGGCAACATAACACAACAGAAACGCATTGCTTGAACCATCCCATCCTACAGTGCACCAGTGTGTCAAGTTTTAGGTTAATAACCATTAACAAATTTTCACAAATTCAGCTACCTAAGTTGCTAACTTATTCACCACGGACCTAAAACCTGGCTCTGATACCAACTGTAACACCCTGGCTATTCGAAAGCCAAAATACTACCTAAAGACCTAACATAATATCATACAGTGGAATAACTTCGACAATAATTCATCAACTAAGCTAAACAGATCAACATCAGTTGGAACATAATAGGAATGTAATAATGGATCCACTAAGATAAACCTATCAACGAATGATCAATGAACAACGAAGGATCAATGAACATAAACAATTATTTAAACAAACTCCTCGAAAGGAAGTTACCGTCCATGTCTAAGTTTAGTTATTACAATCCAACAAATAACGAATGAAAGACAATAACAATTCTGTTATTGAATCTAGTGTAGAGTGAAATATATTTGAGTAGTGCGTGTCTACTCCTCCCAAGAGAAACTTCATCAATGGTCACCAAAACAAATAAACAAAGCAAGAGTGAGTCCAAGACTCAGCAAGTACATTGAATATAAGAACAGACCTCCAATATGAACAAGATCACCTCTTCACGCTTTCAACATACAAAGACATGAATATTTATGAATGCATGAGATGAATGGAAGTAATCGAAGGAAGGACTACACACGTGCTTATACTGGTATAGCTAGTGACACACCGTCGGTGTTCACTTAAGCCCGCACCTTAACAAAAGTGCGGGATCCAAGTCCCGTATGAAGAACGTTTCATAAAGGTGTCCAAATCATCCCATACTGGAATTGATGGGTCTTATATGCCCATACTGGAATTGATGGGTCTTTCTATCCACTCCCGTGGACGGGACATGACAATGTCCAAATCTGCCCACATTGGAATGGTGGGACTTACAATCCACTCCCGTGGAGGAAACATGAGTTATGGATGCATGGAATGAAATTTGAACAATGAAAGACATCATCTCGAAACATGGAATCAACACCTATGAACGAACATAGACTTTTCACCTTCTCATGTATCATAAGATACCACAACATGAACATTTAAGCATTTATCAATCACAAGCATTAATATTAGCAAAGTACTTGCCTTCCGCGACGCGACGCGTTAGCAGGCAACGATGATGCTCCCAAACCCGTAGCCTCGCTGCCTAAACAATTAAGTAATTTAAATAAGAACACATTGCACACAACACTTCTCGACACCGTTTTACAACGCTTCCCCGGTGACTCAAGATTCAACTAGAAACTCTAATCTGAAAATTGACTACTCAGGCACAAACCGAAACTGGACAGCAGTACGGTAAAAATCATATCTATTGATCTGGAACTCGGAATGAGGTGAGACCAGTTTCTATGGATTCTTAACTGACATATCTACAATACTCTAGTTGACAAGGTAACCCAATTCGGCCAATTTAATTTGCTAATTGATAGATAAAATTATAGAACAAAAACTGCCTAGATGAAAATGACAGCAGCACTAAAAAGATCATAACTTTTATTCTACAATTCCGAATAGAGTGTTCTTTAACAATATTGAAAGGTTCTAAAATTACCTACAATAACCTAGTTGGCATGACATTCATATTTTGCCGTTAACAAAAAGTGGCACACAGGTCAAAACTAATTATAGAAACTGACATACAATCTGGACAGTCACATTGAAATATAAATAACTTTTGTTCTACAAATCCAAATAGGGCGTTCTTTATCAATCCTGAAAGCTAATGAGATCACGTACAAAAGTCGTTATGGGTAAGACTTCTAAATCATCTTCTATCTAAGTCATAATTTAACAATTACAGTGACTGCTAATTCTCGTCAGAATTCTGGACAACAGAAACTAAAACAATCATAACGTTTGATACGTACGTCGGAATCAGGTGTTCTTGGCGGCCACCGAAAGCTAAGAACAATATCTAAATAACTCTAGGTGATCAAATTTCCTAATTCTGCCTTTAAGCACACGAGAGAGGCCGCGCAAAACACTGGACAGAACTGAATCTTCAGCAGACAGAACTTGATCCGATCAATCCTAATCAAGTTCACCTCTACGATTAATCCAACAACATAAATGACGATCGTTACCCTTGGAGACCACAAGAATGACGCTGGAACTCCTCACGAAGATCACCCCCACCTTTCTTCTTCTTCCCTTCCCTTCTCCTCTCTTCTTCCCGATGGCCAACAGTAGGGAGGATGGCACCAAGGAGAGGAGGAGCAGCAGGAGGCGGAGCATGGTAGCGTGTCGCCATCGTAGCACTGCCACTCTGTAGTGCGGCGACTCTGTAGCAAGGGTGGCTAGGGTTTGGTCCCCTCCCCTCCCTTGCCTTCTAATGGGCTGCCAGACCACTCATGGGCCTTGGGCCACTAAGGCCGGCTCCTCTCCTCTCGAATATGGGTTGGCGGCCTATTCCTCTCCTAAAATTCTGAATTTTGAACTTAATTCCATCTCTAAACTTTGTTACAATCGATATTGAATAAATTTCCCTCTCCCGAATAATATTTTCTCCAATTGATATTTGGGCTATTACAGTAGGACTATGAATGCTTCCGTGATTAGATAATCTTCAATTGTTAGTATTAATGGTTATAGTGAGCTGGTTAAAAAAAGGTTTGTTTCAGCTTGGCGGCTTTCGCACTAGGATTCTTTTCTTGAATAAGTTGTTATTACAATCCCATTTGATGTTGGGGATTTCTATGACACGATTGTCATGTTTCCTTTTGAAGATTTATTGATGAGACAGCAAGGTAAATTGATTGTTACCAGGAATGTATGATATTGATCTTAAAAGAATGTTTAGTAATGTGACGGTAATGTTGATTCTGTTAAACAAAAAGAAATTGGATCGCCTTTCGTGATATTTCTTAAATGATCATATTACAAGTTTTGCATTCATGATCTTTGGGGGTTCAAGTTTTCTGTGGTAAACAAAGTTTGTCGAGTAAAGCGACAAAATGCATAGTTCTAATGGTTCTTCAGTTATGCAAGTAATTTGATCTTTGGTGCTCGTTTGTTCTTATCTGTTACGGTCTGATATTCTTTTCTTGTGAGGCCTATGCTTTGAACTGTGGTCTCCATTTATGTTTTATGAGTTCATTGCCTAAATGATTATTCCCTTGGTCATGTGTTCACCGTGAGTGGTAAATGTTTTTCTAGCTGGTGAAAATTGTCTTCATTTGCCTCTTCTTTTGAGAAAGAATCAACCCATTTTTCTCACATGGGTCTTTCGAAGTGTTTTCTAATTGTTGTGGTGAGATTGATGTTAATATTTGTAGTAATTTGGTCGCCTAGTGATATCGCTTAAAGGAGAATATTTCAAGTTTGGTTTTCGTGATATTTTGGAGCTCATGAATTATCTGGTAGCTGAAATTATTTTAAATAAATTGAGGTATTGGATTGCCCTGTTGCTTCTTAAGAGATTGGTGTGATTTAATCCTAAAGGATCTTTGGTCTAAGTTGGCAACGTGAAGTTGCAATCAAAGAAGATTATGTTGGTTACTTTAAGAGGGGAATAATCTGCTTGCTTTTCGTGAAATCCCGTAAATAAAAATGTTTCGAGTTTGGTGGCTGAGGTCATTTGGGTCCCATGTTTCTTGTGTAGTTGAACTGTTCCGAGCAAACATGACATGTTGAAGAGTTGTATTTGGTTCTTAATTAGTTTTTGTGGTTTGAACTAAAGACCTTATCTTGATTCGTTGCGGCAAAGTGTTGCTAGTCAAAGGATTGATTTCAGTGTTAAAGGAAAGAGTGTAGTAGGAGTATTTGAGTCAAGTTTTGTAACTTGAGGTTATTTGAATTGTTCCCAAACTTTCTGCTCTTTCCACTCAAGAGATGTCGAGTTTCAATCGTAATGTCTTTTTTTTTCTTATTGGCTGTTATTTGCTATTCCCTTTTGAAGGATGTTTACCCTCAACTGCGAACTTAACTTTTGTTTTCCAATATCACCATTCTCAGAATAATTCTTTTGGTTTTGTGCTCGCTGTGAGGAGCAACATTTTCCTGTGTGACGAAACATGTCCTTATTCGCCTCTTTCTTTTAAGAAAGGATCAACAGTTTTGTATTGCAAAGTGTTCAAAGTGTATCTTGGCATCTGTTTGGTGGTGGTTAAGAATTTGTAGTGGTAAGATTTTGCTACCAAGCTATTGGAGGAGTAGTAAGAGATGAATTGGTTTTGACCTGTGCCTCTTGGAGGAAATTTGATTCCAATGGAATGTTTGGCTTCGAAGTAAATCTAAATAGTGTTACGACTGAGTCGAACCTATGGTATAGTGAAATTCTAGAACTTCAGTTCATTTTGAAAGGTTGGGGGTTATCAAAGGTATGGAAACCTTGATTAATTTTATAGAGTAACGCAATTGGATAGTATTGCAAGATTGTGTTGGTGACTTCTAATGATGTCAATGAGTGAGTATGTTAGAATTGTGGAAATGTTCGAGATTTTATCTGATGATTTCTCTATCTGTTATAAGAAAAGTTCGTTGTAGAGGTCTTGGAGGTTAAATTTTGGGTTTTGCATTTTTATGCAAGACCTTTTGTCGCCCAATGGTTTTGTGTAGAGAAATTAGATAATGACGTTTCTTGAGCAGTAGAATGATCATTGATAGAACCCTTCTGATGTAGTATATGAGCGTGTGTGCTGAGGATTTTGAGTTGTTGTTCTTGAAAGTTGGAGGTGATGCAAATGCGTGGGATCCATTTTGTGGTGTTTTGGGTGCCTTCTATCAAATTAATTTTGTTAGTAGAAGAAATTGTCTAGAGTGTTCGGTGGGACCAATAGAACTTCTCCAGAAAGGTGTGGATGATGTATTTCGGTTGGAGCATAATTTGAAGAGGTTTAATTAAGAGGTTGAAGCTTGTGTAGTAAGCGATGAATTCGAATTCCAAGGTTCGAGAGAGTTTTATTCCTAAAAGAGAAACTGAGAAAAAGGATGTTTCCTCGGGTGGTGAAGTGTTTTCTTGTTTCTTGTTTCAGTTTTGTGTTGATGGCTGGTGTCTTCCGCACTTTGAGTTGGCGCATTGTTGGCATGTTTTAATTTTTTTTTCAAGTCAGGCAAACCAAAAGAAGTATTTGGTTTGGGCATTCGAGTGATTTCTTCTTTGGCTTTCGTAGTATTCAATCGTCAACTGCCTTTTTAGGAAGTGGGATTGTTTTCGTGATGAATTATCAGAGTTGGGGTTTTATCCTTTTGGTGGAGAGGTAGTATTGCATGGATACGACGAGAACTCTCTATTTTCAGATGGATTCTCTTTGTGAATCAGTGGTTTAAGAACCAGTTCTGTTGTGCATTCTTGCTTAAAGGAGGCGACCCTTGTTAGATGAAGAGTTTGATTTTGAGCATCAACCTTCGCTGCACGAGCGCGTGGGGGACAGGGGCGTGGGCATATGGCTCATGGCGCGTGTGGTCCCGGAGTGGACATACAACATGGCATATGTGCCGGCACTGGACGCACGAACGTGTATTGAGGGGTGGTTCTGAGCATTTGTTGTTTGTTTTCGTACTAAAGGGGAGTTTGATCGAGGTACTTTGGTTCGTTTTCGACAGTTGCAGAAATTAGTAAGTTGGCGTATCGCTTTGACCGTCTCGGGTCCATACGCGACGTACGCAACGTCTGGTATGTTCTGGTGCTAAGTGAGTAGCTGAGCAATTCAAAGCTTGGGATTTCGTTAAAGGCGTTGACCATTGAGTAGGGTCTTATCTTCGATCCTCTTCTGATGAGTGCACCTGGAAATACCAGATTGAGTGCTAGGACGGACGTCGTATTGCGTCGTTGTGTTGTGGTCTCATCAGTCAGAGAGAGGCTACTTAGGAAATTGAAGTCTCGCATGCGCGAACAGTATTTGGATTTGTTTGCAACGGGTGCGTGTTTGTCGTTGTTTCACTCCAGTTGCAGTTTTCTTTCGAGAAGGTCGGTGAGTAGATTCGGGGTCGAATCCTGTTAAGGGGGGTAGAATGTAATAACCCAAACATTTATTGGAGAAAAATATCATTCGAGAAAGCGAAATTTATTTAATTTCAAACTCAACAAAATTCTAGATTTGAAATTAAGTTCAAAATCCAGAGTTTGGGGGAAATTTAGAGCTTGGGACTCCGGATTTAGTGATAATATTCCGGACCTCAAATTAGAGAGAGTAATATTCGGGAGAGGAGAATTAATTCTAATTCGATTGCTTCAAAGTTTAGTGTAATACACCGAGTTCCGATTAGAGAGAATTTAATCGGGAAAAAGGTTTTTACTGTAATTTCAGTTTTGGAGGGGGGTTTTAAGAGGTGGGCCTCCGGCCCAGGATACCTTGGCCTTATGGCTGGCCAAGCAGCCCAAGAGGGGAGGCGCCATGGGCCTAAAGCCCATGCGCCCTCACCCCTTTAAACCCTAGGCAAGGGCACCCCCTTCTCCCCTTTCCCTTGGCCGCCCCCTACACCCCAAGCAGCCGCCCCTCCCTGCTGTTCCTCCTGGTTTGTGGTGCCCCTCCTTGCTGTCCCCAAGCCGTCCTCCCTCCTGGTGCTTGGCGTCCCTGCTGTCGGTTTGTGAAGGAAGGCGAGGATCGTTGCGGGAGTGCCCATCAAGAAGGAGAGAAGGAGAAGGGACTAGGAGAGCATCATATTCTTTGAGGCTTTATCTTCTTCTTCCCACGGGTCTTCAAGGGTAACGACGTGTTTTCCCCACTGTTTGATGAGGAGAAGTTGCGAAATTCGATTATTTGGGTTCGATCGTTTTGCTGTCAGTAGACGTTCGACTCTGTCCAGTACCTTGTGTGGTCAGTTTCGGGTTCTTAGAAGCTGCATTAGAAGTTTTGATCTGCTAGAGATATTTAGATAATGTTCTTAGCTTTCGGTGGCCAACAAGAACACCTGATTCCGACGTACGGATCAAAAGTTATGATCGTTTTAGTTTCTGCTGTCCAGAATTCTGACGAGATTGATCTGTTAATTTGTATTTTAATTTATGTTCATGTTAGAGGCAAATTCAGGGTTTCCACCCAACTAGATTGTTTTAGAAAACTTCATAACCTTTCCATAATGTCAAAGAACGCCCTAATCGGAGTTGTAGATCAAAAGTTATACTATGTTCTTTACTGCTGATCGTTTCGTTTGGGCAGAATCTGTCTTCTGTGTTCAACTGCCTGTTAGCTTGTTATTTTGGCCGAATTGGGTTATCTCGCCAACTAGAATGTTGTAGATATGTTCGTTAAGTTTCTTTAGGAACTGGGCTCACCTTGTTTCGAGTCCCGGGTCAATAGTTATGGTTATTTTTGTTCTACTGTCCAGATTCGATTCCGTGGTTGTGTTGCCTGTTTTCAGATTTGGGATTATGGCTATTTCTTCGGTATTCGGGAGGGTATTTTAGAACGTTAATGATAGTGTCTTGTACCGTGTTGTTCTTATTTCGAGTACTTACTTGTGTAGGCAGAGAGGCTTCAGGTTTAGGGGCACCGTCTTTGCCTACTCATGCGTCGCAACGCGAAAGGCAAGTACTTTGATGTTCATAAGTTTGGTGTATGATGCATGCTTGATGACTGTATTGTGTTCTTCTAATATCCACGAGAATATTCAAAGTTTATGTCCTTTTCTTATGTGTTATATATATGATGTCTTTCATAATTCATACTTCAGTTCATGCATCCTGTTCCATCTGCCTTCCACGGGAGTGGATTATAAGACCCATCAATTCCAGTATGGGCACGTAAGACCCACCAGTCCAATGTGGGCAGTTTTGGACACCCGTATGAAACGTTCTTCATACGGGATTGGGATCCCCGTATTTTGGTTAAATACGGGCTTAAGTGCAAACCGACGGGTTTGTCACTAGCTATACCGGTATAAGCACGTGTGCAGTCCATTCCTTTCAATCAATCCATTCATTTCATTCATTCATATATTCATTCGATGTTATGTTCTTATTCTTAAAAGATGTGGCCTTATTCATAATTGTTGTAAGTTCAATCATTCATTGTACTTGCTGAGTCTCGGACTCATTCTTGCTTTGTTTGTTTATTTTAGGTGATCGTTGATGATGGCTCTATCGGGAGGGAATAGACATGCACTATTCGTTCACTTCACCATATCTCAATTCAATAATAGGATTTGGTTCTAGCCTTCATTCGTTAATTGATGAACTGTAATAATTAAATTTAGATGTGGTTGAAAACCTCTCTATGTTAAGATTGATTATGTATTGCTTGTGATCTTCGATCACCCTTCGTTTACTTGCTTGAATTCAGACTATTGTCATGCCATGGTTCTATTAAATAGTGATCTCTTTATGTCATTAGCTGATATTATTCAAATTCTTCCGCATTATGGTTGTGTGTTAGATGATTTAGGTGACATATTGGCTTCTGAATAGCCAAGGTGTTACACTTTTTGGAAAGACAGTTAGTAAGACCCTCTGCTGATTGTATTCCATATACCCAATACAAGATACACAGGAGTAGGGTTATTATTCTCACCTGAGAAGGCCCGAACCTGTATAAAAATCTCCGTGTCTCTCTTGTCTGCGTGATCAATTGTGGAGACCCCCTGAATCAAACAATCTTTACGTAAGATCGGTTCTAAAACACCGACACGTACTATAAAAAGGCTTCAGTTAGAGAGAAAGAAGGGGCGAAGGGCAATCAGTAGCGGCACTAGCTTAAGTCTTTTCCACTGATTGTAACGAGCATACACAATACAATACACACAGGAGTACGGTTGTTATTCTCTCTGGAGAAGGCTCGAACCTGTATAAAAATCCTTATGTCTTACTGTCTGCATGATCAATTGTGGAGACCCCCCGAATCAAACAATCTTTACGTAAGATCGGTTCTAAAACACCGACAGTTGGCGCCATCCGTGGGGATCTTCTGGTAATTCCTTGTCAATAGTTTTTCTTTCCTCTTTGATGCTTCCATGGTAGGAGAGTGGAATGAGGAGAACTGGTTCAACTTGGCTGATTACACAGACATCGACATGGATGCCGATTTCGATTACGATTTGAGTATCGAATCATCCGATGGTGTTGCTGCCTCTGGAGATCTTTTATCAGATCTCAGAGACCACACCACTGACGGAGTTGAGGAGGGATCCTTATCCCCCACAACGATACGCCCAGATGAGGGACCAGTTTCCTCATGGGGCAAGTGTAACAGCCCTAGCTTAGGGTTTGTATTTCAAATGTAAAATTTTGAGGAGAAATAAAAACTTTTGTTGTCTCTTCAAGTCATTTGAAAGTTTCTACATTTTTCCTTAGCAATTTCCATTTTCTAGAATTAAATTCTTGTGAATGGAAATTGTTGTCAGCAAATTCTTAGCCTTCAGACTTGTGATCATCCTCTGCAAATATTTTTCTTAGCATCTTGATCATCCTATCTACCTCCCTGAATTATTTCACAATTTTTAGATTTTATTTGCTATTTCAAATGGCCAAGTCAAACTAGTTGAAAATCTGGTCAAACCCTTGGTCAGCATGCTTGTGAATTTTTTGCAGAACTTTTCAGTGCATAAAAAGTTCTGGAAAATTTATGCAAGGTTGATATCTGTCTCAAGTAGCTTCCATAAAAATTTCGAAATTTTTGGAGCACTGGAGCTATCTCTAAAAATTTCCCAAAACTTCTCTGTCTTTTAAATCGAATTCTGAAAATACTGTTTGTCGGGCCCAAACCACACTTGGGCTCGAGTCCGACCGCACTAATGGACTCGGTCGCGTCAACTAATCGCACCGCCCGAGTCCAATCGATCGTGACCGTCCGATGCAAATCGAACGATCCACGTGCGCGTATGCAACCGACCTGTCCGAATGCATACATCAATCTCGACCGTCCATCTCAGATCGAACGGTCGGCGCAAAAATGGTCGAGTCGAACCACTGGTTTGCGCCGCACCCAACTCTGGCTCGCGCCGCTCCGTTTCTTTCGCTGACTTGTGGGCCATCCCTGTCAGGTCATCCCCGCCACGTCACTTCGCCAGCGGCTCAGTAGCACCGCTCGCCACGCGCTCTCTCGCCACCGCGCATGCACGCTGCCACCTCGCTTCACCGGTCTTTTCACCGCCCACCGCTTCACCTCGCTGCCTCCGCCTACTCCTACAAAAGCCAACGAGGGTTTTCCCTACCTCGTTTTCGTCTCCATTGCCTTTCTTCTCCACTGAGCTCCAGGAGCCGTGAGCGTCGCTGCGACGCCTCCGAGCGTTTCAGCCGCTCCGGTGAGCTCCGGTCATCGCCGACCGCGTCACGGTGTGTTCCAACTCCCTGGGAAGTAAACCCCTCAAGGAATTTTGGATCTCATCGTCTGTGAAGCTGCGCGTGGGCTTTCTTCTCCAGGTCCGGCCGAAACCGCCTCTTCCGCCACCGTATCTTCTCCGGTGAGCTCCAACTCGATTCCTTGCTCGGTGAGCATCACCTGGACTCCACCTTTCTTTTCCACTCTCTCACACGTCCTCTCGTTCACCCCAGGCTCCTGTCACCGTTGACCGCCTTACGCCGCCGCGGGCTCTCGTCGCCGAGCCACTCCGGTGCCTCTCCGTCGTCGCCAAGCTCACCGGTGAGTTCCTGGAGCCTCACTGATGCTCATGCGCGCGCTAAATTTCATTGTCTTCCTCTCTGGTGCAGTCACACCTTGTCACCCCCACTGCCGGCCGCCGTGCTCCGTCGCCGCGCCGCCACCGTGCTTCTCCGACCAACCCGCGATCACCCTTAGCTTCAGTAACCTCTGGGCGACCCATTTTGGCCGTCGCACAGCCCGCGCCGCCACTTCCTCGCCGGCGGCAAGTTCAGGTCCAAAGCAGCCCGAGCCTCTCTGTTCTTCGGCTGTGTTCTTCTCTGTTTCTCTGTCAGTGGGGCCCACTCCTTCAAAAAAAGTTCCTTAGTTTCTAATCATGATTAGGAATGTTCTGTAGTTCACTCTCATGCATAATCATTTTGGTTTTGGGAGTTTGAAAGTTTTTAGTGTTGTTCTCTGTAATTATTTCCTGTTGTCGTTTCTGTTGTCAGTAACTAGATTTTAGTTTCATACTCATGCTTTGGATCCTTGTTTAGTGTTGGATGACTCCCTTTTGTTGTAGAGGTTAGCATGAAATCATTTAGTTAGTATCTTTAAGTTTCAAAGCTCTTGTTGTCATGTTTGATCATTAGGGATAGTTAGCTGATCATGTTATTGTCTCTGTACTTTTGCTTTATCAGTACATTAAGATTTGGTGTAGTAGCATCTGAATTGTGATAACCTTTCTTATGATGATGTGATACTTAGGTGTGTTAGTAGCTGAATTTTATTCTAGCCTAAATTCAATTAGAATTTTGTTTAGCATCTCATAGTTGGATACTTGACTAGTTATTGTTGTTAATAGCTTCCTGTAGGTTCTGTGAACTCAACTAATAATAGTTGTTTTGATGTGTTAACTTGATGATTAAATAATAGATGTGCACACAATCACCATCAAAGTCTGTCCAAAGTTTAAATCATATAAGAAGATTGATTTTGTGGTTAGCCTAATAAATAAGTGAGTGGATAGATCTATCACTTGAAAGCATGTCTTTTTGAAGCATCTCTGTAGCAGTTATTTGTTACTCCTTTTTTTGTGATGGTCTAGCCTCTGTGTATAATTTGGTGTTTGTGTTTGATGTTTGAGCTTTGTCGGTGTTATTCGTTCTTATTCGCTGTTTTGTCCAATCGTTAGGATTCGACATTTGCGGTAACCCTGAGAACGACCCTCCGCAACAAATTGAGCAACAGCAGCCAGGCAAGCAGTTTGATCATGATAATCCCAGTATTTTAAAGTCTAATATTTTGTTTCAGCTGTATGTATGCATTGCTTAATTTGTGTTAAATTGATTAGTTAAATCCGTAGCTGCATATCCTGTAGTCAAAATATTGATCTCTACTACCTGAGCCTAGGTTATTTGCTGTGATTAGAGGTCGTTGGATGATCTCTTGTCACTTAGTAGATCCGGTCAACTTGCTTAGACATGCTTAGCTATCGGTAGAATCAAGCGTTATCGACTTTAGTCGGTAACCTTGATCACACAAAATTTACTATAACTTTATGTTTTAGCATTTCGCTATGTTTAATTGCAAAATTAAAAATGAAAACAAAAATGATTTAGACTTGGACACAATGGTAAGACTGGTGTGATCTGTTGGGTGTGACCGAAAGGTGCCCGAGCCGCTTAAGGACCGAGTTACTTGCGCCACCGCATCGAGCATTTTGCGTGCTAACCACACTAGAGTATATGGGACCTCTCTTGACCTAGTACTTTGGCGTGTATTGGCTCCGGTCGCAGGAGGTCGCAGGAGGGACGGAGGTGGGAGCATGGTAGTTGTCCAAAAGCTTTATCCCGAGTGGGTAGTTGTCTTTTCGGCTTTACCATGTAAGCGTATGGATTTCTATCCATACGAGCGCTCGTAGTTAATACACAATATTGGAAAAGTCTCAGAGGACTTAGTGTGCAAAGATACCTTCGAAGTGTGCTTTGGCTTAAAGGCGATCCAAGTGTGGGTACATTGGTACACCTGCAGGTTAAAACTATTCGAATAGCCTCGCCCTAGGTTATGGACACGCTGATACGCCCCAAGAACTAGACTACAACATTTAAATTAAAACTTGATGGGTGGTACGAATGGGGATTCGTGCTATGTTGTGGTGATCATGGGATAGTCACTTCGTGGTTACTTGTATCTATCTTTATTTCGCATTATTTCAACAAGAAATGAATTGCAAACCTGCCTTCAAACTGTATTATATTATTGCAAATGAAAATTGGCTTTATGCAAATGAAACATATGGCCTCCACTAAACAAACTGCATGTAGCATATGAATAGGTCCGCTAGTTCACACGTCGTCTTGCGGGTACAAAGACAATCTTTGTACTCAGTGCTTTGCTTAATGTTTTTGTTGCAGAGGAAGAAGGTGAGCCCCAAGGGCCTCACTTACGTGAGTCAGGTTGCCGCTTCGTGGGCGACTAGACTTGGCGGTCCGGTCGATGCCTTGTGGGTTGGAGGCACGCGATTGGCTTTGTTTATAGCCATCTTATGGCACTTTTGCTTCATTGTCGTTCTTGTTTATTTGTGTATCTTGGCCTATCGGCCTTTGTGTGTAATAACTCTACTATTTGTTTATCTTCCGTTTGGTAGTGTGGTGTTTGGACTCTATGTTTGGAATGGAGTTGATGTCTAATTTTGTAACGGGTGTGTATCTGCTGCAGGAAGTATACATATCTCGAGGATCAATTTATTTGATTTGTGATGCTAGGACCGGGTGGTTGGTTAAGCATTACAAGCCAAATAAACTGGGGTCCTCACAAAGTTGGTATCAGAGCCATTCTGACCGTAGTAACCCAAGCATAGTCGTCCTTAGGATATTTTGAAAAAGCTTAATTTCAAAGTGTAAAAAGGGTTTATGAAAACCTAGGCAGATTCTCAGATTTTACTCCTTGCCTATCTTAGCCTTCTACTCTCATCTTACTCTAATTTGAGTTTAAAACTTGGTTTCTCTCTTTCCTTTCAAAAGATAGTTACTACCGGTAGAATCAGTCTTTGGGAGAACCATAGAGAATTAGTCTAATTAAAATTTGTGGGGGAGTAAGGGTAAGATATGTATGAGTTGCTAAGTGTCTGATTTTGTCAATTGGTTTTGTAACTTGCAAGTCTTGTGTTTATTTTGTGCTGTTAGTAAGTTATTTGCAGTGGGTTATCGACTTCGTGTTTTCCGGCTATTGTTAACTTGTCTTAGTGAAACAGGATGGCCGGAGAACGCGTGGCGCCAAGCAGTGGTCATGATGAGGAGCTTCCTCCTCCGACCATGGTGAGGTTCTCGCCGATCGAGCGAAACCGCATGGACCGACGCGCATCTTGGAGGTTATTGCTAGGAATACCTCCACTCGCCGCCCGTCTTTGGCGCCACCGCACTCGCGGGGACTTGCGAGTTCCTCCGCACGCGACCACCGACCTTCGCCCGCTCGAGGACCCTCTCGATGCGGATGATTGGTCGCGCATGGTTGAGCGAAAGCTCAACATAGCGCAGATGCCAGCGCAGATAAGGCACTCTTCGCGTCCCACCGGCTTGAGGGCGCAGGACTCTCATGGTGGGAGAACTATCTCGCCATGCAGCCCGGGCCATGTGGTCGCGTGGGAGGAGTTCGATCGCTTTTCGTCGGGCCCACATCCCGGATGGCCCGATGAAGTCAAGAAGAAGGAGTTCTCGCGCCAAGCAAGGCGCAAATCGTGACGAGTACTTGTACGAGTTTAATCACCGACTCGTTATGCTCGGGGAGGTGGCCTCGATGAGGCTAGCAGAGAAGTTTATGGATGGCTTGTCCGAGGAGCCGCAGGACGTGCTATCTATTGTGGACTTCGACTTTCGTGCCTTGGTAGATAAGGCCATTGTTGCCGAGCATAAGGCAAAGGCGTGGCGAGTCCCGCAAGCGCAAATGGGAGGCGCGACGATCCGCTTCACACCACCTCACTGCGTCTCGGTGGGCCAGCACCGATGGCCCGTTCTTTTGCTCCACCGCGCGAGGCCATCTCGCACCAGCTCTCACCCACCGCAGCCGTGTTTGACCACGTGCGCCGCGATCCAAGACAGAGCGGCCTCGCAATCCGGCGGCCGAGGTTACTTGTTTTATTGCCACAACAAGGGCCATTATGCGAATGCTCGCCTCGAGTGTTGCAGCAGCCCTCGTCCTAATGGAGGACGCGGCGGGAGTGGTCATCCACCACCGAAGATGATCCGAAGCCCGAGTGCGAGCAGCGGTCGAGTCAACCACCTTTCACCGAGGAGGCTCGGAGGCGCCGGATGTCGTGATGGGTACACTTCTTGTTAATTCGTCCCGCTGCAGATATTTGATTCTGAGCATCGCATTCTTTTATTTCAAGATCATTTGCTGCTGCTAGTGGTCTTCACCGTGTTCCTTTGGGAGTTCCTTTGCTCATCCGCTCTCCGGGTGGAGATGAGAGCCGATTCTGATGTCGGGATGTTCCTATCATAGTCAGAGGAGTGGGGTTTTTGGCAAACCTTATTTTGCTCAGTTCAGCGAGTCTGGATGTGATTCTTGGCATGGATTGGTTGTCCCAACACTTGGGACAAATCGATTGTGCCAGGAAGATTGTCTATCTCACCAGCCCTTCAGGCGAGCAAGTCGGTTTTTCCCCGCAGCTGCAAGGGTCGCACCTTTGTGCACTTGTAACCAAGCCAGCTTTGAAGATTCAGGAGGTTCCTACTGTTTGTGATTTTGAGGATGTTTTCCCTGATGACTTGCCCGGGATGCCTCCGGTTCGAGACCTTGAGTTCGTCATTGAGTTGCTGCCCGGTACTACCCCTATCTCGAAGGCGCCGTATCGGATGCCTCCCAATGAGCTAGAAGAATTGAAGAAGCAGCTTGGTGAGCTCCAAGCGAAAGGTTTCATCCGTCCCAGTTCATCTCCTTGGGGTTGTCCGGTGATCTTTGTGAAGAAGAAGGACAAGACTTTGCGCATGTGTGTTGATTACCGTCCTCTCAATGAGGTGACGGTGAAGAACAAATATCCTCGCCCGCATTGATGATCTGCTTGATCGCTTGATGGAGCCTGTGTGTTCTCAAAGATTGATTTGAGAATGGGGTATCATCAGTCGATCGATCGAGGATATTCCAAGACGGCTTTCACTACTCGTTATGGGTCAGACGAGTACACCGTCATGTCTTTTGACTTAACCAATGCTCCACTTTGTTCATGAACTTAATGAATTCAGTATTCATGGAGTTTTGGACCAATTTGTGGTGGTCTTCATTGATGATATTCTTATTTATTCCAAGATCAAGCAGAGCATCTTGAGCATCCAAGATTGTTTTGGGCAAATTGCGGAACACCGCTTATATGCAAAGTTCAAGAAATGCGAGTTCGTTGAAGGAAGTGGCATTCTTGGGCCATGTTCTTTCAATTTGAGGCGTAGGCTGTGGATCCCAAAGAAAGTCGCGATGTTCTATCTTGGGGTCAGCCCAAGTCAGTCACTGATGTGCGGAGTTTTCTTGGTTTAGCAGGCTACTACCGCCGCTTTATCGAGAACTTCTCCAAAATCGCAAAGCCGATGACTGAATTGCTCAAGAAGGATAAGAAGTTTGTGTGGTCCTCTGCTTGTGATGAGAGCTTTCAGGAGCTCAAGCAGCGATTGACTTCAGCCCCAGTCCTTACTCTTCCTGATATCCACAAGAGCTTCGATATTTATTGCGATGCCTCTCGTCAGGGACTTGGATGTGTTCTTATGCAGGAAGGCAAGGCAGTTGCCTATGCATCCAGGCAGTTGAGACCTCACGAGCGCAATTATCCCACCCATGATTTAGAGTTGGCTGCTGTGGTGCATGCACTCAAGATTTGGCGGCATTATATGATCGGTAACCGCTGTGAGGTGTATTCCGACCACAAGAGTTTAAAATACTTGTTCACTCAACAGATCCAACCTCGAGCGGAGGAGATGGCTAGAATTGATCAAAGATTATGACATGGGTATTCAGTATCATCCTGGCAAGGCCAATGTGGTTGCTGATGCACTTAGCCGAAAGGTATATTGCAATACTCTGATGATCCAGGAGCAGCAACCTGCACTTCTTGCAGAATTTCAGCGTCTCAACTTGGGATTGGTTGAGCATGGTTCCCTTGCTGCCTTGGTTGTGCAACCAACCTTGGTGGATCAAATCAAGTCAGCACAGCAGTCAGATGTTGGTATGGGTAAAATCAAGCAGAACATCGAGAATGGATCAGCCAAATGTTTTACAGAAGATGAGCACTGTGTTGTGTGGTTTGGGCAGCGTCTTGTGGTCCCAAAGGTCCCCGAGTTGCGGGATTTGATTCTCCAGGAGGCCCATGATTCCCCCTTGTCCATCCATCCCGGGGCCACTAAAATGTACCAAGATCTGCGTCAGAGATTCTGGTGGACTCGCATGAAGCGCGAGATTGCCAGGTTCGTTGCCAGATGTGACATATGTTGTCGTGTCAAGGCCGAGCATCAGTGTCCAGCAGGTCTTCTTCAGCCTTTACCTATACCAGAGTGGAAGTGGGATTCTGTAGGTATGGATTTTATCACTGGTCTGCCCCGTACTCCTGCGGGGAAGGATGCGTTATGGGTTATCATTGATCGATTGACGAAGGTGGCCCATTTCCTTCCAGTGCGATCGAAGATTGATGTGAATCAGCTAGCGGATCTTTACATATCCCGCATTGTGAGTCTGCATGGTGTGCCACGAACGATAGTGTCAGATCGTGGTTCTCTTTTCACTTCCGATTTTGGCACGATCGCAGGAGGCCATGGGTACCGTCTTCGTTCAAATTTCACCTATCATCCTCAGACTGATGGTCAGACGGAGCGCGTCAATCAGGTGCTTGAAGATATGCTCCGTGCTTGTGTTCTTTCCTATGGAAAGAATTGGAAGAAGTGCCTACCGCTTGCCGAGTTCTCTTACAACAACAGCTTCCAGGCTAGTCTCGGTATGGCACCATTTGAGGCTTTGTATGGGCGGCGCTGCAGAACACCGTTGAACTGGTCAGAAACTGGTGAAAGGCAGTTCTTTGGCCCAGACTCAATTAATGAGGCCGAGAACCAAGTGCAGTTGATTCGTGAGCACTTGCGCGTAGCTCAGTCCAGGCAGAAGAGCTATGCAGATCGGCGTCGCCGTGAGTTGAGTTTCCAGCCCAATGACTTTGTGTATCTCAAAGTCTCACCTCTGAAGGGACATCGTCGTTTTGGTGTCAAGGGCAAATTGGCTCCTCGGTATGCTCGGGCCTTATCGCGTCATCAAGAAAGTGGGAGCCGTTGCATACCGGTTGGAGTTGCCAGCTACACTTGAGGGGGTGCATGATGTTTTCCATGTGTCGCAATTGAAGAAGTGCCTCCGTGTTCCGGTTGAGGAAACACCATTGGAAAATATCGATGTGCAGGAAGATCTGTCTTATCGCGAGCGTCCCGTTCGTATCCTCGAAGAAGCTGAACGCAGAACAAGGAACCGTGTGATCAAGTTCCTTAAAGTTCAGTGGTCGAACCACTCCGAGGATGAAGCCACTTGGGAACGGGAAGATCGTCTCCGAGCAGATTACCCATCCTTCTTCTCCCAGTGATCAGAATCTCGGGGCGAGATTCCTGTAAGGGGGGAGATTTATAACATCCCTAGCTTAGGGTTTGTATTTCAAATGTAAAATTTTGAGGAGAAATAAAAACTTTTGTTGTCTCTTCAAGTCATTTGAAAGTTTCTACATTTTTCCTTAGCAATTTCCATTTTCTAGAATTAAATTCTTGTGAATGGAAATTGTTGTCAGCAAATTCTTAGCCTTCAGACTTGTGATCATCCTCTGCAAATATTTTTCTTAGCATCTTGATCATCCTATCTACCTCCCTGAATTATTTCACAATTTTTAGATTTTATTTGCTATTTCAAATGGCCAAGTCAAACTAGTTGAAAATCTGGCCAAACCCTTGGTCAGCATGCTTGTGAATTTTCTGCAGAACTTTTCAGTGCATAAAAAGTTCTGGAAAATTTATGCAAGGTTGATATCTGTCTCAAGTAGCTTCCATAAAAATTTCGAAATTTTTGGAGCCCTGGAGCTATCTCTAAAAATTTCCCAAAACTTCTCTGTCTTTTAAATCGAATTCGAAATATCGCTTGTCGGGCCCGAACCACACTTGGGCTCGAGTCCGACCGCACTAATGGACTCGGTCGCGTCAACTAATCGCACCGCCGAGTCAATCGATCGTGACCGTCCGATGCAAATCGAACGATCCACGTCGCGCGTATGCAACCGACCTGTCCGAATGCATACATCAATCTCGACCGTCCATCTCAGATCGAACGGTCGGCGCAAAAATGGTCGAGTCGAACCACTGGTTTGCGCCGCACCCAACTCTGGCTCGCGCCGCTCCGTTTCTTTCGCTGACTTGTGGGCCATCCTGCCGAGGTCATCCCGCCACGCCACTTCGCCACCTCAGCGCACCGCTCGCCGCTTCGCTCTCGCGGCCGCGCCTACATGCACGCTGCCACCTCGCCTCACCAGTCTTTTCACCGCCCACCGCTTCACCTCGCTGCCTCCGCCTACTCCTACAAAAGCCAACGAGGGTTTTCCCTACCTCGTTTTCGTCTCCATTGCCTTTCTTCTCCACCGAGCTCCGGAGCCGTGGCGCCGCCGCGACGCCCGAAGCGTTCGGCCGCTCCGTGAGCTCGGTCATCGCCGATCGCGTCACGGTGTGTTCCAACTCCTGGGAAGTAAACCCCTCAAGGAATTTTGGATCTCATCGTCTGTGAAGCTGCGCATGGGCTTTCTTCTCCAGGTCCGGCCGAAACCGCCTCTTCCGCCACCGTATCTTCTCCGGTGAGCTCCAACTCGATTCCTTGCTCGGTGAGCATCACCGACTCCACCTTTCTTTTCCACTCTCTCACACGCCCTCGTTCACCCTGTGCCTCGCCACCGCTGACCGCCTTACGCCGCGCGGGCTCGCCGCCGAGCCACTCCGGTGCCTCTCCGTCGCCGCCAAGCTCACCGGTGAGTTCCTCGAGCCTCACCGATGCTCATGCGCGCGCTAAATTTCATTGTCTTCCTCTCGTGCGGTCACACCTTGTCACCCCATCGCCGCCGCCGTGCTCGCCGCCGCCGCCACCGTCTTCTCCGACCAACCCGCGATCACCCTTAGCTTCGTAACCTCTGGCGACCCATTTTGGCCGTCGCGACACCGCGCCGCCACTTCTCGCCGGCAAGTTCAGTCCAGAGCAGCCGAGCCTCTCTGTTCTTGGTGTGTTCTTCTCTGTTTCTCTGTCGGGGGCCTCTCTTCAAAAAAGTTCCTTAGTTTCTAATCATGATTAGGAATGTTCGTAGTTCACTCTCATGCATAATCATTTTGGTTTTGGGAGTTTGAAAGTTTTTAGTGTTGTTCTCTGTAATTATTTCTGTTGTCGCTTTCATTTGTCAAGAACTAGATTTTAGTTTCATACTCATGCTTTGGATCCTTGTTTAGTGTTGGATGACTCCCTTTGTTGTAGAGGTTAGCATGAAATCATTTAGTTAGTATCTTTAAGTTTCAAAGCTCTTGTTGTCATGTTTGATCATTAGGGATAGTTAGTGATCATGTTATTGTCTCTGACTTTTGCTTTATCAAGACATTAAGATTTGGTGTAGTAGCATCCGAATTGTGATAACCTTTCTTATGATGATGTGATACTTAGGTGTGTTAGTAGCTGAATTTTATTCTAGCCTAAATTCAATTAGAATTTTGTTTAGCATCTCATAGTTGGATACTTGACTAGTTATTGTTGTTAATAGCTTCCTGTAGGTTACGTGAACTCAACTAATAATAGTTGTTTTGATGTGTTAACTTGATGATTAAATAATAGATGTGCACACAATCACCATCAAAGTCTGTCCAAAGTTTAAATCATATAAGAAGATTGATTTTGTGGTTAGCCCAATAAATAAGTGAGTGGATAGATCTATCACTTGAAAGCATGTCTTTTGAAGCATCTCTGAGAGTGCTTATTTGTTACTCCTTTTTTGTGATGGTCTAGCCTCTGTATAATTTGGTGTTTGTGTTTGATGTTTGAGCTTTGTCGGTGTTATTCGTTCTTATTCGCTGTTTTATCCAATCGTTAGGATTCGACATTTGCGGTAACCCTGAGAACGACCCTCCGCAACAAATTGAGCAACAGCAGCCAGGCAAGCAGTTTGATCATGATAATCCCAGTATTTTAAAGTCTAATATTTTGTTTCAGCTGTATGTATGCATTGCTTAATTTGTGTTAAATTGATTAGTTAAATCCGTAGCTGCATATCCTGTAGTCAAAATATTGATCTCTACTACTTGAGCCTAGGTTATTTGCTATGATTAGAGGTCGTTGGATGATCTCTTGTCACTTAGTAGATCCGGGTCAACTTGCTTAGACATGCTTAGCTATCGGTAGAACTGGGCGGTTATCGACTTTAGTCGGTAACCTTGATCACACAAAATTTACTATAACTTTATGTTTTAGCATTTCTGCTATGTTTAATTGCAAAATTAAAAATGAAAACAAAAATGATTTAGACTTGGGCACAATGGTAAGACTCGTGTGATCTGTTGGGTGTGACCGAAAGGTGCCCAGTCCGCTTAAGGACCGAGTTACTTGCGCCACCGTCTCGAGCATTTTGCGTGCTAACCACACTAGAGTATATGGGACCTCTCTTGACCTAGTACTTTGGCGTGTATTGGCTCCGGTCGCAGGAGGTTGCAGGAGGGACGGAGGTGGGAGCATGGTAGTTGTCCAAAAGCTTTATCCCGAGTGGGTAGTTGTCTTTTCGGCTTTACCATGAAAGCGTATGGATTTCTATCCATACGAGCGGCTCGTAGTTAATACACAATATTGGAAAAAGTCTCGTAGGACTTAGCTGTGCAAAGATACCTTCGAAGTGTGCTTTGGCTTAAAGGCGGTCAAAGTGTGGGTACATTGGTACACCCTGCAGGTTAAAACTATTCGAATAGCCTCGCCCTAGGTTATGGACACGCCTGATCGCCCCAAGAACTAGACTACAACATTTAAATTAAAACTTGATGGGTGGTACGAACTGGGATTCGTGCTATGTTGTGGTGACTATTGGGATAGTCACTTCGGTGGTTACTTGTATCTATCTTTATTTCGCAGATTATTTCAACAAGAAAATGAATTGCAAACCGCCTTCAAACCGTATTATATTATTGCAAATGAAAATTGGCTTTATGCAAATGAAACATATGGCCTCCACTAAACAAACCTGCATGTAGCATATGAATAGGTCCGCTAGTTCACACGTCGGTCTTGCGGGTACAAAGACAATCTTTGTACTCGTGTGCTTTGCTTAATGTTTTGTTGCAGAGGAAGAAGGTGAGCCCCAAGGGCCTCACTTCGTGAGTCAGTTGCCGCTTCGTGGGCGACTAGACTTGGCGGTCCGGTCGATGCCTTGTGGGTTGGAGGCACGCGATTGGCTTTGTTTATAGCCATCTTATGGCACTTTTGCTTCATTGTCGTTTTGTTTATTTGTGTATCTTGGCCTATCGGCCTTTGTCCGTAATAA
Organism: Ampelocalamus luodianensis; assembly: GCA_036346255.1. Taxonomy (NCBI): domain Eukaryota; kingdom Viridiplantae; phylum Streptophyta; class Magnoliopsida; order Poales; family Poaceae; genus Ampelocalamus; species Ampelocalamus luodianensis. The sequence goes on from CM070637.1 coordinate 18,741,535, forward strand.
CTCTACTATTTGTTTATCTTCCGCTTGGTAGTGTGGTGTTTGGACTCTATGTTTGGAATGGAGTTGATGTCTAATTTTGTAACGGGGTGTGTATACTGCTTTCTGGGAAGTATACATATCTCGATGATCAATTTATTTGATTTGTGATGCTAGGACCGGGTGGTTGACCGGGTGGTTGGTTAAGCATTACAAGCCAAATAAACTGGGGTCCTCACAGCATGGGTCAATTCGACCACAAACAGGATTGCCTCAAGACAGACTCACAACACGACGAGAGTTTTTCCTCCGAGTGTTCGAGTCCCTTTAAGGCAGTACGACCTGGCGAGACAAGTTCTGGAAGCCATCATTCCAGACCTTCATCGGCACCAGGTGTAACACCCCAACTCACAAAGAGCCTGGAATGCTACTGGAACTAAACTAACCTAGCACAAATTACAAATTTTTGGCAGAGCCTCCTTTATTTAGTCAGCTATATCGAGAGTTCAATATCAAATCATGGCATATAACGAAATCTCATAAACAAGCTTACTCAATCTTGCATGATAATTCAAGAGTAAACCAGGACCGGCCATCTCATTATTACAAATAAACTGAAACTCAAACCAAACCATCTATGGGTGATATTCAAACAGTCTATTTGTTTCAAAATTGAAGCTAAGTGGCCAACGCCTTAAAAGTGTGAGGTAGTGAGTGCATCCAGTAACTACACCCTCCCATGCATGTTGTTCCTGCCAATGGTACCTAAAACACATTAAAGCAAGAGTGAGCCCAAAGACTCAGCAAGTATCAACAACGCCTTAAACATAAACTCAAACATAGCATCGATAATCCACAATATCATTACACTAAACATAGCCATTTATCTCATGATATGCAACCAATGCAATGCTCCTTTGAACTTTATCTCTTTTCGCATTTTACTGGTAATGCGGGGTATACAACCGTCGCTGTATACCCTTGCCTGTGCCCTCTGGCACAGGGACCAAGAGCCTATACACCACATGTATAGGGACCTTTGCCCATCATCTTAATGATGGGGACCTCTTTGTTCATAGCCCACATTCCACGAATGTGGGGACCTCAAGCCCGTCATCTTACATGACGGGGACCTCAACTGTATGTGCTTGGTCACCACGTGACCAAGGCACCTGTATGCTCTCAACATGCATATGCACCATGATAACATTTTCATAAGTAGGAATACAACATATTCTCATTAACATGTAAGCGATAACAACATGCGGAAGAACCTTTAACCATAACCAGCAGTCATCAAGATAAATAGTAACTCATCTCATATCAGGCATGCATGGCTATACGAACAAGATACACCACAATCACATCATGCAAGCATACATATATTATAGCCCGAACACTTGCCTCAACTGTGCGAGAACGGTGGACGTGAAGAGGGTGCTGCCCCTGGAACCACGCTCCCACCTGAATATTAAGATAACCCAATCTAAGACCAACATACTGAACCAAGAGCATAAGAACAACACAAATGCACTTGCTAAACCCCCCAAGTGTTTCCCATCTTCCAATTTCTAGCGATCGATTTGGCGCACACTGTAGACAGTCAACTTCTAAAATACATAACTTTCTTCTCAGGAATCCAAATAAGATGATCTTAGACTTTCTGAAAAGGTAATTAAATTACCTAAATAAACTTAGTTGGAGAGCCCTTCTGATTCTTCCATTTACTTCCCCTACCAAGCCAATCTACAGAACATCAGAATTCACGTCGGGTTCTTTGGACAGTACACTAAAACCACCATAACTTTTGCTAAGAAGGTCCAAATCTTGCGTTCTTTATCTATATTAAAAGGTATGGAAAATACCTACATTTTTTGTTATACTGAGATCCTCTGATTTTGTCATTAACTAATAGTTTAATTCAGTTTTCTACAGACTGTCAGGAAGTTGACAGATTAACCAGACAGCGGCACTAAACAATTCATAACTTTCTAACCGTTAATCGGATTTGGACGTTCTTGGCGGACATTGAAAGCTAAGAACAAGACCTACATAACTCTAGGAGATCAAAACTCCTAATTCTGCCTTTAAAGCCACTAAAAAGACCACGCAACATTCTGGTCAGAATTAACTTTCTACTGCAGCAATACGATCTAATCAAATTTGAACCAAAACACATCTACCACTAATCAAACGATGAGGATCGGCATTCGTTACCCTTGTAGCAACCAGGAAGTAGGCGGGAGAACCTTGGAGAAGATGATCCTCCTCCTCCTCCCTCTTCTTCTTCTCTTCTACCATGGCCGGCGACATATAGGGCTTGTCCCTCCTTCCTTTTTCTGGCATCAATGGAGGGGAGACCACCCATGGTTGGAGATGGACAGCAAGGGATGCAAGGGGGAGGTGCTGGACAGGGAGGAGGCGCAAGGGGGAAGAGGAAGTGGCGGCCAAGGGAGGGGAAGAGGGAATAGGTGGGGGCGGCTACGGTTTTGGGGGAGGGGTGGCGCCTCCCCCCCTATGGCCGGCCAGCCCCACATGGGCCTAGGCCCAAGCCCAGGTTGCCAACTAAACGCGGAAAACCCCCTCTCATTTCCTGATTTGGTGATTTTCTAAAAGAACCCTCCTCCCGATTAATTAATCTCTCCCGATTAAATTAATTTAACCCGATTATTGGCTTCTCACACTTCCGGAGTATTACATTCTACCCTCCTTAACAGGATTCGACCCCGAATCTAAACACGCTTAAGCGAAAGAACAACCACGACTGAGAACGAACAACGATAACCACGTACCTGTTGTGAACAACACCGGCTAAAGCTCATGCACGCGAAACTCCAACTTCCCAAGTAGCCTCTCCCTCGGACTGAAAATACCACAACACAACGACGTAACACGATGTCTGAACTAACACTCAACCCGGTACTTCGGTACACGATCGACAAGACTCGATGGTAAGATCTCACTCGACGGTCAACGGCACAAACGAAACCTCAAACTCGGATCTCCTGTACTCACTCAACACGAGAACATACAAGACATTACGTACTCGCGCACGCACTCGAGATGCCCAAGCGATCGCCAACTAGCAAAACAACCCAATGTATTTTGGGTTAACCTTCCCAATGATACGAATCACACGACATGCACATAGAACACGTAACTCGTGTTCCCCCTCTCAATTAAACTCTTCACCAAAGCAAGGATCACCTCCTTTAACCAGAAACATACGACAAAACTCTCTTTAAGCAAACTCTTTTACCAACAAAACCCATCTGAAAAACGAAAGATTCACATCGCAACTAAGCGTTACCAGCTCGATACTAAAGAGTCAAATCCAGAAATAGAAATTTCATCACGAAAAACCTTTTGACCTTCCAAGTGGCAGTTTGCGAATAAACGTCACAAAAACCAAAGGAGGAATCATTTTAAATGCCTAAATCAAAAACTTCCTTTATTCTTCCTGAACCGATAAGAACCACACATACCAAAATCGAGTCAAACTCAACTTACAAAAGACATTGGTCAACAGCACAAAACTCAAACGAGAATCGAGGAAACGATTCACTTCTTTGAGAAAGTATCAATTTCTCAATATCTCTTTTAGGAATAAAATCTCTCTCAACTTTGGAATTTCAGTTCATCGCAAAACACACTAACTCATCCCTCTTAACATGACATTCTCAACGTTACGCTCAAGTCGAAATACATCATCCATGCCTCCGTATAAAGGCTCTATCGACGCCACCAAAACTTTATCTCCACAACTCCTCTATCGACATGATTAATGTGACAGATGACTTCAATGCATCTCAAAATAGATCACACATGCAATCACATCACCTCAATCTTTTAGGAATAAACAACTTGGAATTTCCACTCACATTCATATACTTCATCAAAAAGGGCTCTATCAATAATCATCCCACTATTCGAAATCCACCCTTAATCTACTTCTCTACACATAATCATTGGGCGTCCCAAGTCCTAGCATAAAAATGCAAAGCCGAAATTAAACTCCAAAACTCCTACAGTGAACTTCTCATAAAGAAGATAGGGAAAACCTCTAATTAAAATCCCTAAAAATTCTCACAGCCCATACATACTCGCGCATTAACATCTTCTTGACCTAATTATCTTTGTAAAGATTCTAACTCTTAAAGAGTTACTTACTAAGTCCAAGTCTTTCCTGGCAATAATCCAATCATCCCGTCTACCTCATTAATCACTTTAACGATCAGATTACTTCGCTAATACTACTCTCATTGCAACACTATCATAATTCATCTGCACAACCGTGCAAGGTACTCAATCGCGACACTCTAATACATTGATCAAGATTCCCATCCTCTCGAAAATTCTAATGTTCCACCCGAATTGAACAAAGGATCTTGGATCATAAATCTCCATAAGTTCTAATAGTTGCAATAATGCAATTAGTTTAACCTCCAAAGACAATCTTCTAATGAGTTAAACTTCTCTCAAAGAATTATATTACGAAATTATTTCATCCTCCAATGCTCATCGAATAACTTCCAACCCAAAGTTTCATAATTACAATTATTAAACACCTCAAAAGACTCCGGTGAAACGAGTAGATTGATTCTTTCTCAAAAGAAAGAGCTAATGGAATCAATTTTCATCAACTAAGAAAACATGTGCCACCCGCAGTGAACACAGGACCAAGGAAAAAAAATAGTCACTTAGGCAAGGTACTCGGAAAATATAAGGAAAACCAACGATGAGGCTCAAGCCCTATTGAAAGCGAATACCAAACCACAAAAGAGAAAAAACGTAATGCCCCTTGAAAATTGATAAACCCTTATGGAACAATTGTATCAGGTTCAAGCACACTCAAATAACTGCAAGATGCGAAACATCTTAAATCTCAAACACTTATACTTCACTCTTTCTTTTACAAGGAAAGTTATTCTCTGTGATTACTACATCTCTTTGCCAGCTTAAACATGATAAGCTCTAAAAATCCAAATCACAGAAACCACTTAAGAACCAATAAAATCTTTCGACATGTCACTTGCTCGAATCAAACTCAATCACCACAATACTCAAGAGGTCCAAATAATCACAACCGCAAAACTCGAAACACCTTTACTAAATCCAAATTACGAAAGACGATCAAATTACTTTATTTATAAAAGATTCATCACCACACACACAAGTCACAATCTCTTGCAGATAATCTTACTAACATCAAGAATAATACACTATGAACACGAATTTTTATCATCAACTATTTCATTAGAAAGCCCCCAAAGTTTCATCAAATTGTTTCATACTACCTTTTCATCCCATCTTCAAAACGAGTGTATACCAAAACCATACTACCCCACTACAACAACCTCTTAAGTTTAGAAGGGGTCTACTACACAATTGAAAAGGTCCTACCAAAACTCTTTCATCAAGGAAACATTATCATCCGATGTTTTCACAGTCATGCAGGCATAAGCCACCTATTAACACGTTTCAGTTCAACTTTTTGTGATGCTCAACATCAAACTTCAACACACGCATGCTTATACTCCAACCATTGTTGTTATCAACTGGCTTCATTATGAAATCCAGTTGCTACCTATTTTTTTTTTCAAGTCACATGGATAATTACAAGCACATATTCAATTGTTCCTCCTCATATGTGGATTTTGGCAAACATACACTAAAACTTCAAAAAAAATCGAAATCTTCTATCGATCAAAAGTCTCAATAACACTACAACAAATTTCATTGAGTCACTCTATATAGAGGAACTATATAGATCTCTTCCCATAAGTTCTAAAACCACCCATACTCAATCCCTTCAACCGATTGAACACAATATCGATAATTAATCATACTAAGGAATATGTAAATCTGGCATTTCCTCTAGTTTCCCTTTCCACACAATTAAATTAATCCATTGGAACCAATGAACCCAACAAGTTTAGCAACCTAAACAGTTTTAATGATCATACTAGTTCATCAATGTTCCATACTTCTTAATATCTCTTTTGACTCCAAATAAGTATGGACATACTCTCAATCACAACTCATATATACAGTTCATCAAGAACTAGTAGATGACAACATCAACTTAATCAATTTTACTTCCAAGGTTACTAATTAATATTAATTACGTACCACACCAATGACTCAACTTGATACCCATACCATAACGAGTTATTTGATTACAATCTTTGATTTAACCATAACGAGGCATCACAAAAGGATTTTAACAATTTCCACCAGAAAAGAAATGCATTAAACTTCAACACTCGGAATAATCCAAAAGAAATACATAGAGCCAAAGCTTTCTCATGCTAACAAACTTGCAACAGAAACTCTCATTACCCCAAACTATCAAACGAATACATGAGTCATTCTTTTCCAATGAGAAAGAAGAGACAACCATGGAATTATCAATATTACCAATTGAGGAAGATCACAAGTAGTAAAAACAGCTCAACAGTCGGAAAACAATAATTGTTTCAGAGAACCATTAGAGACCATTGAAACACAACAACTAACATGAATCACGAACCCAAGAGAAATTCATCATCCACCACAGAACAAGAATTTGCGAAGATTTGAGGTCAAGAAAGAAATCAACTTTCTAAAGCAACTCACGCTCAACTCCTGCAACTATTGTATTCAGGGTAACTACTCTATTCGTCTACCACGAACGGTGGTATAACCTGACAAAGTCCAAGGCCACAACCACGACCTCCACTTCTTAACAACCATTATCGACACGCATAAACAACACAATCACATATGATTATACATGATCATCTCATGGCAATTATAGAATAGATTCATTGATATAGAATATCATAACATATCATAGCATAGACAAGAAAGATAGTACAGAGGCAATTCAATAATTGTTCAACAAATGAAACATAACTACAGATAATGCGGAAGCAATGTAATTCCCAACCCCACCTACTGTGCACAGTGTGTCAATTTAATATTTTTCTATTAACCACGGACCTAAAGCCCGCTCTGATACCAACTGTAACACCCCAACTCACAAAGAGCACGGAATGCTCTGAACTAAACTAACCTAGCACAAATTACAAATTTTCGGCAGAGCCTCCTTTATTTAGTCAGCTATATCGAGAGTTCAATATCAAATCATGGCATATAACGAAATCTCATAAACAAGCTTACTCAATCTTGCATGATAATTCAAGAGCAAACCAGGACCGGCCATCTCATTATTACAAATAAACTGAAACTCAAACTAAACCATCTATGGGTGATATTCAAACAGTCTATTTGTTTCTAAATTGAAGCTAAGTGGCCAATGCCTTAAAAGTGTGAGGTAGTGAGTGCATCCAGTAACTACACCCTCCCATGCATGTTGTTCCTACCAATGGTACCTAAAACACATTAAAGCAAGAGTGATCCCAAAGACTCAGCAAGTATCAACAAGGCCTTAAACATAAACTCAAACATAGCATCGATAATCCACAATATCATTACACTAAACATAGCCATTTATCTCATGATATGCAACCAATGCAATGCTCCTTTGAACTTTATATCTTTTCGCATTTTACCGGTAATACGGGGTATACAACCGTCGCTGTATACCCTTGTATGTGCCCTCTGGCACAGGGACCAAGAGCCTATACACCACATGTATAGGGACCTTTGCCCATCATCTTAATGATGGGGACCTCTTTGTTCATAGCCCACATTCCACGAATGTGGGGACCTCAAGCCCGTCATCTACATGACGGGGACCTCAACTATATGTGCTTGGTCACCACGTGACCAAGGCACCTGTATGCTCTCAACATGAATATGCACCATGATAACATTTTTATAAGCAGGAATACAACATATTCTCATTAACATGTAAGCGATAACAACATGCGGAAGAACCTTTAACCATAACCAGCAGTCATCAAGATAAACGATAACTCATCTCATATCGGCATGCATGGCTATACGAACAAGATACACCACAATCACATCATGCAAGCATACATATATTATAGCCCGAACACTTGCCTCAACCGTGCGAGAACGGTGGACGCGAAGAGAGTGCTGCCCCTGGAACCACGCTCCCACCTGAATATTAAGATAACCCAATCTAAGACCAACATACTGAACCAAGAGCATAAGAACAACACAAATGCACTTGCTAAACCCCCCAAGTGTTTCCCAACTTCCAATTTCTAGCGATCGATTTGGCGCACACTGTAGACAGTCAACTTCTAAAATACATAACTTTCTGCTCAGGAATCCAAATAAGATGATCTTAGACTTTCTGAAAAGGTAATTAAATTACCTAAATAAACTTAGTTGGAGAGCCCTTCTGATTCTTCCATTTACTTCCCCTACCAAGCCAATCTACAGAACATCAGAATTCACGTCGGGTTCTTTGGACAGTACACTAAAACCACCATAACTTTTGCTAAGAAGGTCCAAATCTTGCGTTCTTTATCTATATTAAAAGGTATGGAAAATACCTACATTTTTTGTTATACTGAGATCCTCTGATTTTGTCATTAACTAATAGTTTAATTCAGTTTTCTACAGACTGTCAGGAAGTTGACAGATTAACCAGACAGCGGCACTAAACAATTCATAACTTTCTAACCGTTAATCGGATTTGGACGTTCTTGGCGGACATTGAAAGCTAAGAACAAGACCTACATAACTCTAGGAGATCAAAACTCCTAATTCTGCCTTTAAAGCCACTAAAAAGACCACGCAACATTCTGGTCAGAATTAACTTTCTACTCGCAGCAATACGATCTAATCAAATTTGAACCAAAACACATCTACCACTAATCAAACGATGAGGATCGGCATTCGTTACCCTTGTAGCAACCAGGAAGTAGGCGGGAGAACCTTGGAGAAGATGATCCTCCTCCTCCTCCCTCTTCTTCTTCTCTTCTACCATGGCCGGCGACATATAGGGCTTGTCCCTCCTTCCTTTTTCTGGCATCAATGGAGGGGAGACCACCCATGGTTGGAGATGGACAGCAAGGGATGCAAGGGGGAGGTGCTGGACAGGGAGGAGGCGCAAGGGGGAAGAGGAAGTGGCGGCCAAGGGAGGGGAAGAGGGAATAGGTGGGGGCGGCTACGGTTTTGGGGGAGGGGTGGCGCCTCCCCCCCTATGGCCGGCCAGCCCCACATGGGCCTAGGCCCAAGCCCAGGTTGCCAACTAAACGCGGAAAACCCCCTCTCATTTCCTGATTTGGTGATTTTCTAAAAGAACCCTCCTCCCGATTAATTAATCTCTCCCGATTAAATTAATTTAACCCGATTATTGGCTTCTCACACTTCCGGAGTATTACATTCTACCCTCCTTAACAGGATTCGACCCCGAATCTAAACACGCTTAAGCGAAAGAACAACCACGACTGAGAACGAACAACGATAACCACGTACCTGTTGTGAACAACACCGGCTAAAGCTCATGCACGCGAAACTCCAACTTCCCAAGTAGCCTCTCCCTCGGACTGAAAATACCACAACACAACGACGTAACACGATGTCTGAACTAACACTCAACCCGGTACTTCCAGGTACACGCATCAGACAAGACTCGATGGTAAGATCTCACTCGACGGTCAACGGCACAAACGAAACCTCAAACTCTGGATCTCCCAGGTACTCACTCAACACGAGAACATACAAGACATTACGTACTCCGCGCACGGACTCGAGACTGTCCAAGCGATACGCCAACTAGCAAAAACAACCCAATGTATCTTGGGTTAACCTTCCCAATGATACCGAATCACACGACATGCACATAGAACACAGAACTCGTGTTCCCCCTCTCAATTAAACTCTTCACCAAAGCAAGGATCACCTCCTTTAACCAGAAACATACGACAAAACTCTCTTTAAGCAAACTCTTTTACCAACAAAACCCATCTGAAAAACGAAAGATTCACATCGCAACTAAGCGTTACCAGCTCGATACTAAAGAGTCAAATCCAGAAATAGAAATTTCATCACGAAAAACCTTTTGACCTTCCAAGTGGCAGTTTGCGAATAAACGTCACAAAAACCAAAGGAGGAATCATTTTAAATGCCTAAATCAAAAACTTCCTTTATTCTTCCTGAACCGATAAGAACCACACATACCAAAATCGAGTCAAACTCAACTTACAAAAGACATTGGTCAACAGCACAAAACTCAAACGAGAATCGAGGAAACGATTCACTTCTTTGAGAAAGTATCAATTTCTCAATATCTCTTTTAGGAATAAAATCTCTCTCAACTTTGGAATTTCAGTTCATCGCAAAACACACTAACTCATCCCTCTTAACTTGACATTCTCAACGTTACGCTCAAGTCGAAATACATCATCCATGCCTCCGTATAAAGGCTCTATCGACGCCACCAAAACTTTATCTCCACAACTCCTCTATCGACATGATTAATGTGACAGATGACTTCCAATGCATCTCAAAATAGATCACACATGCAATCACATCACCTCAATCTTTTAGGAATAAACAACTTGGAATTTCCAGCTCTCACATTCATATACTTCATCAAAAAGGGCTCTATCAATAATCATCCCACTATTCGAAATCCACCCTTAATCTACTTCTCTACACATAATCATTGGGCGTCCCAAGTCCTAGCATAAAAATGCAAAGCTGAAATTAAACTCCAAAACTCCTACAGTGAACTTCTCATAAAGAAGATAGGGAAAACCTCTAATTAAAATCCCTAAAAATTCTCACAGCCCATACATACTCGCGCATTAACATCTTCTTGACCTAATTATCTTTGTAAAGATTCTAACTCTTAAAGAGTTACTTACTAAGTCCAAGTCTTTCCTGGCAATAATCCAATCATCCCGTCTACCTCATTAATCACTTTAACGATCAGATTACTTCGCTAATACTACTCTCATTGCAACACTATCATAATTCATCTGCACAACCGTGCAAGGTACTCAATCGCGACACTCTAATACATTGATCAAGATTCCCATCCTCTCGAAAATTCTAATGTTCCACCCGAATTGAACAAAGGATCTTGGATCATAAATCTCCATAAGTTCTAATAGTTGCAATAATGCAATTAGTTTAACCTCCAAAGACAATCTTCTAATGAGTTAAACTTCTCTCAAAGAATTATATTACGAAATTATTTCATCCTCCAATGCTCATCGAATAACTTCCAACCCAAAGTTTCATAATTACAATTATTAAACACCTCAAAAGACTCCGGTGAAACGAGTAGATTGATTCTTTCTCAAAAGAAAGAGCTAATGGAATCAATTTTCATCAACTAAGAAAACATGTGCCACCCGCAGTGAACACAGGACCAAGGAAAAAAAATAGTCACTTAGGCAAGGTACTCGGAAAATATAAGGGAAAACCAACAGTCGAGGGCTCAAGCCCTATTGAAAGCGAATACCAAACCACAAAAGAGAAAAAACGTAATGCCCCTTGAAAATTGATAAACCCTTATGGAACAATTGCATCAGGTTCAAGCACACTCAAATAACTGCAAGATGCGAAACATCTTAAATCTCAAACACTTATACTTCACTCTTTCTTTTTACAAGGAAAGTTATTCTCTGTGATTACTACATCTCTTTGCCAGCTTAAACATGATAAGCTCTAAAAATCCAAATCACAGAAACCACTTAAGAACCAATAAAATCTTTCGACATGTCACTTGCTCGAATCAAACTCAATCACCACAATACTCAAGAGGTCCAAATAATCACAACCGCAAAACTCGAAACACCTTTACTAAATCCAAATTACGAAAGACGATCAAATTACTTTATTTATAAAAGATTCATCACCACACACACAAGTCACAATCTCTTGCAGATAATCTTACTAACATCAAGAATAATACACTATGAACACGAATTTTTATCATCAACTATTTCATTAGAAAGCCCCCAAAGTTTCATCAAATTGTTTCATACTACCTTTTCATCCCATCTTCAAAACGAGTGTATACCAAAACCATACTACCCCACTACAACAACCTCTTAAGTTTAGAAGGGGTCTACTACACAATTGAAAAGGTCCTACCAAAACTCTTTCATCAAGAAAACATTATCATCCGATGTTTTCACAGTCATGCAGGCATAAGCCACCTATTAACACGTTTCAGTTCAACTTTTTGTGATGCTCAACATCAAACTTCAACACACGACAGTTATACTCCAACCATTGTTGTTATCAACTGGCTTCATTATGAAATCCAGTTGCTACCTATTTTTTTTTTTCAAGTCACATGGATAATTACAAGCACATATTCAATTGTTCCTCCTCATATGTGGATTTCGGCAAACATACACTAAAACTTCAAAAAAAATCGAAATCTTCTATCGATCAAAAGTCTCAATAACACTACAACAAATTTCATTGAGTCACTCTATATAGAGGAACTATATAGATCTCTTCCCATAAGTTCTAAAACCACCCATACTCAATCCCTTCAACCGATTGAACACAATATCGATAATTAATCATACTAAGGAATATGTAAATCTGGCATTTCCTCTAGTTTCCCTTTCCACACAATTAAATTAATCCATTGGAACCAATGAACCCAACAAGTTTAGCAACCTAAACAGTTTTAATGATCATACTAGTTCATCAATGTTCCATACTTCTTAATATCTCTTTTGACTCCAAATAAGTATGGACATACTCTCAATCACAACTCATATATACAGTTCATCAAGAACTAGTAGATGACAACATCAACTTAATCAATTTTACTTCCAAGGTTACTAATTAATATTAATTACGTACCACACCAATGACTCAACTTGATACCCATACCATAACGAGTTATTTGATTATAATCTTTGATTTAACCATAACGAGGCATCACAAAAGGATTTTAACAATTTCCACGGAAAAGAAATGCATTAAACTTCAACACTCGGAATAATCCAAAAGAAATACATAGAGCCAAAGCTTTCTCATGCTAACAAACTTGCAACAGAAACTCTCATTACCCCAAACTATCAAACGAATACATGAGTCATTCTTTTCCAATGAGAAAGAAGAGACAACCATGGAATTATCAATATTACCAATTGAGGAAGATCACAAGTAGTAAAAACAGCTCAACAGTCGGAAAACAATAATTGTTTCAGAGAACCATTAGAGACCATTGAAACACAACAACTAACATGAATCACGAACCCAAGAGAAATTCATCATCCACCACAGAACAAGAATTTGCGAAGATTTGAGGTCAAGAAAGAAATCAACTTTCTAAAGCAGCTCACGCTCAACTCCTGCAACTATTGTATTCAGGGTAACTACTCTATTCGTCTACCACGAACGGTGGTATAACCTGACAAAGTCCAAGGCCACAACCACGACCTCCACTTCTTAACAACCATTATCGACACGCATAAACAACACAATCACATATGATTATACATGATCATCTCATGGCAATTATAGAATAGATTCATAGATATAGAATATCATAACATATCATAGCATAGACAAGAAAGATAGTACAGAGGCAATTCAATAATTGTTCAACAAATGAAACATAACTACAGATAATGCGGAAGCAATGTAATTCCCAACCCCACCTACTGTGCACAGTGTGTCAATTTAATATTTTTCTATTAACCACGGACCTAAAGCCCGCTCTGATACCAACTGTAACACCCCAACTCACAAAGAGCACGGAATGCTACCGAACTAAACTAACCTAGCACAAATTACAAATTTTAGTGAGCCTCCTTTATTTAGTCACTATATCGAGTTCAATATCAAATCATGGCATATAACGAAATCTCATAAACAAGCTTACTCAATCTTGCATGATAATTCAAGAGCAAACCAGGACCGCCATCTCATTATTACAAATAAATGAAACTCAAACTAAACCATCTATGGGTGATATTCAAACAGTCTATTTGTTTCTAAATTGAAGCTAAGTGGCCAATGCCTTAAAAGTGTGAGGTAGTGAGTGCATCCAAGAACTACACCCTCCCATGCATGTTGTTCCTACCAATGGTACCTAAAACACATTAAAGCAAGAGTGATCCCAAAGACTCAAAGAAGTATCAACAAGGCCTTAAACATAAACTCAAACATAGCATCGATAATCCACAATATCATTACACTAAACATAGCCATTTATCTCATGATATGCAACCAATGCAATGCTCCTTTGAACTTTATATCTTTTCGCATTTTACCGGTAATACGGGGTATACAACCGTCGCTGTATACCCTTGTATGTGCCCTCTGGCACAGGGACCAAGAGCCTATACACCACATGTATAGGGACCTTTGCCCATCATCTTAATGATGGGGACCTCTTTGTTCATAGCCCACATTCCACGAATGTGGGGACCTCAAGCCCGTCATCTACATGACGGGGACCTCAACTATATGTGCTTGGTCACCACGTGACCAAGGCACCTGTATGCTCTCAACATGAATATGCACCATGATAACATTTTTATAAGCAGGAATACAACATATTCTCATTAACATGTAAGCGATAACAACATGCGGAAGAACCTTTAACCATAACCAGCAGTCATCAAGATAAACAGTAACTCATCTCATATCAGGCATGCATGGCTATACGAACAAGATACACCACAATCACATCATGCAAGCATACATATATTATAGCCCGAACACTTGCCTCAACCGTGCGAGAACGGTGGACGCGAAGAGGGTGCTGCCCCTGGAACCACGCTCCCACCTGAATATTAAGATAACCCAATCTAAGACCAACATACTGAACCAAGAGCATAAGAACAACACAAATGCACTTGCTAAACCCCCCAAGTGTTTCCCAACTTCCAATTTCTAGCGATCGATTTGGCGCACACTGTAGACAGTCAACTTCTAAAATACATAACTTTCTGCTCAGGAATCCAAATAAGATGATCTTAGACTTTCTGAAAAGGTAATTAAATTACCTAAATAAACTTAGTTGGAGAGCCCTTCTGATTCTTCCATTTACTTCCCCTACCAAGCTAATCTACAGAACATCAGAATTCACGTCGGGTTCTCTGGACAGTACACTAAAACCACCATAACTTTTGCTACGAACGTCCAAATATTGTGTTCTTTATCTATATGAAAAGGTATGGAAAATACATACATTTTTTGTTATACTGAGATCCTCTGATTTTGTCATTAACTAATAGTTTAATTTAGTTTTCTACAGACTGTCAGGAAGTTGACAGATTAACCAGACAGCGGCACTAAACAATTCATAACTTTCTAACCGTTAATCGGATTTGGACGTTCTTGGTGGCCATTGAAAGCTAAGAACAAGACATACATAACTCTAGGAGATCAAAACTCCTAATTCTGCCTTTAAAGCCACGAAACAGACCACACAACATTCTGGTCAGAATTAACTTTCTACTCGCAGCAATACGATCTAATCAAATTTGAACCAAAACACATCTACCACTAATCAAACGATGAGGATCGGCAGTCGTTACCCTTGTAGCAACCAGGAAGTAGGCGGGAGAACCTTGGAGAAGATGATCTTCCTCGTCCTCCCTCTTCTTCTTCTCTTCTACCATGGCCGGCGGCACATAGGGCTTGTCCCTCCTTCCTTTGGCTGGCATCAATGGAGGAGAGACCACCCATGGTTGGAGATGGACAGCAAGGGATGCAAGGGGGAGGTGCTGGACAGGGAGGAGGCGCAAGGGGGAAGAGGAAGTGACAGCCAAGGGAGGGGAAGAGGGAATAGGTGGGGGTGGCTAGGGTTTTGGGGGAGGGGTGTCGCCTCCCCCCCTATGGCCGGCCAGCCCCACATGGGCCTAGGCCCAAGCCCAGGTTGCCAACTAAACGCGGAAAACCCCCTCTCATTTTCTGATTTGGTGATTTTCTAAAAGAACCCTCCTCCTGATTAATTAATCTCTCCCGATTAAATTAATTTAACCCGATTATTGGCTTCTCACACTTCCGGAGTATTACACCAGGTGGTCTCTCTCTCCAGCTAATCCCGTAGAGGAGGGGATCAAACACGCATTTCCTACAAGTTCGACCATCCCATCGTAGGACACACCTGCGGACGGAGACGGTTATAACTCGGAGTTCCCCTTCCTAGAGGGGTTTACTCTCCAAGTCACCAGATGGTGTCTCTCGACTACTCCTCAAGCGAGGAGGCCTCGAGCGCAAGTGGAGGTCCTCAACGGGAGGTCTTCGTCATTCCCTCTAATACAGATCATTCTTCCAGAAGCAGGACTGACGATGCTCCCCGATGGGCACACACTACGTCTCCTCGTGGTAATGGCAAGAGCACCACCGCTGACGAACGGGGTGAATACCCTGATGAGCATGAGGGAAATCCTCAACGTTCTCGCACTCCACTAAAACCAACTCAAGGGTCTGGTATGGGTGATCCTGAGACAACTTGGCACAGAAAAATAGTGGCACAGAAAAATCTTCCTCGACGCGCTCATTATCATTCAGAGGAAGCTTAGGAGCTCCAACACATCAACGACTTGCTTGAGAATCCAACTCAAGAGCTCGCTCGAGCACCAGGTTACGATCTTTTTTCTGAAGAGATCGCACGAAGGCTTCTGAACACGATGGCAAAACTCGAGCGTCCTCATCGACATCATGTTGGAAGTCATACCAGTACAGCTCCATCATCTGCCAGTCATTCGACCAACTCATTGCGTGGGGATCGACATAATTATCAATCACGTGACTCTCCTGACTTCACGAAGGTTCCTCGAACATCTGAAGATCGACAAGCTCTAAGGAGAGGTGATCGCTCACCACTCTAGGGTCGAAATCTGCGGCAGCACATGAAATACGAGGAGTATTTTGTAACATCCCAAGGTTTTTTTACCAAAAATAAAGTTATGATTTTGTTGGAATTTCTAAAAAAATTAAAAGAGTTTAATTGCTTTTCTTGAATTTCTTAAATTTTAAAAGTCAAAACTAAAATTTATTGAGTTTTCTGGGATTTTATTGGATTTAAAGTTGAAAAAACATTAATTAATTTATGGAACTTTTTAGAATTTTAAAAGCTTTTTCCCTAAATATTTTAAAGCCAAAATAATTTATTTACAAAATTAATAGCCAAATTTAAGTTGAAAATAATTTTAGTAAGTCCAAAATAATTAAGGGAATTTCTGTGAATTGTTTTTCCCAATTTTTGGATTTTATTTACTATTTTCTAAATCCTATTTAATTTAACTGAATTAAATCAATTAAAAAATCAAAAGAAAACCTCAAACAGTCAATGGGCCAAATCTAGCTCGGCCCGTTACCCTCTCCACGCGCGCGCAGCCCAAAACGGCCCGCTCTTCCGCGTGTTAAAACCCCAAACCATTTCCACCGTTGGATGTAAATCCAACGATTCCAAAGCACCTGTTACTTTCCTATTCACTCACGCCACTGTCGACCGTTCGATCAAAATCGGACGCGCCCACGTCGTCGTCCCCTTTCCTTTCTTCCACCTCGCGCCTTCCTTTTTCTCGCTCGTTCCATAATTGACGCGCGCATTTAAACCCTGGATTCTCTCCGCCTTCGATACGGCCTCTCCTTTCCATCCCCGCGCTCTGAATCCCCTAATTCTCGCCGCCGTGCCGCACGGACCTTCTTGTGCCCTACGAACCTCTGGCCATGCCCTCATCCTACAAAATGGGGCACCCGGACCGCCGTAGCCTCCTCATCCCAACGCCTCAGAGCGCCTCTTCCCAATCTCTCTCTATAGCTCTAATTTTGAAGTTTTTCGCTAGCGACCAAGCTTCGGTTCTCCTCCGATTCTAGCGCCTCCATTGACGCTTCGTCCTCATCTCCGCCACCATCGGCATCACCTCGTCGTCGCGAAGCTGGTGCTCCCACCTATTCGCCGCAAGGACCGTCGGAACCCCTACTTCACCGTTGACCGCACACCGCCGATGCTTAAGACCTCGCCGCCGGCCATCTCTTCGCCCTTCGCTGCCGTGTGGTAACGCATCTAGTTCCCCGTCACTCCCACGTCACATTGAGCACCTCCGTTCATCTCGCCGTGGCGCGAAGCGCCAGCAAGACCAAAAACCTAGCGCTGCCGCACTTGCCTGTCTTGGGCACATCGGTGATAGGTCAGCGCCACCGAGGCGCTCACGCCTATGTGGCTGCCTGTGTGGTGCCACATCACACCGTGCACAGCCGCACACCTCCTCCCTTTCACTGTTTTGTGGACCGCATCCACCGTGAGCGTTGACCGGTTCGTGGGCATGGTCCATTGACCACGGGCCCACATGTTAGTGACTGTATTGTTTTTCGTCGGAAAATAAATCGGCCAAAATTCAGTTTTCCCAGCCGATGACATCAGCTGGCTCAATAATCCGGATTTTCTTTTAGAAAAATAATTCAAGAAATTCATAAAATCTGAAAATTAGGGTTTATTAGATATAGAACTTCCAGGAGCTCGTATTTCTTCATGCGAACTCCGATTTAGGTGATTCAAATTTGTAAATTCATATAAAATTGAAATATAGCTAAATAAACTAAAATTATTTGATTTGGAATAAATTTGTTCTATATTTTTGAATTTATTTGAATTTGAATTGAATTTGTCGTATTTTCGCGTATAGACTTCGATCCTTCCGAGGACTTAGAGTTTCAGGACTTCAACGAAGGCAAGTTATACCATTGATAATGTTGATCCCATTACTTTAAAGTTATATATAGTTTTTAAATTACTTAATGCATGCATATGTTTATATAATTATTTCAATACCCTATTTTAAATACATAGTTATTCCAATATTCATTGTACGACCAATTTAAATGTTGAGTATGATTACCTTGTCACCATTAGATAAAATGATATCACTACTAAAATTATGCTTAGCCAATGCTTAGACCACATTTATGATTTTTGGGAGAATTTAGCCAAAACATTACAATCTGAGTTTAAATTTGCACCTGTGGTTTTGCTTTACCATAGGTAGTTTATAAAGATGTTTTTGCTTAAAATAAAATCAAAAAGGGATTTGGATTTGGGCGAAATGGATGAATGGTGGGTGCAGGTTCATGCACGGGCTTAGTCTGGTTAAGATTAAGGCCCAGGGTTTGATTTGAAAGACGCCCAAGTTAATTGAGGACCGGCCTTTGAGCGTTCCTTCGCTATGCCTTATCGTACCACCACATGTCCTGTATGGGTAGAATTTGGCCAAGTAATTTGTGATGTCTTTGTGTATTTGTGCCATGTTGATTGAGTTGATGTCGGGTAGACATTTATTCCCACCTAGCGCAAGAGGGGGCTTCCGGAGGACGGTTAGTCCAATGGAAGTGAAACCTTAGCGGGCATAAGTGCATTAAGACAGAACATTGTAAAGGCCTCATGATAACTGCTAAGTCGCATGCCTACGCAAGCGTGTATTGGCTGACATAAAGAGCAAGTCATCTCGTGTGGGTAAAGCTGTACAGACTCTGTAGAGTAGAAAACTATTCCAATAGCCGCGTCCACGGTCATGGACATGCTAGCAAAGCCACTTAAAGTTAGACTTTGTTTTTGGTTTTCAAGATGTTTTATCAAATGATTTGAGGATGGTTAATCCTTGTGGATAAATTTGGGTAGGAAGCCATGTGATAGGAGGATATCCTTCACCATTCAATCATGGAGGTTAACCATACTATAAAACTGTCATTTTGAAACTGATTCTCGTTATAGTATAAAATGGCCTTGGAAATTAATATGAGTATTTAAACTGAAATTGTTGCCTTACGCAAAATAAGCCTTGCTAGTCTCTTTTGATTACTTTATGCATGCATCATAATTCCATATTGAGTGTAACTTGTGAGCACAGTAGTAGTGCTCACTCTTGTTGAATAATCTTTATTCAAGAGAAGACTTCTATCTAGACGGGGCGGACATAGACGCTTAGGCTACGCCCCCCAACGATTGCCTGTGGCGCATCGTGTGGTCTACTACTCTTTTGCTTTCCATTGTGTTCTTTCTATTTGGCCTTTGCCCCATGCTGTAATAAACTCTGAATTACCATTAATAAAATGCATGATATGTTTGTGACATCACTTTTGTATTACTGTGTACACTAGAAATCCTGGACTAGTGTATGAACACAGAGAATACGGGATCCTTCGTTCCCGGGTTCGACATATTTCCCTCATAAGACTGAGGCCTACTATAGGTTAGGTCCACCTGTGACTAGGTATCGTCGAGTACGATCACCTGGTGACGTTAACCCTTCTTTCCTGCAAAGAAGGAGCCAAGAAGTGATTACCGGATGTCGGGCATTTGCACCCGATCTCCGAGCAGTTCGTTGGCCACCTCGTTTCTGACCAGTGAACATATGGAGAAATTCGATGGAACCCAAAATCCCATTGAATTCCTTCAGATCTACACAACAACTATCCGAGCAGTAGGAGGAGGAGAGCATGTAATGGCAAATTACCTTCCAACTATGCTTGAAGGATCTACTTGATCATGGCTACTAAACCAGCCACTCGAGTCGATCTAATCGTGACAACACCTCTGCGTCCTTCTACTGGCGAACTTCCAAGGTACCTACAACCGCCCTGGAATGGATAATGGAGGACATCGCTTTGAATCCTCCTGCCACTGTCGCCAAACTCTTCAGGATGGCCGATAGATATGCGACTGCCGCTGAAGCAATCGAGTGAAACAACACTATTGACCGAGAGGACAACATTCCTCAAGAGGTAGGCAAAAGTGGTAAGAAGAAGGACAAAATGGCTAAGAATCCAAGAACAAGGCGAAGAGTCAAAAATCTCAAGCCACTGGTTCTAAAGAGGTCTTAGCCATGAGCGACAAGGAGCCACGCAACTCCAAACATAATTCTGATCGAGGCAAAGGTAAGCGCCCTGATCGGAAGAATGATAAACCGAGGTGGTGTCCTTTTCATAAAAAGGAGGACATGACCTTCGCAACTGCCGAGTTTTTCTACGAAAACTTGAAGACTACTACTCTGGCAAAGGGCCGCTTCCTACTCTTGAACAGGTAGGTCAAACAAGTGGTCGGAAGGAATCAGATGATGATGAGGAGATACCATTTCAGGATCTACAGCACACCATCGATCACATCTATGGGGGATCATCGGCAAACAAGTCAAGGCAACAGCTTAAGGCTGTTGAGCGCGAAGTAAACTCAATCGACTCTCCTCTTGTCAATAAGATGCCGAAGTGGTCGGAAGTCACCATTTCTTTCGAGAAGAGTGACTGCCTGATCCCTTTGACTAGACGAGGTCAATTTTCGATTGTGGTCGAACCCACCATCAACAACTGTCGAGTAAATTGAGTGTTCGTTGATGGTGGTAGCTCATTAAACATATTGTTTACGAGTGCCCTAGACGAGATGCAGGTACTCAGGACTAAGGTAAGACAGGTATGATACTCTTTTCATGGAATCGTAACGGGGTCTTCGGCCAAATCTATTATAACATCCCAATGTTCTGTTACCAAAATAAAATAAATAAAGATATTATTTTATTGGATTTTCTGGCTATCAAAGTTCTTTTTGGATTTTCTGTAATTTAAAAAGAGTTTTCTTTGTTAAAAAATCAATTATTTAATTTCTTGGTTTTAAAGTCAAAAAGAATATTTATGGATTTTTCTGATATTTTATTGGATTTAAAGTGAAAAGTAAAATTCTAATTAATTTTGGAATTTTCTGGTATTTAAAAAGGTTTTTCCTATTTTCCAAAAACTAAATTAATTACTTTACAAAAATAAAAGCCAAATTTATGTTGGAATTATTTTTAGTAAGTTCAAAATAATTCAAGGAATTTGTTTGAATTTTTCTAGAATTTTTGGACTTCATTTGCTATTTTCTAAAAATCTATTTGATTTATTGATTTTTTTGAAATCCGAAAATCAAGAAAATTGTTCGGACTGTCCAAACCTCATGAACAGTATCTTTGCACAGTACATTATGAACAATGCTCGATGGACGTTCGGACCGTACGGTCATTTTATTTATTTATTTTTTCGGTGAAAATCTATTTGATTTCAAAAATTCATATCTAATTCATTTTAACTCCAAATCGAGTGAAACTAGTTTTGATATTTTTAATTTTAAATAAAATTTATTTTAAAATATATTTCAAACTTGTCTCTGGTCCATAAAATATAGTTTTTAAAAATTGATCCTTAAACCGAATTATTTTCACACAAGAAAATGCTTTTAACTTGGAAAATTCATAGAAAATGTTTCTGAACTCCAAATGAGTTGAACCAAAATATTATGTTCTTATAATTTTATTCTCTATTTTATCCTCGAAACATCTCGGCCGGGCGCGATGCAGCATCTCGGGCGAATATTCTCGTTCGTTGGATGAGTTCATCCTAGGTGGGTTGATTCTATTCACCTATCTAAAATCTGAGCCTCAATTCAAATCCTTGTTCTGAAAATCTATTCAATTTATTGCTTAATCTGTATTTTGAAATAAAAAATAATAATAAAATCAGATTTCCCATTGTGTCACCCATCCACAAATTGCTCCAGTATAGGGGTGAAAACGGATCAGATAATTTCCGACCGATCCGGACGGAAATGGATTCAGATTGTCTCGGATCGGATTTTCCTTGGATAATTCTCGGATCGGAAACGAATTCGGATTTTTCCTACCAGAAACAGAAATGAATACGGTAGGTCCGTCCACCTCTGGTCCTCTTCTGTGCTCAGGTAACTCCTTGGTAGTCCCTAGATGCTGTGGCAATCGCTATTTTGGATTGTCGCGAAGCTCTTTAGCTATTTTTTGTTTTGGGCCGTGTTTGTCATCACCACCCTTCTCCAGCTCACCGCCGTTTTAGACCAGCTCTTCCATTGAGATCACCTCCGTGAATTGCGCAATGCTATTGCGCACTCATTTCAGACTTTGGTTTACGCCGCCGTGGCACGTAGCGCCGGCAAGCCACCTGGCAAAGCGTGCCAGATGTAAAAGTCCCGTTGTCGTAAGCCTAAGACCACCCCTTAGTCTTTCGCAAAAGACCACCGTGGTGTTTTTACAAAGACCACCCCAAAGACCACCCTCAGACCACCTTCTCTGTTTTTGCAAAGATCACCCCATTAGTCTTTTGCAAAGACAACCCTCAAGACCACCCTCGGGGTCCACTATGCAAAAGACCACCCCATGGACTTTGGTAAAGATAGCCGTCGGACCTCCCTTAGTGTAGATCTTAAACTTTAATCTTGGCCGTCCAGGACCTCCTCTAGTAAATCTTGGTCGTCCAGGACCTCCCCTCTGTTAGACCTGACAAGGATCTAAATAATCCTCATTTATCAATCAGGAAATATGACATCACAAAGCATACCCGTCGAATATTATAAGGGAAGAACGAGTCGGGAAGTCGTAGGTTATCCTACGACCACCCCCTAGGCGTAAGCTCTTCTACGACTATGGTATAATCGTTACGACTACCCCCTAGTCGTAAGTTCTTCTACGACTATGGTATAATCGTCATGACTACGTCTGGTCGTAAGTCTTTCTACGACTAGCTCAATTACAGATTCCTCACGATTTACTAAACCCACTCGGCAGAAGATTCACTAAATAGTGAGGATCCAAACGGTCAAAATACACAGTTATATTTTGACATAACTGCTGATAATTCCCCACTATATTTGACTGATAACCGTTTGGCAGCATGGGGAGGTTACTACTCTGGTAATTACTCTCATTATTGTGCCATAATGAGCGACTAATTAGCCTGGAATGACGACTCCACTACTGCTTGGTATAAATAGGTGTCTTTTTAGAGATAGTAAAGGGAGGAGGAGAGGAGGCCTTTTGAAGGACCTTCTTTTTTTTAGAGACCCTTTTTGGGACAGAGAGAGCTTTTCCTAGAAGACAGTTAGAAAAACCTTCAGTCGATTGTAATCCAGAGGGAAAATACAAGATACACAGGAGTAGGGTTATTATTCTCATCCGAGAAGGCCCGAACCTGTATAAAAATTCCCTGTGTCTCCTTCATCTGCGTGATCAATTGTGGAGACCACCCGAATCAAACAATCTTTACGTAAGATCGGTTCTAAAACACCG
Organism: Ampelocalamus luodianensis; assembly: GCA_036346255.1. Taxonomy (NCBI): domain Eukaryota; kingdom Viridiplantae; phylum Streptophyta; class Magnoliopsida; order Poales; family Poaceae; genus Ampelocalamus; species Ampelocalamus luodianensis. The sequence goes on from CM070637.1 coordinate 18,765,492, forward strand.
ACAGTTGGCGCCGACCGTGGGGATCTTCTGGTAATTCCTTGTCAACAGTTCTTTCTTTTATCTTTGATGCTACCATGGCAGGATAATGGAACGAGGAGAATTGGTTCGACTTGGCCGATTACGCAGACGTCGACATGGATGTCGGTTTTGACTATGAACCGAGTATCGAATCTTCTGACGGTATTGCCGCCTCTGGAGATCTTCTATCAGATCTCGGAGACTGCATTACCACCGGAGTCGAGGAGGGATCCTTATCCCCCATGACAGTACGCCCAGTCAAGGGATCAATTTCCTCGGGAGGCAAGGGTCAATCCGACCAAAGAATGTGCCTATCTCGGGCAAACTCGCAACACGACGAGAGTTTTCCTCCAAGTGTTCGAGTCCCCCAAGGCGATCGACTTGGCAAGACAAGTTTTGGAGGCCATCATTCCGGAGCTCCATCGACATCTGATGGTCCTCTCTCTCCGAGTGCTTCCGCAGGGAAGACGATCGAACATGTTGTTCATCCAAATCCAACCATCCCGACGCAGGACCTACCTGCAGACGGAGACAGTTATAACCCGGAGTTCCCCCACCTGGAGGGGTTTACTCCAAGTCGCCAGATGGTGTCGCTCGACTGCTCCTCAAGTGAGGAGGTCTCGAGCGCAAGTGGATGTCATCCACGGGAGGTCTTTGTCCTTCCCTCTGATAAGGATCGTTCTCCCAGAAGAGGGATTGAACATGCTTCCCGCCGAGCATACTCTACTCCACCTCGTCGTAATGACAAGGACACCACAGCTGGCGAACGAAACAAACACTTTAATGAACGTGCGGGACATCCTCAACGTTCTCGCACTCCATTAAAGCAAGCTCAGGGGTATGGAACAGACCATTCTGAGGCAACCCGATGGAAAAGAATAGTGGCTCAGAAGAACCTTCCCGAGCGCGCTTATTTCCAGTCGGAGGAAGCTCAAGAGCTCCAGCACATCAATGATTTGCTGAAAAACCCGACCAAGAACTCGCTCGAGCACCAGGTTATGACCTCTTTGCAGAAGAGATCACGCAAAGGCTTCGTAACACGATGGCCAAACTTGAGCGACTGCGTCGACCACAACCAAGAAGTTGTAATAGTATGGCTACTTCTTCTGCAAGTCGTTCAGAAAACTCGTCGCATAGAAGGCGACACAACTCTCCCTCACGTCGTTCTCTCGACATGAGGAAAATACCACAAGCCCACGGGAGAGGTGATCTTTCACCACTTCGGCGACAAGACGCACGACGGCAAGTGGGGTACGAGGAGTATTTCCCTCGTAAGGATGAGACCTATTGTAGGCCTAGTCCCCCCATGGCTGGGTATCGACAAGTTCAATCACCCGGTGACATTAACCCCTCGTTTTTACAAAGAAGAAGACAAGAGGTTATCTCGGGATGTCGGGCATTCTCACCCGACCTTCGAGCGGTTCGTTGGCCGCCTCGATTTCGACCAACGAACATGAAAAATTCAATGGAACTCAAAACCCCATCGAGTTCCTCCAAATCTACACTACAGCTATCCGAGCTGCAGGAGGAGGAGAGCATGTCATGGCAAATTACCTTCCGACTGTACTCGAAGGATCGGCGCGATCGTGGCTTTTAAACCAGCCATTCAAATCGATCTACTCGTGGCAACACCTCTGTGATCTATTGTTGGCGAATTTCCAAGGCACTTACGATCGCCCAGGAAAGGAAGATGACCTGCACCGGATAAGGCAAAACAACCATGAAACGCTACGCCAATTCATCAGGCGCTTCAGTCAGGTTCAAAATTCTATTCCGGAAGTTTCTAACTCGTCTGTGATTAGGGCTTTCAAGCAGGGAGTCCGTAGCACAAGAATAACAGAGGACATCGCTTTACATCCACCTGCCACCGTCGCTGAGCTCTTTGAGATGGCTGATAGATATGTGACTGCTGCTGAAGCGGTCCAATGGAACAATACTATCGATCTCAAAGATGACATCCCCAAGGAAGCAGGCGAAAGTGGTAAGAAAAAAGATAAAAAGGCTAGGAAATCTAAGAACAAGGCAAAAAGGCAAAAATCTCCAGTTGCCGGTTCTAAGGAGATCCTAGCCGTGAGCGATAAGGAGCCACGCAACCCCAAGCAAAATCCCGATCAGGGTAAAGGTAAACGCCAAGATCGGAGAAATGACAAACCAAGGTGGTGTCCTTTTCATAAAAAAGAAGGGCATGATCTTCAGATGCGAGTTTTCTTACGAAACTCGAGGACTATTATTCGGCAAGGGTTCACTTCCTACTCTTGAACAGTAGGTCAAACCAAAGGACAAAAGGAGTCGGATGGTGAGGAGATGCCGCTCAGACCCACAACACACCATTGACCACATCTATGGGGATCTTCGAGATACGAATCACGGAGACAAATGAAGCGGTTGAACGTGAGGTAAATACAATCGACTCCCCCTTGTCAATAAATTACCAAGTGGTGAAGTCACCCTTGCTTTGAGAAAGGTGATTGTCCGATCCTTCGACTAGACCGGTCGATTTCGATAGTGGTCGAACCCACCATTAACAATTGTCGAGTCAATCGGGTTTTAGTTGATGGTGGAAGCTCGCTAAACATACCGCTTACTGAGTACTCGGGCGAGATGCAGTACCCAGGACAAAGGTAAGGCAGGTACGATATTCATTTCATGGAATCGTACCAGGGTCTTCGGCCAAACCCTTTGGCCAAGTTTCTCTTCCTTTAACGTTTGGATCACCAAGCAATTTCAGGACAGAGAGTCGATTTCGATACGGCATATAACGCCATACTCGGACGACCTACTTTGGCAAAATTCTTGATAGCTACTCACTATGGGTACCAATGTCTTAAGATGCCAGGTCCCAAAGGGGTGATCACGATACATTGTGACAAGAAGATGGCGCACTCCTGCGACCGTCGTTCCCTTGAGATGGTTGGACAACTACCAACTCGAGATGAAAGTCAGCCTTCGACTAGCAAGTCGAAGCCTAAAGCTGCACCTAAGCCGAACGACCAAGTCAAAGAGGTTCCTCTGGACGCAGGGGAGCCCTCGAAGACTGTTCGCATTGGGGATTCTTCCGACCCCAAATAGGAAGACGCCCTCATCACCTTCCTCCAGGCAAACGCTGATGTCTTCGCGTGGCAAGCATCCGACATGCCCGGAGTCCCCAGGAATGTGATCGAGCACAGGCTAGCTCTACGGCCTGACAAACTACCCGTAAAACAAAAGTTACGGAGATTTGCCCCTGATCGACGAGATGCTATTAGGTCAGAATTGGACAAGTTGCTTAAAGCAGGCTTTATAAGAGAGGTCAACTACCCGGAGTGGTTGGCAACCCTGTAATGGTTAGAAAGTCTAACGGCAAATGGCGTATGTGCGTAGACTTTACTGATCTCAATAAAGCTTGTCCAAAAGATGATTTCCCTTTACCTCGCATTGATCACCGTTGACTCTCTGCAGATGTGAGATGTTGAGTTTTCTAGATGCATACTCGTTATCATCATTAGTATGCATCGAGAAGATGAAGAAAAGACCGTATTTATTACACCGCTTTGGGATATTTTGCTATGTCAAAATGCCATTTGGTCTAAAAATGCCGAGCTTCTTTTCAACGCTTGATGCAAACGACTTTCGCTCCTCAACTAGGCCGAAACTTGGAAGCCTATGTTGACGATCTAGTCGTAAAAGCACCAAACGACTCAACCATATCATAGACTTGCAGGAGACTTTCGACAATCTCAGAAAACACCAATTGAAATTGAATCCTGAGAAGTGTGTGTTCGGGGTCTCTTCGGGAAAATTACTTGGATTCCTGGTTTCTGAACGAGGAATTGAAGCAAATCCCGAAAAGATCAAAGCCATCACTCAGATGCGCCCCCCGACCATGAAAAAAGAAGTCCAGAAACTCACAGGATGCATGGTGGCGTTAAGTCGTTTCATAGCACGATCGGGAGAAAAGGATCGCTTTCTTCAAACTTCTAAGGAAACATGAAGGTTTCGAGTGGTCAGAAGAGGCTAACCTAGCCTTTGAGGAAGTCAAGAGGTATCTTACGAGTGCTCATGTTCTAGTTTGCCCGAACTAGGAGAGACGCTCTTAGTTTACCTAGCTGCCACGCCACGTGCGAAGCGCGATCGGTCGTGTGGCGTGAAAACATACAACGACCAGTATACTACGTAAGTGAGGTTTTGCACGGACCTAAGGAGTGTTACCCTTAGGTTCAAAAACTTCTATATGCCCTCCTCATGACTTCGAGGAAACTACGGCATTATTTTCAAACGCACAAACTAGCTGTGCCGTCTGAGTTTCCCTTGGGAGCGATCCTCCGTAATAGGAAACAATGGGCGCATGGCAAAGTGGTCAGTCGAACTTGGGGCGTTCGACATCCATTTCGTGTCCCGAACGGCCGTTAAATCCCAGATCTTGGCAGACTTTGTCGCCGAATGGACAAATCCTGAACCTGTTCAGGATCCCCAGTACGATTCCCACGACTAGTGGACGATGTACTTTGACGGATCGCTTACGATAAGCGGCTCGGGGGGCTGGGGTGATCCTGGAATCTCCTACTGGAGAAACCTTAAAGTATGCCATACAATTAAACTTTCAGGCTACTAATAACGTGGCAGAATACGAAGGTTTGCTAGCTGGTATACGAGCTGCGAGAGCGCTCTCGATTTGACGACTACTCGTGAGGGGAGACTCTCAACTAGTCGTGAATCAAGTCGGAAAGGAATACCAGTGTTCCAATCCGACCATGTCCCGGTATCTATCGGAAGTACGAAAGTTAGAAAAGCATTTTTTGGGCTTCGAGGTACAATTTATCCCTCGAAAGGATAATTTCCTCGCAGACCAACTGGCTCGTCTAGCTTCCTCCCGATCCTTAGTACCGAAAGGGGTGTTTTTGGAACAGCTTCAGAAACCGTCCATAGTCGACGAACTGGAGACACCTTCTATAGAAACAGCCTCTCTAGAGTACGAAGATACATGGATGGCACCCATCTACGAGTATCTTCAGACGGGTTCTTTACCCGATGACGATCTAGAATCAGATCGATTATCCCGAAAGGCCAAAATGTATACTTTGGTCGAAGGTGTCCTTTATAAAAGAGGAACCCAAGGGGTGCTCATGCGATGTATTCCGCAGAGCGAAGGATTAAAACTCCTTCACGACATACACGGAGGAATCTGTGGAACTCATGCTTCTTACAGAACGCTGGTCGGAAAAGCTTTTCGACAAGGTTTTTATTGGCCAACAGCCCTTTACGATGCCAAGGAGATGGTTAAAAAGTGTGTACAGTGCCAGTTTCATAGCCGACAAATACACCAACCAGCTCAGGCGTTACAAACAATCCCTTTGTCGTAGGCTTTTGCAACCTGGGGTCTTGATATCCTAGGACCGTTACCCAGAGCTCCAGGAGGTTTCGAGTTCCTTTGTGGCCATTGATACGCTCACAAAATGAATAGAAGCCGAACTGGATCGGGATAACAACGAAGCGACAAAGCGGTTCATGATGAGATACGTGATCACTCGATTTGGAGTACCAAGTCGAATTATCACAGACAACGGTAAACAGTTTACAAGCGCAAAATTTCAGGAATTTTACGACGAGTTCGGAACTCGTTTGTGTTACGCTTCTGTAGCCCACCCCCAAAGCAACGGGGCAGTTGAAAGAGCGAATGGCCAGATAATGAAGGGAATCAAAACCTGAGTCTTCGATCAGCTTGTCAAGCGCTCGGGGGCTTGGGTACAGGAATTACCTTCAGTATTATGGGCAATTCGTACAACGGCTAGCCGAGCTACAGGAGAAACACCTTTCTTTCTAGTTTTTGGTGCCGAAGCCATACTTCCACCAAAACTAAAGATCAGGTCAGCAAGAGTCAATAAGTATAACGACTCAACTCAAGAAAACCTTCGAGCAGACGACATTAACCTGCTCGAGGAAAAGAGAAACCAGGCTTTATTCCGTTCTGCAGTCTACCAACAAACCCTGCACAGATACTATGATCGTAAGGTCCAACCTCGCAGCCTTGCTGAAGGTGACTTGGTATTGAGGCTTATCTAATCCCAGTCTAATCGGAACAAACTTTCCCCCAAGTGGGAAGGTCCTTACACTGTGGTCGAAGTAACGCGTCCAGGATCAGTACGACTTGCAATGGAAGATGGCCGCGTTCTCTCAAACTCTTGGAACATTGACCAGTTGCACAAATTTTATGTGTAACAAGCTTCAACGACAATAAAGTGTCAGGTTATCCCTATCCTTTTTGTCTATTTTTGAATCTCGCTTTTATTTTTGACCATTTTTTTTACGCTCATCCTTCCTGTACGCTGGTTAGCAAAAGGACAACACATTAGTCGAAATCTCTCCCCTCTGCATGTGGTCCTGCCCGCTGGAAGGAGCTTCCTAATGTTGCTTTGTTCTTAAACAACCAGTACAATGATTATTGGGCTCAGGAAAATGGTCGAAAGTTGTTAAGCAAATTCATGTCACCTTAGCTTATTTCGAAAAATAAACTAAGAAGAGTGAACTTTTTGAGATGCATCCGACTACTTTTCAAATAACCTGATTAGTTTTTACTGGTCGAAGGAAGAAACACACCTAGTCGAAGCCTCTCCTCTCTGCACGTGGTCTTGCCCACTAGAAGGAACTTCCTAGCGTCGTTCTGTTTCCTACTTTTGCTACCAGGACAACTTCGTCAGGAACAATGAATGTAGCCGAATGAATCCTTAAGATGCTCCAGGAGGTTGTTTCACTCTAGTTGTCATTATCGAGTTGACTAATCTGGTCGGAGATGGTAACATCACCTAGTCGAAGCCTTTTTTCTCTGCACGTGGTCCTGCCCACTAGAGAAAACTTCCTAGCGTCGATCTGTTTCCGCTCTTACGACTAGTATAAACAAATCGACACTCGACAACTACAAGCCGAACAAACCTCTCTGTTTTCAGAACCCTTTCTTTACTACTACTTCCTTAGTTTATTTCTAATAAACTAAGTAAGCAGTCGGGGGCTAGGATAAAGTTATAAACATGACTTCATTTCTTAGTCTTATTTTTTTTCCGGGTTATCATCTTATGAAGTACTGACTACTCTATGAGATAACATGCAGTGAAAAATGAAGGAGAAAGGAGGAATCGCTCATATCTGGTCTAATTATTTTCTTCCCTTTTATCTTATGAGTTACTAACTACTCTACGAGATAATTTGCAGGAAAAGGGCCATATATTTATACATCACCACCAAAAAAGACTTGTTTTTACAGGATTATATTACAAGACTACTCTGTCAAGGGAGATTCTATTTGCATCTCCTCTGTGACCTTCTCGCCAACCGACTGCATCTCTTCGATTAGCTTCTCTGCTTCGGCTTCGGTGCAGTCGAAGTCGGCTTCAACAGAATGAAGATTGAGGTTAGGATCACGGGCCTTGAGTTTTGCTAAAACAAAACTCACAGCTCCTTTGACCGCTTCCCTTATCGAATCATTCGATTGGCCTTGAGTAGATACCAACTCGTTGAGTACCGACTTGTTCCCCAATGGCACTTTCGATGAGCGCCATCGTGTCGTCGCGAGGAGCAACCCTCCGCACGAAGCCCATCGAGTACATTGTTGAAGTGAGATATTATCTTGAAGATTGATCTTCATTGATTTTGTCTCCTCCCGGAATAAGTCGGCCTCGTGGAGTCGTTTTATTTCACCAATCGATCCGAAAGAGCAAAGATTGAATAAGTAAAACGATTCTATGAGAAGATAAAATAAATAAATAGCAGGTAAAAGTTCTACTTACCAGCTAATTGAGAACCCAAGTTCCCAATTTCTTGGTCTTTCTCCTTCGCAATGCGGGAGATTTCACGGACAACGGAGGTTTTCTCATGAAGCTTGACCCGGAGAGCCCCCACATCGGCCTAAAGGGCCTTATTTTCGACTTCTTTTTCTGCAAAAGAATAAGAGGTTAAAAAGGGGGGAAGCAGAAATCAAGACCAGAAGCAGTCGTAATTACACGCACTGTTTATTTCTTCCTGCAACTGTTTAGTTGCAGAGTTAGCCACCTGAGGCTTCTTCAGGAGGTCGTTGACGTTATCCCTTAGTTTCTTCGACTCGACTTTTTCAAAGTCGAGTGAATCAGCTAAGGTCTTTTCGTCGCTCTTAAACATAAAAGAGTAAAGAGAAGACATGAACACAATCAACTAAACAGTTGTAAGTATTTCTATGACCAATGGGTAGTCGTAAGTTATTCTACGACCACCCCCTAGTCGTAAGTCCTTCTACGACTAGTACAAGTCGTACATTTTCTACGACAACCTGATTGCGACTACTGAATAAATAATCGGAACGATTATGACAATCAGTCACTCACCACCTCTCTGCTTGCTCGCAGAGTGTTGCCTTTTCTTGTCGAAGCTTGACAAGTTGCCGATTATATTCGCAAATTGTAGCGACTTGTTCCACGGCTCTCTGAAAAAGATAAAAACAATAAGATAAAGAGATAAAACCCCAAGTGAGTATCGATGAATACTTACGTTCATGTTTGACCAAGCAAACATGGAGACTATTCGTGACGGATCCTTCAGCCCATCCATCTCCTCGACTTGTTTCCACCAAACCCCTTCGAGTCGTTCATTGTCAAACACATCTCCGTAATTGACAATACTGCTGGGGTGGGGAACCCGATCGCGGGAGTGGTAGGCACAAGATCCTACGATGGAGTCAGGGCCAAAGAAATCAGAGCAAAAGTTAAAATACTCCTCTTCCTCTGACTCTGTAATGGGGACACCACCTGGAGGACCGGAAGGAACATCCTCGACAACCTCCTTGCCGGCATGGTGATCAGCACTAACGCTGTCACCTACTTCCGGTATCCCCCTCGAGGCTTCTGTCGCCTCCTCTACAGCCTCTACGATAGCTTCGGTTGTCATAGCGACTTCAACATCCTTGGCCGCCGCAGCGACTTCAGCAACCGCAGCTTCCTCTGCTGCGGGGATAATAGCTAGATCTTCAGCTACTATCGTTGTCACACCCTTGTCAGTTGAGGGGGAAACAGCGGGATTCTCCATGGGAGTATCCCTAGGGGCTGAAGACGCCGGGCTAAAATCACAGAAAGCAGAAGTAAGTCAAAAAACAAAACAGTAAGTAGTTGCTACACTTATGTCTTTTGTTTTACATACCTCTGCGCGCTGGACCTAACTCGAAACTTAGGAGCAACCTTCCCGACGGAAGATTTCTTCGACTTCTTCTCGACCACCGCTGGTCGAGATGCACTCGGGACACCAGGAGTCACCTCCTCCCGACTTCCCGGGTGGACGAGATCAGTCTCGACCACCCTGAGAGTGTTGCTTCCCTCGGCTCCAGATCCCACCGGAGCAGTAGTTTCCTTCACAAAAGACATGAATTCCTTCCAGTTCTCCTTTTCTAACTGTCTTATGAAGCCACGAGAAGCTGAAACTGCGAAGGACTTGTCGTCGTAATAGAAAGGTACCTTAACCTTGGGGACCTTGCGTTTAGGGGCAACGACCTCTTCTTCAGCTCTCTTCTCTGCCGCGGCTAGATCTGCGGCAAACTTAGCGAAAGGAGCAGGAGGAGCTGAGCTCGAACCCCCCTTGTCGCCGACTTTTACCAGTCGACGCTTCTTGGATGGAGGGGACTTCGCTGACTCCGTCTGCACAGTCACCCCAACAACCACCAACTCGACTTCTTCGTCGTCTTGGCGGTTCTCCATGCCAACTTTCTGATGAAGGAAGGGGAAAAGTGGTCGTAAAGATCTTTTTACGATCACTAAACCGGTCATCGATCGACCACTCGTGGTCGTAAGTTTTTCTACGACATTGTCTAATCGTAAGTTATTCTACGATTACGTGAAGTCGTAAGTATTTCTACGACATTGTCTAATCGTAAGTTATTCTACGATTACGTTCGATCGTAAGGTTTTCTACGATCAGTATCCAGTCGTAAGTTTTTCTACGGCAAATCAGTTAGTCATATACCATTCTACGACAACAAAATACATAAAGGAAGGATCATTCGATTACCTTTAGGCGCCTTTCTTTCTCCTCTGTGGTCAAAACCACGAGGATTTGAGGAGCCACCGTGTTCGCCGGATGCTTCTCGCAGATGAGCCTGACACGCGCGTCAACCTCCGCCTGCGAAAGATCTGGGTGTATGGACAATACAATTAAGTGGACTAAGACATTATTAAACAAGTATAAAAGCCAAGAGAGTAAGTTTTTTCTACTCACCGTCCTTGTAGTCCCTGGTTGGGTCGTCCTTTCCTGAGTACCTCCACATGGGAGGGACCCTTGTCTTTAAAGGACTGATCCGGTGCGTGATGAAGTCCTTCACCACGTGCCAACCGGTGAGCCCCTCCGACTTCAAGTCTTTGACAGCTTGAATATAGGGGGTTATCCGGTCGAGATTACTGGGAGTCGAGTCCCAGGAAGAAGACCGCTCAGCGGCCTTTCCGACGAACGAGAGGCTACCTTCCTTGGTAACCTCCCAGTAGAACCACTTCTTCCAACCCGGCCATGACGACCGGATAAACATCTGAATGTACTCCCTCGACTTACCGTCGTGGAGCTTCAGACCACAGCTACCGGCGATCCCGGCTTGACGAGCCATTCCATAATAATACTGGAAAAGCTTGAGGTCCGCCTAATCCCTGTAAGCCTCACACAAGTACACAAACACGCTTAGCATCGTGATGGAATTAGGACCAAGGTTCGCAATTCCACCTCAAGTGCTCAAGCACGAGTGTGAGGAAGGGTGAACGGGCAATCGAGGCTACACTCACGAAGCACGAAGACGGAATTTGGTCTTCCTCTCCCGACGCCAATGGTGCCCGTCGCGCAATCCACTTCACGAGAAGACCCTCGGGATCTTCTCGCGGCGACCAAAGCAGTCATCTTTGCATCGTCCATCTCCGACTCAGCCCACTCAGAGACAATCCTGGCCATTTCTTTTTCTCTCTCGGAAGTGAGAAGATTTGAGGTTGGGAAAGTTCCAAAATAGTGTACGGAATCACCGGCGGCGGAGGAGACGAGAAAGCAACCGACTGTTGGGTAAAAAGGTAAGAACCCTAAGTTCTTCCCCAGTGGCCCGTTTTATAACCGCACGACTGAGACGAAACGTCGCGGAAATCCCAACAGTCGTCACCGCTTCGAATATTATAAGGGAAGAATGAGTCGGGAAGTCGTAGGTTATCCTACGACCACCCCCTAGTTGTAAGCTCTTCTACGACTATGGTATAATCGTTACGACTACCCTCTAGTCGTAAGTTCTTCTACGACTATGGTATAATCGTCACGACTACGTCTGGTCGTAAGTCTTTCTACGACTAGCTCAATTACAGATTCCTCACGATTTACTAAACCCACTCGGCAGAAGATTCACTAAATAGTGAGGATCCAAACGGTCAAAAACACAGTTATATTTTGACATAACTGCTGATAATTCCCCACTATCTCTGACTGATAACCGTTTGGCAGCATGGGGAGGTTACTACTCCGGTAATTACTCTCATTATTGCGCCATAATGAGCGACTAATTAGCCTGGAATGATGACTCCACCACTGCTTAGTATAAATAGGTGTCTTTTAGAGATAGTAAAGGGAGGAGGAGAGGAGGCCTTTTGAAGGACCTTCTTTTTTTTTAGAGACCCTTTTTGGGACAGAGAGAGCTTTTCCTGAAAGACAGTTAGAAAAACCTTCAGTCGATTGTAATCCAGAGGGCAAATACAAGATACACAGGAGTAGGGTTATTATTCTCATCCGATAAGGCCCGAACCTGTATAAAAATTCCCTGTGTCTCCTTCGTCTGCGTGATCAATTGTGGAGACCCCCCGAATCAAACAATCTTTACGTAAGATCGATTCTAAAACACCGACAAGACCTTATTATTTAGGACCTCCCTGTGGAGATCTTGACCATTCAGGACCTCCCCTTGGAGATCTGAGCCATTCAGGACCTCCCCTCTTTTAGACCTTATCGTTCAGGACCTCCTTTGGGTAGATCTTGACCGTCAGGACCTCTCTCTGTGAGATCTTAGCCGTCAGGACCTCCCTCAGTTTAGATCTTGACCGTTAGGACCTCCCTCTGTGAGATCTTGGCTGTCAGGACCTCCCCTGTTTTAGATCTTGGCCGTTAGGACCTCCCTCTATGAGATTTTAGCCGTCAGGACCTACCTCAGAACCTCTCCACCTTGAGGGTTTAGCTTTCTCTTGCACTAAAGATTGTTCAAACTTGTAAAATGCATAAGTTATTATCTGTAACTCCAATTTAAGCAAACTAAAATTTGTTAGGTTCCTCTGTTAATATGCTTTAGTGAAGAGTAGATTTTAATTATGTCTTTGCCTCTAAAATCAATTTTATGCTACTTTCATCACTTAGAAAAATCATAAGAAATTCATTTTAACTCCAAATGAAATGAACCCAATTTTGCTGTCCTTAGAATGTCATGCTCTACCAACCATAAAATTTTCAGGTTCACCAACCTTCTGGAAATTTGTGCAATGAACAGTAACAGAGAACTATTAAATTAAATTTTCCAGCAGATTAAAATTATTTAGGCCATAACTTTTGCATGCTTAGTCCAAATCGAATGATTCTTGTTGCTAAATTCATTTAAGATCATTCTCTACCTGCTATGTAAATTTCATGGATTTTTGTTGACTTCGGATTTTGAGTCTTTTGCGGTGTTCGTCGCTTTTATTGGATTTTCTCGTTCTTGCGATAGGTTCCGAAGAATTTGTTGAGTTCGAGAGTGATCCTCTGTAGCAATCAAGTGATCTCCAGCAAGGCAAGCAGATGTAGCATTCATTTGATCATATTGATCCTATTACTTTGAAAGTTTAATATCTTGTTTGCAAAGAATATATATAAATGCTTCTTTGTGTCAAAGTTAATTTTGTCGATTAGAGGTAGCTAATCCTATTGCATTGTTTCCCTGAAATTATCCACCCCTGCCAATAACCTAAGTTAATATTCTCACTGGTGAATTAGGGCCCGGTGAATGATTTATACTCTTTTATTGTCTTTACGATATGATGCTTAGCAATGCTTAGCTACCGATAGAATTGGGCGATTATTGACTTAGTCGATGACCTTGATCACACCAAACTTATTACTACTTATGTTCAGCACCTTGTGCTTTGTTACTTTGTAAAGTCTAAAACTGAAAATAAAACATTTTAGACTTGGGCACATTGATGTGATAGTGTGATCTTTTGGTGTGAATGGAATTGTGCTCGGGTCATCAAGGACCGAGTTATTTGTGTCACTAAGCCAAGCGATATTTGCGTGCTAACCACACTAGAGGGACATGAGACCTCTCTTGACTTAGTACTTTGGGAGGTGTTAATTAATGAGTCGCTGGTGGTAGTGATAGAGAAAAATATTCGTTTTGGGATGAGAGGGATGGGTTCCTTCTAGGTTCTCCATACCTAGGAGCACCCGCAGTTGCTACGGTTGGGCCGGTGTTTTTGACTCAACGTATGGGTCCTTATGATCTTCGTCGCCGGCGGATCACTAAGGGTTAACCCCCATACGTGCGACTCTTAATTAATACAATCCATTGGAAATGTCTCATAGGACTTAGCCGTGCCGGCATACCAAAGGAAGTGTGCTTAATAGCGTGGCAAAAAGGCGGTCTGAAGTATGGGTACATTGGTACACCCTTGCAGGGTTTGATCTATTCGAATAGCCTCGTCCTAGGTTATGGATGTGGGGACCCCGGAGTTATCTCCGTAAGACCGAGACTAATCAAGGTCTTAGGGACATAACCCTGGGTCTCCAGTAAATGGATTCCAACTTAACTCAGTCTAAATGTGAGGCTTGACCGAGTACTAGAGCCCCGACGATCATGCGCGCCGCTCCCCTGCGAGCACTGCATGAGTGCCAGTTCTCCAATAAGCCAAACACGACATTTAGCGAGTTAAATGGGAACCCATGAACAGCGAGTATGACTTATATTGGCTCCCAAGATCAGCGACCAATATAATCATACCCTCATTACAACGTTGGTCACATCCATACAATCATCATACATAAGTAGTGCAAAAGTTACAACACAGTTCCAAGTATACAAATACATAAGGGCCGACCGGCCAAATTTAACAAGTTTATAGCGGAAGCGAGTAAATAAACCAAAAAGGCCAGCAATGGTATGCCCACAACCCATCGGCAACCGACTGCGAGTTAGAAGATTGCATACTACTCGTCGGTGTCCCCTAAATCGACACCGGCGAACTCATCAGTCTCGATATCGTCCTCACCGTAAAGCCAAGAAACATCCGGCCGAGTACCAAAGAGTACTGCAAGTCTTACACAAATAAAAATAGTTATGCATAAGGTCATTCAAAGGAAAGGCTCATATTGGCTTAGTTTTGCGAAAAAGACGCAACAATGTACAACCTACACATACTAGTTTTTCAAGTGCCATTTCAAAATCAGATTTGGAGTAGAAGTAAAGCATGTGAATAAGTAATGAACTGAGTAACAAATAAAGCATACAAATAGCAAAGTGGCTGCCCACTTTGATACAACAACAAAGCAAGAACATCCCATTCATGATAATTACTGAGTTCACCCACAATTTTAATTCCAAGTCTAACAATAGTAACTCCCGAACTCAAGCGGTTGTCCATAAATCATGACACGCTATTCGAATAGATTATACCCTGCAGGGGTGTACTACTTTACCCACACGACTCGACTAGCCCGTAAGCCTCGGGATAATGGCACACTTCCTTTGGTATGCTGGCCGGGGAGAATCGAGATACAGTCGTTTTCAGCAAGAAAACCCTATTGCGCTAAGTCCCCCATGTGAGATGTTTCCGGTCTTAGTACAAGTAGCATATAGCACTTGCTAAGGGGCTCACATGTTATATTGGAAATACCGATGTAATGAAAAGGTAATTGGTGCTCCCTTGCACACTATAGAACATTGACATCGATTCCTAAGGACAAATGATCAAACACAAATGCCCCTACACCACCATGAGACTTAACACAATAGAACCTTCCCCCTACTTAACCGTACGGCACCCATATACCGTGTGTGGTAGCACGAATGTACTTGAATCAACGACGTTACCAAAGTTCGGTCCTTAATTGTCCAGACAAGTCCAACCGCATACCCAATTCTCGTGCACGAAGGCACCATCACTAGCCATCACTTGTCCAGACCAAAAGCTCATTTAAAATGACAAAATTTTAACTCATAAAACAGATACGAAGATCTGAACCAAAAGTATATAAAGAGAGTTGTGTTTATCCCATAATTGTCGGGTTATTCCTGACAATCAAACTACCAGTTCTAGACTTGCATGGCTAAGCAAACCCGGATAATATAAATTCACACATCCTATCTTAAGCATTTCAGTACTGGAATAATTCATGGATAGCCACAATGACAAGATAATAGGAGGTGTCTAACTATTCATCACAAAAATAGCGACATTACCAAAATAACATGCAAGCAATTATCATTGCATCTATCCAAACAAAACTGGGATCAAATATGATGCAAAAAGAAAGTTCAAAGGATGCTTGCCTTGCTGGTAGGCTAATTGCTCTCCCTCAGTAGCGTAAGTGTCAATATCGATAAGCTCGGGATCTAGATAAATACAATACCGAATAAACATCGAGAAATACCTCAAAATTCAAAATGCTCACAAATGCATGATTTTTCTCAAGTGGCTAAGTCATGAGTTTAGATGATTTTTGGTGAAAGAATTATTCCATTTTGATTTAGTATGTGAAAGTTATTGTGGTTTGAATTTCAGATTTCAATATGCCTCTATTTAAGCAATTTAATTATGAAGTGAAATTTTGTAAAGTAGTGGTGAATACAAGGGTTACATGAATAAATGGGCAATATTATCACAAGTTCAAAACAGTTGAGTTTGCTCCATTTGGAGTTTTAATGATTTAGTTATTGATTTCTAAAGTTATCAGCATTATTAGTACAAAAATAATGTCTTTTAAGATCATCTTCCTCAAACCATATTTTTTGTGATAGAGATAAGTTTGAGACCATTTTTATAATTAAATTCATCTGAAAAATAAATTATCAAAACTGATTTCACTGTATTTGGAGTCTCCAAGAATTACTTATGAATTTTTGAAGTTATCAACCCTTTTTCTATTGTAAAAATAATAGGATTAATGACTCATTTTCCAAAATAAAGCTCTCTGTTACAGAGACAAGGTTGAAACCGAGTTTGATACAAAGTTCAGTAAATATGAAAAATATCAGAAGTGGTTTCACCCATTTTGGAGTTGAAATGATTTAGTTATGCATTTTAGAAGTTATACATATTTTTCAGTGTGCCAGTAAATGGTTTTCGGAGTTTATAACTCATTTGCTACTTTCCTCACCGAGCGCAGCGCTAGCCGAGGAGAATGACGAGTGGGACCGGGGTCAAGGTTTTGACCCAGTCAACACGACTCGATCTCGGTCGCACAGGCCGAAAACGTATTCCGAGAAATACGTTTCTCAAACTTCTAAACGTAAGACTATTTTAAGCATTCAAAGAATACGTTTCCCTTTTTGCGTAACGTACTTTTAAGAACTACGCATCCACTTAAACTATACTAGGGGCCACCAGTCATAGACTCATTACTATAAACTACAACTATTAGCGCTAAATCACTTGACAAAGCTCCCCGTTTTCGGCCGTAATCATCCGACAACGGAATCGGCACGGCCGCGGCGTTGCCATGCTTGCCGGCGGCGAGGGAAGGCCGGAGAGTGCAAGATCTACGCGAAAACGGAAAGGCAATAGCGACAGCTACCTTCAGGTGATGATTTTGCCGGTGAAGAGGCACGGTGGCGGCCGCGAGTCGAGCGGAGGAGGTGCACGTGCCGAGATCTCGGCAGAACCCACCCCGCAACAACCGGTGCTTGATATGCACTCGAGGTCCAACTCGATGCCGAAGGAGAGGCGCGAGACCAAGGGTCTCGCCATCGCCCGGCGCCGAAAAACAAGGCGCGAGAGAAGGTTACCGTGGCGAAACGCTCGGAGATAAAGAACATCGAGGTGAGGTGGGAATGCAACCGTGACATCCAGTGAGATGGTCCTGAGGGTTGAGTCGACGAAAACTCACCGTGCCGCGTCGCCGGGAAGAAGACGAGCTCGCACGGCCGTGAAATTGAAACCAAGAATCACGAGCTCTGCGTGCATAATCCGACAATTAAGTTGAGGGTTTTACTCCTTATAACCTAGCACACGAAATGACGCAAAGAAAAGAGGAGGATCTCACCAGAGATGGAGATGACACAGGGGTGTCCTCCGGGGCGAGCTCTGGAGCTTCAGAGAGCACAATGATGGCCCGAGCACTACAGAGAAAATCAAAAGCCCGCATAAGCCAAAGTGGAAATGTCATGCAAGGTAGGATCTGAGGGACTCGACGGTGAGAAATCTTACCGAAAGAAACTGCTAGAGCAAGCCTCCCTCTCCTCGGTCAACAGAGGAGAAGTGAGGGAGAACGGAGGGCTTCGAGGGGTGATAAAGCCGAGATACCTCGGAGTGGGTGCGGTATGCGAGGAGAAGCGGGGACATGCCAACGGCGCGTGAAGTGACAGGCTCGGGCGAAACGATCGCGTGGCGAGGAGACTCGTGCGAGCTCACGCGAGGAGGAAGAAGGATCGCACGCGTGGGTCGGCGATCGGCACAAAGGCGCGGCGCGTGCGAAGAAAATGGTTTGACCAAGACCGTTGGATCGCGAATGGAGGGCTTAGATCGGAAGAACGCCGCAACGGCCGAAAGGTTGCGGGATCTGGGCCGTCGATCTCTGATCCGATGGTTGCATGCCGCGGTGCAATTAGGCGGTCGGGCTGAGTCGGTTCGCCGAGTCGGACTCGAGCCCAAGCAACAGTAGCAGCCCGTTTAGGTTTAGGGTTTGACTGAAATTTCAGTTTATCTCCTCTACTTTGACCAAGGCTTAAAAATAGAAATAAAATTCCTAAAATCGTGAAATAATTTGTGGGGGTTCCTGGGACAACCTAGTGTCCATAAAAATTATTTAACACCACTGTTCATGATACATTTTGTAATTTATAAATTCAAACTTAGGCTAGGTCTTTTAATGGCGTTTGAATTTTTATAGGGTTCAAACCGGTCCCAAAAATTTGTAAAAAATTATATTAATTCATGATAATTAATATAGTATTTGAATAAATTATTTCCATAGGATCTTAAGTAGCATTTATTTTGGTTCTTAGTTTGGAGTTCAATTTGAAGTGTATGTTTTAATTGAATTTTGAGATTTTCCAAATACAATATTGAAATAAAAAGTTTCCCAAACATGAAGAATGCTAATGAGATGCATAATAAATCTATTTATTAATTTGGGGATGTGACAAACCTCCCCCCCTTACAAAAGATCTCGACCCCGAGATCGATAGGGTGGAAGTTGAATAGGAAAGTTCTAAAAGGAAAAACATAACATCCATTGTCTTGATTTCCTTCAAAGATAGTGCCAAGATATCTTTGTAAGGTTACAAGAAATGACTATTACATTGTTTCTTCCCATTGCTTTGTTTAAACTTTCCTTTCTTGATTCGAGGACACTTCAAGAAGAAAGAAAAAGATTTGGATAGTTATCTCGCACTTGATCCTCACGCTCCCATGTAGCTTCATCTTCAGTATGGTTACTCCACTGAACCTTGATGAATTTGATATTGCGATTTCGCGTCTTGCGCTCCTTTTCTTCAAGAATGCGAATCGGGTGCTCCCGATAAGAAAGATCAGGTTGCAAGTCAAGTTTTTCTAGCTCGGTCGCTTCGGTTGGGACACGAAGACATTTCCTCAGTTGTGAAACATGGAAAACATCATGTACATCAGCAAGTGATGGTGCAATTCAATTTGATAAGCCACCGGTCCCAACTTTGCTAGAATTCGGAAGGTCCGATGTAGCGAGGTGCCAATTTGCCTTTGACTTGGAAACGATGCGTCCCTTTCATTGGAGAAACTTTAAGGTAGACTTGATCATTCACCTCAAAGCTCAACTCATGGCGGCGACGGTCGGCATAGGACTTCTGACGAGATTGCGCCGTCCGAAGTCGCTCACGAATGACGCGAACTTGTTCTTCCGCGTCCTCCACCAAGGTTGGACCATAAAATGGCCTCTCCCCGGCTTCAGACCAGTTCAGAGGTGTCCTACAAGCCCTTCCATACAACGCCTCGAAGGGTGACATTTTTATGCTTGATTGGAAGCTATTGTTGTAGGAGAACTCCGCAAACGGTAAGCACTTTTCCCAGTCCTTGCTGTAGGACAGCACACAAGCACGGAGAAGGTCTTCCAAAACTTGGTTTACCCTCTTAGTTTGTCCATCCGTTTGAGGGTGATAAGCTGAGCTAAAAGACAGGCCGGTCCCCATTGCTTGATGCAAACACTTCCAGAAGTGCGATGTGAATTGAGGGCCTCTGTCTGAAACAATCACCTTTGGTACACCATGGAGACAAATAATTCTGGAGATGTACAACTCGGCTAGCTTGGCACCGGTGTAAGTGGTCTTGACAGGAATAAAGTGAGCAACTTTAGTCAGACAGTCGACAATCACCCATATGGAATCGGACCCAGCTTGAGTCCTTGGGAGGCCGGTGATAAAATCCATGCCAACTTCTTCCCATTTCCACTTGGGAATGGGCAGGGGCTATAGAGTACCTGCCGGCTTCAAATGCTTAGCTTTGACTCTTTGGCATACATCACACTCGGCAACAAATTGAGCGATCTGTCGCTTCATTTGGCTCCACCAGAGCCTTTTCTTCAAATCTTGGTACATCTTGGTACTACCAGGGTGAATAGAGAATTTGGAATCATGAGCCTCTTTGAGAATTTGCCCTCTCAAGGTGTGGTCAAATGGCACCACCAATCGGTTCCCGAACCAAAGGGTGCCTTGTGAGTCTTCTTTAAAACCTTTGGCTTTGTGTCTCTTCATTGCCTCTCGGATTTGAGCCACTTCTGCGTCAGTTTACTGGGCTTCTCTAATCTGGTCCTCAAGTGTACAACTCACACTTAGGGCAGCGAGCGAACCTTCTTCAATTATTTTCGCCAGCGATGCGTTGCATTGCACACAAGCTGCGCCAAGAAGGGACTACAGATAAACAGTTGCATTGAGATTTTCTGCTCAAGGCATCGGCCACCACATTGGCTTTACCTGGATGATAATGAAGTCCCATATCATAATCTTTGATTAGCTCAAGCCATCTTCACTGCCTTAAGTTCAGATCAGCTTGGGTGAAAATGTATTTGAGACTCTTGTGGTCGGTGTAGATCTCGCAACGATTACCAATGAGGTAATGTCGCCAAATCTTTAGAGCATGAACAACCGCTGCAAGCTCTAAGTCATGAGTGGGATAGTTAGCTTCATGAGGTCTCAACTGTCTTGACGCATATGCCACTACTCGGCCCTCTTGCATAAGCACACAACCGAGCCCATGGCGAGATGCATCGCAGTAAATATCGAAACTCTTGTGAACATCTGGAAGAATGAGCACTGGAGCGGTGGTCAAACATTCTTTAAGAATCTGAAAGCTTTGCTCACAATCTGCTGACCATTCGAACTTCTTTTCTTTCTTCAGAAGTTGAGTCATTGGCCTAGAAATCTTGGAGAAGTTCTTGATGAATCTGCGGTAGTAGCCCGCAAGTCCAAGAAAACTGCGGATGTCGGTGACGCTTTTGGGTTGCTTCCAGTTCAGCACATCCTGCACCTTGCTTGGATCAACTGCGACACCTCCCTCGAAGAGTACATGACCCAAGAAACTCACTTGGCGAAGCCAAAATTCACACTTGCTGAATTTTGCATAGAGTTGATGTTGACGAAGCTTCTCCAACACAAGTCTAAGATGTCTCTCGTGTTCTTCGTCGGACTTGGAATAAATCAGGATGTCATCAATAAATACAACGATGAACTGGTCCAAATACTCCATGAAAACCGAGTTCATGAGGTTCATGAAATAAGCAGGTGCATTAGTCAAACCAAAAGACATAACAGTGTACTCGTATAAACCATACCGAGTAGAGAATGTTGTCTTTGGAATGTCCTCTGTTCTGACCTTGATTTGGTGGTATCCCAACCTAGGGTCAATCTTGGAGAACACTTGAGCTCCACTAAGTTGGTCGAACAGGTCATCAATCCGCGGGAGTGGATACTTGTTCTTAACAGTGACTTCATTCAACGGACGGTAGTCAACACACATCCGCAAGCTCTTGTCTTTCTTCTTAACAAAGATGGCCGGGCACCCCCAGGGTGAGGAGCTTGGCCTAATGAAACCCTTATCTTGAAGTTCCTGGAGTTGTGCTTTCAATTCTACCAACTCATTAGGAGGCATCCGATACGGCCGCTTTGAGATTGGTGCAGTATCGGGTGCAAGCTCAATGACGAATTCAACTTCACGGTCCGGAGGCATGCCTGGGAGTTCTTCAGGGAATACAACGAGATATTCACATACCACCGGAACTTCCTCTAATTCAACAGAGGTACTAGCTTCCAAGGCATAGAGATGAGGACTGCCAACTGAAGGTGCAAAAATGACCTGACTGCCATCTTCGCTAGTGACTGAAATAGATCGCTGAGCACAATCGATCTTTCCCTTATTTTTGGATAGCCAATCCATCCCTAAAATCACATCAATACCCACTGAATTTATCACAATTAAATTTGCCAAGAAGTTGATATTGTGAATTTCCACTTTTACGCTCCGGCAGACTCGATCGGTTTGGAAAACCGACCCCGGTGATTTGATTTGATAAGGTGGCTGAAGTTTGTGCATTTCAAATTGATTAAGTGCAGCATATTCTTCTTTGATGAATGAATGAGATGCTCCTGAATCAAATAAGACTGATGCCGGACAAGAATTAACAAGAAGTGTACCCAAAACGACGTCGGGAGCGTCGCTAGCCTCCTCGGCGGTGACGTGGTTCACTCGCCACGCAGGATCTCGAGGAGGAGTAGATGCTGCCCTCGGAGGTGGTGAAGGTCTCGCCACAGCTGGTGGAGTAGGAGCTCGACAAGTCTGGGGCATTCCTCGCTGCTTGGCGAGGCACTGGTGTGCATAGTGGCCCTGGCGACCACAATGAAAATAGGTGACATTGGGCTTGTATGCCCCACTATTTTGGGAGTTCTTACCCCCGCTGTTCCGCTGCGCCACTGGTGGAGAAGGTCGTGGAGGGACCACAGGAGGCCTCGGTGGTGCTGGGGCCTGAGAGCGAGGTGCCTGGGGTGGCCCGGGGCGCTGCCGAGGGAAACTGCTGCCAGCCGAAAACTAGGCGGCCCTCTTCCTCTTCCTGGACTCCTCCACTGCCACGCTCTTGTGCTCCACTACAATGGCCTTGTTCACTAAATGCTTGAAGTTGCGGAAGTCATGTGCAGCTAGAGCCAATCGCATCTCTCGCCAAGCCGCCCATGAAACGCAGGGCCGCGCGCGCCGTGGAAACATCATCGAGGGCATAGCGAGCCAAAGAATTGAACTCCTGAAGGTACTCAGAGACGATCTTCTTTCCTTGCTTCAGGGCAAGAAACTGCTGCTGCTTGATCAACATGACCCCCTCAGGAATATGGGCCTCCACGAAAGTCAGATGCAACTCGCCCCATGATGGAACTTCTCCATCAGGCTGCATGGCGGAATAGTTGTCCCACCATGCATTAGCGGCGCCCTCTAGCTGATAACTGGCAAAGAGCACCCTCTCAACGCCTGTGCACTGAGCAATAGCCAGCTTCTTCTCAATGTTCCTCAGCCAGTCCTCAGCCTCCATCGGGCTCTCGGTGCCTGAAAAGGTGGGGGGATTGGTTCGCTGAAAATCAGCGAGACCTCCCCGCTGCCTCTGCTGTCCCCCTCCCCCTGCTGCCGCAGGAGCAGGAGAAGTGTTGCGAGCAATAGCCTCCAGGATTCTGGTCTGATCCATCCTGTTCCTCTCGATCTGAGCCAAGACTTCCGCCATAGTGGGTGGCGGAGGGAGCACTTCTCGATGAACCGCCTGCTGCTGGGTGTCTGCTGAGAGAGGGCTCACCAGAACATCCCAATTTTCGAGCTTTAAAACCTTTTAAATAGTTAGTAGGAGAAAATTCACCATTTTGATTTTCATTTGAATTTAATTCAAAAGCTTAATATTGGACTTTACAATCAAAAATATTTAATGTGAATAATGCCAACATGACCAATAGCCAAAACTATTTTATTTGGGTTCTATGTGCTCAGATATACTTTCTAGATTTTTCTAGAATTTTTCTGAGTTCATTTGCTATTTTCTATTGCCCATTTGAATTTCTGGTATTTTCTAAATTAGAAAAACTATTAAAATCTCAGAAATCCTTCCGGGCCTAATCTCCCCGGCCCATTTCCTGTTTACCCCACGCCGCAGCCCGCCATGCCCGGCTTCCGCCAACCGCTCGCCCATACGCGTGTGCGCCCTGCCACGGCGTGTGGGTCCCGCACGTCAGGTCGTCGTCTCCGCGTCACCTTCTTCTTCGCGAGTCCGAAGCCGAGTCCGCCATGGATTCAAACTCGGAGCTCGTCCGACAAAAGGACTTTCCAAACTAAATCGCCCTGGATTTCTTCGCCAAATCCTATCCCCGCTTATCCCGCACTCGTTTCCGTTGGAATCTTATCCCGACACGGACTCTATCTCCATTTCTCTCTCGTGCTCATCTCGGACTCCATTTTAGGGTTTCCGCCGCCGCACGCCCCCTAGCCCCCCGACCCCCTATAAAAGGCCCCCGAGGATCGCCTATCTCCCCGCATCAGAAACCCCCAAACCCCAGAAC
Organism: Ampelocalamus luodianensis; assembly: GCA_036346255.1. Taxonomy (NCBI): domain Eukaryota; kingdom Viridiplantae; phylum Streptophyta; class Magnoliopsida; order Poales; family Poaceae; genus Ampelocalamus; species Ampelocalamus luodianensis. The sequence continues at coordinate 18,789,238 of CM070637.1, forward strand.
CCGAGAGCCCCTGCGCCGCCGTCCCCGCCGATTCTAGGGTTTTCACCCGCAAGGACTCCGGTGAGCTCCTCCGCCGCCGTCAGTCCACCGGGATCCCCAGCCCCTAGGCTCGGTAGACCCACCTGTCAGGCCGACTGTCACCCCGTCCGAACGTCCTCGCTGACGTCAGCTTGCGCAATAATCTGATTTTCCTTTAGGAAAATAATTCGGGAAATTCATGAAATACTGATTTTCAGCATTTTATGTATTTTCAATCTTCCAAAGGCCATAACTTTTGCATCCTAACTCCGATTGAGCCCATTCAAATTTCTAAATTTGTCTAAATTCGAGATCTACCTAATTATTATTTTTATTTAATTTTTAGGGTTTGTTTTGCCTCTGTTATTTATTTGTTTTGGTTGTTTTGCTTCGTTTGTGCGTAGACGTCGATACTTCGGGGGTTTTCGTCGAAGAAGGCTTCAACCAAGTTCAAGACCAGTACATAGACCTATTCCAAGGTAAGTCATACCTTTGATCATATTGAATCCCAGTTTTCCCAAATTATATTGTGTTGAATTATTGTATTTACTTTAATTATGTGTTTAACTGCTTTTGGGCTAGTTATTGATCCAAACTGTTATGTTCACCTTGCCTATTTGTATACCTTAATCTTTTGTCGCCCTAGATTGGTTTATTATTTAGTTGGTATTAACATATTGCCAACATGGTTGGTTAGACCGACTAGAATTGCTTAGCCATGCTACGAGTCATCATCTCATGTGTGTGCAATTATGAAATTGACTAAGTGATTATGGAACTGTGTGATAAAACTGTGTGTGCTGTGTGCTATTACTCGTGATGGCATGTGTTGCACTAAACCAACTAGGTGGTAAAAGATTTAGACTGAGGCAAGTGGTGGATACTGTGTGAACTGGTGGCTTTGTGATTGGGATTTATCTGTGTGGTTTAGTTAGAAAAACTGGAAGTCTTGCCTTGGTCAATTAAGGACTTAACTTTGTGCGCCATTGAACTGAGCTATACTGTACGACCGCATGTCTGGTGACAAGCCTAACTTAGTAGGTTACGGAGTTTCAACATTGGGGTTCAGGTGGATAGGTTAAGCTTTGTGATATGGGACTGTGTGAATAAGAACGTCAATGTTGAGACGAAGTTGCCGAACTGTTTTGTTACGATTAGTGCTAGCTACACTAGTTGTATCATGTGGGTAAAGTGTACAAACCTCTGCAGAGTGTTAATCAATCTATTCGAATAGTCGCGTCCTCGGTCATGGACAACGCCGGGATTTCACATGAGGGTAGTGTTCATAAAATGTGGGATTGGGAGTGTGTGATCTCAATCATATGGTTGTGTGAATCAATCGGTTTAGTTGTGTGTCTTTGTGGAAACAATCGTTAAATTAATATTGCTTATTTGTTTTAAATTACGCTTTCAATCTATTATTTGTATTCAATTGCAAATGTTGCATTTACGCAAAATAACCACGTAAGCCATTCCTTTGGAATAAACTCGCATCTATATATTGCATTCTGTGGTATGATTTGCAGTACTGTTGTGTACTCACACTTGTTGTAAAACTTGCGCCCAAACCTGCTGTAGTGGAGGAGTCTTCGCTGCTTTCGAGGAGGAGTTTGTGGAAGAAGGTTGATCGCTAGGTCATTGATCCCGCGGTTGCTGTGGTGTCTTGATTGGAGTTTGCGAGTTTATTTCGCTCATTGCAGATTTCTTTAGTGTTAGCCTGCGTGGCTTAATAAGTTGTAACCCGACCTTAAGGTCAAAACTCTAAATTGTTACTCAAACTATTCGTTTATGTTATATTTCACTTGTGTGGATTGATATTCACCTATGTTACCACTGTGTGCACTAGCGTGATCCCCGGACTAGTGCGAGAATACACGAGGGTCCAGAGTGCATTTTGGGTCCCGACAGAGGTGGTATCGAGCCATACCGATCGTAGGTCTTGACCTTAGTTAGATTGGCCGCCTTTAGAGTGTCCAAACTATTTTCTAAAGGAAAAATTAACTTGTAAAGTTAATCAAATGCTTAACTCTCCTCATATCTCTCTTGCCTCAACTTTTGCTATAATCTTTGCTTTCCCCGCTGTTTTAAAGTTGCTCTTACCCAGTTCGTCTGTCTTGACAGATGCCTCGCCTTCAGACCTATGGTGAGCGCTATGGAGGATACGCCGCCGAACTTTGGAAGCTTCTGCAGGTACTTGGAGGTTTTGATCGTCCGTTGTACCGAGGAAACAACTGGATGGTGGATGGACATAAGCGGGGTACGATCTGTCGCTTGATGATCTACGCCAGGATGAACACCAAGGCAAGCCAGCCGCTGAACATCTCCGTCAGGAGGATCACTTGGAGTGAAGGAATACAGGAATCGTCGCGCCTGGCCATGCTTCGGATCTGCCACATCTACATGTGCGAGCTGAAAGGAACCGTCTTCCGCTACCACCCCAGAGCAGCCGCCGTGGAGCTACCTGCACACTATCCATCCACGGAGGGAGAAGAAGATGCCACAGTGGTACACCTCGCCAGGTACGTCGTCGCCCAAGAGGAATCCATGGAGATGATGGCCGCTGATCTAGACGGTGCCTACAAGAGCCTGCACCAAGCTGAAGAGAAGATCGCCATCCTGGAAGAGATACTGGACGCCCACCACCAGGCAGACCAAGAAGAGGAAGAAGATCTAGAAGAACATGAAGAATCTGAGCCAGAACCAGAGGAGCCTGTCGCGCCATCGACGCCTGTTCCTATTGCACCAGTTCCGGGGCACCAGGATCAGTTTGCGAAGATGCCAGCACAGTTCAAGGTCTACAGCAGGCAGGAGCACAGCCGTGGTTGTGGAGGTTACCTCAGCGACTGAGTTCGCTAAGGCCTAGGTTCGCAGTTGAGGCTTAGTGTGTTAAGCGCGTCGCCTAAGCCTAGTTGTGTCGCCCTTTAGGCGTTAGATTGTGTGCTTAGGTTCGCTATTTTCTTTGAGTGTGAGTATGAGCTGCAAAGGCCCTTAGGCATCTGTTGCAAGCCATACTAAGTTCTTAAGTAATAAAGTTGCTTTTGGTTATCTCAGTTGTTGTTGGGTTTAACCAATCCCCCGCTTAGTTCTTAACTCACCCCATGCTTGCTACCTTATCTAACCCTTGGAGCTTCGCCAGATGGTTACAACTCGCTAGACAATCGCAAACGCAGGATGATCCAGCAGGCAGTGGACAGCCAGCAGCAGGAGCAGTTCCGCCACCAGCACCTTCAATGGATCTGCAGAACTTTGGGTCTTTTATGGCAGCACAGACACAGTTGATGCATGCCATGATGAACCAGATGCAAGCTATAAGTGAGCGGAATAACAACAACCATCACCCCCAGGGAGCCCCAGCTGCTCATGGCCACCAAGGACCTTCTAAGTTGGCAGAATTCATGAGGACCCGCCCACCAACATTCGCTGGACATGTCTCACCCGTGGAAGCTGATGATTGGCTTCGGGTGATTGAAAGAAAGCTGCTGATTACTCAATGCAGCGACCATGAAAAAGTTCTCTATGCCTCTCACCAGTTGGAGGGCATCGCAGCAGAATGGTGGGAGAACTTCGCGCGCCATGAGGCACCACGAATATCACTTGGGAGGAATTCTCTACAGCATTCCGCCAATACCACGTACCAGAAGGAATTATTGAACTAAAGAAAGATGAATTTTGTGCCCTGAAGCAAGGAAGCTTGTCAGTGTCTGACTATCTCAACAAGTTCTCGCAACTTGCTCGCTATGCTGCAGAAGATGTTGCAACGCACAAGGCTCGCGAGTCATTTTCAAGGGATCAACATCGGACTTCAGTCAATCTCCTTGCACATACCTTCCCTGACTTCCAAGAACTGATCAATAAAGCTTTAGTCATGGAGGATAAGCGCAAGGAACTGGAAGACAATCGCAAACGCAGGATGATCCAGCAGGGAGGCCAGCAATTCCAACAGAGAGCAAGGACAGTGCCACCGCAGTTCAACCGATTTTCTCCACAGAACTCCGCCAGAACACCTGCACCAACCTCAGCACCTCGTCCAGTTGCTCAGAACACTCGCACCCCAGCACCGACCAACGCTAATCCAACAGTCAACAAGTCGCAAGAGCCAAGGGTGTGCTATACTTGCCGTCAACCAGGCCACTACGCAAATCAGTGTCCACAGAGGGGAATGATCACTCCAGTTCGTTTCAACCTTGGAGCTACACCAAATAAGACACCGCACGGTCACCAACGAGAACTTTCCAAGCCCCAACCAGCCAGAGGAGGATGCGGTCAGTGGTCCGAGGCCGTGTCAACCACGCCACCCGAAGGAGCACAGAAGCACCGGCGTCGTCTCGGGTAAGTTCTGGTTAATTCATACCGCATCGCTTCTATTTGATTACGAGCTTCGCATTCTTTGTGTCGAAGTTTTTACAACTAAGAATAAGTTGAGGCTATACAACTTAAGCATACTCTATTAGTTCAATCGCTGGAGCAGAGCTAAGCTCTAGAGTGGGTTGTTTAGGAGCTAAGTTACTCATAGTGGAGTGGAGTTTCTAGCCAACCGATTGTTCTAGACACCCAAACCCTAGATGTCATTCTTGGCATGGATTGGCTATCCAAGCACAAAGTCAGGCCGATTGTGGCCAAGAGTCGTAACGATTGAGAGTACGATGGAAGGAAAGTGGAGTTTCTAGCCACATCGGTTCGTGAAGGACACTTGCTAGTAAACATGCGAAGACCATTGCAATGGAGAATGTACCAATAGTCGAGAATACCGGATGTGTTTCGGAAGAGTTACGGAATGCCACGGATCATGACATCGAGTTCGTCATTGATCTAGTGCCGAGACAGCGCCAATTTCTAAGTGACCTTATCGAATGCCACCGACGAGTTAGCGAAATGAAGAAGCGATTGAAGAACTTCTCGAGAAAGGTTTCAGTAAGACCAAGTTCGTCACCGTGGGAGCACCGGTCTTGTTCGTCAAGAAGAAAGACGGAACCATGAGGATGTGTATCGACTACCGTTCTCTCAACGAGGTCACTATCAAGAATAAGTATCCATTGCCCGTGATAGATGATCTGCTTGACCGGATGAAGGGAGCCGAGTGTTCTCAAAGATCGACTTGCGATCGGGCTACCATCGATTGAAGATCTACCCTAAGGATATACCAAAGACCGCTTTCAACGCGGTATGGACATTATGAGTTCTTGGTCATGTCATTTGGTGACAAATGCCCCACTTACTTCATGAACATGATGAACAAAGTCTTCATGGAATACCGACAAGTTTGTAGTGGTGTTCATTGACGATATTCGTTTATTCCAAATCGAGGAGGAACACGCAGAACACCGAGGTTAATTTTGGAGAAACTCGTGGAGCATCGGTTGTATGCCAAGTTCAGTAAGTGTGACTTTTGGAAGAAGGAAGTGGATTTCCTTGGCCATGTGATGACCGCCATGGAGTAGCAATTGACCGGAAAAGTAAAAGCGATGTTACAGGACCAGCCCAAGATCAGAACCCGTTCGCAGCTTGGGAATGGCGGGTTACTACCGCCGCTTCATTGAAGGATTCTCCTCAATTGCTAAGCCTCTTACGCAATTGTTGAAGAAGGAGAAACAGTTCACTTGGACCCCAGCTTGTGAAACAAGTTTTCAAGAGTTAAAGAAACGCGACCACGGCCCAGTGTTGATTCTACGGACATCCTAAGGACTTCGATATCTCGTGATGCTTGGCGTCAAGGACTAGGTGTGTCTTGATGCAAGAAGGGAAAGCAGTTGCGTATGCATCAAGACAACTAAGACCACATGAAGAGAATTACCCTACTCATGATCTGGAATTAGCTGCCGTGGTGCATGCTTTAAAGATTTGGCGCCACTACCTTATCGTGTCGGCGTGAAGTCTACACGCATCATAAGAGCCTAAAGTACATTTTCACCCAATGACTGAACATGAGGCGAGAAGATGGTTAGAATTGATCAAGGATTACAATCTTGGAATCCACTACCATCCCTAAAAGCCAACGAGTTGCAGACGCCTAAGTCGTAAGAGTTCTTGTAATGCTTTGGAAGTAAAGGAAAGTTGCCCGAACTTTATGAAGAATTTCAAAGCTAAGGCTAGAAGTTGTGTCCGAAGGATTTATAGCCAATTTGGAACTACAGTCTACCTTGGAGAAGCAGATTCGTGAAGCACAACCAAAGGATCCCGTGTTGTCAGAGATCAAGATCAAAATGGCAGAAGGAAAATTTAAAGATTTCACGAGGGATAACCAGGATATACTCTGGATTAATGGTTGTATCTGTGTACGAGATATCGACGGTCTAAGACAGTTGATCTTGAAGGAAGCCCATGACTCAAAGTATTCGATTCACCCCGGAAGTACCAAGATGTATCAGATGTTAAGAATAAATTTTGGTGGCCAAATTTGAAACGGAAGTCGCGAGTTCGTGGCCTTGTGCGACACCGCCGAAAAATAAAGGCGAGAACACGAGAGACCAGCGAGGTTTGCCGCAACCGAAGATTCCGAATGGAAGTGGGAAGAAATCGGGATGGATTTCATCACCGCTTACCCAAGACCCAATCAGTTACGATTCGATCCGGGTAATAGTTGATCGATTGACCAAGGTCGCACATTTTCGCGATCAAAACCACGTACTCGGAGATCGCCTTGCGAGTTGTACATGGCCGAATTGTCGGTTGCATGGAGTGCCCAAGAAAATAGTGTCGATCGAGGATCTCGGTTCACCTCTCGCTTTTGGCGAGTTTGCATGAAGCATTGGGTACCCATCTGAATTTCGATCGCATATCATCCACGCATGGATGGCCGACCGAAAGAGTCAATCGATATTGGAGGATATCCGAGAGCTTGCGCTCTAGCGAATGCTACCGATGGGATAAAAGTTTGCCGTATGCGAGTTCTCGTACAACAACGATTATCAAGCGATGCGCAAATGTCGCCATTTGAAGCTTTGTATGGCGTGCTGCCAACCGTTAAATTGATCGAGACAAGCGAACGCGTCGGTGTTCGGGCGAGATATCATCCAAGAGGCGTAAGAACAGTTGCTATGATCGGGAAAGGCTAAAAATAGCCTACCAAAGCGTAAGAGTTATCGCGATAACCGCCGTCGAGATCTCGATTTGAGCCGAAGATTTTGTCTATCTTCGAGTGACCCCGCTTAGAGGTGTCCAAAGGTTTCATGCCAAAGGGAAGCTTGCCCCTAGGTATGTTGGCCCGTTCAAGATTTTGGAACGCCGTGGGGAAGTGGCTTACCAATTGGAGCTACCGCAGTCGTTAGCAGGAGTACATGATGTCTTTCATGTCTCGCAGTTGAAGAAGTGCCTTCGTGTGCCAGAAGAGCAAGCCCCGCTAGAATCAATTGACTTGAAGGAGGATCTTACCTACAAGGAGCAGCCAATCAGGATTTTGGATGTCGCAGAGCGCCTCACCAGAAGCAAGACGGTTCGTTTTTGCAAGGTCCAGTGGAGCAACCACTCAGAAACCGAAGCAACGTGGGAACGTGAAGAAGAGCTGAAAGCCGAGTTTCCTAGCCTTTTCTCTAGCTAGCCTGAATCTCGGGGTCGAGATTCCTTTAAGGGGGGAGGTTTGTAACATCCCAATTTTCTGAGCTTTAAAAACCTTTTAAATAGTTAGTAGGAGAAAATTCACCATTTGGATTTTCATTTGAATTTAATTCAAAAGCTTAATATTGGACTTTACAATCAAAAATATTTAATGTGAATAATGCCAACATGAACAATAGCCAAAACTATTTTATTTGGGTTCTATGTGCTCAGATATACTTTCTAGATTTTTCTAGAATTTTTCTGAGTTCATTTGCTATTTTCTATTGCCCATTTGAATTTCTGGTATTTTCTAAATTAGAAAAACTATTAAAATCTCAGAAATCCTTCCGCCTAATCTCCCAGCACATTTCTGTTTACCCCACGCAGCCCCGGCCGCCCCGCCCGCTCGCCACGCATGCATCATCGCCGCTTCTTGCCACGCGTGTGGGTCCCGCACGTCAGGTCGTCGTCTCCGCGTCACCTTCTTCTTCGCGAGTCCGAAGCCGAGTCCGCCATGGATTCAAACTCGGAGCTCGTCCGATAAAAGGACTTTCCAAACTAAACCGCCCCGGATTTCTTCGCCAAATCCTATCCCCGCTTATCCCGCACTCGTTTCCGTTGGAATCTTATCCCGACACGGACTCTATCTCCATTTCTCTCTCATGCTCATCTCGGACTCCATTTTAGGTTTCCGCGCGCGACGCCCCTAGCCCCCGACCCCCTATAAAAGGCCCCCGAGGATCGCCTATCTCCCCGCATCAGAAACCCCCAAACCCCAGAACCCGAGAGCCCCTGCGCCGCCGTCCCCGCCGATTCTAGGGTTTTCACCCGCAAGGACTCCGGTGAGCTCCTCCGCCGCCGTCAGTGCCGCGCGAAGCTCGCCGACTGCACCACCAGCATCGCACGAGCATAAGAACCTCCTGGTGCTGTCCACTTCGCCGAGCATCGCGAACTCCGATCCGACAAATACCGGCCGCTCCTCCGCTTAACGCCGCCGCCGCCATCTCCGGTGCCTCGCGCTCGTGAGTGCACCATCGGGTTCGCAATAACAAGGGCTTCCGTCGGTACCATCGGACCTCCGAACGCCGCCGTTCGCCGTTACCGTGCGGTCGAGCGCCGCCGCTTGCCGGTGGCGTGGCGCCCACGCCGGCTACCATCTCACCGCCGCTGCGTGTCGCGTGCGTGGCTGCCTCGTCGGCACGTACATGGCACTGTATGTAGGATCAAGGATAACCGACTAGAGGGGTGAATAGGAGGTTTTAAACTTTTAAACAAATTAACGAGAAAGCTAATTAATAACTTAGTCTAAACAAATTATACTTCTAGCTAAGCAATACAAGCACAAAGATCAAGCTAGAAATACAAATGCGGAAGAGTAAAGACTAGGAATAACCACAATGAGACAACGATGTTTTCCGTGGTATCGAAGACTTGCCGGTCTTCACTAGTCCACGTTGAGGAGCTTGAACCAATCAAGCCGGCTCCACGATTAAGCCTTTCTCGATCACTATTGGTTGTTCTTCCTCCACTCGGAGATGGTGAACACCAAACCACTAACAATATGGGCACCGGCCTCTTCACAATCTTCTTGAAGAGATCACCGTGCAATCACCGCTAAGCCATCTAGGAGTTCGCAAAACTCCAAGAGTAACAAACCAAGATCTTCGCTGACGACACTCAAGTGCAATAGGATCAACTAGAATGATGAATGCACTTTGAATGAGCTCAACAACCTCTCAAAGAGTGAACAAATGAATTTCGAGTTGAATGAATGCACAAGGCTCTAAGGATGTTAAATGTGGTCTTGCATCGTGCCTTGTGCGGTTGGGGGGTATTTATACCACCCACCAACAAAAACGACCGTTGGAGAGTCATACGGAAAAACACCGAAATACGGTATGACCGCTAACTAATGTGCGTGATGCGACCGCACCCAAGATCGAAACACGATGAACGCTAGAACAGAGGCATTAAAAGGCTCGACATAGCCGTTGAACAACCCTGCGATGCGACCGCCAACTAACTTGCGATGCGATCGCAACCTCGGCCATACCGCGCGGAGGAGCGATGCGACCAACTAAGGGTTTTCGAGAAAAACCGAGATGACATGCTCTCAGAAAAACGCATCGCCATACAAGAATCGGACGACCGCAGATCGCAGCGACCGCTTTCAATATCGGTGCGACCGATTTTCCGCAGAGCTCTAAGTCGAAATGCAACGGTTCGGTTTTATACAACCGTCAACTAAAAAGCGAACGACCGCAGATCGTCGACGATCGCTTTCAATATCGACGCGACCGATTTTCCCGAGAGCTCTAAGTCGAAATGCAACGGTTCGGTTTTATACAACCGCCAACTAAAAACGGAACGACCGCAATGCGGTAGTACCGCTCGAGCCGGTTATACCGCATTAGCGCCTGGTTGGCTGAGGAGTTCATAAATCGGTAGAACCGCCAAGTAACATGCGGTCATACCGCACCAAACGGTACAACCGCCCGAGAGACGACGGTATGACCGATTTTTGACACTCATCTCAAAGGCTTTTGGAAAACAAAACCAGATGTATGCATGATCCTAAATTGATCCATATTGCACAAGATCATGTATTCAAGGTACTAGTCATGATCTCTCTTAATAGTACGACGTTTATCCTGAAATCCGGTCTTCCAACCTTTTCTTCTAAGACCGTAAAATACAAAAGATCATGTCTACTTATACTTGTCTTCAATCAAGTAAATCTTTATTTACCCTGCATGCTTTTTATCCTTGAACCCACCAAGAGGTCTTAACCTTGTAACTATTCAATAAACACATTAGTCTAATAATCACATATAATCATTAATTACCAAAACACGATTTTAGGGGCCTAGATACTTTCAATCTCCCCCTTTTTGGTAATTGATGACAACATAACCAAAGAGTGAGAAAGATTTTGAAGACAAATAAAAGAAGCTCCCCCTAAACTTGTGCATAGGGGAAAGAAGTAATTTTGTAAGCACAAGTAAGGATAATTAACATTTAGCGGAGTTCCTTTTAGCAGAAATGAACTTGAGAAAAAACTAACAACATGTATCAAGAGATCAAGTTCACATATTATAAGTAAGATAGTTCAAGTCTTGATCATAAAGCATAAGTCATTACAAACGATATAAATAGCATAACCCAAAATCTAATTCCTTCCTAAAGAGCCTTCTCACAACTTCACTCCTTCTCCCCTTTGGCAACAACTACCAAAAACACTAGCTCGAGGCTTGGGTCCCGAGGGTCGAAATCTGTGGAGTGGTGGCTCTGAATCGAAGAGAAACTGATGCCGCACACCGGAGGTACTGGAGCCGGGTCCTCTGGGACTGGAGGAACAGCACCGAGGCATCAAGAGGTAGAGGCTCTGAGGATGTACAGAGAGAATGGAGGTGGACGACGAGAGAACCGCTGAGGAGTCCTCAAAATCTCTTCTAAGTCATTAAAACCTTCCATCATAGCTGCCATCCTGTTATGAGTTTCATCAAAGAAATCATTCTGAGTTGCTTCTAAGTGAGCCAGCTTTGAGCGAGTCTCATTTTGAAATTCCAATTGAGCCGTCTTCATTGCTTCTAAATTGCTAAGGATCAACTGCTGATTTTGAAGAATCTGATTAAGTGTACCTTCAGCAGGAGCAGTAGCTGCAATAGGGACCTCACCCACATTTTCCTCAACCTCAACACGACGAGGGGGAAGACCATCCCGAGGTCGATAAGAGTTGTGAAATGATCCCAAACCACCATGGTATTCAATTTTCTTTAGAATCAATGCCATGATATAAGGGGCATAATATATCCTCTTAATTCTATCATTCTTGGAAGATACTATGCCTTGGAGAATAACATCCACAACATCAAATTTTGTTCCTCTCATAATATGATCAATAATATTCCAAGCATGTCCTCTGACTGCATCAAAATTACCACTCTTGGGATAAAAAGTGTGATTAATGATTCTGTTGATCATGCTAGGTTCTGGCTTCAGTCCAGTAATAGTACCTAGCTTATACTTAACAGAAGTGTCATAATAATCAACCCAGGCAGGAGTAAGCAAAGATGGACTATCAAATATCTTCTCCCAAGAACTGGATTGAATTCTCAACACTCTCTCAAATTCTTCTTTAGTGCTCTCCACATACCTGGTAACAGATATCCATCTTATTGAAGTCAAATCTGCGGAGACATGCACTGTGGCATAAAACTGCCTGATCAACTCATCATCATAGTTCTGTTTAAGTGCCACAAGGTCATGAAGACCCACTCTATGAAAGAGCTGATACACACCATCAGATCTGTCTAAGTTGTTCAAGTGAACCCACTTAATCCACTTGTGATCTCAGAATTTTCTCGTGATGACCATAAATCGCTCATAGACTTGTTCTTGAAAAATCGTGTGAAACCTTGGATTTACCGAATCGATCCGGAAAGATATTGGTTCACATGTCGCTTGATTGCATACTCATCAGATGAGAGCAATCTCAAGTCTGTGGGAGGCTCCGGAGGTGTTCCCAAATCATCTGACTGAGCATTTTCTTCTGACTCTGATTCAGTCTGAGAATCTGTCTCTGCAGGTGATAGGCTTTCTTGATGTCGACACGGATCTCCCTCTCGCTGGTCTTTTGCCTTTCCTTTGCCTCGAGTTGGTTTTGAACTCGAGCAAAGAAAGTAACGAGCTCCCGGAGTTTGAGATGAAGATTTTCCTCCCCTTGGAGGTCCAACCGTTTTTCGAGTCATGATTCGAGTCCGAGGCATCTACCCTGAGGTAGGAAAAGGTTACAAGAAGTTTAAGGAAACACACATGACGAATTAAGTGAAATAGAAATGAATTTCTGGTTTTGTCAGACAATCGGTCATACTGCATGATTATACTGACCGATACGACCGCATTGCGGTTGTACCGAGCCCAAGAACCGGTTGTACCGATTTTCCTGACTGAGTTCTAGGTCAAGCATTAAAACAGGATTTTTGATGATTTTTCGTAGAGTGAATCCACGGTATAGATGCGCAAGCATCACTAGACATCAATTATGCGCAAATGCCTGACTAGAAACTTAGAAATCATCTACATTTCGTTTAACCCTAAGAAATGTCTCCTTGAACTGAAATCTTGCGGTAAAACTTCAATCAAAAGCGGTTTTACCTGGAGAGATTGAGGAGATGACCTCAAAGTAGGTAGGTATTAGCGGGAGAGCAAGGAATCGCCGGAGGAAGGAAGAAATCGGGGACGAGTTCTTCGCGGTTTCGGGTAGGAGAGAGAGAGAGGAACGAAAGAAAAGAGACGGTATGACTGCGGATGAACAGCTGAAGGAACGAAGGGACCCCTCTAAAGAGGACAGCCCGGTCGGACCGTGAACAACCCACCGGTCGTACCGTAATGCAGTAGAACCGTAGTTATAAAGTCGGTAGTACCGAGATACGGTCATACCGCATATATAACGTCGGTTGTTCCGATTTTTCTGGGACCTCAAGAACCAGTCCTGGATTTCTTTGAGATTTAGAAGGATTTGCAAATGATCCTTAGTTTTGCACTCAAATAAATATTAATAAGGATCATTATGCATAGACTAATGTCTATTAGAGAATATAGTTTTTAAGAGCATAGATATTTTTCATAAACTTTTCGAAAATATTTTTATAAAAATATCTCAAACAACACCAATTTACTCAAAACACATGAGGCAAAGTTTCAACCAATATTTGAATAATCTATGACATTTAGTTCATTTCTCAATTTGCAAAACCGGCCTTCATCTAATGGTTTGGTGAAAATGTCCGCTAATTGATCCTCGGTTCGGATGTGGCTAATTTCAATATCTCCTTTGCCCACATGATCTCTTAGGAAATGGTGGCGAATATCTATATGCTTGGTTCTTGAGTGTTGGACCGGATTATTTGCTATCTTAACCGCACTTTCATTATCACATAAAAGAGGCATATTATCAATTTTAATTCCGTAATCCATCAAGGTTTGCCTCATCCAAAGTAATTGAGCACAACAACTTCCCGCGGAAACATATTCGGCCAGTGTGGATAAAGCTACGAATTTTGTTTCTTGGATGACCATGAAACTAAGGATCTTCCTAAGAATTGACAACTCCCCGAGGTGCTTTTTCTATCCACTTTGCAACCCGCATAATCGGAGTCCGAGTATCCAATTAAATCAAACTAAGCACCTTTAGGAAACCATAAGCCAATGCTAGAGGAATGCTTTAAATATCTTAGTATTCTTTTTACGGCCATTAAATAGCATTCTTTTGGAGATGCTTGAAACCGTGCACACATGCAAACACTAAACATGATATCGGGCCTAGATGCGGTGAGATAAAGCAAACTACCAATCATAGACCTATAGAGCTTTAAATCTACCGATTTACCTCCCTCATTTAGGTCGATGTGACCGTTGGTTGCCATGGGAGTTTTGATAGGTTTTGCATCCTCCATGCCAAATCTCTTGATCAAGTCCTTTGCATACTTTGTTTGGCTTATGAATGTTCCATCTTTGAGTTGCTTGATTTGAAGTCCAAGAAAATAGCTAAGTTCTCCAATCATGGACATTTCAAATTCCCTAGACATCATATCACCAAATTCTTTGCAAAAGTCTTGATTAGTAGAACCAAATATGATATCATCCACATAAATTTGACATACAAATAAGTCATCATCTAAAACTTTAGTGCATAATGTTGAATCAATTTTCCCGATTTTAAATCCTTTTGAAACTAGAAAATCTCTAAGGCGTTCATACCAAGCTCTAGGAGCTTGTTTAAGACCATAGAGCGCCTTGGAGAGTTTATAGACATGATTAGGATTCTTAGGATCTTCAAAACTGGGTGGTTGTTCAACAAACACAAATTCGGATATTTCTCCATTTAAGAAGGCACTTTTGACATCCATTTGAAATAATTTAATATCAAAGCAAGATGCAAAAGCAAGTAATATACGAATTGACTCAAGTCTAGCTACGGGAGCAAAAGTTTCACCAAAATCCAAACCTTCGACTTGAGAGAAACCTTGTGCAACCAATCTTGCTTTGTTTCTTATAACCATACCATTTTCGTCTTGCTTGTTTCTAAACACCCATTTTGTACCGATGATATTGTGTTCTTTGGGTCTATCCACTAATGTCCACACTTCGTTTCGAATGAAATTATTGAGCTCTTCATGCATTGCAATCATCCAATCCGGATCTTCAAGTGCTTCATCTATATTCTTTGGCTCAAGAGAAGAGACAAAAGAGTAATGTTCACAAAATGAAGCAACACGAGATCGAGTTAGAACACCCTTACTTACATCACCCAATATTTGATCTATTGGATGGTCTTTTGCAATCGCATTGTGGATTTTTGGTGGTAGGTTGGATGGTTGATCATCTCCATTATTGTTTTCTTCCACTTGAATTTGACTTGTTGTGGAAGAGGTAGGAGGTTCAACTTGAGTAGAAGATGACGGTTCATCTTTCGGTTTGATGTCGCCAATTTGTATATTTTCCATAGCCTTTCTTAACAATTCATCACCTACATCATCCAAATTCTCATGCCCTTCTTGGGAGCAGTTAGTTTCATCAAATTGAACATCGTGTCTTTCCTCAACTAAACCGGAGTTTTGATTAAAGACACGATATGCTTTGCTATTTGAGGAGTAACCAAGCAAGAAACCAACATCACACCGACTTGCAAATTTTGAAAGACGAACACCCTTTTTCAAAATGTAACATTTGCAACCAAAGACACGAAAATAAGAGATGTTAGGTTTTCTTCCGACAAGGAGTTCATAAGAAGTCTTTTTCAAAAGGCGATGCAAATAGAGATAATTTATGGCATGACAAGCGGTGTTGATTGCTTCCGCCCAAAAACTGTCGGAAGTATTATATTCATCAAGCATTGTCCTAGCCATTTCAATTAATGTACGATTTTTCCTTTCTACAACTCCATTTTGCTCCGGAGTGTAGGTTGTGGAAAGTTCGTGCTTTATTCCAAGTTCATCACAAAAGTATTCAACTTTTGTATTTTTGAACTCGGAACCATTATCACTACGAATTTTCTTTATTTTGAAATCAAATTCATTTTGAGCCCGTTTAGCAAAGCTTTTGAAAATCCCAGAGGTTTCGCTGTTGTCATCTAGAAAGAACACCCATGAATATCTAGAGTGATCATCTACGATAACTAAACAATAGCTATTTCCCCCGATACTCTTATAGGTTGTTGGCCCAAACAAATCCATATGTAAGAGTTCCAATGGTCTAGAGGTTGACATGATACTTTTGGAAGGGTGAGAGCTTGCGACTTGTTTGCCGGCTTGACAAGCACTACAAAGTCGATTTTTCTCAAACTTCACATCTTTCAAGCCAACAACTAGATCATGTTTGAAAAGCTTTTTAAGTTGAATCATGCCAACATGAGCTAGCCTTCTATGACAAAGCCAACCCAAGGAAGTTTTTGCAATTAAACAAGTTTGTAAGCATGAAGCATTTGAGGAAAAATCAACCAAGTAAAGATTTCCAAATCTAAAGCCTTTGAAAACTAAAGCATTATCCTTTACACTTGAAATTGACACACCTTCATTTGAGAAGGAGCAAATTAAATCAAGATCACATATTTGAGCAACGGATAATAAATTGAAATTAAGTGATTCAACTAAAGATACATTTGAAATGGAAAGGTCATTTGAGATAGCAATTTTACCCAATCCTATTACCTTTCCTTTACTATTATCTCTAAAAGTGATCTTGTCACTTCCTTTTACGTTCTCGAATGTGGTGAATATTTTTCTATCACCGGTCATGTGTTGAGTGCATCCAATATCAAGCACCCAATGTTTTCCACCGGTCTTGTAGTTCACCTACAAAACAAGAATCAAGTTCTTTTAGGTACCCAAATTTGTTTGGGTCCTTGGAGGTTAGTGACCAAGGCTTTAGGCACCCAAATAGCATTCTTTTTAGCGCCTAAAATCGAAGTGCCAATAAATCTTGCAATTATTTTACCATTAATGGATTTCTTAAGCATGTAGCAAGAATCATAAATGTCGTAGGATTTGACATTAATATTTAAACAAGCATTTGACATGTGTCCTACCTTACCACATTTATTGCAATATTTGCCATTTTGCTTAATAAACCTTGGAGGCTTGTTTACCGGTTTCTTACCTTTCTTGGGCACATACCCGAGTCCTTCTTTATTGAATGAGCACCTTTGCTCACTCAATAACTTGTCAAGGGTTGATTTACCTTTGAAGCATCTTTCCAAGCTCTTACTTAGCTTGGTGACTTGCTCTTTTAACTCATGATTTTCAACAATTAGCAAGGGGTCACAAGTATTCTTTATACCAACAATTGATTCATCATTTGAGCAACAAGGTATTGATAGCAAGTCATCACAAGAGGTAGAAGTACTAGACATGGTTTTAGCATTTGACATATTTTCTACCCTTGGCATCTCATTCATTAAATCACAAGTAATATCAATATTTGAATGAGATTTTTCTATATCTTTTAGGAGAAAAGAATCATGAGCTTCCTTTAGCTCCTCATAAGAGTCTTTTAGAGAAATATACTCTTTCTTTAAGACTTTAAATTTTGATTTCTCTTTTCCAATATATTCATTTAAATCTTCAACCATGTCCATTAATTCATCATATGAAGGAGCATCATTATCAATAGATTTTACCTTATCTCCTTTTGCCATAAGGCATGTAGGAGACGTGAAGAGTGACAGAGTTTCCTTTATGACGATGCCGACAAGTCCTCTTTTCTTAGGAGACTCTTCATCACTTGATTCGAGTCGAATCGAATATTCTTCGTCGAATCCCACTCTCAATGTGAGCTTCATTTTGTCCCCTTTGTGAAGACTTTT
Source organism: Ampelocalamus luodianensis (assembly GCA_036346255.1). Taxonomy (NCBI): domain Eukaryota; kingdom Viridiplantae; phylum Streptophyta; class Magnoliopsida; order Poales; family Poaceae; genus Ampelocalamus; species Ampelocalamus luodianensis. The sequence continues at coordinate 18,806,654 of CM070637.1, forward strand.
GAAAAGCTTCCTCTTTCCATCGAATTCCTTCTTCTTTAATGGTTTATCTTTGTCATCCTTCTTGTTGGGGCAATTTGAGATTATGTGCCCTTTTCATCACAACCATAACAACGAATGTTGCTATAGCGCTTGTTGTCGCTGAGGATTGCCCTTTCTTGTACTTGTTGAAATTGAAGTTTCGATGTGGGCGTCTTCTCATGAATTTCTTCATTTTCCTCACAAGAAGAGCGTACTCCTCATCCGAGTCTTCTTCTTCATCCTCATCATCACTTGATTCCGCTTTAGCTTTGAAAGCGGTAATTTTCTTCTTGGATGAAGATGATTCCAATAGCTCTTCCTTGTCCTTCTTATATAGCTCATTAGTGATGAGGTTGCCCAAAGTCCGGTTGGTGTCATTCTTGGCAACTCGGGAGAGTTGAGAAATAATGTCACCAACGTCTCATATTTATCCGGAGGGCCCTAAGCATTTTAAGCACAACATCAACATCAAGAAGATTAGTATCAAGACCTTTGAGTTCATTTACAATGTTGTTTAGTCTTGAATACATCTCGGTGATGTTTTCATTTGGCAACATTATGAATGTCTCATATTTAATCCGAAGCCTATGTAATTTGGCTTCTTTGACCGTGGATGTGCCCTCATGTATTTCGGAGAGGGTAGTCCAAATAGCATGAGCGGTTTTCAAATTGCTCACCCTATTGAACTCATCTGCGTTCAACGCACCAAAGAAAGCATTCATAGCTTGAGCATCTAAATGAGCATTACGTTCATCTTGAGCCATGACATTTATAGGATCAAGAGACATAGCATAACCCTCATTTACAATTTTCCATATGTTTGGACTCATGGCCTTTAAGAAGATGGACATTCTAATTTTCCAATAAGAATAATTTGAGCCATCAAATAAAGGAGCCTTTCCTATATGCATACCCTCACTAGCCATCCTTTCTCTCTTAGACGGTGAAGTCTAATAAATTGAGAGACCAAGCTCTGATACCACTTGTAGGATCAAGGATAACCGACTAGAGGGGGGTGAATAGGAGGTTTTTAAACTTTTAAACAAATTAACGAGAGAAGCTAATTAATAACTTAGTCTAAACAAATTATACTTCTAGCTAAGCAATACAAGCACAAAGATCAAGCTAGAAATACAAATACGGAAGAGTAAAGACTAGGAATAACCACAATGAGACAACGATGTTTTCCCGTGGTATCGAAGACTTGTCGGTCTTCACTAGTCCACGTTGAGGGAGCTTGAACCAATCAAGCCGGCTCCACGTATTAAGCCTTTCCTCGATCACTATTGGTTGTTCTTCCTCCACTCCGGAGATGGTGAACACCAAACCACTAACAATATGGGCACCGGGCCTCTTCACAATCTTCTTGAAGAGATCACCGTGCAATCACCGCTAAGCCGTCTAGGAGTTCGGCAAAACTCCAAGAGTAACAAACCAAGATCTTCGCTGACGACACTCAAGTGCAATAGGATCAACTAGAATGATGAATGCACTTTGAATGAGCTCAACAACCTCTCAAAGAGTGAACAAATGAATTTGAGGAGTTGAATGAATGCACAAGGCTCTAAGGATGTTAAATGTGGTCTTGCATCAGTGCCCTTGTGCGCTTGGGGGTATTTATACCACCCACCAACAAAACGACCGTTGGAGAGTCATACGGAAAAAACACCAAATACGGTATGACCGCTAACTAATGTGCGTGCGACCGCACTCCAAGATCGAGCACGATGCGGCTGAAACAGAGGCATTAAAAGGCTCGACATAGCCGTTGAACAACCCTGCGATGCGACCGCCAACTAACTTGCGATGCGATCAGAACCTCCGGCCATACCGCACGAGGAGCGATGCGACCGAACTAAGGGTTTTCCAGAAAAACCGAGATGACATGCTCTCTGTAAAAAACGTACCGTCATACAAGAATCGGAACGACCGCAGATCGGTACGACCGCTTTTCAATATCGGTACGACCGATTTTCCCAGAGAGCTCTAAGTCAGAAATGCAACGGTTCTGGTTTTATACAACCGTCAACTAAAAAACGGAACGACCGCAGATCGGTACGACCGCTTTTCAATATCGGTACGACCGATTTTCCCAGAGAGCTCTAAGTCAGAAAAGCAACGGTTCTGGTTTTATACAACCGTCAACTAAAAAACGGAACGACCGCAATGCGGTAGTACCGCTCTGAGAGCCGGTTATACCGCATTAGCGCCTGGTTGGCTGAGGAGTTCATAAATCGGTAGAACCGCCAAGTAACATGCGGTCATACCGCACCAAACGGTACAACCGCCCGAGAGACGACGGTATGACCGATTTTTGACACTCATCTCAAAGGCTTTTGGAAAACAAAACCAGATGTATGCATGATCCTAAATTGATCCATATTGCACAAGATCATGTATTCAAGGTACTAGTCATGATCCCTCTTAATAGTACGACGTTTATCCTAAAATCCGGTCTTCCAACCTTTTCTTCTAAGACCGGTAAAATACAAAAGATCATCGTCTACTTATACTTGTCTTCAATCAAGTAAATCTTTATTTACCCTGCATGCTTTTTATCCTTGAACCCACCAAGAGGTCTTAACCTTGTAACTATTCAATAAACACATTAGTCTAATAATCACATATAATCATTAATTACCAAAACACGATTTTAGGGGCCTAGATACTTTCAACGACCCACCGGATCCCGGCCCGAGGCTCAGTAGACCAGTCTCACGTGAGTCGTGTCACCGGCAGTGGGACCCACACAGTCGAGCCGACTGTCACCCGTCCGAACGTCCTCGCGACGTCGACCATGAATAATCTGATTTTCCTTTAGGAAAATAATTGAAATTCATGAAATCTGATTTTCAGATTTTATGTATTTTCAATCTTCCAAAGGCCATAACTTTTGCATCCTAACTCCGATTGAGCCCATTCAAATTTCTAAATTTGTCTAAATTCGAGATCTACCTAATTATTATTTTTATTTAATTTTTGGAGTTTGTTTTGCCTCTGTTATTTATTTGTTTTGGTTGTTTTGCTTCGTTTGTGCGTGAGACGTCGATACTTGGGGTTTTCACGAAGAAGGCTTCAACCAAGTTCAAGACCAGTACATAGACCTATTCCAAGGCAAGTCATACCTTTGATCATATTGAATCCCAGTTTTCCCAAATTATATTGTGTTGAATTATTGCATTTACTTTAATTATGTGTTTAACTGCTTTTGGGCTAGTTATTGATCCAAATCATTATGTTCACCTTGCCTATTTGTATACCTTAATCTTTTGTCGCCCTAGATTGGTTTATTATTTAGTTGGTATTAACATATTGCCAACATGGTTGGTTAGACCGACTAGAATTGCTTAGCCATGCTACGAGTCATCATCTCATGTGTGTGCAATTATGAAATTGACTAAGTGATTATGGAACTGTGTGATAAAACTGTGTGTGCTGTGTGCTATTACTCGTGATGGCATGTGTTGCACTAAACCAACTAGGTGGTAAAAGATTTAGACCGAGGCAAGTGGTGGATCTGTGTGAACTGTGGCTTTGTGATTGGGATTTATCGTGTGGTTTAGTTAGAAAAGCTGGAAGTCTTGCCTTGGTCAATTAAGGACTTAACTTTGTGCGCCATTGAACTGAGCTATCTTGTCGACCGCATGTCCGTGACAGCCTAACTTAGTAGGTTACGGAGTTTCAACATTGGGGTTCGGTGGATAGGTTAAGCTTTGTGATATGGGATCGTGTGAATAAGAACGTCAATGTTGAGGCGGTTGCCGAACTGTTTTGTTACGATTAGTGCTAGCTACACTAGTTGTATCATGTGGGTAAAGTGTACAAACCTCTGCAGAGTGTTAATCAATCTATTCGAATAGCCGCGTCCTCGGTCATGGACAACGCCGGGATTTCACATGAGGGTAGTGTTCATAAAATGTGGGATTGGGAGTGTGTGATCTCAATCATATGGTCAGTGAATCAATCGCTTTAGCTGTGTGTCTTTGTGGAAACAATCATAAATTAATATTGCTTATTTGTTTTAAATTACGCTTTCAATCTATTATTTGTATTCAATTGCAAATGTTGCATTTCTGCAAAATAACCACGAAGCCATTCCTTTGGAATAAACTCGCATCTATATATTGCATTACGTGGTATGATTTGCGAAATGCGGTTGTGTACTCACGCTTGTTGTAAAACTTGCGTCCAAACCTCTGTAAGTGGAGGAGTCTTCGCCGCTTTCGAGGAGGAGTTTGTGGAAGAAGGTTGATCGCTAGGTCATCGATCCCGATCGGTTGCTGTGGTGTCTTGATTGGAGTTTGCGAGTTTATTTCGTTCACTGCAAATTTCTTTAGTGTTAGCCTGCGTGGCTTAATAAGTTGTAACCCGACCTTAAGGTCAAAACTCTAAGTTGTTACTCAAACTATTCGTTTATGTTATATTTCGCTTGTGTGGATTGATATTCACCTATGTTACATTGTGTGCACTAGCGTGATCTGGACTAGTGCGAGAATACACAGAGGGTCCAGAATTCCATTTTTGGGTCCCGACATCACCCCCCTCTTCTCGGGCGTAGAGGCCAGCTACTGAAGCAGATCGATTGCCCTGGGGTGGAGATCCCCCGTCACGCAGAGCTCTCGCACGAGTGGTAGGACCTGACATCCTGAAGTAACAAGGGAAATTAACAGATGCCAAGCTGGCTAGAAACAGGTGTGAATTAAACAAAATCTGGACAGCAAACACATAGCTCCTAATTAAGCGTGCATAATGATATAAAATGCACAAGAACATAACACCTAATGGGCGTACAAAGGCGCTAATGCCAGTACAAGGTCCATAAATTCAAAACATAGCGTTTCTAATGCAATTACATTCATAAAGGCCCGTGGGCGAAAAGCAACTGCCGGAATTAAAGTTCTTGCAAGAAAGACAATAATAGTTCACGTACCACTAACCTATTACAGGGAATCAAAGATACATGCTCAACCATGAGCTAACACCCACAACATCCTAAATGTTGTTCCGGTCAAAGTTCACCGGAAATTCGTCCAGAAGATGTGCCCTAGGGGATCCATTATCATCAGGGTCCCCTAGATTAGGAAGACGCAAGGGTGATCCTATGGCGTTAATATGACCTCCTACCACGGGAAGACGACAATTTGCTGGCGCAGAAAGATAAGGAGATATCATATTAGTGCCATATAGCACATTGGGATGAATGAGCCTCATGTCATGCATGAGTCTTAAGTGCTCCTGAGCTTCAATGAGACGCCACCGCGTCTCCCACAACTCATGCATGGTGCAGCGATGCATCCTGTCCATGATATGCACCAGCCTTGCCAATTGTCGAACCTGAGGGTCTTCGCCGAACTGAATCCTAGCAAACCTGCTCACTTCCCCTTCATGTGCTTGCATGGGGAAATGGTCATAAGGCGGCTGGGACAGCTCTGTCAGATCATAGCGGAGGCGACTCATGGCCACCCTAGCCACTTCTTGCAGCGCCATGGCCTCCGAAGTGCCATAAGCCTGAAAACGATACGGGATGCTTCCCGTAACACGTCTGGCAATAATATCTGCCACAGCCATGTATTCCTCCATTCCCGGCCCTCGATCTCGACGGTAAATGGAGTACGTTGGTTGGTAGGTAAAATTCGCCTTCCACATCATATCCCTCAGTAACTCCGGGTATCCTCCCACATCTTCAGCTTGGGTCTCACGAACAAGGTATTGGGGGTTCATCTAAAGGAGGAGAAAAGGCAAGGTAAGTTAGTTTCGCAAAACCAAAACCAGATAAGGTAAGGGATGATACTAGGATGGGTAAGGAATAAAAGATACTCCTAACTTAACTTTTCGAAAGTAGGTTTGATAATTTTGAAAAGTAACTTGACCAAGGTTTGCTAACTTAACGCCCATGCTATCTCTAACCTACAGTCAGTATGGCTCTGATATCAACGCTGTGGGGACCCCAGAGTTATCTCCGTAAGACCGAGACTAATCAAGGTCTTAGGGACATAACCCTGGGTCTCCAGTAAATGGATTCCAACTTAACTCAGTCTAAATGAGAGGCTTGACCAAGTACTAGAGCCCCGACGATCATGCGCGCCGCTCCCCTGCGAGCACTGCATGAGTGTCAGTTCTCCAACAAGACAAACACGACATTTAGCGAGTTAAATGGGAACCCATGAACAGCGAGTATGACTTATATTGGCTCCCAAGATCAGCGACCAATATAATCATACCCTCATTACAACGTTGGTCACATCCATACAATCATCATACATAAGTAGTGCAAAAGTTACAACACAGTTCCAAGTATACCAATACATAAGGGCCGACCGGCCAAATTTAACAAGTTTATAGCGGAAGCGAGTAAATAAACCAAAAAGGCCAGCAATGGTATGCCCACAACCCATCGGCAACCGACTGGGAGTTAGAAAATTGCATACTACTCGTCGGTGTCCCCTAAATCGACACCGGCGAACTCATCAGTCTCGATATCATCCTCACCTGTAAAAGCCAGCAAACATCTGGCTGAGTACCAAAGAGTACTCGCAAGTCTTACACAAATAAAAATAGTTATGCATAAGGTCATTCAAAGGAAATGCTCATATTGGCTTAGTTTTGCGAAAAAGACGCAACAATGTACAACCTACACATACTAGTTTTTCAAGTGCCATTTCAAAATCAGATTTGGAGTAGAAGTAAAGCATGTGAATAAGTAATGAACTGAGTAACAAATAAAGCATACAAATAGCAAAGTGGCTGCCCACTTTGATACAACAACAAAGCAAGAACATCCCATTCATGATAATTACCGAGTTCACCCACAATTTTAATTCCAAGTCTAACAATAGTAACTCCCGAACTCAAGAGGTTGTCCATAACCGCGGACACGGCTATTCGAATAGATTATACCCTGCAGGGGTGTACTACTTTACCCACACGACTCGACTAGCCCGTAAGCCTCCGGATAATGGCACACTTCCTTTGGTATGCTGGCCGGGGAGAATCGAGATACGGTCCTTTTCAGCAAGAAAACCCTATTGCGCTAAGTCCCCCATGTGAGATGTTTCCGGTCATACTACAAGTAGCATATAGCACTTGCTAGGGGGCTCACATGTTATATTGGAAATACCGATGTAATGAAAAGGTAATTGGTGCTCCCTTGCACACTATAGAACATTGACATCGATTCCTAAGGACAAATTATCAAACACAAATGCCCCTACACCACCATGAGACTTAACACAATAGAACCTTCCCCCTACTTAACCGTACGGCACCCATATACCGCGTGTGGTAGCACGAATGTACTTGAATCAACGACGTTACCAAAGTTCGGTCCTTAATTGTCCAGACAAGTCCAATCACATACCCAATTCTCGTGCACGAAGGCACCATCACTTGTCCAGACCAAAAGCTCATTTAAAATGACAAAATTTTAACTCATAAAACAGATACGAAGATCTGAACCAAAAGTATATAAAGAGAGTTGTGTTTATCCCATAATTGTCGGGTTATTCCCGACAATCAAACTACCGGTTCTAGACTTGCATGGCTAAGCAAACCCGGACAATGTAAATTCACACATCCTATCTTAAGCATTTCAGTACTAGAATAATTCATGGATAGCCACAATGACAAGATAATAGGAGGTGTCTAACTATTCATCACAAAAATAGCGACATTATCAAAATAACATGCAAGCAATTATCATTACATCTATCCAAACAAAACTGGGATCAAATATGATGCAAAAAGAAAGTTCAAAGGATGCTTGCCTTGCTAGTAGGCTAATTGCTCTCCCTCAGTAGCGTAAGTGTCAATATCGATAAGCTCGGGATCTAGATAAATACAATACCGAATAAACATCGAGAAATACCTCAAAATTCAAAATGCTCACAAATGCATGATTTTTATACAGTGGCTAAGTCATGAGTTTAGATGATTTTTGGTGAAAGAATTATTCCATTTTGATTTAGTATGTGAAAGTTATTGTGGTTTGAATTTCAGATTTCAATATGCCTCTATTTAAGCAATTTAATTATGAAGTGAAATTTTGTAAAGCAGTGGTGAATACAAGGGTTACATGAATAAATGGGCAATATTATCACAAGTTCAAAACAGTTTAGTTTGCTCCATTTGGAGTTTTTATGATTTAGTTATTGATTTCTAAAGTTATCAGCATTATTAGTACAAAAATAATGTCTTTTAAGATCATCTTCCTCAAACCATATTTTCTGTGATAGAGATAAGTTTGAGACCATTTTTATAATTAAATTCATCTGAAAAATAAATTATCAAAACTGATTTCACTGTTTTTGGAGTCTCCAAGAATTACTTATGAATTTTTGAAGTTATCAACCCTTTTTCTATTGTAAAAATAATAGGATTAATGACTCATTTTCCAAAATAAAGCTCTCTGTTACAGAGACAAGGTTGAAACCTGAGTTTGATACAAAGTTCAGTAAATATGAAAAATATCAGAAGTGGTTTCACCCATTTTGGAGTTGAAATGATTTAGTTATGCATTTTAGAAGTTATACATATTTTTCAGTGTACCAGTAAATGGTTTTCGGGGTTTATAACTCATTTGCTACTTTCCTGACCGAGCGTAGCGCTAGCCGAGGAGAATGACGAGTGGGACCGGGGTCAAGGTTTTGACCCAGTCAACACGACTCGATCTCGGCCGCACAGGCCGAAAACGTATTCCCAGAAATACGTTTCTCAAACTTCTAAACGTAAGACTATTTTAAGCATTCAAAGAATACGTTTCCCTTTTTGCGTAACGTACTTCTAAGAACTACGCATCCACTTAAACTATACTAGGGGCCACCAGTCATAGACTCATTACTATAAACTACAACTATTAGCGCTAAATCACTTGACAAAGCTCCCCGTTTTCGGCCGTAATCATCCGACAACGGAAACGGCGCGGCCGCGGCGTTTCCGTTGTCGGCGGCGAGCGAAGGCCGGAGAGTGCAAGATCTACGCGAAAACGGAAAGGCAATAGCGATAGCTACCTTCAGGTGATGATTTTGCCGGTGAAGAGGCACGGTGGCGCGCCGGCGGCGGAGTCGAGCGGAGGGGAGGTGCACGGTGCCGAGAGATCTCGAAGTAGAACCCACCCGCAACAACTGGTGCTTGATACAGACTCCTGAGGTCCAACTGATGCTAAAGGAGAGGCGCGAGGACCAAGGGTCTTCGCCGTCAGCTCCGGCGGCTGAAAACAGCGGCGGTGAGGAGAAGGTTACCGTGGCGGAAACGTTCTGGAGATAAAGAACATCGAGGTGAGGTGGGAACAGAACCAGGACATCCAGGAGATGGTCCCAGAGGGTTGAGTCGACGGAAAACTCACCGTGCCGTCGTCGGGGAAGAAGACGTGCTCGCACGGCCGTGAAATTGAAAACCAAGAATCACAGAGCTCATGTGCATAATCCGACAATTAAGTTGAGGGGTTTTACTCCTTATAACCTAGCACACGAAATGACGGGCAAGAAAACAGGAGGATCTCACCAGAGATGGAGATGACACAGGGGTGTCCTCCGGGGCATGCTCTTGTCACAGCCCCAACTATTAAAATGGATTATAAAGAATCTCACTAACATGCATTATCAAATTCAAATCATTTCATAATATATTGTACTTGGAAAATCTCATCTCATATAAACATACACTTCAAAACTCGAATTTATTTTAGCATCGGTAATAAAAAGTTGTGATCATCATCTGGAATCAATTTATTAAAATACTAAATTAATTCTCATGAATAAATATAATTTTTCCAAAATTTTTGGGACTAGTTTGAACCTAATTAAAATTCAAACAACATTCATAGACATACAACATGTTTGAATTTAAATGTCACAAATTTTAATATGAATAGTGGGGTTTCATAATTTTTATGGGAACTACATCATCCCAGGAACCCCCACAAATTATTTCATGATTTTTGGAAATTTATTTTTATTTTTAAGCCTCAGTCAAAGTAGGGCATTCAAATTTAAACTCAATCAAACTCTGAAATCTAAACCCTAGCTACTATTCCTCCGACCGAACCCAACGTGACTCGGTTGAGCCTGATCAACTAAACGCACCTCTCGCGAGCCGCCGGATGAAAGATCAACGGCTCAGAATTCGTACCGCTTCACCACCGAACCACTTAACTCTTTTGAACCTCAGCCCTTGGATCTAGATCTAGCGGTCCACGGTAGGCCACGTTTCCAACTCGCGCGGGAACGAGGAGACATTGACCTGTGGGGCCGTGCTGTCAGCATCGTCGTCTTCCTCCCGTCGCATCTGCTTAGGCATCCAGTGCCACGCGGCCGCGACGCTCTGTGGTGCTCCGTCGACGCCGTCAATCCGCCGCATCCGTTGGCCAGTCCCGAGCTACTCCGTCTCACGCCGCCTCCATCCCCGTCATCGCCCGAGCATAAGACACCTCAGAACCCTAGTTTCTTCCTCACTTTCCCTCTCGGTGGCTGAGGGAAGGGAAGCTCTCCCGTGCTCATCTCTCGGGTAAGCCCCCTTCGCGTGATTCCTCTGTGTTCTACCTTCCATGCCTTCTCCATTTTTGCTAACCCTAGCTCTTGCGATGACTTGTAGCATTGGTTCCACCTTGGTGCCCTTCGGCCGCTCTGGAGCACGCACCGAGTGACATCCTCGTGCCATTTCTCACTTCCAGGAGGTATGGTCCTCAATCCACCGCGTCATCTTACATGCTTTAGGCCACTGATCTAAACCCCTCAATCAATTTCTTGGATTCACGGCACGACCTCGGTGAATCGAAGATTGTTCCATTTTCGGCCGAAGATCAAACCTTTCATCTCCCACCTCATTTCGGTAAGCTCCTCTTCGATTCCTTGCTCCTAGAGTATCCTCTGTGGATCTTTGAGCTATACCTATCTCTCATTTACCTCCTTTTGGCTTCAGGCCTTCTCTCCACGAGAAGCCCTTTTTGCCGCACTTGTCTTCTCCGGCGCCGACATTGCTCCAGCCCTCTCCGACCTTCTCGACCTCGCTCCAAAGGCCTCGTAGACCCTCGGTAGCTCTTAGTACCTCAGGCACCTGCTGGTTTACGCTGCGGAGCACTCTTGTGTCTTGCACACGTTTGCCGTATTATCGCCGCCGCTCAACTCCGACTAGCCGCCGGTACAGGCCGGCTTAGCCGCCGAGACCACTTCCATTGGGAGCGCAGCACTATTGTGCACCTAAGCATACTCTTGGTTCACGCCGCCATGGCCGGAATCGACGGCAAGCCGCCGGTGAAACGTGCGGGGACGAAATCCCGTTGTCGTACGCCGACCGTTACTGTAGCACGTCATTAGCATTAACTGTAATCATTAGCATTTAATTGATGTCGGAAGTGAATGGTTAAGTCCACTGACGTGTGGACCCAAGGCTTTAAACACGTGCTAAGAAACTAAATAAACTGGAGTCGATCTGGACCGTCAGATGCGAAAGGAACGGTTTGGATTTGTGAGACATTCGGACCATCCTAATGCACCTCGACTGTGGACCGTTGGATCTTGATCCAACGGCTCGCAACCCTAGCTCTAGGATGCACATGTGTGCGCCTCGCTGTGGGCCGCTGACGAGCGGGCCCGCTGGTCAGTGGCCGTGGCTAGCTGAGCCTTGGTGAGAAAAGTAGCAAATGGTTTATAAAATACGAAAATCAATTACTTGCATACTGAAATATATGTATAACTTCTAAAATGCATAACTAATTGAGTTTAACTCCAAATCACATGAAACCACTTCTGGAAATTTCCACTTTTAGTAAACTTTATATTAAAATTAGTTTCAAACTTGTCTCTGTAGCAGAGAGCTTTATTTGGAGATTAATCCATTAAAACCATTATTTGTACAATGGAAAAAGGGTTGATAACTCCAAAAATGTATAAGTAATTATTGGAAACTCCAAAAACAGTGAGACCACTTTTAATAATTTTTATTTTCAGTGAACTTAATTCTAAAAATGGTCTCCATGTTACCTCTGTCACATAATCTATTTTTGGGAGAATATAATCTTTAACTCCATTGTTTTTATACTATAAAAGGCTGATAACTTTGAAAATCAATAACTAAATCATAAGAACTCCAAATGGGACAAACTCAACTATTCTGAACTTTTATTAATATTACCTATTTACCTATGTAATCCTTTACCCCACCACTGTTCTACAAATGTTGGCCAAATAATTAAATTACATAACTTAGGGTTAAGGAAACTGAAATTCAAAATAGCATAACTTCCAATTCATAACTCCAAATGGAATAATTCTTTTACCTAAATCCATCTAAAATCATGACCTAACTACTGTAGAAAAATCATGCATTTTTGAGCATTTTGATTTTGAGTTGTTTTCTCGGTATTTATTTGATGTTATAATTATATAGATCCGAGCATATTGATATCGACACTTACGCTACGAGAGTGAGCAGCTACTGTACCAGCAAGGCAAGCATCATTTGAACTTTCTTTTGCATCATATTTGATCCCGCTTTGGTTAAGTTAGTGCAATGATAATTGCTTGCATGCTATTTTGATTATGTAAATATTCTTGTGATGTGTAGTTTAGTTATGTCCTATGCTTGAGGTTAATCTTGAATTATGCCAGTACCTACATGCTTAAGATAGGATGTAATGATTATTGAATATGGGTTGCTTAGTCATGCAAGTCTAGATACGGTAGTTTGATTGCCGGGGCTAACCCGACAATTATGGGGTACACACAACCTTCTTTATATACTTTGGTTCAGATCTTTGTATCTGCTTTATGAGTTAAACTTTGTCATTTTTAAATGAGCTTTTGGTCTAGACAAGTGTTGGTTAGTGATGGTGCTTTGTGCACGAGCATTGCGTAAGTGGAAGGACTTGTCTCGACAATTGAGGACCGAACTTTGGTAACGTCGTTGATTCAAGTACACTCGTGCTGCCACACGCGGTATATGGGTGCTGTATGGTTAAGTAGGGGGGGGTTTATTGTGTTAAGTCCCATGGTGGTGTAAGGGGCATAGCGACCGTGAAATCCTATGTTCCTTAGGAGCCGATGTAATCCTTTATAGTGTGCAAGGGAGCACCAATTTTACTTGTTTTGATTGCATTGGTATGTCCAATATAACTTGTGAGCCCCCTAGCAAGTGCTATCAGATGCTTGTACTAGGCAAGGAACCATCTCATAAGGGGGACTTAGCTCAATAGGGCTTTCTTGCTGAAAATGACTGTATCTTGATTTACCCAGCTGGCATACCATAGGAAGTATGCTATTCCAGAGGCCTCTGGAGGCTTACGGGCTAATCAAGTCGTGTGGGTAAAGTAGTACACCCCTGCAGGGTATCAATCTATTCGAATAGCCGTGTCCACAGTTATGGATAACCGCTTGAGTTCGGGAGTTACTATTGTTAGACTTTTAAATTAAAACTGTGGTTGAACTTGGTATTCGTCATGAACGGGATGTTCATGTGTTTAGTACATCAAAGTGGGTTGCCACTTTGGTCTTTGTGTGATTCAATTGTTTATTACTGAAATGTTTTACTACATGCTTTACTTCCACTTCAAATCTGATTTTAAAATGGGCACATGAAAACTAGTATATGTAGGATGTTAATTGTTGCGTCTCTTTCGCAAAACTAAACCAATATGAGCCATCCCTTGAATGACCCTTATGCATAACTATTTTTATTTGTGTAAGACTTGCGAGTACACTTGTACTCAGCCAGATGTTTGCTGGCCTTTTCAGGTGAGGAAGAATATGAGTCTGAGGATCTTGTTAGTGTTGACTTGGGTGACACTAACGAGTAGTGTGCTATCATTTAATCCCCACTCGGTTGCCGATGGGTGATGGGCATACCACTACTGGTCTTTTGCTTTATTTATTTGCTTCCGCTGCTACTTGATACTTTACTTTGAATTTGGTCGGTCGGCCGTATGTAATAAGCTGTAGACTTTGACTATTATGCAGTATGTCTTTTGATCTCTTATTGTATGCGTTGTATGGATGTAATCAACGTTGGATGAGAGTATGAGTATATTGGTCGTTGATCTTGGGAGCCAATATAAGTCATACTCGTTGTTGATGAATTCCCATTTAACTCACTAAGTGTAGTGCTTTGAATCGAAAGAGAATCGACAATCATGTAGCGCTCGCAAGGGAGCAGCGCGCATGATCGTTGAGGCTCTAGTATTTGGCTAAGCCTCTCACTTGGATAGAGTTAAATTGGAATTCATTTACCGGAGACCCGTGATTATATCCCTAAGACCTTGTCTAATCTCGGTCTTATGGAGATAATTACCGGGGTCCCCACAGCGTTGGTATCAGAGCCACACTGACTGTAGGTTAGAGGTAGCACTGGCGTTAAGTTAGTAAGTCCCTCGGTCAAATTATTTTGCAAATTATCAAAGTATTTTCAGAAAGTTTAAGTTAAGAATATCTTTTATTCTTTATCCATCTTAGTACCTTTTCTCTCCTAATCCTGTTTTGGGTTTATGAAACTAACTTACCTTGCCTTCTTGCCTTTAGATGAACCCTCAGTACCTTGTCCGGGAAACTCAAGCTGAAGGAGTGGATGGATACCCAGCGTTGCTACGAGACATGATGTGGAGGGCGAACTTCACATATCAGCCCACTTATTCCATCTACCGCCGTGATCGAGGACCAGGAATGGAGGAATTTATGGCAGTGATAGATATCGTTGCTAGACAAGTCACGGGGAGCATACCTTACCGCTTCCAAGTGCATGGTACTTCTGAGGCCATGGCGTTACAAGAAGTGGCTTTGGTGGCCATGAGTCGTCTTCGCTACGACCTGACAGAGTTAGCCCAGCCCCCATATGATCACTTTCCGATGCGCGCACGCGCTAGAGACGTGAACTCGTTTGCTAGGATCCAGTTTGGGGAGGACCCCCAAGTCAGGCAGTTGGCGAGATTGGTTCACCTAATGGACCAAATGCATCGCTGTATAGTGCATGAGTTATGGGAGACGCGTCGTCGTCTCATTATAGCTCAGGAGCATTTGCAGCTTATGCATGACATGAGGCTCATTCGTCCGGATGTGCTGTATGGCGCTAATGAGGTTTCACCGTACATTTCTGCGCCTCCGGACTATCGTCTTCCTGAAGTAGGAGGCCATATCATCGGCGTAGGATGCCCCTTACGCCTCACCAACCCGGGAGACCCAGAAGACACAGGATCCCCTGGATACCACCTACTCGATGACTTTCCGGTGAACTTTGACCGGAATAATATCTAGGCTGTTAGGGCAGGGAGCTCTATGTTTGAGCTTGTATCCTTAGAATTATGTAATAGAGTAGTAGATGTCGAACGGTTATGTTTTATTTGCAAACCTTACTATTTCAGTTGTAATCTTAAGCCTGCGGGCGCTTATGTACGGAGTTGTATCGGTTTGGTTTTATGTCGCTTAATGTTTGGTGTTCCATTTGAGGTTATGGTTTCCATGCTCTTTGATATCGATTGTGCATGTATATCCAAGTAATGGCTTTTATCTTATTTACTAACCATCCTTGTCTAATACAGGACGACAGGACCGACTACACGATCAGGAGCCATGCGCGGCAGAGGCTCCCCGTCTAGGGCACCACGTCTAGCACCCCTGAGCGATTTCTACGATCAGGGACAGTCATCCCAGCAGCCGTTTGACCATGGCGAGCCCTCTCAGCCGCCGTCCCAGCATGGCGGACCGCCTGAGGAGGTGCTCCCTCCGCCGCCATCCATGGTCGAGTTTATGATGATGATTGAGTGCAACCGGATGGACCAGACCCGGATGCATGAGGCGATCGTACGTAACACCGCTCCAGCTCCCGTTCCGGCAGGAGGAGCTGCCCCGCACCGAGCGCCCGGAGGTCTTGCTGAGTTTCAGTGGATCAACCCTCCGACGTTTGCAGGCGGCAAGGACCCGATGGAGGCAGAGGACTGGCTGCACAACATAGAGAAGAAGCTGAACATTGCGCAGTGTACCGGAGTTGAGAGAGTCTTGTTTGCCAGCTATCAGTTGGCGGGTGCGGCGAGCGCATGGTGGGATAGTTATTCCGCCATGCAGCCCGCTGGCCACGTCCCGACTTGGGACGAGTTCAGGGACGCGTTCCGAGAGGCCCATATACCGGAGGGAGTGCTGCTTATCAAGCAGCAGCAGTTCCTTGCCTTGAGGCAGGGGCGGAGGACAGTCACTGAGTACCTGCATGATTTCAACTACTTGGCCAGGTATGCTCCGGACGACGTCTCGACAGACGCTCGTCGCCGGAACAGGTTCTTCCATGGGCTGTCCGAGGAGTTGCGGCTTGTTTTAGCTGCACATGATTTCAGGAGTTTCCAGCATCTGGTCAACAAGGCGATAGTGGTGGAGCATGAGAGCATGACAGTGGATGAGTCAAGGAAGAGGAGGAGGGCTTTACAGACGGCAGTGGCGAGTGGCAGTTTTCCCAGGCCGCGCCCAGGACTACCTCATGCACCTCGTGCCCCAGCTTCAGCACCATCGAGGTCTCCTGTGGCACCTCCACGACCTTCTCCACCGACAGCTCAGCAGCACAGTGGGGGCCAGAGACCACAAACTGGCGGGGGCATAGAAGCCCGGCGTTACTTGTTTCCACTGTGGCCGTCAGGGCCACTATGCTTCGCAGTGCCTCGCCAAGCAGCGAGGGATGCCCCGGACGTACTCTACTCCAGCGCCACCAGCCCCAGCTCCAGCGAGGCCACCGCCACCACCACAGAGGGCAGCACCTACTCCACCCCAGCATGCACGTGGTCGCGTCAACCACGTCTCAGCAGAGGAGGCGACCGACGCACCTGACGTCGTGCTAGGTACACTACTTGTTAATTTGTGTCCTACATCGGTTTTATTTGATTCTGGAGCATCTCATTCATTTATTAAAAACGAGTATGCTGCAGTTAACCAATTCAAGATACATACACTTCACCCGCCTTATCGTATTCAGTCCCCAGGGTCGGTTTTCTACACTGATCAAGTCTGCAGGGACGTAAAAATTGAAATACAAAATGTTAACTTTTCAGCAAGCTTAATAATGATAAGTTCAGTGGGCATTGATGTTATCTTAGGGATGGATTGGTTATCTAAGAATCAGGGGAAGATTGATTGTGCCCAGCAGTCTATTTCAGTGACTAGCGATGACGGCATCCCGGTCGTCTTTGCACCTTTAGTAGGTAGTTCTCACCTATATGCTTTAAAGGCGAGTACCTCTCTCGAGCTAGAGAAGGTACCAATAGTGAGTGAGTATACTGATGTGTTCCCTGAGGAACTTCCAGGCATGCCCCCTGACCGAGAGGTAGAGTTTGTCATTGAGCTTGCCCCTGCACGCGCCCATCTCAAAAGGCCGATCGATGCCGCCCAATGAGCTAGCAGAATTGAAAGAACAACTTAAGGAGTTGCAAGACAAGGATTTCATCAGGCCTAGCTCCTCGCCTTGGGGATGCCCGGCTCTCTTTGTCAAGAAGAAAGACAAGAGTCTACGGATGTGTGTTGACTACCGTCCGTTGAATGAGGTCACCGTCAAGAACAAGTATCCGCTTCCGCGGATCGATGACCTATTTGACCAGCTTAGTGGAGCTCAGGTGTTCTCCAAAATTGACTTGAGGTTAGGCTACCATCAGATTAAAGTTAGAACCGAGGACATTCCGAAGACCGCCTTCTCTACTCATTACGGTTTGTACGAGTACACAGTCATGTCCTTTGGTTTGACCAATGCCCCAGCCTATTTCATGAACCTCATGAATTCGGTGTTCATGGAATACTTGGATCGGTTTGTAGTGGTTTTCATTGATGATATCCTTATCTACTCTAAGTCTGATCTTGAGCATGAGCAACATTTCAAACTTGTGTTAGAAAAGCTTCGCCACCATCAGCTGTACGCCAAATTCAGCAAATGTGAGTTTTGGCTTCGAGAGGTGAGCTTCTTGGGACATATCCTATCTAAGGGCGGTGTCGCTGTTGATCCTAGTAAGGTGCAAGATGTCCTTGAGTGGAAGCAACCCAAGAGCGTCACTGATATTCGTAGTTTTCTTGGACTTGCGGGATACTACTGTAGGTTCATCAAGAATTTCTCAAAAATTGCAAAGCCTATGACCCAACTTCTAAAGAAAGAAAAGAAATTTGAGTGGATGTGAGAATGCGAGCAAAGCTTCCAAACCCTAAAAGAATGCCCGATGAAGCTCCGTGCTTGTTCGCGGACATTCACAAGAGCTTTGATATCTCTGTGATGCATCTCGCCATGGGCTCGGTTGTGTGCTTATGCAAGATGGCCGAGTGGTGGCCTCACGACGAGGCAATTGAGGCCCCATGAGGCCAATTATCCCACACACGACCTAGAGCTCGCGGTGTAGTTCATGCCTTGAAGATTTGGCGATATTACCTCATCGGTGTCGTTGCGAGATCTACACCGACCATAAGAGCCTTAAATATATTTTCACCCAAGCCGACCTGAACTTGAGACAAAGAAGATGGCTGGAGTTGATTAAATATTATGATATGGGACTCCATTATCATCTAGGGAAGGCTAATGTCGTGGCCGACGCATTGAGCAGAAAATCTCAATGCAACTGTTTGTCGGTAACTCCTTTTTCTGCGGGCTTATGTGCGGCATTGCAAGGCCTACACCTGGAAATAGTTGAAGAAGGTTCGCTTGCAGCCCTCAGTGTGACTTGTACACTTGAGGACCAGATTAAGGAAACCCAGAAAACTGATTCAGAAGTGGCTCAAATTTTAGAACTAATGAAACAAGGCAAGGCTAAATGTTTTAAGCAAGATGCACAGGGTACTCTATGGTTTGGAAACCGTATGGTGGTACCATCTAATCGCCACTTGAGAGAATTGATTCTCAAGGAGGCTCATAACTCAAAATTCTCTATCCACCCCGGGAGTACGAAAATGTATCAAGATTTGAAAAAGAAACTGTGGTGGAGCGGAATGAAGCGAAAGACGTTGCACAAGATGTGGCCGAGTGTGATCTATATCAAAGAGTTAAGGCTGAGCATTTGAAGCCAGCTGGTACTCTAGATCCCCTGCCCATTCCCCAGTGGAAATGGGAAGAAGTTGGCATGGATTTCATCACCGGCCTTCCTAGAACAAAAATTGGATTTGATTCTATATGGGTGATTGTGGATCGTTTAACCAAGGTTGCCCATTTTATTCCTGTCAAGACCACTTACACCGGGGCCAAACTAGCAGAACTTTATATTTCAAGAATTATTTGTCTCCATGGTGTACCAAAGGTGATTGTTTGCATGAGGTCCCCAATTCACCTCTCATTTCTGGAACTGCTTGCATCAAGCAATGGGGACCAACCTATCCTTTAGCTCCGCTTATCACCCGCAAACGGATGGACAAACTGAGAGGGTAAATCAAGTCTTGGAAGACCTTCTCCGGGCTTGCGTGTTATCCTACAAATGATAGTTGGGAAAAATGTTTACCGTTTGCCGAGTTCTCATACAATATGACTTCCAATCCAGATTCGGATGTCACCATTCAAGCATTGTATGGGAGAGCTTGTAGAACACCTTTGAACTGGTCCGGTCGGGAGAGGCCATTCTATGGCCCAACCTTGGTGGAAGATCTTGAAGAACAAGTTCGTGTCATTCGCGAACGACTTAGGCGCTCAATCACGCCGAAGTCATATGTCGACCGTCGTCGACGCGAGTTGAGTTTCGAAGTGGACGATCATGTGTATCTTAAAGTCTCTCCTATGAAAGGAGTTCGTCGCTTCCAAATCAAAGGTAAATTAGCACCTCGCTATATTGGACCTTTCCGTATTCTAGCTAAGTTGGGATCGGTGGCCTACCAGTTGGAGTTGCCACCATCACTTTCAGACGTGCATAACGTCTTCCATGTCTCCCAACTCAAGAAATGTCTTCGAGTCCCAACGGAAGCAACCGAGTTGGACAAACTCGACTTGCAACCCGATCTATCTTATCGAGAGAGCCCGATTCGTATCCTCGAAGAAACCGAGCGCAAGACGAGGAACCGTGACCTCAAGTTCGTCAAGGTCCAATGGAGCAACCACACGGAAAATGAAGCAACTTAGGAACGTGAAGACCGGATGCGAGCGGTATATCCAGACCTCTTCTCTACATGAAGTGCCTTCGTATCAAGAAAGGAAAGGTAAAACATATCAACATGTCAACACTATCTTTGAAGGATATCAAGACAGCATAAATTATAACTTCTAATGAAAACCTTCTAATTCTTCTCCACCCAGATCTCGGGTCGAGATCTTTTGTAAGGGGGGGAGGTTTGTCACAGCCCCAACTATTAAAATGGATTATAAAGAATCTCACTAACATGCATTATCAAATTCAAATCATTTCATAATATATTGTACTTGGAAAATCTCATCTCATATAAACATACACTTCAAAACTCGAATTTATTTTAGCATCGGTAATAAAAAGTTGTGATCATCATCTGGAATCAATTTATTTAAATACTAAATTAATTCTCATGAATAAATATAATTTTTCCAAAATTTTTGGGACTAGTTTGAACCTAATTAAAATTCAAACAACATTCATAGACATACAACATGTTTGAATTTAAATGTCACAAATTTTAATATGCACAGTGGGGTTTCATAATTTTTATGGGAACTATATCATCCCAGGAACCCCCACAAATTATTTCATGATTTTTGGAAATTTATTTATATTTTTAAGCCTCAGTCAAAGTACGGCATTCAAATTTAAACTCAGTCAAACTCTGAAATCTAAACCCTAGCTACTATTCCTCCGACCGAACCCAACGTGACTCGGTTGAGCCTGATCAACTAAACGCACCTCTCGCGAGCCGCCGGATGAAAGATCAATGGCTCAGAATTCGTACCGCTTCACCACCGAACCACTTAACTCTTTTGAACCTCAGCCCTTAGATCTAGATCTAGCGGTCCACGGTGGGCCACGTTTCCAACTCGCGCGAACGAGAGACATCGACTGCGGGGCCGTCTTTGTCGATCGTCGTCTTCCTCCCGTCGCGTCTGCTCAGGCATCCAGTGCCACGCGGCTGCGACGCTCTGTGGTGCTCCGTCGACGCCGTCAATCCGCCGCATCCGTTGGCCAGTCCCGAGCTACTCGGTCTCACGCCGCCTCCATCCCCGTCATCGCCTGAGCATAAGACACCTCAGAACCCTAGTTTCTTCCTCACTTTCCCTCTCGGTGGCTGAGGGAAGGGAAGCTCTCCCGTGCTCATCTCTCGGGTAAGCCCCCTTCGCGTGATTCCTCTGTGTTCTACCTTCCATGCCTTCACCATTTTTGCTAACCCTAGCTCTTGCGATGACTTGTAGCATTGGTTCCACCTTGGTGCCCTTCGGTCGCTCTGGAGCACGCACCGAGTGACATCCTCGTGCCATTTCTCACTTCCAGGAGGTATGGTCCTCAATCCACCGCGTCATCTTACATGCTTTAGGCCACTGATCTAAACCCCTCAATCAATTTCTTGGATTCACGGCAGGACCTCGGTGAATCGAAGATTGTTCCATTTTCGGCCGAAGATCAAACCTTTCATCTCCCACCTCATTCCGGTAAGCTCCTCTTCGATTCCTTGCTCCTAGAGTATCCTCTGTGGATCTTTGAGCTATACCTATCTCTCATTTACCTCCTTTTGGCTTCAGGCCTTCTCTCCACGTGAAGCCCTTTTGCCGCACTTGTCTTCTCCCACACGACATTGCTCCACCCTCTCCGACCTTCTCGACCTCGCTCCAAAGACTCGTAGACCCTCGGTAGCCCTTAGTACCTCGGGCACCCGCTGGTTTGCGCTGCGGAGCTCTCTTGTGTCTTGCACACGTTTGCCGTATTATCGCCGCCGCTCAACTCCGGCTAGCCGCCGGTACAGGCCGGCTTAGCCGCCGAGACCACTTCCATTGGGAGCGCGCACTATTGTGCACCTAAGCATACTCTTGGTTCACGCCGCCCTGGCCGGAATCGACGGCAAGCCGTCGGTGAAACGCGCGGGGACGAAATCCCGTTGTCATACGCCGACCATTACTGTAGCACGTCATTAGCGTTAACTGTAATCATTAGTATTTAATTTATGTCGGAAGTGAATGGTTAAGTCCACTGACGTGTGGACACAAGGCTTTAAACACGTGCTAAGAAACTAAATAAACTGGAGTCGATCTGGACCGTCAGATGCGAAAGGAACGGTTTGGATTTGTGAGACATTCGGACCATCCTAATGCACCTCGACTGTGGACCGTTGGATCTTGATCTAACGGCTCGCAACCCTAGCTCTAGGATGCACATGTGTGCGCCTCGCTGTGGGCCGCTGACGAGCGGGCCCGCTGGTCAGTGACCGTGGCTAGCTGAGCCTCGGTGAGAAAAGTAGCAAATGGTTTATAAAATACGAAAATCAATTACTTGCATACTGAAATATATGTATAACTTCTAAAATGCATAACTAATTGAGTTTAACTCCAAATCATATGAAACCACTTCTGGAAATTTCCACTTTTAGTAAACTTTATATTAAAATTAGTTTCAAACTTGTCTCTGTAGCAGAGAGCTTTATTTGGAGATTAATCCATTAAAACTATTATTTGTACAATGGAAAAAGGGTTGATAACTCCAAAAATGTATAAGTAATTATTGGAAACTCCAAAAACAGTGAGACCACTTTTAATAATTTTTATTTTCAGTGAACTTAATTCTAAAAATGGTCTCCATGTTACCTCTGTCACATAATCTATTTTTGGGAGAATATAATCTTTAACTCCATTGTTTTTATACTATAAAAGGTTGATAACTTTGAAAATCAATAACTAAATCATAAGAACTCCAAATGGGACAAACTCAACTATTCTGAACTTTTATTAATATTACCTATTTACCTATGTAATCCTTTACCCCACCACTGTTCTACAAATGTTGGCCAAATAATTAAATTACATAACTTAGGGTTAAGGAAACCTGAAATTCAAAATAGCATAACTTCCAATTCATAACTCCAAATGGAATAATTCTTTTACCTAAATCCATCTAAAATCATGACCTAACTACTGTAGAAAAATCATGCATTTTTGAGCATTTTGATTTTTGAGTTGTTTTCTCGGTATTTATTTGATGTTATAATTATATAGATCCCGAGCATATTGATATTGACACTTACGCTACTGAGAGTGAGCAGCTACTGTACCAGCAAGGCAAGCATCATTTGAACTTTCTTTTGCATCATATTTGATCCCAGTTTTGGTTAAGTTAGTGCAATGATAATTGCTTGCATGCTATTTTGATTATGTAAGTATTCTTGTGATGTGTAGTTTAGTTATGTCCTATGCTTGAGGTTAATCTTGAATTATGCCAGTACCTACATGCTTAAGATAGGATGTAATGATTATTGAATATGGGTTGCTTAGTCATGCAAGTCTAGATACGGTAGTTTGATTGCCGGGGCTAACCCGACAATTATGGGGTACACACAACCTTCTTTATATACTTTGGTTCAGATCTTTGTATCTGCTTTATGAGTTAAACTTTGTCATTTTTAAATGAGCTTTTGGTCTGGACAAGTGTTGGTTAGTGATGGTGCTTTGTGCACGAGCATTGAGTAAGTGGAAGGACTTGTCTGGACAATTGAGGACCGAACTTTGGTAACGTCGTTGATTCAAGTACACTCGTGCTGCCACACGCGGAATATAGGTGATGTATGGTTAAGTAGGGGGAGGTTTTTATTGTTTAAGTCCCATGGTGGTGTAAGGGGCATAGCGACCGTGAAATCCTATGTTCCTTAGGAGCCGATGTAATCCTTTATAGTGTGCAAGGGAGCACCAATTTTACTTGTTTTGATTGCATCGGTATGTCCAATATAACTTGTGAGCCCCCTAGCAAGTGCTATCAGATGCTTGTACTAGGCAAGGAACCATCTCACAAGGGGGACTTGGCTCAATAGGGCTTTCTTGCTGAAAATGATTGTATCTTGATTTACCCGGCCGGCATACCATAGGAAGTATGCTATTCTAGAGGCCTCTGGAGGCTTACGGGCTAATCAAGTCGTGTGGGTAAAGTAGTACACCCCCGCAGGGTATCAATCTATTCGAATAGCCGTGTCCACGGTTATGGATAACCGCTTGAGTTCGGGAGTTACTATTGTTAGACTTTTAAATTAAAACTGTGGTTGAACTTGGTATTCGTCATGAACGGGATGTTCATGTGTTTAGTACATCAAAGTGGGTTGCCACTTTGGTCTTTGTGTGATTCAATTGTTTATTACTGAAATGTTTTACTACATGCTTTACTTCCACTTCAAATCTGATTTTAAAATGGGCACATGAAAACTAGTATATGTAGGATGTTAATTGTTGCGTCTCTTTCGCAAAACTAAACCAATATGAGCCATCCCTTGAATGACCCTTATGCATAACTATTTTTATTTGTGTAAGACTTGCGAGTACACTTGTACTCAGCCAGATGTTTGCTGGCCTTTTCAGGTGAGGAAGAATATGAGTCTGAGGATCTTGTTAGTGTTGACTTGGGTGACACTAACGAGTAGTGTGCTATCATTTAACCCCATCGGTTGCCGATGGGTGATGGGCATACCACTCACTGGTCTTTTGCTTTATTTATTTGCTTCACTGCTACTTGATACTTTACTTTGAATTTGGCCGTCGGCCGTATGTAATAAGTCAGAGACTTTGACTATTATGCGGTATGTCTTTTGATCTCTTGTTGTATGCGTTGTATGGATGTAATCAACGTTGGATGAGAGTATGAGTATATTGGCCGTTGATCTTGGGAGCCAATATAAGTCATACTCGTTGTTGATGAATTCCCATTGAACTCACTAAGTGTAGTGCTTCGAATCGAAAGAGAATCGACAATCATGTAGCGCTCGCAAGGGAGCAGCGCGCATGATGGTTGAGGCTCTAGTATTCGGCTAAGCCTCTCACTTGGATAGAGTTAAATTGGAATTCATTTACCGGAGACCCGTGATTATGTCCCTAAGACCATGTCTAATCTCGGTCTTATGGAGATAATTACCGGGGTCCCCACAGCTCTGGAGCTTCAGAGAGCACAATGATGGCCCGAGCACTACAGAGAAAATCAAAAGCCCGCATAAGCCAAAGTGGAAATGTCATGCAAGGTAGGAGCTGAGGGACTCAACGGTGAGAAATCTTACCGAAAGAAACTGCTAGAGCAAGCCTCCGTCTCCTCGGTCAACAGAGGAGAAGTGAGGGAGAACGGAGGGCTTCGAGGGTGATAAAGCCAGAGATACCCTGGAGTGGGTGCGGTATGCAGAGGAGAAGCGCGGGGACAGGCCAACGGGCGCGGTGAAGTGACAGGGCTCAGGGCGAAACGACCGCGTGGCGAGGAGACTCTGTGCGAGCTCTGTCGCGAGGAGGAAGAAGGCTCTGACGCGTGGCTCCGGGCAGTCAGCGGCACAAAGGGCGCGGCGCGGTGCGAAGAAAATGGTTTGACCAGCACCGTTGGATCGCGAATGGAGGGCTTAGATCAGAAGGAACGCTCGCAACGGCCAAAAGGTTGCGGGATCTGGGCCGTCGATCTCTGATCCGATGGTTGCATGCCGCGGTGCAATTAGGCGGTCGGGCTGAGTCGGTTCGCCGAGTCGGACTCGAGCCCAAGGAACAGTAGCAGCCCGTTTAGGTTTAGGGTTTGACTGAAATTTCAGTTTATCTCCTCTACTTTGACCAAGGCTTAAAAATAGAAATAAAATTCCTAAAATCGTGGAATAATTTGTGGGGGTTCCTGGGACAACCTAGTGTCCATAAAAATCATTTAACACCACTGTTCATGATACATTTTGTAATTTATAAATTCAAACTTATGCTAGGTCTTTTAATGGCGTTTGAATTTTTATAGGGTTCAAACCAGTCCCAAAAATTTGGGAAAAATTATATTAATTCATGATAATTAATATAGTATTTGAATAAATTATTTCCATAGGATCTTCAGTAGCATTTATTTTGGTTTTTAGTTTGGAGTTCAATTTGAAGTGTATGTTTCAATTGAATTTTGAGATTTTCCAAATACAATATTGAAATAAAAAGTTTCCCAAACATGAAGAATGCTAATGAGATGCATAATAAATCTCTTTATTAATTTGGGGATGTGACAATGGACATGCTTGGTAAGGTCGTGCAAGAACTAAACTATAACTTTTCATTAAAACTTGATGTGGATGGTACGAATGGGTAATTTGTGCTATGGTTGTGATGGCTATTGGGTTAGTCATCTCCAGGATGTCTTATTGTTATTAATTATTGTCTCGCTGTTATTTGAGCAAATAAAATCAGATTGTTAAAACTGCTTTCAATCTATTATTTATTGCAAATAAAATATGCTTTATGCTAAAAATGAACCTTTAGCCCTCTCATTTGATTAACCTTGCATGTAGTAATATCTAGATTTGTTACTCGTAAGTCTTGCGAGTACATTTTTGTACTCATTTGCTTTGCTTAATTGTTGCGGAAGAGGTTGATCCCCAAGGGATTGACTTTTGTGAGTTTTGTTGTGGTGTGGACGACTAGCTTGGCGGCCTGGTCAGATTGCCTTGTGGGTGTATGGCAAACCAGTTTGCTCTTGTTCATAGCCATCTTATGGCATTTTGCTTCCGTTGTTCGTTTAGCTCTTTAGCTTGTTCTTGTCCGGTCGGTCTCTCTTTTGTAATAACTTTACTATATGTCTTTTGCTTGTAAAACTTTAGTTCGGTTGTATGGAGCTTGTATGGAATTGATGCATTGTTTTGTAAAAGGGTGTGTATACTGCAATTCTGGAAAGTATACATTTTCCCGAGGCACGAGATATTTTGTTTGTGATACTAGAGTCAATGGAAGACTAAGCATTACAAGGTAAATACCCCGGGGTTTGACACGGGTGCAGGTGGAGGGGCGACAGGAGAAGCAACAGATGCCACAGCAGTAGAGCCTATTGACAGAGAGCACGGATCTCTACCACAACTCTATCAACAAAGCGGAGGTCTCATCCTGGCCCCCAACCAGAAGCGGGTAAACAATAGCCCCCTCCTCAGCAGTACCATTCCCCTCAACTACTGACGCGATTGCCACAGGCTCCACAGGACAATGCCTGCGGCCACGACCACGTCCTCTACCTCTCTGTAGGACCCCAAATCTGGAACTTGGGCCCCACTGTGTACATTGGTGCCATTCCCTGAATCAATAAATGACACACACAGCTACATTATTGGTTCAAACATATATCACGAAGGTATTGCATAATATTAAATAAAACGTAAATATACCTTATGGCTTTTGACTTGTAGAATGGCCGGATGGCCAAATATCTTTCAGAGAACAGCAGTGGAAATAGCAACAAAGTGCAAGCATGGAACCCTCACGATATGCCCACCGGCAATCGACTGTGGGCTCGCGACCTAGTTCTTGGCCTTCTTAATCTTTAGTCTTGTCCAATGCTCATAATTATCTTTGTGACCTTCTTTTGTGCTTACTGACTAAAAAGAATGTAAATAGCGAGCATGAGTACACAACCATACTCGCGAGCCAACACATAATATAATTATCATAAATGCAAGGCTAGTCAAGGGAGGTTCGTGTGTCTTTTATTTGCACAAAGCCATAATTTTCAGTAAGATATCATATTTAGATTCAAATGTCAGCGAGTAAAACATTTTAAATATTTAAATATTAGCAAGTACAAACCTCACATTAAATCCATGATCAATTCCAATAACAGTAAAGTAACAGTTCAATAGTTCTCACATTAATCAATGATCACAAGCTCACACCCTTCCCAAATGCTCCTAAACCCAAATACTAGATCCTAATTGTGCATGGTTTCCCACAAGCGATGTTCATATGACCGAGGATACGACTATTCGAATAGATTTATGACTCTGCAGAATTTCTATAACTTTTCCCACATGATATGAATACCTCATACTGTCGTCATGCACTCTTCTGTAGGAGTATGACTAATATATCATAACGAGGCCATTACAATGTCATGTATCAAATAGCAAACCACCCGACGAAACAACACCATAGCCGAAAGTCGCTTATCGTCACCATGGGTGTTCCCCGTTGTGTAAGTTGGTCACTCACAGACAAGCAATCCTTAAGGACAAGTAAGGTGAAACTTAACATGCCCCCACTAGATTGACAACACAACAACAACAATTGTCAATCTAATTGTGTTTTGATATCTAACACATAACAAATTAATAAGGCAAGCCTTTGCCATTAACCCAGCATGTGGTTGCATGTGTGACTTGGTTCAACACCACACAAACCGGTCCTTAATCACTCAGAGAGGGCTACATAATTCCATAACAACAACAACAACGTTTCATCATCACCCTACACCCGTCCAAGTTAAAAACATAAAACCCATGCCCAACATGTCCACAATAACCAGTTCCAAGATCTGAACAAATCCTCAAATTCCAACATGATATAGTTAACCCATTCCTCAATATTTCAATATGATTCGATTCACCTAAGCCGATGGACTAGCTCCATCAACCAAATTTGACTACCACTACTAGTATGGCTAAGCATCGATCTATCCTACAACAAAAAAATTCCCATACATTTATATATATGCCTAGGTGATGATATTTTCCTTAACAGGCCACCTAGCACTCACAAGCACTCTCTCCAGGCATTCTATGTATATAATCACGATGATCATATAGTCAAAATCAATTCTCTTATGTGCTCTCCTTTTTCAGCAGACTTTGATGGTGATCTCTGGTTTGCTTTACTACAATGTCACTTCCATCTAATCTTCTTACCAACTGCTTATTCTATAGTTTAACCTCATGTTTTATTTCTTAATGATGTGGAGCCCTACTGCCATACATACACATAGAGAGGCCCTCCCGAGTTCCTTTAATATGCTAGCTACAAAATTAGCAAGCTACTACTAGTTCTGAAACGTTACTGATTGATTACCAAACTGATTATCTATGATGCTATCCCTACAAACACATGATTTGTCCCCTGAAGGTTTCTATGTGTAAACATAGCCTGTTGAACATCTAACCCACTAGTGGCTTTGGCGAAATACTCACTGAAAGTCACCAGTCCCCAGCTGGATAAGGATCCCCTAAACAACTATCACTTTATCTAAAAGCCTACAATACAATGCTATTCACAAATAACCCCCAGTTTGCCTAAATGACCTACTAATCAGTTTGGTCACACGGCTGTTGGCAAACATCCTCTTCTCTAAAGAACTTCCTCCTAAAAGATCCTCACACCTAATTACTTTGGTACGGTTCCTAATTTAAATCTTGCCTTTGCACATTAGATGATAACAATTCATTGGAAATTTCTATCTAAACTTGCCTTTGCAATTTACTGAACAGATCACTTACTAATCCTTTTTCCATTAGCCTTCACCTTACCTAAACTAACTACACTATGTTAAGCCATGCTAAGTTGCTAACTGATCTGTTAATCAAATGAGCCCATTACCATACACCCAGTGGAGAGCACATAGTGTAGAGAATGTAGTCTGAAGCTAGCAAACTGGATGTCTGAAGTTCAGACAGAAACAAGTTTGTCAAACGATGAACAGTAGTGAACCAAAACAAAAAGAACAGAGGAAACTTTTGGTGCCAAACTGCGCACTCTTCTCTCCAATTTCTTCTTAATTTACCCTCAAATTACATCCTAAAGATGAAAGACTCTACTACCGTATCCAAATTGGATATGACAATGATTTGGGAATTACATCAGAAACATTAACCGAATCTGAAACCAAACTCGATGATGAAGAAACTAACACAGAACTTCTGACCATTCTTGATTAACATCACTTAGCCCTTAGTTACCTAATTATCCTTAATTCTGGTTTTTGTTAACTGAACTCTAAGCCACCCACACAAAGTGGATCCTCAGCCACACACACGTACAGAGGGAGAGTCACAGAGACAAAGGGAGGGCTCACCCGAAATTGAGAGGAGGAGCCGAAGGTGGTCCGGCTACGGCTCATCGCCGGCAGGAGGTCCAACGGTGGCGCTGGCAAAGGACAAAAATGGAACACTCATGACTACGCGAACCTACTGGTATCAGCGGCGGACCTTCGGCGGCCTATGGCAGCGGCGCGACGTGTTTTGGTGGCGGGCTCACATGCTGAAACGGTGTTTTGCAATACGATTTCAACGGGAAGGGTTGGTGACGACTCGTCGGTGATGACCAGTGGTGGCACAATGGTCTCTACATGGAGGGGGCGACCAGGGATTGCACGTTGGAGAGTTTAGGACTTGCGAGCGAAATTGGGGAAGAACCGAATGCTGGTGATGTTGGAACTTTTTCTCTGTCCTAGCACTGACCTTGCTTCTAGCAAAGAAAAACCGCTCAGCTTTTGTGTTAGAATTCACGTGACACACTCACCAACGTGACTTGATGTTCTTGATGAGATTTGCATGAAGCAACTTGAAGCAACAGCGTCTCTGCTTCTTACACTTCTTGTCTCCACGTGAAATTAACACCAGGTCCTTTAGTTCTTGATGTGATGTACCCTTCTGGTCTCTGCAAAGCTGCACCCCGCTGGGTACTAGCAGCTCCCCGCCTCGGTTCTTCCTGCTAGATAAACAGATAGCAAGACGAAGCACAAACACGCCGAGAACAAACAAGCGATTTGTTTCGGGAGCACCTGCTCCTCTTTTTGTATTTTCTTATTTCTTTTTTCTCCTTGATCCACTGGTCCTTTTTGTATTTTCTTATTTCTTTTTTCTCCTTGATCCACTGGTCCTTTTTGTATTTTCTTATTTCTTTTTTCTCCTTGATCCACTGGTCCACCTGCTGTGTATTTTCTTTTATACACAGCAAACTCCCCGACTCACACACGCACGCAACTCCCAGCCCGACTCGGATTTGAACTGAAAACAGAAACGGAAAAATACTTTCTAAAAACGAGATTAACTCTAACAATCACCCCCTTAATCTCGTTTCTTCACTTGATCACGCTGATCTTCTCTCTCATCTGAACTTCCAAGTCTTCCTCTTTTACCTGCACTCCCGTGCGCTGTTCCATCATGAGCTGATACCGTCCTACCGCCTGTGCTTGCTCCATTCTGAGCCATGCACAAACCAACGCTTGCCGCGCCTCGCACCTGGACTAAATTCGTCCTTCCTTGCACGCCCATCTGGGCTAGAACACCTGCTCCCACGCCCACCTGGGCTTCGCCATTATCTGAGTCTCTCGCTCCTCTCTCTTGGACCAAGTCTGTCCACTTCCCCGCATACACTTTAGCTGAGGCTACACCACCTCTCCCTCCTGTGTCAACTTTATGTATGCCACGCCCTTCATGTACGTGGGACTCACCGCCCCCTGGAGCGCCATGTGCGCCTTGTTGCGCCCCGTCTGGATCTCCCAAGGCTCCGCCTACTGCGCTTCCTGCGCCAACTGCGTGCCACTTCTGGGTTCTGCCATATTCTGGTTCGATACCCAAGTTCCACTCTGACTCCTCCAGACTATCATTCACACAAACCGGTTTACAAGTTTTTAGAGAAATTTTGTACAACCGGTTCGGAGATCTTTTCACCTTCATTAACAAATCTTTGTTCTTGTCATAGATACACAAGAACTCATCCTGCAGACGGCGTTTATATGGAACCGTTTGTGATATCTATGTATCACAGACGGTGTTTATATGGAACCGTCTGTGATATCTATATATCACAGACGATTTTTATATGGAACTGTCTGTGATATCTGATGTATCACATACGGTTTTTAGATGGCACCGTTTGTGATATATAATCACAGACGGTTTGTCCTAAGGAACCGTCTGTGATATTCTTTTGTATTGCTAAATCCATTTTTGTTTATTGGCTAGCCTCACGAAATGCTAGA
This sequence comes from Ampelocalamus luodianensis, assembly GCA_036346255.1. Taxonomy (NCBI): domain Eukaryota; kingdom Viridiplantae; phylum Streptophyta; class Magnoliopsida; order Poales; family Poaceae; genus Ampelocalamus; species Ampelocalamus luodianensis. The sequence continues at coordinate 18,838,464 of CM070637.1, forward strand.
CATACCCTCTGAAACAAGCAGAAACACAACAAGTATATGTATACATCCAATTCACATTCATTTCAGAAACAAGTACATCCATTTCACAAATTCAGATATAACACATTCTCATATACATAAATGCAAATTCACATATGACACATTCTCATATACATAAATGCAAATTTACATATGACACATTCTCATATACATAAATGCAAATTCAGAACATATGACACATAAACATTTCATTCATCATTCCACTTGTTTATCTCCTTTAAAAATTAGCCCTTTATGATGATCGACGTGTATGTAGCTAGTTTCGTCACGTCGTTCTTCCTTGACCCTTATGCTGTTTTCGAAAGGAGGCAACTCATCAAATTGATTGTATTCTTCCTCGTCCACTACATTCTCAACTCCGACAATCCTCCTTTTTCCATGAAGAACTACGTGGCGCTTCTTATTTTCCTGGTCGGTTACATAGAAGACTTGAACAACTTGGTTAGCGAGTACGAATGGTTTGTCTTTGTATCTGACACGTTCGAGGTCCACGGTAGTGACGTCATACCTATCGACCTTCACCTGTGGGGGATGGACCCATCGACACTGAAACAGCGGGATCTTGAAAAGCACGTAGTCGAGCTCCCAAATCTCCTCTATGAACCCATAGTAGGAGCTCCTCAACCCATCGACACTAAATGCATCTATGCGGACACCGCTGTTCTGGTTAGTGTTCTTTATATCCTGAGCCTGCGTATAGAATGTGTACCCATCTATGTCGTATCCATACCATGTCACAACTATAAATGTTGGCCCTTTTGCCAACCATGTCAGCATATCACTTGACGAGCTTCCTAGCGAATCGCTCCTTCAACCATTGGTTGAACCGACTGTTGTGTTGTCTCGTGATCCAAACATCCGGCCGCTCTGGATTCTGTTGCCGAAGCACGTCCTTGTGCTAGTTGATATACGGGGATACTTCAGTCATGTGTTGCAAGACTGTGAAATGGGCTTGAGTATACGCTCTCATCTCTGGAGTGATTGCTTTCCTTCCGATGGTTCTGATACCCTCGAGCCTCCCCTCATGGCGAGATCGAGGCACACCTATTGGTTCAACCTGAGCCATGTAATCGATGCTGAACTCAATGACCTCTTCGGTTGCATAACCTTCGACGATGCTGCCCTCCGGTCGAGATCGATTCCGTACATAGGACTTGAGAATTCTCATGAACCTCTCGAATAGGTACATGCTATGTAGGAACACGGGCCCGCACATCTTTATCTCCCTCACAATGTGAACAATGAGATGGACCATGATATCAAAAAATAACGGAGGGAAATGCATCTCAAGATGACATAGAGTCATCACCACTTCATCCTGCAGAGCATCTAGTCCTTCGGGATCGATGACCTTCTGAGCAATTGTGTTAAAGAAATAACACAACCTCATGATTGTTTCTCGGATCTTGATCGGCAAAATACTTCTAATTGCAATAGGGTCTAGGGAGCATCTATGTTAAAGAAATAACACAACCTCATGATTGTTTCTCGGATCTTGATCGGCAAAATACTTCTAATTGCAATAGGGAACTTCAAATCTTCCATCGAAACAAGTTTCTTCATGTTGGAAGAGTAATCGGACGAAACTTTCACACCATGCAAGCGCTGGCACAGTTCAGTTCTCTCGGCTATGGACAGAGTGTAATAAGCAAGGGGAAGGTACGTTCGTCCTTTATCAGTCTTTGTCAGTGCTAACTCAGGTCTGATGTCCATATCAACCAAGTCAAGCCATGCATTGACACCATCCTTTGTTTTGTCATGAATGTTCAGTAAGAGACCAATCAAGCTGTCGCATACATTCTTCTCTACATGCATAACGTCGATGCAGTAATGAACTTCTAGGTGCTCCCAATAAGGTAAGTCCCAAAATATTGATCTCTTCTTCCAGATGTTCTTCTCACGGGTCCTCGATTTACGTCCCTTTCCGAGCACAACATCTAAATCCTTAACCATATCATAGACCTCTTTTCCGCTTAAATGCCTTCGAGCTGAACTGTCCTCCTTCTCTCCGTCGAATTGTTTCTTCATCCTGCGATATGGGTGAGCCTCCGGAGGAACCTACGGTGACGCATGTACACGATTTTGCGCGAGTGCTTCAGCCACACACTCTCGGTATCATCTAAACAATGAGTACATGCTTTGGTCCCTTTTGTACTCTGGCCTGACAGGTTAGCAAGGGCAGGATAATCATTTATGGTGCAGAACAACAAGGAGCGTACAGTGAAGTACTCTCGTTTGTACGCATCCCATACTTGTACCTCTTCGATCTACAGTATTTTTAGATCTTCAACCAATGGTGCTAGGTACACATCAATATCATTCCCAGGTTGCTTCGTCCTTGGATAAGTATCGACAGCAAAATATACTTCCGCTTCATACACAACCAAGGAGGAAGGTTGTACATACAGAGAGTCACGGGACAAGTGCTATGTCGGCTGCTCATGTTACCGAAAGGATTCATTCCATCTGTACTCAATCCAAACCTTATATTCCTCGGTTCCGCACCGAAGTCTGTAAACCTCCTATTGATGTTTCTCCACTGGGTGGAATCAACAGGGTGTCTTAGCTTTCTATCCTGTATACGCTCCTCCGAGTGCCAACGCAGCAGTTTTGCCTCCTTTGGGTTCGTAAAAAACCGCTTCAAACGGGGAATTATAGGAAGATACCACGCCACCTTAGCAGGAGGTCCTTTCTTCACCTCGATTCCCTTGCTGTCATCTGATTGATTCTTACACTTGTATCGGGATACGTTGCACACCGGATATACATGTATGTCTGCATACTCTTTACGGTAGAGGATACAGTCATTCGGACATGCATGTATTTTTTCTACTTCCATTCCCAACGGACAAAGAACATTCTTAGCTCTGTAGGTGGTTTTGGGCAACTCGTTTCCATCCGAAAGTATGTCCGCTAAGAGACCTAACAACGCCGTGAAACTCTTGTTGGACCAACGTTGCTTGCCTTCAATTTCAGCAGTTCAAGCATAGATGACAACCTTGTGTATTCCAGCTTGCAACCCGGTTACAAAGGCTTCTCTGAGTCCTTCATCAAGCCCTCGAATTTACCAAACTCTCTCTCACTATAGTTCACTTCTGCATCGTGAAGCATCTGATCCAGATTGTCATCGTGTAGACTATCCGAATCAGAACCATAATCGACATCATCCAGCGGCATATCGTTGACTTCGTCGGCGATGTCGTTATTACTACCTTCCTGTATAATGTGCTCTTCACCGTGACTGGTCTAACGTGTATACCCCTTTTTGAAACCCCTTCGAATCAAATGTGATTCGATCTGCGCTTGGTTGTCAAACATCTTCAGATTCTCGCAGTCAATGCATGGACAGTACATATATTCTGTCCCCTTATTCAACATATCCCTCTCGGTAGCTGTTGTAAAAGCACACATGCCATTAATGTACTCTTCACTCACACGGTTCTTAGCACCAGATATAAGTGAAGTAACTTCATCGTCGTTGGCCCGTTCGAGTAGAGTTTGACGCAGCCGAATCGATGGTAGTAGAGTAGCTCGGTTGGAGGTGGAGTAGTGGTCGTATCTAGCGGGTTGATGTCCTCATCATCCTCACCTTCTTGCATTTGAGTCGTCCTCGACTCAAGCTCATCCTCCTCCAGTGGCAAGAAAAACTTTATAACTTGTAGCAGCGCATTCTCGTCTTTCTGTAAAATGTTAGCAATAGCGGGTGGCAAAGAAATAAAGAAAACTTTGGAAACTAATGGTGATTGTGCATGCATCAAATCAGCACAGGTATATTGTCTCATAGCATTCAGTTTGCAACTCAATTTGCAAGTATAAGTGAAGTATGTAGTAAAGTTATTCATTGCTCTATGAATGGGCAGCACAGTAATTGAATTCAAAGAGCACAAGTCATTCATATAATCAAATTTCAATTGAGCAATAGTAAATTCATCTAGCAAGGGTGAAAAGATTTGTAAGTTCGTCCAAACTTCAACATCATTATTCAGATTATCAATGCTAGATGGTGCAATAGGAGATGAACATATAGGTATAGGATAATTCACAAAATTCAGCACACAAGAATTGTTGTTCGAAACAACAAGCTTCAAATCATCCATGTGATCACAAGTTATGCATATTCGATATACAAGAAATTGATTGTCTACACCATAATCTCCAATCAAATTAAACTTATAGCTAGGGGTGTAGGCACTAAACAAGGATTTCGAACATGCAATTACATAAACTTTCTCCATAGCATGTGACAATTTCATAGGTGGATCCAACACAATGTAACATAAAGAGTCAGCAGGAGAAATTCTAGTCAAAACTTCTTTATGTCTAACCAATTCCACATGATCATTGTATTCTTTTAACTCATCACATGAAGTACTCACAACAGTAGGCAATTCAATTATTTCATCACATGGTGCACTCAAGTCAGCAGGTAAATCAACAATGTTATCACAAGATTCATGCAAATTCTTAATAATATCAGATTGAGTGTTCAAGTCATGGGTATTAATCTCAGGTTGACTATTCAAATCAGTACCTTTTGTATTACCTTGTAGGCGCGACTCAGATGATGTCAGTACTGGAGACGGTGAATTATCACAAGCTTTTCCTTCTTCTTCTTGCTCTAGCTCAGTTGCCAATGAGCGAGCTAATGATGCACGGTAGTGACACAGAGTGTCGCTCACAGCAGCAGGGGTAGTAATCATAGTAGGTGTAGTAGTAGAAGAAGCAACCAAAGATGATCTTGACGCAGAGGTATGTACTGTGCGCTTGTTTGTTTCTTGTACAGGTGAATGTGTAGTGAAAATCGACGAAAGTGCACAACTAGTCTTAGATTGTCGTCCCTATACTTCCTTTTCAACATTGCAAGTAAGACGAAACAAGCGAGTGACAGTTGGAGGTTTATAAATAAGTTTATCCCAAATGTGATTGTTTAATCCTCCTAGAAATCTAGTTATCTTAGCATCTTCAGTTTCTTCTAAACCACAACGAGACAAAACAGTTTGCAAATCTTGATAATAATCCTCTACAGAACTACTACCTTGTCTTAAGTGTTGCAATTTATTAAGCAATTCACGAGAATAATACGAAGGTACAAATTTATGTCTCATTACTCTCTTCAAAGCATTCCATGTTCTAGGTATGTTCGGATTAGTACGACAGTATTCGCTCCACCAAATAGATGCAAAATCATAAAACTCACAGATAACAACCCTAGCTTTTAGATGATCAGGAAATTCATGGTATGCAAATAATGTTGTATAGCTAATTCCCATGTGAGATATGCATCAGGATCATAATTCCCAACGAAAGAAGGCACAATGAGTTTAGTTTTACCAGACGTACTATCACGATCATATACCTCCCGTGGTGGACGAACTTGTCTCAAGCGTGCATCTTCCTCGTTGACTTTATGGCACTCCTGTCCAATGGCTCGAAGAAGATGTGGATTTATCTTGTAATTATCCCGTGAACCTGCCATAGTTAGTAGAAAACAAGGAAACAAACCATAGTGTATATGTCCCTATGAACTACTATGTCTTAGAGTTTTCAACAGTCGCTCACACTCAAGCTTTTACCAAGTTCTTACAAGCTCTTACCAACATAGCAAGGAAACTGGTACAACCGGTGGCTGGTTCGTGATACTCTCACTTGCGATTAGCCCAACGATTGCAAGGAACGGTACCTGCTAAGTTAATAGGAAGTGGAGCTCGGAAGGCTTCAATATGGTAGCAAGGATCAACAATAATTAAATCAGTAAATGCAAGTTAAAAGATTGTTCAAAGTACTAGCCAATGTTGTTGATCCTAGCCTAGAGAGAGCCAGCTAATTAAAGCCTATGAAGCACAGTGTAGAACAAGCCTATGAAGCACAGTGTCGAACAAGCCTATGAAGCACAGTGTAGAGCAGGAGTTGGACTGAAAGAAATAATTTCCAGAGGTATGTATTTTTTTTCTTCTCTTTCTCTCTTTTGTTTTTTTCTTCTCTTTTGATTATTCCCTTTTTCTTCTTCTGTTTCTTTTTTTTCTCTCCTTTTTTTCACCTTAGAGAACCATGGAAACCGAAATCCTAATTTTTTTTTTGGCTGCTACAGTAACCAAAATCGATTTGTTTTGCAATTCGGCAAACCCTAGTTGGCTTCGGCAAACTGAAAAATCTCTCTCGACCAAACAAACATGCTAGGGATGGAAATCGAAACTTGTTTCTGTTCTCTTTAATCTGAAACAAACTCTTTGCTCTTTTCTTTGATGAAGAACCGAATTCGGCTAGGGTATGAAACCCAATTGGAAACCGAAATCAATCCTGATTGCTTATCTTCCTGTCTCTTGCAAACCAAAACCAATCTCCTTCCTTATCTTTGGAGAAACCCGAATCAAAGTCTCCTTGTTTTCTTCTTATGCCATCCGAAAGCAAACTCTAGGGTTTCTCTTGTCAACCTGCCAAGGCGCAGCGGCAGAAACCTTGGATTGCCGTGGTAGCTAAGGAAAAGCATGGCAGTAAGGATGACTTGCCTGTTCGGTGCCGCGGCTGAAGAGGCTGTGGGAGGCAGGTGCGTTCTTTTGTCACGGCAGCAAGGGAAATGTGGTGGCAGCGCCAAGGAGCAATGGCAGGGTGGCGAGGTGGTCACAGCAGGGCGCGCTGGTGATAGCGGTAGGCAGAGGGGGCCACAGTAGGGCTGTTGGTGGCTGCGGCAGGAAAAACTTCGGTGGTTGCAGTGGCAGTGAATTGGTGGCGATCGGTGGAGGCGGCGGTAAGAGCTTGGTTGCCGCGGCAGCGACCGGTGGAGGCGTCGGGAGGGATCTTGGTTGCTGGGGCGGCGTGTGGCAGCGGATGGGCTTGCCTCGGCAGCTATCTTGTGGAGGCAGAAGCAGGAGATGGTCCTGTTGCCGTGGCAAGGAGCAAGATGGCAAATTGATGGAGAACTGTGGCAAGAGAACAACACACAGATGCAAACCTACACACGATGAACTAGACTCCACTAAACTAGAAATCAGCAACTGACACGACGATGTAACCAAAAATTCAACAAGCAAAAACTGAAAAAGAAAAATTGCAATTGCACATATTGGTTTGGACAGGATGACTAACCCTATTTTTTTATTTTTGTGGCTTGTGGACTGTAGGAAAAAAATCTCACCGAAGAACTGTAGCTCTGATACCACTTGATGCGACAACAGGTGTCCTGATCTTTCGACGAGATGGATAATTCGATTTGGTGGAGACGACTCTGATGATTCGGCTACCAATCGCACACGACCAATATGCTCGGCAATCGCTGAACCAACTCCAAGATTGTTATTGACCTTGCTAGAAGCACGATCGACCTGACCACGAAGGTCTATTCATACATGCAATCAAAGAACACGCAAGAACAAGATAATAAGCAATCTGAAATTACAAATAGGATTGAAATATTTGATAAAGTTGGAATTCCGAAAAGCGGTATTATGGTTGGTCTAGTCGACACAAGCCAATACACAAAGTTGCATTGTAGCTAACTTTTAACTCAACAAAATCCGAGGAACTAAAGGGGATGGCGGCAACTATCTATAGGAGAAGGGAGAGGCGGCGCGGGTACTGTTCACACGTGAACATTACCATGTGAACAGTAACCCTAGGTTGCCATATGGGCTAGGGAGGTGGCCGGCCCAAATACCCTAAAGTGGTGGCTGTCCTTTGGACCCAATAATTGATACAAGGCCCTCTGCCCAATGTGAGGTGGCGCAGCACCAGATATAAGTGAAGTAACTTCATCGTCGTTGTCCCGTTCGAGTAGAGTTTGACGCAGCTGAATAGATGGCAGTAGAGTAGCCCGGTTGAAGGTGGAGTAGCGGTCATATTCGGCGGGTTGATGTCCTCATCATGTTTTACTATAGGTCATACACACCGATCCTGATAACATGGATGCTCTACAGGTCGTTGATGGTTGGCGTCATTACGATCACGGTAGAGATTGGATGACGTCGATCTATAATTATCTTCAGCATAACCTAATTCCAGAAGATGATGTAGAGGCTGATCGTATAGCACAAAAAGCCAAATCATACACTCTTACTGAAAGTACCTTGTATAAACGAGGATCTCACAGAGTGTTGATGAGATGCATATCTCAACCGGATGGCATTAAGTTGCTGACCAAAATTCATGGATGAGTATGTAGAGCAAATCACTCCTAAAGAAAGCTGGTCGGTAAAGCCTTCAGGCAAGGATACTACTAGACAACTGTTCATGATGCAAAAGAACTCATGACGAAGTGCATACAATGCCAGTTTCATAGCCGACAAGTACATCAGCCAGCACAAGCTTTGCAAACAATTCCTCTGTTGGTCTTTTGCAACCTAGGGACTAGACATTCTGGGACCTTTTCCAAGAGCACTCAGGGGCTTCGAATTCCTTTTCGTCATGATTGACACGTTCACAAAATAGATAGAAGCCGAGCCAGTTGTTAAAACAACAACTAAAGCCGCTAAGAGGTTTCTCACAAATAATCACAGATAACAGTGCCCAGTTCTCTAGCGGAAATTTTTAGAAATTTTGCGAGGACTCAGGTATCAACATACATTTTGCTTCTGTCGCTCATCCACAGAGCAACGAAGCAGTTGAGGGAGCCAATGGTATCATAATGCAAGGGATCAAATGACGAGTGTTCGACCAGTTAATAAAACGGTCAGGAGCTTGGGTTTAAGAACTTCCTTCTATGTTATGGGCCATTCGAACCACGATTAGTTGTGCGACTGGTGAAACACCATTCTTTTTTGTTTATGGCACTGAAGCCATGCTTCCTCTTGAACTAAAACTTGGTTTTGCTCGAACTGATTGTTTCAACGAAAACGATCAGAATGAACGACGGCTTGACGACATCAATTTCCTTGAAGAATGATGAAATCAAGCCCTAATACGATCAACAGTCTACTAACAAGCCATGAGAAGGTACCACAGTCATAAGGTGCAACCTCGCAGCCTTGCTGTAGGTGATTTGGTTCTCAGAAAATTTAAGAACCAAGCAAATCGCAATAAACTTTCTCCCAAGTGGGAAGGTCCATACACTGTGGTCGAAGTCACCCGACCAAGTTCGGTATGATTGGCAATGTCTGACGAGCAAGTTTTTCTAATTCCTGGAACATTTATCAGTTGCGTAAGTTCTTTGTATAATTATTTTTTATATACATTTTCCATGTGAATAAAGATGTTTTTCCTTTTTTCTCAATAAGTGTTATTGTTTATATATTTGTTATCTGCTACTTTGGTCCAAGATCATTATTGTTTAGCTGGTGGGAGAAGACACTCATTCTCTTCGATATCCTTCTAAAAGGTCTCTATTACTCGTTGGCTTAGACTTGATCGTCATACACCAAAAAGGTCCTAGTCGTAATCATTGATTTAATGATTCCTATGCGTGACCACACTCATTTCTCAAAGAAACATACAAGTAACAGGTGCATCACACAAACAATTTCATATGATTCCTTATTTGCTTAAGAGTTCGAAAATTCACTTTCTTCATTTCAACAATCTATTCTACTCTTGTTTGGCTACTAGTCGGGACACGGAAAGCCTCCTAGTTGAAGTCTCTCCTCTCTGCATGTGGCCCTACCCACTGGAAAGAGCTTCTTAGCAATAGTCCTTTTCTTACGATCCCCGTTGCCAATTGGACCTAAGCATGAGCACGTCTCGAGAAATATTTTTCATGTCTTCAGTTCTGAGCAACCCTTAGGACCAGTTTTTTATGACACATATAAACAAAGACACTTATCATTTTATTTTTGCATATATTCTTGCATACTTTCTTATCATCAAAGCAAGTCTTCTATTATCTTTCGACCATATGTGGTATTTCAAGTAGTTCGATTATGAAAAAGATCTAAACTAGTCAAAATCATACACTGGTTCTGACAAATTGATTCCCTAGTGTTAATTAGATCATTTTTACAACATAATCAGCACATGCTTTATACCATGGCCATAGTTATTACTCATTTTCTTAGTCTATTGCTTCTTTAGTAATGTTCATCTACTAATATAAGTAGTCGGGGGCTAGGGAATATATGAGTATTTAGCGAATTTTGTGAAGATATAACATCGACTTCATTGATGTTAGAAGGCAAGTTTTATTTACAAAGTCTAAATATTACAATCGTTACTCGTCAGAACCACCAGAGTAGTTGCTGCATGTCGGAGATCCGACTTCCACTTCCTCCGCAACCTTGTCTCCGAGAGGCTTTACTTCCTCGAGAAACTTGGTCGCTTCTTCGCCCAAGCAGTTGAAGTCTTCTTCAATAGCTACAAGGTTAATAGAGGGGTCGGAAGCCTTCAATTTTTGTAACATCCCAAAGTGTTGTTACCAAAATAAAATAAATAAAGTTATTGTTTTATTAGATTTTCTAGAATTTTAAAGAGTTTGATTTGAATTTCTGAAGTTTTAAAACTCAAAACTAAAAATTTATTTGAAGTTTTATTTGATTTAAATTGAAAATTAAAATTTTAATTAATTTCTAGAATTTTCTAGAATTTTAAAAGTTTTTTCCTAAATATCTTAAAGACAAAATAGTTTATTTGCAAAAACTATTACCAATTATAAGTTCAAACTATTTTATTTAAATCCAAAATACCTCATAGAATTTTTGTGAATTTTCTCATAATTTTTGGATTTAATTAACTATTATCTAAAGCTATTTTGAATTAATCAGATTAATTAAATTGCTAAATAATTTGAAAATCCCAAAACCTCATCTGGGCTAAATCTCCCCGGTCCAGCCCATTTCCCGGCCCAACTCCCACACCGCCCGCCAGCCACTCTCCCACCCTCTCTCCTCACCGTCCGATTTGAATCGAACGGCCATCTATCTCCCCACGCCACCCCCGCCCCTCAGCATCATCGGATCGGCATTCGACGACCCGATCTTGGTGACATCCCTGGAGGTCCGAACGTCCCAGTTGATAGGGATCGTTCGATCTAAATCGAACGGCCAACACGGACCCACGCATCACGCGCCGCTCTCGGCCGTTGGATCTCGACCCGACGGCCCACACCCTTCTTCCTCCCGCTCTTCTTCTCCACGCGCTGCATCTCACCGGCCAGCATTACCGCGCCTCGCGAACTGTATCTCCGTCGCGATTCTCGCCCCCTCTTCACGAACGGACACACGCATGGACTTCCGCTCATCACGCCACGCCTGTTCCGGCCTGTTGCCCCTCAATCACGCACGAAATCGTCGGGATTTTGAATAGGCCGCCTCCGCGCGCCCGATCTCCCGCCTCCAGCCTCCTCCGCCCCTATAAGAGGCAGCACCGGGTGCGCACGTCCCCAAGAAACCTAGCGCCACCACTCACTCCTCCTCCCTCGCCCTTTAGTCACTGGTTTTGGCATTTCTTCGCCGCCGGCCGAGCAACTCTCCGCTGCCTCTAGCGCCGCCGTTGACGACGCCCTGGCAACACCGACCTCACCAACGGCATCGCGGCATCAAAGCCTTCCCGGTACGCTCGTCGCCTTTGCCGGGGCCTCACCGGAACTCGCCGCCGCCGCGAGCCCGAACATCGCCGCCGCCTAGCTCCTCGCCGCCACCTCAAGTGACGAATTTGTGCACATATTAATCCCCGCACTCCCCTCCTTCTTTTGGTGCCTTCGCCGGATGCCGCCGCACCGCCAAACGCCAGCGAGCCGCGGGCCGAAGCACCGCCGACCTCGTGTCAACGTGGCATGGCCACGTAGGCGCCACCGATGCGCCACCTCGGCAAAATTTCCCTCGTGGCATCCCCGTGTCGACCAGGTCAACGCCACGTGCGCATACACCCGCCACCTCCCCCACGTGCACTGTTCCCATGCACCGAGTCCGCGGTGGACCCTTGACCAGTCGTGGACCGGGTCCATTGACCGCGGGCCCACATGTCAGACACACATCCCATTTTCCTTTACAAATTTAATTTGGCCAGGAAAAAGGATTTTCCCTCGCTGAAGTCATCTTGTGCAATATCCCAAATTTCCTTTAGAAAAATAATTCAAAAAATTCATGGAATTATGATTATCATTATGTCATGTAATTTCAATCTTCCAAAGCCCATATCTTTTGCATCTGAACTCCGATTGAGTCCATTCAAATTTGTAAATTCATATAAAATTGAGATCTAGCTAACTAAACCAAAATTATTTAATTTGGAGTTCATTTGATTTTTATTTGAATTTGGCTTATTTCGCGATTAGATTTCGACGACTTGGGAGAGTCAGATTTCGACGCCTTTTGAAGAGCACATAAGAGGGTTGATTTTGACTGTATGATCATCGTGATTGTACATTGAGACTACTTGGAGAAAGTATTTGTGATGTTACACCCCAGCTCGACGTGAGCCTGGAATGCTACTAAAGAAGCATTAAACAAAACTAAACTAGGACAATTCACTAATTTTTTGGCAGAACCTCCTTTGTATAGCTAGCCATACATATGGTTCCAATAGATATAAGAAAATCATAAATCAATATTCCCTCATCCAAAATCTTCAGTAAGCATTAGAATCGTGATAAATAACTAGAGCATAATCAAAGATATCTAAAGTATGCTAATCATTATTATTACAAAACTCATTGCATGAAAACTATCCATAATCGAAACTTAAGCAGTTTGCTTATTTATTAAGTGACATCCAGAATTTAATCAACTATTAATGATGTGTGGCAGTGCGTGGATCCAATTCAGGTCTACCCCCTCCCATGCATGACGTTCTTGCAACGATACCTAAAACACAACAAAAACAAGGGTGAGTTCAAGAACTCAGCAAGTACCACAAAAAGAAACACTAATTCACAATTACAGCATCAACATCCAATTCTAAATTTTCCCCGAAGCCATATCTCATGATGTATGAATGCAGTCGTGCAATACATCTTTTCTCTTTTTCACTCTTTTGCGCATTACACCAGTAATGCAGGGTATGCAACCGTCGTTGCGTACCCATGCCTGTGCTCGCAAGCGCAGGGACCAATTGCCCAATACTCCGCAATTATAGGGGTCCTCAAGCCCACACTCCACAAGTGTGGGGACCATAAGCCCATCGTTTACATGATGAGGACCTCTCTTCAATGCCCACATAATACGAATGTGGGGACCTCAAACGTGCATTCCTGATCACCTCATGACCAGTTCTTATGTATGCTCTCACAGTGCACATGAACAATTACAGTTTGCAATAAGCATGAACAACATCAGCACTGTACATGAATAGCATCCATTCGTATCATAAGCATCCATCATCTTTAACCATCATATCACATTATCAATCAACCACAACTAATATATACCAAATACTAGCATGTATCATAAAGATTCATCATCTTTAACCATCGTATCACATTATCAATCAACCACAGCTAATGTATACCAAATACTAGCATGTATCATAAATATTCATCATCTTTAACCATCATATCACATTATCAATCAACCACAACTAATATATACCAAATACTAGCATGTATCATAAACATTCATCATCTTTGACCATCATATCACATTATCAATCAACCACAGCTAATATATACCGATTACTAGCAAGCATTGTCAAACCGTCCATAAATACTCTACCAGACAGGGTACTTGCCTCAACCGCGTGAGAACGGAGGATGAGAAGAAGATGTTGCCTCCGGGACCAGTCCCCCACCTAAATTCAATCAAAAGCATACTAAGACAACATTAATGGACCAAGCAAACTATATAAGCAAACCCGAACTAGCAATAACTTGTAACGCGATCCCAACTCCAATTTCCTATATACTGATCTGTCCCCTCTGGAAACAGTCGTGTTCTAAAATTCGTATCTTTTAGCAAAGGAGTCCAAATGAGGTATCTTAGACTTCATTGAGAGGTTATCAAATTCCCCAACTAAGCCTAGTTGGTTGGCCTTCCTGATTCGGCCATTTAATACCCCTTTCATGCCAATTAACAGAACGTCGATTTCACGTCAGGTTCTCTGGACAGCAACTTCAAACCATCATACCTTTCAGAATACTGATCCAAATTTCGCGTTCTTTAGCTTCCCTGAAAGCTAAGACAATTATCTACATTTTTTAGTATAGTGAAACCTCCCAGAAACTCTTCTAGATATCAGTTTAGGTCCGATTACTAAAATCTGACAGAATCATAGCAGATTTGCGGAACAGCAGCGCTACGAATCATAACGATGCGATCTTGTACTCTACGAAAAGGTATCGACGTTGCCTACAACTCTCTAGGAGGCGTCTAGGACAAATTCTTCTTTTAACCTCGACAAAAACGTCGGCCAATCATGTCTGCCCTAAACAGATCTAATACCGACATTGCCTAATTATCCAATTGCACAACTAATCGGATGAGAATTGGGATTACCCTTGAAGAACCTGCTGTTGAACGCGATGAGCACCACCCCAGGCCACAATCTCTCCCTTCCCCTTTCCTCTCCTTCTCCTTCTTCTTCTTCTTGGCCAATCGATCTCCCGGGCGGTCCTCCTTCTTCCTCCTCGACACCGGCAGCGGGGCAAGCTCCTCCTTGGCTAGCAGCAAGGGAGGACCAGCAGGGAGGTTGTGTGGGAGGTCGGGGGTGGCGCAGGGAGGAGAGGAGGTGGGGCGGCCAAGGGGGGATGGAGGAGGAGGTGCGGCCAAAGGGGGGATGGAGGGGGGCGGCTAGGGTTTGGGGGGGCGGGAGTGGTGCCTCCCCCCTGGCAGGCCACCCATGAGACCTCATGGGCCTAAGCCCAGGCCCAGGTTGCCATACAAACACTGATTTCCCCCTCTCTAACTGCGAAATTAATTATTTTCTATTTGGTCCTTTCGTCAATTTAGATAACTCTCTCCCAAAACTCTTCCAAGTACTTTTGGGGTGTTACATGTGAGTACTAGGTGACATGTTAAGGAAAACAACATCACCTCAGTACCAGGTGATCTGTTAAGGAAAACAACATCACCTTATCAAACAAGGCAAGTTATACCCTTGATCGTATCGATCCCATTATTTTAAATTTATTTAATTATGTTTTTAAATTACTATTGCATGCATAATTTTTATCCAGTTATTTTAATCCCCTGTTTAAATACTTAGTTATTCCAATTCCTGTTGTACAACCAATTTGAATATTGATTATCATTTCCTTATCACCATTAGATAAAATAATATTGAAAATAATTAAATGCTTAGCCAATGCTTAGATCAAATATTATGTTTGGGAAGTTTTTAGCCAAATATTTTAAATTTGAATTAAATTAGATCTATGGTATTGTTTTACCATAGAAGGTTTATAAAATGCCTTTACTTGGAAAATAAATTGGGTTTGGACTTGGGCGAAATGGATGATTGGTGGGTGCAGGTTTATGCACGGGCTTAATCTAGTTAAGGTTAAGGCCCAGAGTTTTATGTGGAAGACGCCCAAGTCAGTTAAGAACCGGTCTTCGAGTGTATGATGCTATGCCTTATCGTACTACCATATGTCCTGTGTGGACGGGACCTGGCTAAGTAATTTGCAACGTTTCATTGTTAGCTGTGCCATTTTGTTGTGTGGGTGTCGGTTAGACAGTATTCCCACTTGGCGCAAGAGGGGACTTCTGGCGGATGGATAGTCCAAAGGAAGTGAAACCTTAGCGGGCATAACTACTTTGGAATGGCGCATTGTAAAGGCCTCGTGATAATCTCTTAGTCGCACACCTACGGAAGTGTGTGAGTGGACAGTACAAGTTGATTATCCCTTGTAGGTAAAGTTGTACAACCTCTGCAGAGTGTAAAATTATTCAAATAGCCGTGTCCACGGTTATGGACATGCTAGCCGAACTGCTCAAAGTTAGATCTTTGGTTTTGATTTAAAAATGATCTGACATAAATGATTTTGGATTTCAATCCAATTGGGAAGTTTGGGTGGGTAGCCTTGTGATAGGAGGATATCCTTCACCATTCTTGTGTGAGTGTTATCTGACTATAAAACTGAGAATTTATAAAATGATTTGTAGTTATAAAATATCTGCTTTGGAACTTAGTACAAGTATTTAAAGAAAAATGTTGCTTTATGCAAATTCAACCAATAAGCCATCTTTTGTTACATCCATATATGCATGTTATTTTGTTATTTGATGGGTGTAACTTGCGAGCACGGTAGTAGTGCTCATACTTACTTTATGCAAATAAAATTTCAGAGGAGAAGGACTTTTCTACCAGTATGGATCTCGACGACTAGGCTGCTTCCCCAGTCAATTGCCTGTGGCAGATTAACTGGACCCTACTACTTCTTCGTCTTCCGCTGTGTTCTTTATTGTTGGCTTGTAAGCCTCTTTGTAATAAACTCTGTTGATTATTAATAAAGTTGTGATATGATTTTGTTACCATATTTGTTTACTGTGTGAACTAGCTACTGATCATGGGACTAGTTCAGAAATGCACAAAGGATTCGGGAGTGTTAATCCCGGGTCTGACAATTTTGCCAAAGCAAAACTAACTCCGTTCGCAATAGCTTCTTTCATTGCCTGGGCATGGTTTTCTCGAAAGATCTTCATCAGACTCTTTAAATCTTCAAGCTGCTAGCCAAGAAAATTAATCTTCTCTATAGGATCTCTTAAGATGGGAAATTGCGTTCCCGACCCCAGGTCGAAAGCATCTTGTTCACAGCCTTGACCTTTTCTTCAAGGCTCCGCTCAAGTTCAGCCACCTGGCCACACTAAAACTCAAGAGCCTTATCTGCTCTTTTTAGTGCTTGAGTTTTCTCTACACGAGTAGACTAATAGATAAATACACATAAATTGGCAAAAATGGTGTACTAGTAAAGTCTATGACCAGTTACCTTTGATTTTCTTCTTGCAAGATTCAAACACCTCCTTTTGCTTGGTCGTCACGTATGTGATCGACTGGTCTTTGACTTGGCATTCCACTTTAAGCCTTACTATCATGGCTTCTTTAGCCATGACCTCTTCTTTCAATTTCCTCAAATTTATCAAATATGATAAAGGGAGGAGTATTGATTAAGATAAGAGGGACAAGGTAGCAATTAAGAGTCGTTTCAGTTTCCCCAAGACTCAATCTGTGCGTTGAGTCATTTCAATTAAGAGTCCCAGTCGATAGAACGTTGTGTTAAGTGTTTTCAAAAAGATTTTCAGTTGGTTCTTTCATTTGGGAGTGTTGTTTTGCTCTATCCCCTTAGTTCTTTATATTTGTCTCTTCCCTATCCTTTGTTCTCCTTTCCTAAATCCTTGGAGTAACCAACAGATGGTGAACACTCGTCACTCTGGAAATGGAACCAACGCCAACAATGATAGAAGTGCTCCAATCAATGGATCAGAATGGCAGCAGATGATGACCAACCAAAACCGTCTGATCGAACTGCTCTCTCAGTCCATCAACAATAATCAAGCACGACAAGCTACAGCTTCCCAAGCTCCAACTCCAACTACACCACCCCAAAGGACCAGTATGTCAGAATTTATGAGGATGCGACCACCAACTTTTTCAAGCAGTATCGAGCCCATGGATGTAGATGATTGGCTCCGGGCGATTAGTAAGAAGTTGGACATCGCTCAGTGCACCGATCGGGAGAGAGTGTTGTTTGCTTCACACCAACTCATGGGTCCAGCTTCCGAATGGTGGGACAACTTCAGTATCTCGCATGCTGATGCTCAAACCATCACTTGGAATGAATTTGTACGAGCTTTCCGCCATGCACATATTCCTTCCGACATGATGACCCTCAAGAAGAAGGAGTTCCGCACACTTCGCCAGGGCAACCTCTCTGTGAATGAGTACCTGCACAAGTTCAATCAACTAGCACGCTACGCACCGGAAGATGTTGCGAAAGATGAAGACAAGCAAGAAAGATTCCTTGAAGGACTCAACGATGATTTGTCTGTACAGCTGATTTCCCAGGATTATCCCGACTTCCAGCAGCTAGTCGATAAGGCGATTCATCAAGAGGGCAAGCACCAGGAGATGGAGAATCGCAAGAGAAAAATGGCTGCACAAAAGATCAACTCTGGAAGCTTTCCTAAAGCCAGAGGGACTTCATCATATCAAGCCAAGTTCCATCCAACAGCGGACAAACCAGTCAACTTGGAGCCCTCCAATATATCTGATGGTGACCAGGCACAAAAGGACCCCTCCTATGTTGCAGGCATCACATGCTTCAATTGCCACGAAATTGGGCATTTCGCCAGTAAATGTCCAAAGAAGCAAGAGAAAGAAATCCAAAGAAATAGGAAGTCGCAGACTCCTGACGAGGACGCTCAGACAATGTCACACTCAAGTTCGCTGATGATGAGCAAGATGTAGACGACAACAACTCCAGTTGAAAACCTTGTATCCCTAGCTTTCTTTCTAGCCACTCCGAATCTCGGGGACGAGATTCCTTTTAAGAGGGGTAGTTTGTAACATCCCAATGTGCTCTTACCAAAATAAAATAAATAAAGTTATTGTTTTATTGGATTTTCTAGAATTTTAAAGAGTTTGATTTGAATTTCTAAAGTTTTAAAAGTTAAAAGTCAAAATTTATTTGAAGTTTTTGAATTTTTATTTGATTTAAATTGAAAATTAAAATTTTAATTAATTTCTAGAATTTTCTGGAATTTTAAAAGCTTTTTCCTAAATATCTTAAAGCCAAAATAATTTATTTGCAAAAACTATTACCAATTATAAGTTGGAACTATTTTATTTAAATCCAAAATACCTCAGAGAACTTATGTGAATTTTCTCATAATTTTTGGATTTAATTAACTATTATCTAAAGCTATTTTGAATTAATCCGATTAATTAAATTGCTAAATGATTTGAAAATCCCAAAACCTCATCTGGGCTAAATCTCCCCGGTCCAGCCCATTTCCTGGCCCAACTCCCACACCGCCCGCCAGCCACTCTCCCACCCTCTCTCCTCACCATCCGATTTGAATCGGACGGCCATCTATCTTCCCACGCCACCCCCGCCCCTCAGCGTCATCGGATCGGCATTCGACGGCCCGATCTTGGGGACATCCCCGGAGGTCCGAACGTCCCTGTTGATAGGGACTATTCGATCTAAATTGAACGGCCAACATGGCCCCACGCATCACGCGCCGCTCTCGGCCGTTGGATCACGACCCGACGGCCCACACCCTTCTTCCTCCCGCTCTTCTTCCCCACGCGCTGCATCTCACCGGTCGCCATTACCGCGCCTTGCGAGCTCTATCTCCGCCGCGATTCTCGCCCCCTCTTCACGCATGGACACGCGCATGGACTTCCACTCATCACGCTGCGTCCGTTCCCGCCCGTTGCTCCTCAATCACGCACGAAATCGCCTGGATTTTGAATCGGCCGCCGCCGCTTCCGCGCGCCCGATCTCCCGCCTCTGGCCTCCTCCGCCCCTATAAGAGGGAGCACTGGGTGCGCACGTCCCCAAGCAATCTACCGCCACCACCCACTCCTCCTCCCTCGCCCTTTAGTCACCGGTTTTGGCATTTCTTCGCCGCCGGTCGAGCAACTCTCTGCTGCCTCTAGCGCTGCCGTTGACGACGCCCTGGCAACGCCGACCTCACCAACGGCATCGCGGCATCAAGGCCTACACGGTGTGCTCGTCGCCTTCGCCGGGGCCTCACTGGAACTCGACGCCGCCGCGAGCCCGCACATCGCCGCCGCCTAGCTCCTCGCTGCCGGCTATCGCCGCCGCCTCAGGTGATGAATTTGTGTGCATATTAATCCCCGCACTCCCTCCTTCTTTTGGTGCCTTCGCCGGATTCCGCCGCACCGCCAAACGCCGGCGAGCCACGGGCTGAAGCACCGCCGGCCTCGTGTCAACGTGGCATCGCCCGTCGGCGCCACCAATGTGCCACCTTGGCAAAATTTCCCTCGTGGCATCCCCGTGTCGACCAGGTCAGCGCCACGTGCGCACACGCCCGCCACCTCGCCCATGTGCACTGTTCCCATGCACCGAGTCCGCGGTGGACCCTTCACCAGTCCTGGACCAGGTCCATTGACCGCGGGCCCACATGTCACACACACATCCCATTTTCCTTTACAAATTTAATTCAGCCGGGAAAAAGGATTTTCCCTCGCTGACGTCATCTTGCGCAATATCCCGAATTTCCTTTAGAAAAATAATTCAGAAAATTCATGGAAATATGATTTTCATTATTTCATGTAATTTCAATCTTCCAAAGCCCATATCTTTTGCATCCGAACTCTGATTGAGTCCATTCAAATTTGTAAATTCATATAAAATTGAGATCTAGCTAATTAAACCAAAATTATTTAATTTGGAGTTCATTTGATTTGTTATTTGAATTTTATTTGAATTTGGCTTATTTCGCGATTAGATTTCGACGACTTCGGAGAGTTAGATTTCGACGCCTTTTGAAGAGCACATAAGAGGGTTGATTTTGACTGTATGATCATCGTGATTGTACACTGAGACTACCTGGAGAAAGTACTTGTGAGTACTACGTGACCTGTTAAGGAAAACAACATCACCTCAGTACCTAGTGATCTGTTAAGGAAAACAACATCACCTCATCAAGCAAGGCAAGTTATACCCTTGATCGTATCGATCCCATTATTTTAAATTTATTTAATTCTATTTTTAAATTACTATTGCATGCATAATTTTTATCTAGTTATTTTAGTCTCCTCTTTAAATACTTAGTTATTCCAATTCCTGTTGTATAGCCAATTTGAATATTGATTATCATTTCCTTGTCACCATTAGATAAAATAATATTGGAAATAATTAAATGCTTAGCCAATGCTTAGATCAAATATTGTGTTTGGGAAGTTTTTAGCCAAATATTTTAAATTTGAATTAAATTGGATCTACGGTATTGTTTTACCATAGAAGGTTTATAAAATGCCTTTATTCTTCAGGTCGATAATGCCTTCTGGTACATGATACTGGCGAAATGCTACAGAAAACTCTTCCCAGGTGATGTCCTGTGGCGCCTCATGACGGCACAGAAGTTCTCCCACCATTCAGCAGCTATGCCCTCCATCTGGTGAGTGGCGTACAAAACCTTTTCACGGTCGCTGCACTAGGTGATCAGCAGCTTTCTTTCAATGACCCGAAGCCAATCATCTGCTTCCACTGGGGTGACGTGTCCAGAAAATGTTGGTGGACGAGTCCTCATAAACTCCGCAAGTTTAGATGGTCCATGGTGACCTTGAGCAGCTGGGGCTCCATGCTGATGATTGTTGTTGTTGACCTGGTTGCTTATAGCTTGCATTTGATTCATCATGGTATTCATTAGTTGAGTCTGCGCTGCCATGAAAGCTCCAAAGTTTTACAAGTCAATCGGGGGTGCTTGTGGCGGAACTGCTCCTGCGATGGGTTGCTCACTGCCTCGTGGTGCTGGGGTACCGGAACCACTTGCAGCAGTCTAACGAGTTTGAACCATCTGGCGAAGCTCCATGGGTTAGATAAGGTAGCAAGCACAAGATGAGTTAAGAACTAAACAGGGGGTAGGTTAAACCCAACCAAACACAGCTCAAGAAACTCAAACGAAATACTTTTATTAATTAGAGTCTTAGCATGGCTGCAACAAATGCCTAAGAGCCTTTTCAGCTCATACTCGCACACAAAAGAAACAACGACCTAAGCACACAAAACTACCGCCTAAAGGGCGACTTACTAAACTGAAACTGACTAAGCCTGAAAAACTGAGACTAAGACCAACTACTCGAGAAAGCCTCCACAACCGTGGCGACGCTCCTGACGGCTGTAGACTCGGAAGTGAGCCGACATCTTGGCAAACTGATCCCGATGCCACGAATCGTGTAGCAGAACAGCGCTCGGTGCAATCGCTTAGCCGCTCTTCGGCTCGCGCTTCTTCTGGCTCAACTGGCCCTTCCTCTGGATCTTCTTCAGGATCCTCCTCGGGGTCTTCCTCTTCTTCGTTATCCTGGTCGTAAAGAATCTCTTGCAAAGTGGCGACCTTCTTTTCAGCTCTCTGCAAAGCCTCATAGACATGATCCAGCTCTGTGATAGTCCTCTCCAATGCTTCCTCCTGGGCAGCTGCAAACTGGGCAAGGTGCACGACTGTAGCGTTGCTCTCTTCTTCGGTAGACGGGTAGCGTGCTGGCAAATCCACGGCTGCAGCTCTGGGGTGGTAACGGAAGACGGTGTCTTGAAGCTCCCGTGCGTAGATGTTGCAGATACAAAGCATGGCCAAGCGCGACGACTCCTAGATGCCCTCCAGCCAAGTTATCTTCCTCACAGAGATGTGCGAAGGTTGGCTCGCCTTGTCATTCCTCCTAGCGTAGATCGTCAGGCGACAGATCACTCCACGGTTTTGATCGTTCACAGTCCAGTTGTTGCCGACGTACAACGGGCGATCAAAGCCTCCAAGAACCTGTAGCAACTTCCAAAGCTCAACGGCGTATCCTCCTGTGCGCTCACCATAGCTCTGGAGACGAGGCATCTGTCAAGACAGACGAAGGGAGGGTAAGAGCAACTTAAAACAGCGGGGAGAGAAAAGATTATAGCAATAGTTGAGTCGAGAGAGATATGAGAAGAGTTAAGCACTTAATTAATCTTGTAAGTTAATTTTTCCTTTAGAAAATAGTTTGGACACTCTAAAGACGACCGATCTAACTAAGGTCAAGACTTACAGTCAACATGGCTCTGATACCACCTCTGTCGGGACCCAAAATTACGATTCTGGAACCCTCTGTGTATACTGCACTAGTCCAGGATCACGCTATTGCACACAGTGTCAACATAGGTGAATACCAATCCACACAAACGATAAATAACGTAAACGATTAGTTTGAATAATGAATAAGGATTTTGACCTTATGGTCGAGTTTACACTTATTAAGCCACGCAGGGCTAACAGAGAATAAAATAGCAGCGGAACAGAAATAACTTCAGCGTAGATCCCATCAATTCACCACAGGCAACCGACTGGGATCCAGACCTTAACGATCAGCAACCTTCGGCGAACTCCTCCTCGAAAGCAGGCGTAGACTCCTCCTCTTCTGTAGGTTTGGGCGTAAGTTTTACAACAAGCGTGAGTACACAACCGTACTCACAAATCACACCACAGAATGCAATTTATAGATGCAGACTTATTCCAAAAGAAAAGGTTTATGTGGTTCTTTTGCATAAAAGCAATATTTGCAATTGAATACAATAATAGATTGAAATGCAGTTTAAAACAAATAGACAATATGAATTTAACAGTTATTTCCACAAAGACACAAAGCTAAACAGATTATTTCACATAGCCACATGACTTAGATCACATAGCTCTCATCCCAATATTTTATGAAAACTACCCCTCGTGTGAAATCCCCGAGCATGTCTATGACCGCAGACGCGGCTATTCGAACAGATTGATTTAACACTCTGCAGAGGTTGTACACTTCACCCACATGATATAACTAGTGTTGCAAGCACTAATCATAACAAAACAGTTCAGAAACTTCATCTTAACATTGACACTCCCGATGTGCTTACAAACCGCTATGCCAACCCAAATGGAGTGCTTTGGCATAACACACACCGCTGGACAGGGACACGGTGAACCGTCCCGTTATGCGACTACCTTGTAGTACACACCTCCACCCATAGCCTAACCTACCACCTGAGTAATCAATGCCAAGAATCCATAACTTACTAAGTTAGGCCCGTCCCATACCAGGCATGTGGTCATACAGTAAGGCTCAGTTCAATGGCGCACAAAGTTAAGTCCTTAATTGACCAAGGCAAGACTTCCATTTTCTAACTAGATCACAAAGATTATCATTCCCATTCACAAAGTCCACCATATCACAAAGTATCCACCACTTGCCTCAGTCCAAATCCTCCCCCCCCCAGTTGGTTTTAGTGCAACACATGCTATCACGAAGTAATAACACATAGCACACAGTTTTACACAAAGTTCTATAGTAACTTAGTCAAATTGAATATTTGCAACTTACATGAGATGTGAGACTCGTAGCATGGCTAAGCAATTGTACTCGCATTTAACCAACCTACGTTGGTGCTACAATATTACCAACTAATAACCAATCTAGGGTGACAAGGAATTATGACATACAAAGCCAAGGTGATGATAACAATTTGGATGATAACTATGCCCAAAAGCATTTAAATAAATAATTAAAGTAGAATGCAATACTTTAAAACAAAGTAATTTGAAAACTGGGTTCAAGATGATCAAAGGTATGACTTGCCTTGGAAAAGGTCTAAGTACTGGTCTTGATCTTGAGGTGCTCCTTCTTCTCCAAATTTCCCAGACGAATCGACGTCTACTCGCAAACGAGACAAATAAACAAAACAAATAAATAATAGAGGCAAAACAAACTCCAAAAGTTAAATATAAATCTCAGATAAATAGAGCGCGAATTTAGATAAATTTTTGAATTTGAATGGGCTCAATCGGAGTTCGGATGCAAAAGTTATGAGCTCTGGAAGATTGAAAAATCTAAAGAAAACCCTAAATTGGATTTTCCAGAATTTTCGAATTATTTCTTAACAGAAAAATCGGATTATTGCGCAAGCATAACGTCAGCACAGGGATTTTCGGGAATAAAAAAAATAAAAAGAAATTACTGACATGTGGGACCACATGTCAGTGAGATGGCTCACGGTAGACCAAGTCTACCGAGTCTCGGGACCTGGGGACCGGTGGACCGTGCCACGCGGGTGCTGACGTGGCACTGATGGGGATGCCACGTAGGTGACACGTTGGCGACAGGCTGACGCGACGCTGAGGTGACGGCGAGATGGCGTGCCATGTCGGCGCGGTGTGGCGTGCAAAACAAAACCGTATATGCATGCATGCTGCCGCTGCTCCTTGGTCGCATGC
Source organism: Ampelocalamus luodianensis (assembly GCA_036346255.1). Taxonomy (NCBI): domain Eukaryota; kingdom Viridiplantae; phylum Streptophyta; class Magnoliopsida; order Poales; family Poaceae; genus Ampelocalamus; species Ampelocalamus luodianensis. The sequence goes on from CM070637.1 coordinate 18,863,261, forward strand.
GTGCGCCAAGCTGGGCCGCACCTGCTCCTCGACCGCGTCGTCATCTTCGTGGTGCTGCAGCGCCTCGGCTCTCTCTGCCACGCCACCACTGGGCCACCGCGCCGAGCTACCGCCGCTGCTGGGCCACCACCTTGCAGCGCCTCCGCTGCTCGCTGCCGCTAGCCCTCGTCTTCGCACCGGGCTGCCAGGAGCTGCTGCGCCACTGCTCACCAAGCTCCGACCGTGCACCGTACCGTTGAGCCGCTGCCGCGTCGGTCGCGCCCTTGGCCGGCTCCTCCACACCGCCTTGCGCTGCTGCGCACGCATGCATGCACCGCCGATAGCATGCGCCGCCGGCTGCGTCGTGCCACTGGATAGCGCCACGCCGGGATACTGCCTGCTACCATGCACTGCTAGCTTCTGCAGCTGCATGCTTGAACCGCACCTCCAAGCTGTCGCCAAGCAGCACGCCACCACCATTGCTCCAGGCCATCTCTATCTCCTTCCTGTTTCTTTCTTTGCTCCCTTCTCTTCCTTCACTGCTGAACAACATCTGCAGCTTCTACTGCTTCTTCCTTCCCTCCTCTCAAGAACACCCAAATGGCCATGCATGCAAAATCTAATTGCTAAAACGGGTTGCTCTTGCGATGATGATCACAACGGCGTGACATGCATAGCCACATAGGTTAGTTTGTGGTTGTAATATCCCAAAACGATTTACAAAGAGAACGAAAAAGATTAGTACAGTTTTCTGAAAATAACTCTAGTGAGGACCTGTGTATAATTAGAGAAAAAGGGATAAATGAAAAAGGGATGATCGGATTCTTGGAGAGGGGTTGTTCTCTGGGAACGAGTCATATGAGGGTGTTGGAGTTTGGATAAGAGAGAGGCCGTGTTAAAAGGATCGTGGGAGAGAGAAATCCCAAAAAAAAAAAAAGCTTTTCCGGCCGCCGCACGCCTGCTAGGGTTTTCCATCGCTGTGCTAGCCGACTGCCTGCACGTGAGAGCGCGCTAGCGCCCTGCCGCAACCGCCCAGGGCCTTCGTTGCTGCCACGCGCCATCAGCACATGCCCGTCGCTCGGCTGCGCGTGTGTGCCCGCGCGCGCGTTTGGCTGCATCGCCTAGCCGCGTGAGCGCCTGCCCGTTTGCCCCGTCGCTCAGTCGCTCGCCTATGCATGCTAGCGCCCGGTTGCTTTTGGTCGCCGCCTGCATCGCCAAGTGCAGCCGATCCCATGCGTGTTGTTGCGCTTCATCTGTTTCGTGGACGCCCGGGATTGCCGCGTGCTGCTCTGCTGCTGCTATCGCTATGAAGCAAGAAGGGCCGCTGCTACTAGCTGAGGCGTATTGATGGTTTGTGGCTGCATGCATGCGTACAGTGTTTGCCTTGGACTAGATAATGCATGTTGCATGATTTGCATGGCTTCATAGTGGTTTCAACAGTAGAAGGAAGGAAGAGAAAGAAAGGAGAAGAAGGGAAGAAAAATGAAGAAATTCCTGGGTAATGATATGTATATTCTATCTATTTTGTTATTTTAATTAGGGATTAAAGAATCGAAATTAGAGAGGATTGTAGCAATTTCTAGTCTAGGGGACGATTAATAGATCGGTTTATTTTGTTGTACTGTTGTACAATTATTTCGGGTATCGTACGGGCGTAATTTGAGGATGTCTTCTACTAGATAATTGTAGAGAATTCTGGTAGCTTTTGGTAGAATATTTAATCATGTTGATCGGATGGTTAGATTTCGAGTTATGATTTTTATAAGCCTGCTGTCCAGAGGAACAGTCGTCTTTTGGCAGTACGTGTTAATCTCTAAAATAAAAATAGTAAATGAGATAATTAGTGCATTTGCTCTACATGAAAAGTGTAGATGATTTCTTAAGCGTTCCAGAGAGCCCATGAACATAATTTTTTGGGTGAGTAGAACAAAAGTTATGATAATTTTAGTGTTGAGATAGCGGTTAGTGTGTCCGGTAGTTTTGGGTTGAAAAGGTTGGTTTGACGTAGGCGTGCGATTACGGTTGGAATAAAGTGTAGGAGTTGTAATGTATGATCTTTGAGATGATTTTTGGATTGTTTATCCAGGGAGGTTGGTCTTGTGTGCGTTGTCGCCGTTTCGCTCTCCAGCGTCACAAGGAGAAGAGGCAAGTGCATGGTAGACAATAGTCATTGGTTGATCATTGTATGCTTTACCATTTATTACCATTAAATTATTGTGTTTTTACTTATTTAATTGCAAGTAATGTTAATGGTCAATATTTATTCCTTATTATTGGATATGATATTGTTAGACAATGGTAATGTTGATGAAACCATGGATAATTGTGCATTCATAAGCATCATTACATATGAGGAAGTGATCATGTTGATCACAACTCCACGGGAGTGGAGGAGGTCCCTGATCCTTGAGGAGGACGGGCTTGAGGGTGTGTCATCGACGGGTGAACACTCATGCTATACCGGTATACGCAAAAGAAGTGCATGTGGACATGTAGTATAGAGATGCATGGAATAAAAGGAAGTCGATGATTAAGTATGTGAATAACGAAAGAGAAATGAATGATTGATCATGAGAATAAAGAAAAGCGAACAATTAATGTTAATAATGATATTGTGTATTCCTGATTAAGCATTGTACATTGCTTACTATTGTGCTTGCTGAGTCATGAACTTACCCTTGCTTTACTATTATTTTTAGGTGATCGTTGACAACGTGTCTTGGGACTTGGAACACTACTTACACTAAGTTATTTTACCATGTGTCATGAGAAACCCTTATTTCATTATGATGAAATATCTTTTAGGACATGACAGATATTGAATAATCCTAGATGATTGATTAGGACTTGTTTATACATTCCATAGAATTTGTTCTTTTGGTTTTGTGCAAATTTTGTATTATCATCTTGCTATGCTTCTAGGGTTTAATTATTTATAATTGTCGAGTCCTTATTCATATTTTATTATGACCCGTGGACAGGCTTTGATAATGAATTGTTTGCTGTAATTTTATTGTAGGTTGACGTAAATTAAATTGTTAGGGTAGTTTAGTGGCATTCTAGGCTCAGTGCTGGGCTGGGGTGTTACGGTGTCTTTGATAGAGATTGGAAGGTGAGAAGTTGGTTTGGGGCTTGAGCTCATGAAGAATGCTTCTCTGTTGGGGGAAGAAAGAAAAGAAAAGCATGAGCTGTAGGTGGAAGAAAGAGCAGCGTGGAGAGGTGAAGTGGTTGGGAGGTTGAATGGGTGTGAATTAACAGTGAGTAGTGGTGGTTGTATAAAGTATTGAGTGGTGGAGTTAAATCGGCTAGGGCAAGAAACAACAGTCGAGAGGTTAGTTCGGTTGGGGGAAAAATGAATGGACAGTGGTGTGGATGGGTACTGTTGTGTGGTTGGGGAGCTAAGAAATATGGCAGTGGGGAAAAATTGAGGATGAGTTAGGGAGGTATGGACAGATGGGAAAGAATAGATACATAGGCGTTTCGTCTGCAATCGGTTGAACCGAAAAAGAAATGACGATACTAATGCATGCATAATGGTATAATTTTTTTGCGATGCATGCGAAAACATAAAATCAAAATAATTAAATTTTTAATCGCAGTTTTTTGAACGATTTGATTTAATATTTACTATTATTACTTGACGTGAGAAAATTGCAAAATGTGCTTTAATTAATTCCTTGATTTATATTTAGACTAATTATGCTGAGTTTAGATTTTTAATTATCAATTTTTTTCCATTTGTTTTATTTATCTACTAGGTTTGTGTTTTAATTTCAAATTCAAATTTTGAACAAGCAATTTAATCAGGGAACCAAATAAGCTCCAAGAATTCCAGAAAATCTAAACAAGCATGTGACAGAATATAGAAGCCAACTAAAATTTTCCACACTTGTAACCTTTTTGCTTTGCAACAAAAAGTTTTAAAAAGTCCAAAATTTCACAAATGCACATTAGATGCTTAACTAATCCAACTTAGGGATTTTGGGCTGTTACAGTTATGGACACGCTTGGTTAGGTTTTTCAAGAGTTAGACTATAACATTTTTATAAAACTTGATATTGGGTGGTACGAATAGGTAATTCGTACTATGTTGTGGTGGCTGTTGCGAAGTTACCTCCAGAATGTTAATTATGTTTATAATTATTGTCTTGCGGTTATTTAAATAAATAAAAATAGATTTGTTAAATTGCCTTCAATCTATTACACTATTGCAAACGAAATATTGTTTTGTGCTGAAAGTGAACCGTATAGCTTTCTCCTTTGATTCAACTTGCATGTAGCTATGTATAGGTTTGTTATTCGTAAGTCTTGCGAGTAAAATTTTTGTACTCAGTTGCATTGCGTAATTGTTGTAGAGGAGGTTGATCCTCAAGGAATCCACTATTGTGAGACCGACTTCGTGCAGGACGACTAGCTTGGCGGTCCGGTCGGTTGCCTTGTGCGTAAGGGAAAACCTTATGGCTTTTGTTGCCGCTGCTACTTTAGTTATTTACCGTGTCTTTTGGCCAATCGGCCCCTTTTGTGTCGAACCCGGGAACGAAGGATCCCAAATTCTCTGTGTTTATACACCAGTCCAGGATTTCCAGTGTACACAGTCTCACAAAGTTGATATCACAATCATATCACGAAAACGTAAATAATATTAACTAATCAAATGTTTAATACAATTGGGTCTGAACAACAAATATCAAATAACATTGCGGAAGCATAATAATATAAGTGAGCCACACGATTCGCCACAGGCAATCATCTGGAGTCGAAGGCCTACTCGTCCTGGTCCTCACCGTCGGGGAAGAAATCTTCTCCTGAATAAAAGTTATCCAGCAAGAGTGAGCACTACTACCGTGCTCGCAAGCTACACCCAATATGGAATGGAAATGCATGCATAAGGTAACAAGTGAATAAGGCAGGGGTTATTTTGCGTAAAGCAATATTTTTTAGTTTAAATATCCATAGTAATTACCAAGGCAAATTTTATACTATATCTAAAATCAGATTTGAAATTGTCATCTTTATAGTATGGATAACCTCCAAATGAACAGGTGAAGGATACCCTCCTATCACATGGCTAACCGCCCAAATTTTACACAAGGATTCACCATCCTCAACATTTAATAAAACATTTTGAAAACCAAAAATAAATCTAACTTCAAGTGGCCTTGCTAGTATGTCCATGACCACGGACGCGGCTATTCGAATAGTTTTCTACTCTGCAGAGTCTGTACATCTTTACCCACACGAGATGATATGCTCACTATGTCGGCCATTACACGCTTCCGTAGGCGTGTGACTGAGCAATTATCATGAGGCCTTTACAATGTTCTATCCTAGTGTACTTATGCCCGCTAAGGTTTCACCCCTTTGGACTAACCGTCCTCCGGAAGCCCTCTCTTGCACCAAGTGGGAATAAAAGTCTAACCGACACCCAAACATTCAACATGGCACAAATACACTAAAACATTATAAATTAATTAGTCAAATCCTGCCCATACAGGACGTGTGGTGGTACGGTAAGGTATAGCGAAAAGCGGCTCAAAGACCGGTCCTCAATTGACTTGGGCGTCTTTCAAACAAACCCTGGGTTTTAATCTTAACCAGATTAAACCCGTGCATGAACCTGCACCCACCATTCAACCAATTCGCCCAAGTCCAAACCCATTTGTGATTTTATTTAGAGTAAAACCCTCTTTATAAACTTATGTGGTAAAACAATACCACCATGTCAAATTTGAAATAAATTTGTAAAAGATTTGGCTAAACCTTCCCAAATTCATAAGTGTGATCTAAGCAAAGCTAAGCATATGACTAATTTTAGTAACATTTTGCCTAATGGTGTCAAGGCATTCATGTACAATACTCAAATTGGCCATACAATGAATATTTGAATAACTATGTATAAAACAGGGCATTGAAATATTTGTATAAACATATGCATACATTAAATAATTTAAAAACTGAAAATAAATTTAAATTACTGGGAGCAATATGATCAATGGTATAACTTGCCTTCGTTGACATTCTAAAAATCTAGGTCCTCGGGGTGGTCAAACTCTCCGGAGTCGTCGAAGTCTAAACGCGAAAATACGATAAATTCAATTCAAAATTCAAATAAATTCAAAAAGATAGCTCAAATTAATTCCATATTCAAATGTTTTGGTTTATTTAGCTAGATTATAGTTTTATACAAATTTTGCAACTTGAATCACCCAATTTGGAGTTGAGATGCAAAAGTTATGGATTTTTTAAGTTTAAATCTATTTAAAACCTAAATTCTGAATTTATTAGATTTTCCTGATTTATTTTTCTAAAGGAAAATCGACTTATTGCGCAAGGATGACGTCAGCACACAGAAAATTGAATTTCTGGCCGAATTCTTTTTCTAAAGGAAAATCCCGGAGTCACAGACATGTGGGCCCCTTGGTCAAAGACCAAGTCCACGAGCGGTCAAAAGACCACGGTGGACTGGGCTCACCGGAACAGTGCACGTGTGTGTGGGCGCACTAGCGCGGGTGACTTGGCGCCACGCACGCATGCACGTGGGCAGCCACGTGAGCGCTGGGTTAACGTGGCGCCTATGTGGCGCTGAGGTGGCAACGCCACGTCGGTGCGAGGCGGCGGCGCTCTCGGCCCTAGGGTCGCCGGCGCTGTGCTGCACGGCAGTGTCTGGTGAGGGTACTAGAAGAGAGAGGGAGAGACGGTGAACATGTTGCGCTCACCCACCCGGCGGGAAGGGGACGGAGGCGGCCGGCGGCGAGGTCGAAGCGGCGCAGTGGTACGGCTTGACGGTGACACAGCGTTCCAATGATCCTCCGGCGATGAGAGTGGGCGCACCGGCTTCGCAATGTCGAGGCGATGCCAACGGTGGTGACAGCGAGGGAGGAGCGTCAACGGCGGCGGCGCTATCGTCGATGGAAACTTCTTCGGGCGGCGAGCTTCAACGGTAGATTCCGACGGCGTTGGGGCGAGTGAGAGGAAGTGAGTGAGGGGGATGGGTTGAGGAGGAGGAGGGGCTCGTGGGACTCCCTTTTATAGGGCGAGGGGAGGCCAGGAGTGGCGGGGCGACGTGGGGGCGTGTGGCGGCGGTTGCGGCACTCGTGCGCACGTACGCGGAGGAGGGAGAGGGAGGTGGGGGCCGTGCGGGTCATGTGCGGCGACGAGGCGAATCCCGCGCGCACGACGCGGGACGGGGAGGTTGGAGAAGGCCGTTTGACGAGCTCACACACGGTCGGCAATGTCGGCGATCTCGGGCGCGTCCGCGCAGAGAAGAAGGGCGCGGGGACGACGGGTTGCAGCCCGTCGGATTCTGATCCAACGGTCGTGATGGAGTGGGGTAGAGAGAGAGAGAAAGAGGGGCGTGTGCGGGCCTTTGGATTTAGATCCAACGGTTGGATTTTGATGAGGGAAAGAGAACGTGGACGAACTCCTGGCCGTTGGATTTTGATCCAAGGGGCGAAGTTGTGAATGGTGAAGGGAGAGAGAGAGAGAGAGAGAGATGCGGCGGCGGTTGGATTCTAATCCGACGGCCGAAATTTGATGAGGGAAAGGAAGGCGCGGGCGGGCTGGTTGGGCCGCGCGCGCGGGGTGGGCTTGGGCCGAGGTTTGGGTTTCGGCCCAAAACCATTTTAAGGATTTCTTTTGGTTTTCTATTTGATTTAATTCTGATAATTCAAATAAACTTTAGAAAATAGCAATTTAATTCCAAAAAATTATGGAAAAATTCACAGAAATTTCCTTATTTATTTTGGACTCAATAAAATTATTATCATCTTAATGTTGGATTTTAATTTTGTAAATAAATTTGTTTTGACTTTAAAATATTTATAAAAAGCTTTTTAAAATTCCAGAAAATTCCACAAAAATACATAAATTTTTAATTTCTACTGAAATTTGAAAATTGGGCTGTTACATTTTGTAATAACTCTATTATGTGTATGTCTTTTGTGATGTAAAATTGAAGACTCAGTACTGTAATCTTGTATGGAATTGATGCATGTTTTCGTGAGGTGTACGTGTACCGCTCCTGGGAGGTACATGTTACACCCAGAGTAAGAATATTTGGTTTGTATTGCTAAGACCAATTGGATGGTTAAGTATTACAAGCTAAATACCCCGGGTTCTCACACAAACCGTCTGTGATAGTCAACTATCACAGATGGTTTTGAGTTAATAACCGTCTATGATAGTTTGCGTCACAAAAGGTTAAAAAACCGTCTGTGATGACCTCATGTCATTACTAACCCATAAACTCAAACGGCTCATCAAACTGTCTGTGATGACCTTTTCTGCAATAGTGCTTATGAATGCTCAATTTAACAGCAATTCATCAATAATATTGTCATCCAACATTCTTGAATTCATCAATAAAATTAATATCATGACTACTCATATTGTTTGCAATTAAATAAGATGATAGCAAAAATAATATAATGTTAATGAGTGATAAAGAATACAGCGATCCACTATCGACACTGTCTACCATGCACTTGCCTCTTTCTTCCTTTCGAGCTGGATAACAAAGCAGTGGCAAGGCACTAGAGGCCACACTCCCTAGACTAATAATGCAAGACAAATCTCAAAATCACAATATCGCGGCACCCACACTTTACACTTATCGTCATCACACGTTTACGCCAATCCAACATAATTAATCCAAAACTACTGGACGCACTACCCGCTATCCCAATAGTAAAACGGCTCTAACTTATTCACCCGAACTCCAAATTCAACTAACCAAGACTATATATAATCCTCATGAAAAATCCTACAAATTCCTAGTTATGATGAACCTCTAATTCTACCGTTTTTTGCCTCGTTTCTTCCCCGAAGACCGTCCTAGAATTTAAAAGGACAGCCTGCTTCACAATTTTGTATCTTTATTTCTAAAACTTTACAATATATGAATGATACCAGTCCTGAAAACTACTCAAAATTTCTAATTTATTAAAGGTATCACAACATTTTAATTTTTTCCATCTACTAGATGAAACTGACCCATCTTCACAACATCTGCCAGCTACATCAAATTCTGGACAGCGACCTTCCCGAGGCCATAACTTTTCACTCGCTTCTCTGATTCTAATGATCCAGACCTTCTTAGAAAGCTAGTGAGATTATATAACTTTTCTATAATTGGAAAAACCTTTGAATCCAAGCTTAAATACCCCAAATTGCCCTCGTAATGCTCTGCATCTAACCTCGACGAACTAGGGCCTGCTGAAAATTAAAATTTCCTTAAGAAAAATGATCTACGAACTTAACTGTGACTAAACCATGGAAAATCCTTGGGATTAACAGACATTACCCTTAAAGATCATGAGGCCGATCACAAAATCGTGCGAAATCCCTCTCTTTCTCCCCCCTCTTCCTTCTTTCCTGTCCTTCTTCTCCTCTTCCCTTGCCCCTCAGAGCCAGCACCCAGTAGCACCACCTCTAGTAGCAAGGCCAGTAGGGACTTTGTCCAGGGGAGCAGCAGGCAGGAGGCGCCGGCCAAGGAAAAGGGGCGGCACTGGAGGGCGACAAGGAGTAGGGCTACCAGGGGATAGGCGACACAGGATGTTAATTCATCTAATTCACTCTAGTTCAAATGAACCCTCTAATATGAAACAGGATATTACACCTACATCATCTGACGAGGTTGAAATAGGAAATAATGGTGAAGTTTTCAATGTGAAGCATGCAAAGGTTGGTAAAGGTGAGTCTATATCTACTGCAATTGAACCATGTGCACATACATACGCTGATTTGATAGACCCACGTGATAATTTATGTAACACCCCAGCCCAACGTGAGCCTAGAATGCTACTGAAGGAAACATTAACAAAACTAAACTAGGACAATCTACTAAATTTCGGCAGAATCTCTTTTGTATAGTTACTATACGGAGGTTCCCAAAAGATAAAAAGTAGATCATAACTAAATATTTCCAACATCCAATATCATCACTAAGCATTAAAAACATGCTACTCAGCTAGAACATATTCAAAGTTAACCAAAGTACGTTACTCATCATTATTACAAATAACCTCGACGCATGAGGCCTAACCATGATCATTTCTTAAGCAGTTCGCTTAATTATTAATGGACACTCTAAGAAGATTAATCAACTTTTAAAGAAGCATGACAGTGTGTGACTCCAACTCAAGTCTACTCCCTCATATGCATGCCGTTCTTGAAAAAGGTACCTAAAACACAACAAAAGCAAGGGTGAGCCCAAAGACTCAGCAAGTATCAATAATGAAACATTAAACTCATAATTACAGGATCAACACTCCATTCCAAAACTTTACTCGAAAAACATATCACAAGATGTACAAATGCAAATATGTAATGCGTCTTTTCTTTCTCTTTCACTTTTTCGTATTTCACCGGTAATGCGAGATATACGACTGTCGCCGCATACCATGCCTGTGCTCGCAAGCACAGGGACCAATTGCCCAATACTGCGCAAGTAAAGGGGACCTCAAGCCCACACTCTACAAGTGTGGGGACCTCAAGCCCGTCATATACATGACGGGGATCTCAACAAATTCTTGGTCACCACATCGCCAAGTCTTCATTATGTCAACATGATGTATATGCACAAATCTTGAATCATCATAATCATACCTCCTCAGCAACATCACTTATGAATTTAACTCATTCATACTTCTATCATTCATGTTCATAGACATTCATACACTCAAGCAACCATGCATAATACATATTTTAACAATATTAATAATCATGGTCAACAACATCTATAACACTCTAGCATCCATAGATATCACATTTATTCACAATACTAGCAAACAAGTACTTACCTTAACCGTGCGGGGACGAAAGACACGGAGAGGGCGCTGCCCCTGGAACCAATCCCTCACCTGAATATAAATATAAAGCATGCTAAGACAACCATACTTAACCAAAACTTAGCCAAAAGCACAACCGCACTCGCTACACTCTCAAGCGCATTCCCAATTCCAACTCCTAAAGTTCGATCTGTCCCCTCTGTGGACAGTCATAATCAAAAATTCATATCTTTTTGTAAAGGAGTCGAAATGAGGTGTTCTTGGACTTTATTGAAAGGTTATCAATTTCCCCAACTAAACCTAGTTGGTGGGCCTTCCTGATTCGGCAATCTAATACCCCTATCATACTAATTAACAGAACATCGATTTCACATCAAGTTCTCTAGAAACTACACTAAAACTATCATAACTTTCAGCTCGTTTGTCCAAATTTCATGTTCTTGGGCTTCCCTGAAAGCTACGACAATTATCTACAACTTGCGTTATACTAAACTCCTCTAATTTTCCATTTAACTAATCGCTCAAGTTAGATTACTAAAACCGGTCAGAATACCGACAGATTTGCAGAACAGTCACACTAATAAATTCATAACTTCTGCTATAGAGGTCCAAATAACACGATATAGCACTTCATTGAAATATGGCGACGTCCTCTACATTACTCTAGGAGATATTCAGAACTGAATCTACCTGAAACTATGTCAAAACATCGATCTAACACGAACTGTCCTGAATAGGCCTAATGTAACACCCCAGGACCCACATTACCCTGGAATGCTACTAAACCACTCAGCTAGCCAGAAATTTCAAGATAATTTATTCTGGCAACAATTTGTAGACATGAAGCATTAAGTGGAAGCATAAACAACTAAGGGAACAAAGATAACGGAACAAGTTCAATAATTAAAACAACCTCTAGCAGATTAATCAAAGAAATATTTCACAAGTCCATCATTATTAAATAAAATATTCACCCACGAATAGCTAAGCATTTGACTAGAATTTCATCGACTTTATTACAGCATGAGTTGATGAACCAAGTGCATTATTGTGGTGCCGCTCTACCCAACCCATGAATGCTCAACAATCACCTGTAGAGGAAAAAACAAGGGTGAGATAAAAATCTCAACAAAGCAAACTGCTTAATGTGCTATTCGGACTACAAACAAATATACAACATCATTACGGTATCCACATGTCCACATCCATAATGTGCATCCACATTCATTACAAGTTAATTAAACTACAAAGATATTAAGCATCAATATCCATTTCCCATAATGATCACAATTATAGCCTCAACCATATTTACTACCATCAATAGTAAAATATTAGCAAATGAATCTTGATTAACTTCTTCATATTATTCACCACTACCACTACCAATGACAATAAAGCATTAACAAGTTTTACCTCATAACTTTACTATTTCTCGCATCCACAACTGCTATCAACAATTACCACAAGAGAGTATAATCTCATGCCACAATCACAACCACTACCATACCACAAGGGATGAACCCCAATCCACGACCATCGCCACTTTCCTCACACCACAAGTGACTCTCATGAGCCAATTCCACATTACAACTATAAAGTTGCAGTTGTTTGTAATATAACTTCACCACAATATCTTGCATAAGTATGCAAATGATCTTTCCACAATGTAATGCATATGTATGCTATGCTCCACTGCACCTTTACCCAACAAGGTAAAAGTATGCATCGTGCTACGACAATGCACGATGTTGTACCGGTACGGTCGCGGCTATAAGTGGCGACATCCACAATGCAAATGTCATGATATGTTATGAATGATATGATAATCATAAACCACAAGAATTTAACCACGAAGGTCAACAACATACTCATCATGAATATTTTCTCATAATCCACATGTGTCTCAATAAGCACAATACCATTGTGTCATAAGACCATTACCACATAACCCACACCCGATTCACCAAGATCAAAATCAATCGATCTAAATGGAACTCTACCACATAGACCACAACATGATCATCATGAATATAACCACAAGGAATTATCAATATGTCCACCTTGAGTTTATTTTCATATTCCGCATTTGGCTCATTAAGCAAATTACCACATGACTACCAACAACTCTTCCAACGCATGGCAAAAATGAATATTAATTTGCTACCACGACCTCATCCATAAAACATGCAACCATGGCATATAACTTCAAGTTATGAAAAACATGTATATTGCTAGTAAGAATAACGAGTTAAACCGTAGCACAACCGCTACATTTACTTGCCTCTACCGGCGAAGCGACGCAATCACGTACGATCAGGAGCAAAACCACCTGTTCAAAAGTACACCTCAGAACCATACAAAAACACTCAAAATGATTCTTAAGAAGCAAAGGTGTCGCTAAGCCCGAAATCCCACAACAACCTTTCCGCAGAACGGTTCTACACTAATCCCACTGCAGCGCTGCTTAACATTTCATATCTTTAAAAGTATAAAACTAATCACAGCAAAAGATATATATCTGGATTCCTCACTTAAATACCTACACTTTTCATGTAGATCATATATTTTTATTTTTGTTCTTAGCATGGGGTAACTAAATGCTCAAAACAGAGATCCTCCTCTGTTCTGTCAGTCAGGACAGTCAGGTTCAAAAGCTTCCCAACAACAGAGTATGGCTCTAAAAATTTTTATTTTTGTACAGCAACTAGCTTACTAACTTCCCTACAACTTTCTCAATGGTGGCCAAAAATATAGAATTCATATACTATCCCTAATTCCCATCTGAACAGTGGTCTGTCCCTGTCTGCAACCCTGATGGACAGCGAGATTCCAGATCCTGGTACGACTAAATTACGCGGCCAACAAATCTGAAACAAATACAGTAGATGCGCATCGTCGTCCTCTACGTTTTTCCTTTTGGGACAAACTGCAGGAAAAATCGTTTCATGGGTCTAAACCGCGCAAACAACTGCGCTGCGCGAATTGATCTACGGGCAATCAGCAGGAACTCTCTAATTGGAGAACCTAAATGCTAATCCCCATCAAATCCCGTTCTATGAACCTAATTACAGCAGAAATCAGGGATTTGGGATGGGGAAAATTACCTAACCTTGGGGATCACCCTCTTTTCTTCTCCTCTTCCTCTCTTCTCCTTCCTTCTCTTCCTCTCCTTCCTCTTCTCCTTCCTCTTCTCCTTTTTCTTCTTGCACAAGGGCAGCAGCCATGGGGAGGGGCTGGAAAGTGGCGGCCGGGAGGGGAAAAGGGAGGAGGTGCAGCTAAGGGGAAATAAAAGGGAGTGGCAGCTAGGGCAAAGGGGAGGGTGCGGCCACCCTGGGCCCTCCGGCCCAAGGTGTCAAGCCCGCCTCCTAGACTATTTTTTAATAAATTAAATCTCTTTGTTTTTCCCAATTTAATGCTAAATTACATTTTAATTTCCTTTTCCCACGATTTACTGAATAACCGGTGACTCCGCGATTAATTTAAATCCGAAGCCGAAACGATGTTCAGGGTATTACACCTAATTACCGACATTGATAAATTAACCCGTAACGCACTAACGAGGGGAGAATTGAGGTTAACCTTGAAGAACCTATTGACGAACACGATGAACACCACGCGATCTCTCTCCTTCCATTCTCCTTTTCCTCTTCCTTCTCCTCCTTCCTCCTCCCTTCTCCCTTGGCTGGAAATAATCAATGGGGATCCTTCCCCTTTCCTTCTTCTTGGCTAGCAGCTGGGAGGCAACACAAGGGGAGGAGCTACAGTAATGCATCCGTGCTACAGTGTTAGGGCTAGGGTTTCTCCCATTTTTAAGTGGCCGGCTTCCCTCCCTCTTGGGCCTAAATGCTGTGGGCCGTGAGCCCACAGCCCAGGTTGTCTAAAATACTCAAATAAACCCATGAAACATTGTTAAATCCACTCTCTCCAATTAATTCTCCTCCCTAATGTCTTTCTTCTCACTTAAATATACTTGGGATGTTACAATTTAGTTCCAAATAAATTTCATTATGTGAAACTAATTACTCATAAGGAAGTGCTTACTCATTACGTTATATCATGTTTGAAGCACTCATTACGTTACATCATGTTTGATAAACCTATTGAGCTAGATAGGATAATTGCAAAAGTTTTGAAAATAATGTCCTCGAAGTGTTTGCAAAGAAACTACAGCTGCACATACAAATTTAATTTGATTGGAGATTATGGTATAGATAGCAAGTTCTATGTGTATAAAATATATATTACATGTGATAATCTTGCCGAATTAAAACTAGAAGTAATGGGTAAACAATCTTTTATACCATGTTTTGTTCAGCTTGAATCAAACTCAAGAAATAGTGCTTATTGTGTAGAACAATCTATATTGCCTACTTGTTCATGATTTGCACGTATAAGTAATCAAAGTAGTGCAATTGAAACATGGAAGACACTAAAATTTTTCTCATCAACATTAAAAGGTTTTGATATTAGAATGGTGAAATATTATCATATGAGCCAATTGTGTAATTTAGAAGAAATTATGGTGCTACTTATTAGTAACTTGTTTACAAGCTTTCAAAAGTCGAGGTCGACTTTTCTTCATGGGAGGGAGAATGATAAGAATGCTAGTGCTAATTACACATGCACATTATATACATCATATGACTCTTGTACTTATGGCTATTTTTGTGATAATCATCATGTGCAAAACAAAGGAAGTTTTAAAACAGATGGTTAAATTCTACAAATTGTGATTAACTCCAGTATTACTTGTTCCTTTCATGGTTGTTATCCCATGCTTCGTTGAGAGTATTTTTTTCATTATAATGTCTTCATTCATTCATTCATTCATGATTCACCCACAGGAGTGGGTAGGGAAGTCCCATTATTCCAATATGGGCAAGTAAGACCCACCATTCCAATGTGGGCAAATTGGATCCCCGTTTGAAAGATTCTTCATACGGGCCTTGGATCCCCGTATTTTTTATAATGCGAGCCTAAGTGAACACCGACGGGTGTTCACTGGCTATACCGATCTAAGCAGAAGAGAAGTGATGCATTTTCATACTCGCATAAAGTGCATAACTATTCTTATGTATTCTAAATATTGTGAGCAATATTTCTTCGATTCGATGCTTTCCATGCTATTCAACTGTATTTGCTGAGTCGTGGACTCACTCTTGCAATTTTTTGGTTTTTAGGTAAACCTTGAGGATAACATGCTTTGGGAGGGAGTAGTCACATGGAGACTCTTTGTAATGTCCCGTTTAACTAAATAAGAAAAGAGGAAAAAGAAGTTGTAATTAGGGTCGAATTTCAGGATTTAGAAAGGGAATTAGAATCTGGGCCGACGGCCCACGTCGTGCTTTGTCCCAAGGGGAGGCTGGTCAGCCTTTAAGTGGAGCTAGGGGTGGCATTTCCCCCAAAACCCTAGTTTTTTTTATTCCATTGCCCTCCCCTGTGCAGCTACCTCTCCCACTCCCTGCCTCTGCCGCCTGCTCGCTCCCCTCCAGCAGATGGCGCCTCCTCCTCCTGCTTCTTGGCGCTGCCGTCCCTACTTCCACTGGCGCGCCGCCTCGGCGTCACCTCCGCGCCGTCGCCTCCTCGCTCGGCCGCTCGATTACCAATGCGCGCTCCTGCGTCCGATGCCGCTCCACTGCCGGCCGGTGTAATATCCGTTTAAAAATAAAACAAATAAGTGATTAGTACTGAAATTAAATAGAATTAGAAAAGAAAAATTCGAAGTTAGAAAGAGTATTAGAACTCGGGCCTTGGCCCATAGCTTTTGGCTCAACGAGGAACCACTTAAAAGGGGAGGCAAACCTAGCCCTACATTGTAGTGGAGCACAGTAGCACGACGCTACAATGAGCGCCGCACTGTAGCACCTCCTCCCATGGCAGCCCCTCCCGCCGTGGCAGCTCCTCCACCGGCGCCTCCTGTACGACTCTCCCGGTGCACGACTTCCGCCGCCGGCCATGGGAGGAGGAAGGAGGTGAGTAGAGGAGGCCGTCTTGGGGGGTGGAGATCGTCGTCGTCTACGTCGTTCGTCAAGGGTAACCGCTGTCCCATCGTCTAGATGTTTAATTGTTGTTTTTCTAGCAATGTCGGGTTTAGATCGCGTTCTGTCCAGATTAGTGCGTGGCTGTTTTCGTATCCTTAGAAGTAGAATCTGGAGACCCCATCTCCTAGAGATATGTGGGGTTTGTTCTTAGGTTTAAGTGGCCGCCAAGAACGCCCAAATCCGATTAACGGTTAGAAAGTTATGATTTGTTTAGTGCTGCTGTCCCAAAATCCTGACGAGAATCTGCAGTTAACTTGTTAATTAAGTAAGAATTTGATAAGTGCCGAATTGGAACTTGGGATCTCCTAGAGAGTTGTTGTAATACTCCGGAAGTGTGAGAAGTCAATAATCGGGATAAATCAATTTAATCGGTAGCGCTTAATTTTATTCGGGAGTTGGAAATTTTATTAAATTCAAAGTTTTGGGGATCTTTGGAGTATGGACCTCCGGCCCAAGCTCATCCATCCCTTTGGCCGGCCCGGAGTGGGCCATTAAGGGGGGGAAGGTGCCCTAGGGCCCAAGGCCCAAGCTGCCCCTCCTTCTAAACCCTAGCTGCCCTTACCCCCACCCCCTTGGCCGAATTCTTTCCCTCCCCCTCCCTCTTGCAGCCGCCACCCTTACCCCTCCCTCTCCCTTGCGCCCTTCCATCTCCTCCCTTGGAGCTGCCCATCCATGGATGAGCACCTCCCATTCCTTGATGCCGATCTCCCATTGCCGCCTCTCGAAGGAAGGGTGGAGCTTCGCGGACTTGTTGATCAAGAAGGGGGGGATTGAGGGTCATCCTCTACAAGGTTCTTCATCGTCTTCCTGGTGCTCCAAGGGTAACGGTTCTTGGTTGTCATTGTTGGTTAATCGTAGAGGCGAATTTGATTAGGTTTGATCGGTTCATGTGCGGTCTGCTGTAATTCCAATTCTGTCCAGTTTCTTACGTGGCTTGTTTCGTGTACTTAAAGGCAGAATTAGGGAATTTGATCTCCTAGAGTTTTGTAGGTCTTGTTCTTAGCTTTCGGTGGCCACTAAGAACACTGAATTCCGACTTTCGAGTCAAAAGTTATGATAGATTTATTATCTGCTGTCCAGAATCCTGACGAGAATTAGCAGTCTCTGTATAGGTTGATATATGGCCTAGTTAGAGGGTGATTAAGAGGTCTTGCCCATAACAAATTTTGAAGATGATATCACTAGCTTTCAGGATTGATAAAGAACACCTCATTTGGATTTATAGATCAAAAGTTATGCACTTTTCTTTGTGACTGTCCAGATTGTATGTCAGTCTGTCCAGATTGTATGTTAGTTTTATCTCTAGTTTTGACCGTGTGCCACTTTTTGTTAAAGGCAAAATTTGAATGTCGTGCCAACTAGGTTAGTGTAGGTAATTTCATAACCTTTTCAGATTGATAAAGAACGTCCAATTTGGAGTTGTACAACAAAAGTTATGGATATTTTATTTTAGCCGATATTTCTGTCAATTAATTCAGTCAACAGATTTGAGCCGTGGGCCAAATTTTATTAGAGGCAAAATCTGAACTTTTGCCCAACTAGAGTATTGTAGATATGTCAGTTAAGAATCCATGGAAATTGGTCTCACCTCATTCCGAGTTCCAGACCAATAGTTATGTCAATTACCGTGCTGCTGTCCAGAATTAAGTTATGTAAGAAATTGTTGATTTCAGTTTAAGCTTTGTTTTAATGACTAGAGTCATCAGAAAGCGATGTTTAACATCGATTAGTAGTGTTGGGTATATTATGTCCTTATTGAAATTATTTTACTTGTTTAGGAGGTGAAGCCTCGGGTTTATGAGTATCACCTTTGACTAACTAACGTCGCATCGCGAAGGCAAGTACATTGCCACCCTTAATGATTGTGATTGATGAATGTTTTTATGGTCATGCTGTGATTTTGTATGATACGAGAAGATGGGTTGTCTATGTTCTTTCATATGTGTTGAATCCATGTTTTGTTATCATGTCTTTCAATATTCAGATTTCATTCTATGCATTCATTATGCATGTTTCATCCACGAAAGTGGATTGCAAGTCCCACCATTCGGTGTGGGCGGTGTTGGACATTGTCATGTCCGTCCACGGAGTGGATTTGAAAGACCCATTAATTCCGAATGGGCATGTAAGACCCATTAACTCCAAGATGGGCAATGTTGGACACCCGTATGAAACGTTCTTCATACGGGAAGTGGATCCCCGCATTTTTGTTAAGATGCGGGCTTGAGTGAACACCGACGGGTGTTTCACTGGCTATACCGGTATATGCATGTGTGCAGTCCATTCCTTTGATTTTGAGCATTCATATCATGTCTTCATTTGTAGTCAGTTGTGATGTGATCGAACCTGATGATGAGTTTGTCTTATTCATATTGAATGATTATCTTATTGTTATATGTACTTGCTGAGTCGTGGACCCACTCTTGCGTTGTTTGTTTATTTTAGGTAACCCCTGATGTTGGCTCTTGGGAGGGAGTAGACACGCACTACTTGTTCACAACATCAAATTCATGTTCAAGACTAAATTTTAGTTCCATATTTCATTCGTTAACGGTGAACTGTAATAATTAAACTATAATTGGAGAAGGAAGGATACCTTCTCCACCTGGATGTTGATTTATTACTGCGTGTGAACCTTCTTTATTGATGTGCAGTATTAAATAACTTAGAAGGTGAAGGAAGGATACCTTCACCATGTCCTGTTTATCTTAATGCTGTCTTTAGTTGATATACTTGTTTCAAGTTCTTCCGTATTATGGATGTATGTTAGATGTTTTAGGTGACATCTTGGCTTCCGGATAGCCTGGGTGTTACAGTTGTAGTATATCTCGTTATCTTTCATTGCCGAAAAGAATCACGTCATTTGGACCTCTGTAGCAAAAGTTATGATTTTATTCTTATTGGGTCTATGCTGTGGAATGGTTGCTGGTCTGACAGGTTTTAGTGTTTCGACCTAAGCGTATATTTAGAGGACAAATCAGAGGGTCTCGCCATAACGAAAAATGTAGATAATCCTTCCAGCTTTCAGGAAAAGTAAAGATCATGAAATTCGGATGAATGTATAGAAAGTTATGATAGTTTTATTGTTGCTGTCCAGAGACCCGACGCAAAAATTGATGCTTTGTTGAATGGCTTGGTAGGGCTAGTAAAGGGCCGAATCAGAGAACCTCACCAACTAGGTTTAGAAGGGAATTCAATAACCTTTTCAGAATGTCCAAGATCACTTCATTTGGATTTCTGTACAAGAAGTTATGATTTTTTCAAGGGGCTATTCTCTGGAAGGAAATCGGCAGCCGATAATAGAGTCGGGATCGCGTCGAGTGGGCGATGAGTTCATTTGTGATTACAGTTTTGTTATTAGACCTACATGGTAGCCTTAGCATGTCTCATTTATATGTCCAGTGTGGGTTTGGCTCAGGGAGCAGTACCTTATCCTCGACATCCACCTTCGCACGGTTGAGGCAAGTACAATTTTAGTAGACAGATGTTGAATGAGTGTTGAATTGATTGTTTGTGGTGAATGTCATTGTTTAGTTAGTTTGAGTATGGAAGTGGCTTATATATGATCCTGTTACCTGAAATGCGTCTCTATGATGAAGTATGCTTATGAATGTTTTTGTTACTGTATTGCAAGTGCATTAAGGAATAGCATTGAACTTATTGAGTGGAGTCTTGTGTTATATTAGATAATGTTTGGTGTGAACCATGAATCTTTGTTGCGATGTGAAAATTATAGTTCGTGTGTAGTGGTGCATATGTTATATACTACGCATTGATGTTGGAAAAGTATGATACCTAAGGATGAGAAAGTTGTATTATGAATAGTCTACTTGTATGCCATGAAGATGTGAATGCATTTGTTCATTTATTGTTCTTATTGAAATTGCATACACACGCATCATGTTGGCATTTGTGGGCTCGGTCACGAGTTGACCATGCTATTGCTTTGAGATCCCGTCATAATGATGGCGGGCAAAGATCCCCATGCTCGTGGAGCATGGGCCTAGATCCCCACATTGGCGGTATGTGGGCAATTGGTCCCTGTGCTAGAAGGCACGAGCATAGGTGTGCATTGACGGATGCACACTCCGCGTCTGAGTGTAATGCTAAGAGACAAAGTAAAGGATAAAGTGAAAGTTGAGCATACTGCATAGCATGTGCATGGTTTAACCTAAATGTTGTGAAGTGTATTGAGTTGTTGAATTACTATTAAGAATGTTGTCTTTGATTATAGTGTACTTGCTGAGTCATCGAACTCACCCTTGTTGTTGTTGTTTGTTTAGGTACCTCTCAAAAAGGGCGCGACATGCATGGGAGGGCATAGTTATAGTTTTGAAGCACTGCCACGAACATTGAGATTATAATTCAATAAAGTTAATCATGCTTAAATAACTGAATAAACTGCTTAAGGGCTTCTCTTTTGGTTATGCCTTATGTTGGATTTGTGTAATAGCGTTGATTAGCATAATATGGATGTCTTTATGATTATGTTTTGAATTGGAAGACTGGTTAATTGATTATTGTTATTGTTTCTTGTGCGAACCTCCGGTATGATTATTTATACAAAGGAGGTTCTGCCGAAATTTTTTTGTAAAGTGCCTTAGAATTAATTTGTTTTATGCTATTATGGTAGCATTCCAGGCTCATGATGGTGTGGGGTGTTACAGTTTGGTATCGAGCGGGCTTTAGGTCCGTGGTAGTTGAAATATTAAATTGACACACCGTGTACACGATAGGTGGGTTGGGTTTTGCATTGCATATACGCTTCATTATGTTGTATTGTTGATCTCTGTTATGATCAGATATATCTATAGTATTATACCAAGGTTATTAGGTGTGGGGATAACCCATGTTGAGAGATTGGGGTCGTGGTTGTGGCACTGGGCTTTACCAGGCTACACTACCGTTCATAGTAGGGTAATAGTGAGTATCTTTGGGGAGGTTGTTCTCTTTCCTAATTTTGATTTGGTCTACTCTGGTTCAATCGTGCTTGATGAATTTCTCTTGGATTAGTAGTTCCTTCCGGTTGATGCGTTTCCACTGATTTAATTTGACCCTTTAAAGCAAGCCTTGTTCTTCCAACTGTTGAGCTGCTTGCAGTTGATGGGTTTCAATTGGTTTATAATTGTTTTATAGAGCAAATGTTGTCTTTTCTGACACTTGAGCTATTCTTGCTATTTGTGAATGTCGTCATTGGAAATTTTGTTCCTTATTATGAGAGTTCTACCTTCTTGTTGGCACACTTGACCCATTTATTAAGCTTGGCATTGCGGGTAATGAAAGTTTTTGTTGCAAGTTCCTTAACTTTGTGAAACCTTTGGCTTATGTATTTCTCTTGGATTATTTGAGTGATTAAGTTCTATGCCTCTTTTCCTAAAAAAAGTTAAAACTCATTGCGGTGTCTTGTTGTGATTAAATGGGAGGTGGTAATCATCTAGATTAATTGTTATAGCATAAATTATCAAGAAGGGACATTTGCGTGGAGCATAATTGGTTTTAACCTGAGCTTTGTAATTGAAGTTGATTAAGTGGATGTTGTCTTTTAGTAGTTCTTGATGAATGTGAGTAAAGGTATGCTTACACCTACTAGGAATCAGAGATTTATTAAAAAAATGTGAGGTATTGATGATCTTACATAATCACAAGATTGAAACCTCGTATATCGGATTAGAGGAATGTTGAGGTAGTACTCTGTGGCTGGTGATTAAAGGAGATGGTGTTATTAAATCTTTAGTTAAACCCTAAGTATATAGTGGAATGTTGACTTTGTGTTCATAAATGGATAGGTGATGGTAAACAGCAGTAGGGCCCTATGAGCATACGTGATGAATACCATTGTCGATTGTTAGTGATAGATGAAGTGTGTGTTGAGCAGCACTAATAGTTGGATGGATAAATGATAAGTGATATCTGAAATCGTGTTTTGCGACATTGTTATTTGATAAGCATGATGTTGTTGAAAGAGGTTTATTTTAACCGTATGGGTTGTATTTCTTTTGGAGAGGTTGAAGATGGGATCAGAGGCTCGGATGACTTTCACTAAGAGTGTATTATTTCGTTGTTAATGTGATTGTCAATAAGGGATTATGAAGATAATAGTGAATGTTTTGTATGAAGGGATTGGATCGCTTGCCTGACACGGATTAGGTGAAAAGGTTTCTAGTTTTGGGTGCAGGATCTTTCGGACCTCATGTTGATATAGTAACTGAATTTGTTTTGAGCAACATGAAATGTTGAGAGGTTTTTTTAGCTCCCTAGTGATCCGTATGATGTGGTCTTCAAATCTCTTCTTGGTGGAATTGGCATGGTGACTGTACCCAAAGAAAGTTGCTTTCTTTGTTAAAGGAAAAATGGAGTCAAGTTTTGTAACTTGCTGGTTATTGAAGTTTGTTTAAAGATTTTGATCTTACTCATAAGAGTTTTCCGAATCTCAAAAGCAAAGTTTTATTTCCGTTTGAGGCTTGTTATTCTCTGCTTGTGGGGCGTGTGCCTCAATTATGATTTTATCGATTTATTCTCGAGATCATTGTTATTTGATTGTCTCTCTTGATCTTCTAATTCTGTAAGTGGTAACGTTTTCCTTGCTGAAATTTATTTCTATTTGCCTCTTCTTCTAAGAAAGGGTTAATCGAACTAAGTTGCAAAGTATCTTGGATGTGATCCGCAATGAAATAGTGGTGGTCTAGTGGATGACCTGTGAACCTTTGGGAGAGGCATTGAGTAATAAATTGGTTTATTGAACCTTGGAGAGGATTTGATTTAAATAGGGTGTTTGACTTTGGAGTTAACAGATTTCGTGGTCGCAACTAGGAGGACCTATAACGAGATGTGGTCCAGGTTGCGCACAATGTGGCGTAACATTAGAGTTAGCAAGTATGGATAACTTGATCAAGAACATATTTATGTATGGATGTTAGTGATTGAGTATGTTTGAATCCTAGTCAATTAGTTAGGGTTTTGTGAATGGGTATATTGTGGTGAGTAGCCGCTTTTGCTTGGTGTGGGTTGGAGAAGGTCTAAGATTGATGAAGCGAGTTAACTTGAGTGGTTACTTGATTGGTGACGAATGCTAACATTAATAACTAAGGTTATTGTTGAGTGTATGAAATTCGAGTCTTGGATCTGAGGGTTACCTATCAAGAATACCGAAAATTTATTGTAAGAGTCTTAGAGGTTGAATTGGGTTTTACATTTTCACGCTAGCATCTTGGTTCCCCGTGATTAGGTTCCAAGAGATATGGTGAACTTTGATAGAATCTTTTGGATGCACTAAATGAGCGTGAATGTGGTAAATTTCAAGTCGATTATCCCTAAAAGATTGAGATGATGTGATTGTGGCAAATCTATATTGTGGTGTGTTGGGAATTATTTATCAAAGTAATTCCTTTGTGTAGAGAAGTTGATCGAGTATGTTATTATGGGTTGGAAGAGTCTCTCTACATAGGCGTGGAATATGTGTTCACCTTGAGCATAGCTTTGAGGTTGCCAAACTAAAGGAAATGAATTAGTATGTTATGTGATGATTGGAATCTCATGGTTTAAGAGAAAATTGAAGTCTTACAAGAAAGTTTGAAAAAAAGGGTATTATTCTCGGATAATGAAATGTTTCCCGGTTTTATTTGAGCATAGTCTCTATGACAGTGCCAAATATAAATTGGGAAGATTCTCCTTGGTTTGCTGATTCTTTTGGTTTAAAAAAATGGTTATTTTGGTCATTTGAGTGATTTAGCCTCTCGCTATTGTGGTGTTTCTTGGCAACTGCCAACTTGAAAGGTGGAAAAGTTTTCTTGATATATTTATTGATTTTGGATTGAGCTTTTCTAGTGGGAGATGGTTTTGAGTTGGATGCATTATGACAGCTTGGTTTTCCGTTGAGTTCTTGGATAAGTGAGTTGGTAGGCGAGTTCTTTGTCGTCCCTTGTCAAAGGAGATGCTCCTTGCATAGGTAAAGTGATCGATCGAGAGTTGGAATTAGAGTTCCGTGTGTTTTTGTGCAGATGGTGTAATTCGGTACAAAGGGAAGTTTAACCAAAGGTGTGTTGGATAGGTTCCGATAGTTACGGAGTTTTGTAGATTGGCGTATCGTTAGGACCATTTCGAGTACATGCGCGAGTACGCAATGTCTTGTATATTCAGTCTTTGAGTGAGTACATGAGAGGTCCAAGTTTGAGATTTTGTTAGAGTGTTGGCCAACAAATAAGAACCTACCTTTGAGTCCCGTGTGTTGAGTGTACCAAGTAAAGGTCGAGACTAGTGTTGAGGTGTAAGAGGTTAGTATCCGTCAAGGCGATGTGATCCCATAAGTCCGAGAGGAAGCAACTTGTGAATTGGAATCTTGTATGAGCGAGCAGAATCTGAGTTGTTTACTTGAGTGCGTGTTAATTGTGATTAATTTCAGCTGTGGTGTTCTTGCAAATAGAGCGACAAGTAGAATTCGGTCGAATTCTGTTTAAGGGGTAGAATGTAATATCCGTTTAAAAATAAAACAAATAAGTGATTAGTACTGAAATTAAATAGAATTAGAAAAGAAAAATTCAGAAGTTAGAAAGAGTATTAGAACTCGGCCTTGGCCCATAGCTTTGGCCCAACGAGGAACCACTTAAAAGGGGAGGCAAACCTAGCCCTACATTGTAGTGGAGCACTGTAGCACGATGCTACGATGGCCGCCACTGTAGCACCTCCTCCCATGGCAGCCCCTCCCGCCTCAGCAGCTCCTCCACCGGCGCCTCCACGTGCACGACTCTCCCGGTGCACGACTTCCGCCGCCGGCCATGGGAGGAGGAAGGAGGTGAGTAGAGGAGGCCGTCTTGGGGGGTGGAGATCGTCGTCGTCTACGTCGTTCGTCAAGGGTAACCGCTGTCCCATCGTCTAGATGTTTAATTGTTGTTTTTCTAGCAATGTCGGGTTTAGATCGCGTTCTGTCCAGATTAGTGCGTGGCTGTTTTCGTATCCTTAGAAGCAGAATCTGGAGACCCCATCTCCTAGAGATATGTGGGGTTTGTTCTTAGGTTTAAGTGGCCGCCAAGAACGCCCAAATCCGATTAACGGTTAGAAAGTTATGATTTGTTTAGTGCTGCTGTCCCAAAATCCTGACGAGAATCTGCAGTTAACTTGTTAATTAAGTAAGAATTTGATAAGTGCCGAATTGGAACTTGGGATCTCCTAGAGAGTTGTAGGATATCTCGTTATCTTTCATTGCCGACAAGAATCACGTCATTTGGACCTCTGTAGCAAAAGTTATGATTTTATTCTTATTGGGTCTATGCTGTGGAATGGTTGCTGGTCTGACAGGTTTTAGTGTTTCGACCTAAGCGTATATTTAGAGGACAAATCAGAGGGTCTCGCCATAACGAAAATGTAGATAATCCTTCCAGCTTTCAGGAAAAGTAAAGATCATGAAATTCGGATGAATGTATAGAAAGTTATGATAGTTTTATTGTTGCTGTCCAGAGACCCGACGCAAAAATTGATGCTTTGTTGAATGGCTTGGTAGGGCTAGTAAAGGGCCGAATCAGAGAACCTCACCAACTAGGTTTAGAAGGGGAATTCAATAACCTTTTCAGAATGTCCAAGATCACTTCATTTGGATTTCTGTACAAGAAGTTATGATTTTTTCAAAGGGGGCTGTTCTCTGGAAAGGAAATCTGGCAGCCGATAATAGAGTCGGGGATCGCGTCGAGTGGACGATGAGTTCATTTGTGATTACAGTTTTGTTATTAGACCTACATGGTAGCCTTAGCATGTCTCATTTATATGTCCAGGTGTGGGTTTGGCTCCGGGAGCAGTACCTTATCCTCGACATCCACCTTCGCACGGTTGAGGCAAGTACAATTTTAGTAGACAGATGTTGAATGAGTGTTGAATTGATTGTTTGTGGTGAATGTCGTTGTTTAGTTAGTTTGAGTATGGAAGTGGCTTATATATGATCCTGTTACTGAAATGCGTCTCTATGACGAAGTATGCTTATGAATGTTTTTGTTACTGTATTGCAAGTGCATTAAGGAATAGCATTGAACTTATTGAGTGGAGTCTTGTGTTATATTAGATAATGTTTGGTGTGAACCATGAATCTTTGTTGCGATGTGAAAATTATAGTTAGTGTGTAGTGGTGCATATGTTATATACTACGCATTGATGTTGGAAAAGTATGATACCTAAGGATGAGAAAGTTGTATTATGAATAGTCTACTTGTATGCCATGAAGATGTGAATGCATTTGTTCATTTATTGTTCTTATTGAAATTGCATACACACGCATCATGTTGGCATTTGTGGGCTCGGTCACGAGTTGACCATGCTATTCTTGAGATCCCGTCATAATGATGACGGGCAAAGATCCCCATGCTCGTGGAGCATGGGCCTAGATCCCACATTGGCGGTATGTGGGCAATTGGTCCACTGTGCTAGAAGGCACGAGCATGGGTGTGCATTGACGGATGCACACTCCGCGTCAGTGTAATGCTAAGAGACAAAGTAAAGGATAAAGTGAAAGTTGAGCATCTTGCATAGCATGTGCATGGTTTAACCTAAATGTTGTGAAGTGTATTGAGTTGTTGAATTACCATTAAGAATGTTGTCTTTGATTATAGTGTACTTGCTGAGTCATCGAACTCACCCTTGTTGTTGTTGTTTGTTTAGGTACCTCTCAAAAAGGGCGCGACATGCATGGGAGGGCATAGTTATAGTTTTGAAGCACTGCCACGAACATTGAGATTATAATTCAATAAAGTTAACCATGCTTAAATAACTGAATAAACTGCTTAAGGGGTTCTCTTTTGGTTATGCCTTATGTTGGATTTGTGTAATAGCGTTGATTAGCATAATATGGATGTCTTTATGATTATGTTTTGAATTGGAAGACTGGTTAATTGATTATTGTTATTGTTTCTTGTGCGAACCTCCGGTATGATTATTTATACAAAGGAGGTTCTGCCGAATTTTTTTTGTAAAGTGCCTTAGAATTAATTTGTTTTATGCTATTATGGTAGCATTCCAGGCTCATGATGGGCTGGGGTGTTACACCCGGCCTCGGCCCGACCGCCTCTGGCTCCTCCTTCCACCCGTGTTGTCGCGCCGACGCCAGCCTCTGGGTCCGCTGTCGCCTAGGCCCGTTGGCCCGCCGCCACTCTACACCGCATCTGGGAGGATCAGCACCGCCACAGCCACCACGCTAGCCGACGCCTACGCCAAGTCCAGGCTTGTCATCCACGCGCAGAAGGTGTTCGACGAAACGCCGCTCAAGAAATGTCATGCTCTCCTGTTCCATATCCTGGAGCTCGGAGTGAGCTTGCAAAGAGATGCGGCAAAGGATGAAACTTCTTGTTTCATTAGTGGAAAAAGAATGCGGTGAGGACACACCTGGTAAGGATCCGGCTTTAATTTGAGAGTAGCAATGATACCTTATCAGGCGTTTGTTTTAATTCAGCTGCTAGGGGTTAAATTGTTATCTGCAATAGCCTGAGAGCTTATGAATGTGTCACTGGGATCGTTCTCGGGCTACCACAAAGATAGGATAATCTACCCTCGGGAAGGCAGAAAAATACTACGTATGCTTCTAGGTTATGCTTATAAATTGTTAATACTGTATCATCCATCTCGCAATTTAGTACTTCGATTTGTTGGTTACTCCTTGGGCAGCTAGCATAGAATGGTTGTATTAGTAGTTGTTGAGCACACTTGATCTTTTGTGGTGGATGTGGTGCAGAGAGTGCAGTCCTGCGGAGATAGTAGATTTATGAGTGTGGATTTGGATTTAGGGGAGGTATATGTAATGCTGAAGGTTCAGAAGCTATATGTAATGCTGAAGGTTCAGAAGCAAGAAGGTGGCTAGTCTTGTGAGGTTGACTTGTTTGGAATAGGATTTATGCATAAGTTGGCCTATTCGGGGCTGGAGGTAGCATCAAAGATCCAGTTCTGACGGATCAGGTAGTAGGATGCTAGTCATGAAATGTAAAGTACGTGGTTTAACTTGTTATGCTAGGCATTCTAGTATGGCTTTGGTAGATAATCAGTTTGCATACCGATGAAGGCTCGACACTAGAATTAGTCTCTGTAGTCTCTCCATGCTTGTCTTATACCAAAAGATTCGATCCGTTTGCTTTCCTATTGCTCTAGGTCAATGAGTCTAAAGAGATTTTGCAAGTACTTGTGTCTTTAGTTATCAATATTGTCTATTACCTCAACATTTAATGACTCAAACCACTAGTTGTGTTACCAAAGTAATTTGTTGTATATCGGTCTCACACCATCGATCGCTTAGTACATTATTTTCAAATAAGCGAGTTTGTGTATTGACAAAATGGAAGTAAAGCTCTTTGTTGTTTCACTATCATTTCAAATGGATTTCTCAGAGATTGTTCGATGCGATACTTAGCATGTTTTCTTCCGAGACTTATAGGAAATAGCATGTAGGCGTACATACAGAAACGTTTTGTGAGCTCTTAAGCCTCATGCACCGTTGTGCATACTAGAAGCCTGATTTGCCATCAAGTTAGCAGGTTGGCGGCCTGCTAGGTGGTGTGCACTCAGTTCAGACTAGGTGGTGGTGAACCCCGGTGCTAAAGCGCTCCGCCCTTTTGTCTTTCGTCTCACGGTTGAGGCAAGTGCAAGTAGTATTAATGAGTTTTATATTTCATACTTGATGAATGTCATAGTTGATTGTTGATGATTGTTGCTTTGTAATGCTGATGAGTATGAATGCCATAGTTTAAGGATGATGTTTTTATGATGATGCTTATGTGGTGAAGCTTACATGGAAATGTCTACATGATGACTCATGCTAATGTTTAAGTGATGATGCTTACATGGTGTTTACATGAGGATGCTTACATGGCAACGTTTAAATGATGATATTTACATAGTAATGGTTTCATGAGTGATGGCAATAATGATGGGACAAGGTGAGCAATGAGACTACCTTGTTAATGATGACAATGATGAATCATTATAAGGTCATGGGACATGTGCATTTGCATCATGGCATTGGATCCCTGTGCCTAGAGGGCACATGCCTTGAGTATGTATTGGATCTCTGTCATGCATTGGACGGGCTTTGGTCCCCACACTCGTGGAGTGTGGGCTTTGGATCCCTGTGCCTAGAGGACACAGGCCTAGAGTATGTATCGACGGATACACTACTCGGCATTACCGGTAATTGCTAAGAAGTGAAGAGGTGCATTCATGACATGTTCATTGTATTTCTGCATAAGAGATGAATTTGTGGTATATAATGATGTTGTCCATGATGTGATTGTTTATTCCTTCTGAATGCTTACGATGCTATCTCAAGGGATGGACTTGTGGTATATAATGATGTTGTTCATAAAGTGATTATTTACTCCCTATGACTACTTATGATGCTATGTTTGATTTGCTATTGCACTTTGCTGAGTCGTGGACTCACTCTTGTTGTGTTGTGCTTGCTAGGTACCTCTCGAGGCAACGTCATGCATGGGAAGGGGTATACATGGTGCACGACATATAAAACACAAACCGCATTGAATAATCAAACCCAATTATCCACAATTTATATTCTTGTTAATTACCTTAGTTTAGAACCTGTGACCACCCCTCGTGGTGGATGTTTGTTCTTGATCATGGATGATCCCTTTATATACTCATTCGTTCGTTGATTGAGTTCATTTAACCCTCATAGTTATGCTGATCATTGACGTATTAGTTCATTAGCGTATTTTGGATGTCCTTTGATGATTCGTTTATATTGGAGGATTGGATTGTGAGTGATGCTATATTAAATTGTTTGAATCTCCGGTATAGCCCTCTATACAAAGGAGGTTCTGCCGAATTTTAGAGAAAAACATTAGTTTTATTTGGTTAGTTTGTCAGTTTGGTAGCATTCCGGGCTCATGTTGGGCTGGGGTGTTACACTCTCACGCTATCACTTATTTCACATATTAGATAATATTTCTGTGCTACCTTTCATTTGAGAGCTATGGATTGTAATAATTGGTCATGATGTTTTCTATTGTTCGTCCTTAAGTTTTGTTTGCGTTAGTTAATGGTTTACATTTACCGGTTACATTCTCAATATTATTCCTCTTGAATGAATTATTGTAAATCTGAAATTTATAGACTATATGCTTGCTGAGATTTAGACTGTTTAATTTAATAGTATCTTTGTGTGTTGCAGTTAACTGTCAGTAGTTGTTAAATTGATGGAAATAAATTATATTGTTGATTCGTGTTACGAGTTTAGGTAGCATCTTGGCTTCCGCATAGCCAGGGTGTTACACCTGGCTCGTGCAACTCCTGTCATGATGAATATAAATGATGCAACATCTTAAATTATTCATCAACATAATCCATCACATTAACTCAATATCACATTCTCATTAACTCAATATCATAATCTCATTCAATTCAATATCATCAATATCATGTATAATAATAAGCTTAACAAAAGCATAACAAATAATATGATAAGTAATATCTATGACAATGGTGAACAACCCGTTGTTCACTACTCTACCATGTACTTGCCTCTTAGCCCTTCGAAGCTAGATGTCGAAATTGTAACACGGCGCATATGGCCACAGTCCCTGAACAAGCAAGTAATAACACACACTCAAAAATATCATTAAAATCACATCATCACGGCACCAACCCGTCACACTAATCGACCTCACATGTTTGCACCAAACCGACTAAATTAACCCAAATCTACCGGACGCACTACCCGCTGTCCCACTAGTAAAACGCCTCTAACTAATTCATCCGAACTCCAAATTCAACCAACCAATACTTTCTGGAATCCTCATGAAACAACCTACATGTTCCTAGTTATGATGAAACTCTGCTTCAACCGTTTTCTACCCCCATTTCTTTTTCCGAACACTATTCTATCATCTTCTAGACAGCAGATTTACTATTTTCATAACTTCTGTTCTACACAACCAAAATTCGTGTTCTTCGACTCTCTAGAATCCTTAGACAGTTATCTACACTTTTCATGTAGAGCAAGAACACTAATTATTCCATTTACTAATTTTAATATACAAATTACCAAGATGCTGCCAAAAGACGACAACTCTCTAGATAGCAAGATTACAAAATTCGTAACTCAAAAATTAATCGTTCGATCGACAAGATTAAATATTCTACGAAAATCTTCAAAAATTATCTACAATTAACTAGTAGATGATATCCTCAAATTATTCCCACACGATACCCGAAATAATAGTACAACAAAACAGCGGACTAAACCAATCTGTTGTTCGATTTTTCTGCGACTAGAAACATGCTAATTCTTTCTTCTAATATTGATTTAAACTCTAGATAAAATAAACAACAGACGTAAAAACTTAATCGTTACCCCGGAGACTGCGACAAGGATCACCGATCTCCCCACGAAAACCCCCTCTTTCTTCTTTCTTCATGCTCTTTTCCTTCTCCTCCTTGCTTCCTTCTCTTTAGTCAGTAGTTGGCACAGAAAATCCTAGGAGCACCTCACGCCACAGCATGCAACCCTTTCCTTAATCTCTCTCCCTCTCTCTCTCTCTCTAGCATGTATGCACACATGCACCTACATGCTGGGCTTGCAGGCAGTAAAAAAAAGGTCAAAGGGACAGGGCAGCATAGGAGCACAGGGCTACGGGACAGAGGTGGACCCTCCATCCAGGCCAGCTCGGGCAGCGCCGAGCTCCAAAGACGTCGCGACCCCCGACTCGGCCTAGCTCGGCCCACTAATCCCCGACCCCACGTGGCGGCACCCGTGCTCCCACCCAGCGGCGGCGGCGCGCTGCTCCCAGCTCTAAACCTAGCGCTAGCGCAGCGACGAGCGACGACGCGAGTGGCGCCGGCGGCGGCGGCGGCGAGTCCAGAGGTCGAGGCGACCAGCGGCGAGGAGCAGCGCGCGGGCGCGGTGGCGGCGAGCAAGGCGCGGCGCGCGCGCGCGCGGCGGCGGTCTCCTCTCTCGCTCCGGCGCTCGGCCTCGGCCCCCTCTCGCTCCGGCCTCGAGCTCCGGCTCGGCCTCGGCCTCGGCTCGGATCTCCCATCGCCTCCAGCGCTAAACCTATCGGTAGCGGCGGCGACCAGCCGACGACGCGAGCGCGCGCGGCGGCGAGGAGCACAGCGCGGGCGCGGTGGCGGCAGCAAGGCCGAGGCGCGCGGTGCGGGCATCGGCGGTCTCCCTCTCTCCGCTCCGGCCTCCGGCTTCCCCTCTCCGCTCCGGCCTCCGGCCTCCAGCTCCGGATCTCCCACTCGGCCACTCGGGCACTCGGCGGCGGCGGCTCGGCGCCGGCACTTCGGCGATCCGCGCGTCCGGCGGCCGCCGGTCGGCGCCCCGCGCCCTTCGACCCAAAGGCCAGAGGCCAGAACCAAAAGGTATGGCGTGACAGTGAGTGTGATTTCTGTGACTAATTGTGTGATTTCTGTGAATGTGAATTAGTGACAGTGAGTAAATGACGAGTTAAGATTATGTGATTGTGTGAATTGTTGTTGAACATTGTGACATTATGTGGTCATTGACTCATTGTGTGAAACTGTGAATTGGTGTTGATTGTTGAATATTGTGTGATTCAGTGTCTCAGTGATTGTGTGAATTTGTGTGAAGTCAAGATGAGCAAGCAAGGCAACAATAAGATTGGGGGGAAAAGCTCCAGTAAGTATCTACGTGATAATTGCTGTCATTCACATGTTGTAATCAAATTGAGTATTGAAATATGTTCTTGTTCGGTACTTGTTTTATTTCGTAGAAATGGATTTGAAGAGGTATTTTAACAAAGTTTCGAGCACAAGTACTAGAGCAAGCGGAATACCGGCCGCACAAGCACAATCTCAACAATTAGACCAACTCCAAGAGACTGCACAACAACAACCACAAGAACAAGAGATTGCACAACCACGACAACCGCAACAAGTGGATGAAGGTATTAAGGAATTTAACCCGGATCACATCATTGTTGATCCAGGACTTCGTATACCAATTGAGGATTTTCATCCCGACATTAGAGATCAAGTAAGGAGGGCTTTTTTATTGAAGGGTCCTACTCAACCTGTAACATCCCAATTTTCAATTTGTGTTTTAAAATGTAAGAAAAGGTGTAGAAATTAAAACTTTTTCTTACATCTTGTATTTCCTGTATGTTCTGAACAAATCTTGTAAAGGAAATAGGGAAATACAAAGTCACAGGTCATTTTGACCTAAACCTTACCCTTCAAAACTTTCTTGTCAAATTTTGTGATCATCCTCTGGAAATATTTTTCCTAAGTTCTTGGGTTGATGTGTGACCCCTCTGAAAAGTTTCACAATTTTTAGAAGTTGTTGGGATATTTTTGAGGCAAGTCAAACCAATTTTCAATTGGTCAAACCTTAAATTCAAACATTCGGAATTTTGGAGAAAGATTCTGAGCATAAAAACCTCTAAAAATTTATGTAAGGGTTATCATAGAGTCATCAACCTCCATTTAAAATTTCATAAGTTTTGGAGCTAGTTGCTATCTCTAAAAATCCTTCCAAGATTCAGGTCATTTTAAAACCCTAAGTCAAACATAAAGAGCATACACTTAAAATAATTTTTGGGAAGAATTTACTTCAAGTGAAACTCTGGGAAATAATTTATTTAAATCTTATAATAATTATCATGAATAAATATAATTTTTCCAAAATTTTTGGAGCTAAACTCGATCCACATAAAATTCAAACTTGCTTCAATAACCTATTGTAAGTTTGAATTTAAAATAAGCAAATGACTCATGAACAAGAAGGTTTAAAATTTTATTTGGTCACTAGGTCGTCCCAGGAACCTCCTTGAAAAATTTTAGAATTTTTTTCAAATTTAAATGCTACATTTTGGAGCTCGGTCAAAGTAGGGCTTTGAATTTAAAACCCAGTCAAACATCATTTTACTATTCCTCCGACCGGACCCAACCCCGACTCGAGCCGCTTGTTTGGGTTGAACCGCCTAGTTGCACCGGGCTGAGCCGCACCACATGAGCGCATCGCGAGCCGTCCGTTCGGAAATCGACGGCCCAGATTGTTGGAGCATTCGGACTGCCCGATTGCCCCTGTCGCCATGGACCATTCGATCTCGATCCAACGGCTGCGAGCCGCCCACTCGTTTAAAACCCGTGCCACTTGCCCCTTCACGTGGGCCGTCCGATTGAGGATCATCGGTCTGAGTTGGGTTGACTGTTTTGACCACCCGATGCGCAGCCCCTCTCGCGAGCCGTCCAATTCAAAAGGAACGGCCAGGATCAAGGCCTCCGCCCTGTTCTTCTTCCCGGGTCAAGCCGCCCTCCCGCTCGCCTCCCTCGCACACGCCACCGCACCGCTCACCTGCTCTCTGCCACCGCCAACCACCCCGCCAACGGCTAGTTCGCCCGGTGGAGCACACTCCGCCTTTATAAGCACCCCTACCCCTCCTGTGCCCTCCTTTCTGCTCCTCCCTCGCTCAATCGCCTAAAAACCCGAGCTCGCCGCCTCTGCTTTCACCGGACCTTCGCCGTCGGTGATCCCGTGGCAATCCTCTCCTTCGAGCATCCCGGACTTTCCTCTACCTCGAGCACCACCACCGGCGCTCTGTTTCTCTCGTGTTACGCCACCGGTGACCCTCTCGCTCCGCCGGCCGACATCGCCGCGAGCACCTCCGCCACGCTCCAACTTCTCCGTCGTCTCCATCAAGCTCCCGAGCCTCGGTATGCTCGAGCACCACAGTAGATTAGCTCAATTTTGCTTGAATCGGCCGTCCCTTTCCAGCCCGCCGCCGCAATCCGCGCCCCGACCTAGCTCGCGACTCCTCTCCGATTCCTCCTCCCGAGCACCTCTAGCTCCCTCTACCTCCCCATAGCACTCACTGGTGCCCTCTTTCTCTCCAGGCCCCTACCGTCGATGACCACCTCGCGCCGCCGCGGGTTCGTCGTCGTCGTGCCGCTCCGGCCACCTTCCGCCCTCTCCGACCTCTCCGGCGTGCTCCAGGTACCCTGCTGATCCTCTTGCTTCCCCTATTTAGCCCCCAACAGCACCCGTGTGCCATCGCCTCTTTCCACCTCCACGGCCGGCCGCCGCGTCCCATTGCCGCGCCACCTCGGTGCATCTCCGGCCACCCCGCGACCACCCCTAGCTCCCTTAGCACCCTAGCAACCCATTTTGGCCATCGTGGTCGCCTCCGCGCCACTCCTTCGCCGGCGATTGGCCGGAGGAACTCGAGTCCGGCACTGCGCTGTTGTCGGACGCATGTTTTGAGCTGGCTTCATCATGGGCCGTCCATTGCCGGATCACCGGCCCCGAGTGTGCCACGTCGGGTCTATTTAGGAAAAGTCCAGAATCGGTTAAGTTCAAACTGATATGGTTAAGGTACTTTCAAAATTCATAACTAATTCATATAAAATCCATTTTAGGTGTTTCAAATTTTGTTAGCTTTATTATGAACTGAACTTTAGTGTAAAAATGTTTAGAAGATTAGTTCGGCCACAGAAATATGATTTCAAAATTGGTTTAGAAATGTACTTGAAACTGTTAATTTAAAATTTGAATAACTTATAAATTGCATAAGTTTGTCTAGGTAGATCCTTTTTGCGTGAATCCAAATTTGTTGGCTTCCTCTATTAATGAACTAAGTGATAGCATAGGTTTTGTTCATGTTACTGTTTTTAAAAATCATAAGGATCATATTTTAGTTTAATACCCTAAACAATTTAGACAAATCATAACTCTTTCAATATAACTCCAAATGACCTGAAATTTTATATGGCTTATCACTATACCAGTAGGTAGCTACCATAAAAGTTTCAGCTTCAAAATCTTTCTAGAAAATATTTTTGCTACAGTACCTAATTATGGCCGAAAATAGGTTTTTAGGGGATATCTTTTGCACCACAAATCCAAATTAGGTTTTTCCAGTTTCTATGTCTAGGTTTATTCCTATTTTACCTTGTGTATAAATTTTGTGTCATTTGGATGCTTTTTGCTCAATATTTGTGATTAGGGTTTATTGCCTTATTTGCTTTTCGTCGTGTTATTTGCTTATGCGATTAGGCGACGAAGAGTGGGTTGAGCCTGAGAGCGATCCTCAGCAACTTCTTGAGCAACCGCAGCCAGGCAAGTAGTTTGATCATATCCACTCAATCCCATTACTTTTAAAATCTAATACTTTATCTTACTTGTATGTATGCATGCTTTTGTGTCAATGATTAATTTTGCCGAATAGAGGTAGCTAAGCCTATTGCATTGTTTCCCTTAAATTGTTCACCCCTGCCACAACCTTAGGAATATTATCCTCACCGGTGAATTAGAGCCCGGTGAATGATTTAGGGCCTTTTATTTCTCTTTACGATATGATGCTTAGCAATGCTTAGTATCGGTAGTATTGGACGATCATCGACTTAGTCGGTGATCTTGATCACACAAATGCTATTATTATTCCATTATGTCCAACCCTTGTGTTTTACCAATTTGCAAATCAAAAACTGAAAACAAAAATTATATCTTGGCTTGGGCACAATGGTATGTTGGTGTGATCTGTTGGGTGTGATTGGAATGGTGCCTAAGTCCCTAAGGACCGAGTTACTTGTGCCATTGATCTAAGCAATTATTGCGTGCTAACCACACTAGAGGGATATGGGACCTCTCTTGACTAAGTACTTTGGAGGGTGTTAATTAATGAGTCGCGTGGTGGGTTGCATATGGGATATATGCAACATGGACATGTTTGTGGGGAGTGGAGCGCCCGCCGAGGCCGGTGTCTCCTACTCCACGTATGGGTCCTTGTGATCCATATTTCGTCGGCAGATCACTAAGGGTTAACCCCCATACGTGCGGCTCTTGATTAGCTCAATCCATTGGAAATGTCTCGTAGGACTTAGCCGTGCCGGCATACCAAAGGAAGTATGCTTAATAGCTTGGCAAAAAGGCGGTCCGAAGTGTGGGTACATTGGTACACCCCTGCAGGGTTAAAACTATTCGAATAGCCTCGTCCTAGGTTATGGACATGCTTGGTAAGGTCGTGCAAGAACTAGACTACAACCTTTTAAAAACTTAAACTTGACATGGGTGGTATGAAGGGGTACTTCATGCTATTGTTGTGGTGACTATGGGTTAGTCACTTCTAGGTTGGTGTTGTTCTCTATCTATTGTTATTATTGTTTCTTTTTATTTGAACAATAAAAGTTAATTGCAAACTTGCTTTGAATCTATTACATTATTGCAAATGAAAACTTGCTTTATGTGAAAATAAGTCCGAGCCTCATCCACTTAAATAAAGCTTGCATGTAGTTAATTATAGTTCATTATCTCACACGTCAGTCTTGCAGTACAAAAACAATTTTTGTACTCATCCGCTTTGCTTAATATTAATTGTTGCGAGGGAAGAAGGTGCGCCCAAGGGCCTCACTTTTGTGAGTCTGTGTTGCGGTGCTGTTTGGGACGATTAGCTTGGCGGTCCGGTTGGTTGCCTTGTGGGTAAAGGTACACCGATTGGCTTTTGTTTATCGCCATCTTATGGCCATTTTGCTTCCGATGTTTAAATTAGTTACTTATGTGTTATTTGGCCGGTCGGCCTCTCTTTTGTAATAACCCTCTTTATATTATCTATGTCTTTCAGTTGTTGCTTTTGCTTCGGCTCTATGTGTATGAATGGAATTGATGCATGATTTTGTAACGGGGTGTGTATACTGCAATTCTGGGAAGTATACATATCTCGATGCTTGGTTTATTTGATTTGTACTGTTAGGACCAAGTGGATGGTTAAACAGTACAAGCCGAATAAACCGAGGTCCTCACACAACCTATTGGTCATAATTATCCTCGCAAAACATATGGAAAGAACCTTAGGGGCTTTGGTGAATCCTGGTTTAAGAAGTACGATTGGTTGGAATATAGTGTGGAAAAAGATGCGGTATATTGTTTTTATTGCTTTCTTTTTAAGCAACAACATTTACATGAACAATTTGGTCATGATGTCTTCACCAAAATAGGATATAACAATTGGAAAAATCAATACAAAACATATAGCGATCATGTTGGTGGGGTTACTAGTGTTCACAATAATGCAAGGAAATCATGTGATGATTTTAAGAATCAAAGGAGTAGTGTGTCACATAAGGTGGTTACTTATAGCAAGGATGCAGAAATGAAATATGAAACTCGTGTGACTGCATATTTGGATTGCGCAAGTTTTCTCCTAATGCAAGGTCATTCATTTCGTGGGCACAACGAATCTTCTTCGTCATTAAACAAAGGCAATTTTCTAGAGATGGTTGATTGGTACAAAGAAATCAAGGAGGAAGTGAGGCTTGCATTTGATGAGCTATGTCCTGTAACTGCCCACATGACTTGCCCAAAGATTCAAAAGCAACTTGCAAAATGCTGTGCACAGGAGGTCACCAAAGTGATAAAGGATGAGATTGGGGATAGTCTTTTCTCCATTCTTATTGATGAATCTCGTGATATATCTATCAAAGAGCAAATGGCCGTGATTGTGAGATTAGTAATTGATTATATGTTCTATCATTTTTTAAAAAGTTTCTATTGTTCTACTCAATAAATTTATCATTTGTCCTGTAGGTTTGTGAACAACAAAGGAAAGGTTATGGAAAGATTTTTGGGTCTCCAACATGTTACAGAGGTAACATCAGATGCATTGAAGAGAGCATTGGTTGGGATGCTTGGTAGGCATGGTTTACTTATTGCTAGACTACGAGGGCAGGGGTATGATGGAGCTTCAAATATAAGAGGTGAATTCAACGGCCTGCAAAAACAGATTCGTGATGAGAATCCACATGCTTTCTATGTCTTGCTTTGCTCACCAATTACAATTGGTAATCGTTGCTGTCACAAGTAGTTGCTCTTCTATCCATGATTTCTTCGACTATGCGAATTTAATTGTGACCACCACTAGTGCATCTTGCAAGAGAAACATTTTGGGTAAGTTGGAAAGTGGGCAGATTTTTTCCGGAAGAGGGAAGCATCAAGAAACTAGCTTGGCCAGACCTGGAGATACTAGATGGGGCTCTCATTATGCAACCTTACTCCGTATTGAGTCAATGTGGGATGCAGTGACAACTGTGCTAGGCCTTGTGCATGAAGATGGGCGTAATCCATCTAAGGCAGCAGGTTTGTTGCATATAATGGAGAGCTTTAACTTTGTGTTCATTTTGAAGATGATGTTGAAAGTGTTTCGTATTACAAATGAGTTATCTCTTGTTTTGCAAAGGAAGGATCAAAACATTGTCCAGGCCATGTCTTTGCTTATTGATGTTAAAGCACGTTTGATTAACTTGAGGAACCATGGTTGGGAGCCATTATTTGGAGAAGTCAAAACATTTTGTGATGCAAATAAGATTCTGATACCAAATATGGATGAAGCGATACCAAGATGGGGCCGATCAAGGCGTAATGGGATAACAGTCACTCAAGACCATCATTATCGTGTTGATACCTTCTTTACTGCTATTGATGCTATTACCACAGAGATGGACCATCACTTCAATGAGGTATCTTCGGAGCTGCTTGTATGTTTTTCTTGTCTTGATCCAAGAGATTCCTTCTCTAAGTTCGATTTGGATAAGATTGCTCGACTAGCGGAGATCTATGATAAAGATTTCTCCATCGCTGATCGTGCGACTATAAAGGATCAGCTTGAAACCTTTATTCTTCATGTGCGAAGAGTTGATGATTTTATTGTTTGTCATGATCTTAGAAGTCTGGCCGTGAAGATGATCGAAACTGAAAGACATATTGTATTTCCATTGGTTTACCGTCTCATGGAGTTAGCATTGCTACTACCGGTGGCAACAGCATCGGTTGAAATAGTCTTTTCGGCTATGAATATTATCAAGACCGATTTGCGCAATAAGATATCAAATGATTGGCTTAATGACTTGATGGTGCGCTATGTTGAACGAGAGATATTCAAAGGACTTGATCGGGATAGAATCAAGAAACGGTTTCAAGGCATGAAATCTCGTAGGATGAAAATGCCTCGTTCTCCTAGACGCAATTAGTGCTTTAGTGGTGTGTATTTTGACTTCTATTTCTTTTCTATCTTTCATGATTTATTATCAATTAATTGTAACACTACTAAATACTAATCATTCTCTTTTTGATAGGTTGTTTATTTCATGTCTTATATTTTGTTCAAACTATTATGTTCGATGACTTGGTGGCAAATTGTTGAGTAAGCTTCATTTGTAAGGTATTTTTCTATGTCGTACATCCATCTTCACATGTTCGCATGCGAATTGTAGTTGTTGATTCTATTTAGTGTCATATACTCATATTACTGCGATTACAATATAGGTTGTTTATGGATTTTTTTGGTTTTGGATAATCCCCTTTGATCAAGGTTTGTGATTCTTGCCCTACCTAATATTTAGTCCTAGGTCCGCCCCTACTACGGGACAAGCACAACAAGCAACCGGCCAATGCAGGAACACAAGCGTGCATGCAGGAGCTTGGCGCATGTGCAAGCAATCGGCATAGCGCAAGGAAAAACATGCAAGTGCAAGAAGTAGTGATGCAGGCGTTGGCAAGAGGGCAGGCGGCGGCTGGTATTTTCCTTGGCGCAGGGCAAGGTGTGGCAAGCAGCTAGTGTTCGGTCTTTCCTCCCCTTCCTCCTTTTATGCCACTAGGAATCTAGCCCACACCAACTCGGGTTGGGCCTTTGACCGGCGGCCCACAACCCCCTTTAAACTTCTTTTTTTTCTGAAAAAAATCATTACCTTTTTCTAGTTCCTCGGTTACTTATTTAGTTAAACAGGATATTACATTCCACTCCCCTTAAACAGAATTCGACCACGAATTCTACATGTCAATCTATTCGCAACAACACCAACTAAGATTAAACAACATATAACACGTACCCGACGTGAACAACTCCGGGTAATGCCCGCACATGCGAGACTCCAACTCCTAATTTGCTAACTTCCAAAAATCCCTGCAACTTCCAGAAATAACCCTATGTACCTTGGACCAACCTTCTTTTTGGTACCAAATCAAACAACCTG
This sequence comes from Ampelocalamus luodianensis, assembly GCA_036346255.1. Lineage (NCBI taxonomy): Eukaryota > Viridiplantae > Streptophyta > Magnoliopsida > Poales > Poaceae > Ampelocalamus > Ampelocalamus luodianensis. Next base: position 18,905,028 of record CM070637.1, read on the forward strand.
CACATAACACACAGAACTCTTATTTCATCTCCTAATCGATCTCTTCATCTTAACAAGGAGCACCTCCTTTAACCAGGGGCGCATCACAGAACTCGTTTTAAACAAACTCTTTTGCAAACAGAATCCAACATGAAAATAAAGGATTCTCATCGCAGTCACGCATTACCAACTCCCCCACCAAAAGAGTCAAATCCAAAATTGAAGATTCATCACAAAAACATTTTCACTCTCCAAGTAGGCAGTTTGCAAATAAACACCACGTAAGCCAAAGAACAAATAACTCGAATGCCCAAATCAAACATTTCCTTTTTTTTGAGCTAGAAAGAACTGCACATGCCAACATAAAGCCAACTCTAATTGTAAATGACCTTTGCCATAAACACATAGCTCAAACAAGAATCAAGAGAGCATTTCATAACCTAAGAAAACATTCTTTTCTCAATCCCTTCTTTTAAGAATTTAACTTCCCTTTATCTGTGGGATTCCAAATCATCGCATAATACACTAACTCATTTATCTTAAATTGGCAACCTCAACGCTACGCTCAAACCAAATACATCATCCACATCTTTGTAGAGAGACTCTATTGACCCCACAATAACATACTCTAACCAACTCCTCTACCAACGGAATTACTTTGATAAATAATTTCCAATGCACCTCAACATGAATATCACCCATAATCACATCACCCCAATCTGTTAAGGATAATCAACCTGAAATTCACATCACACACTCCCGTTCACTACATCAAAAAGGTTCTATCAATGATCGCCACACTATTCGGAATCCACTTTTGTTCTACTACTTCTACACATAATCATTGGGCAACCAAGGTTCTAGCATAAAACGCAAGCCCAATTTCAACAGCCAAGATTCCTACAATAATATTTCGGTGTAGCTCATAGGGAAACTCTAAAATCCGGTGACTGAAATTCCCACAATCCAAACATACTCAATCATTAACATCAACATGTAAATATATTCTCGTCCAAATTATCTTTATAAAGATTCTAACTCCTAGAGGGTTACTCATTGAAGCCAAGTCAAACCTAACAATAACTCAACAATCCCTGCTATCCCATTAATTGCCATAATGATTAGATTAATTCACTAATCCTACTCGCATTAAACTACACCGTCATATTTCATCTACACAACCTTGCAAATTACCCAATTGCGATACTCTAATAAATTGGTCAAGATGCCCATACTTCTGATGATTCTAATGTTCGACCAAAATGAACAAAAGATCTTGAAACACAAATCACTATAGGTACTACTAGTTGCAACAATCTTATCAGTTTAGCTCTAAAGACAAACATCCCATTTAAATCAAATTCTCTCCAAGAATTATATCATCAAATCAATTCATGCTCCAACACACCTCAAATAACTTGCACCTAAAGCCACACAAAATCACTTATTTGACCATCACTATCCAGTTGTCACTATACATCCTAAAAGACTTTGCAACACAAATCGGTTAATCCTTTCTCAAAAGAAGAGGTAAATAAATAGAGACAAATTTCAACACACAGAAAAACGATACCACTCGCAGTAAGCACAAGACCAAAGGAAAGATTGAAATAGCAATAATCTCGAAGAAAACAAAAGACGAGACCACAATTGAGGGCACTTGTCCCACAAGAAGAAAATTTCAAACATCAACGAATAAGAATAAAACATTGCTATTGAAACTCAAGAAACTCTTAAGCGGCAATGACAGAAAAGTTAAATGCACTTTAATAAATTACAAGTTACAAAACTTAACTCCAACCTCAAATACTTCTATTACACTCTTTTCTTTAATAAAGAAAATAATTTTCTTTGATTACAGCATCACTTTGCCAACGCAAACAAGAAAAGCTCTTAATACCAAACCACAAGAATCACTTAAGAACCAATAAATTTTTCCAACAAGTCACTTGCTCAAACTAATTTCAGTCACTACATAAATCATGAACTCCAAAAGTTCATGAATGTAAAATTCCAAACATTTCATTTAGCTGATATTACGAAAGGTGATCAAATTACTTTTTCTCTAAAAGAATTATCACCACTCCCACAAGTCACAATCCCTTGTAGACAATCTTACTAACATCCAAAATAATACACTCTTAACAAGAACCGTCATAGACTATTCTTCCATTATAAAACCCCCCAAAAGCTCACAAAATTGTTCCATACTACTTTATCATCCCATCCGCAAATTGAGTATAACAAAATATTACAATCTCACTACAACAACCACTTTATTTTAGAGGGGATCTACTACACAATTTAAAAGGTTCTTCCAAAACCCTTTCTTCAAAGACATACTATTATCCGACAATTCAACCATCATGTAAATATATGTCACCTATTAAATCTCATCAGTTCATCTCTTAGTGATGCTCAACACCAAACTTCAATACACAATAATTACACCTAGCAAATACATATGATCACTATCCCAAAAAGATAACTCCAAGATTAATACCCACTAAGACAATAATCTAACTCCTTCTGAACTTAACCATCCCAAATGTCCAGATTAATCCTAACAAGACCAATTAACCCAATTTCTCCAAACAATTTAGCAATTTAAACGATCTTAATGATCAAACCAGTTCATCAATGTTCCACACCTCTTAATAACTCTATTGATTCCAATTAGGTATAGTCATATTCATAATCACAGTTCATCAAGAACTACTAGAAGACAACATCAACTTAATCGATTTCACTTCCAAAGATAATAGTTAAGATTAATTATGCACCACGCCATTGACCCAACTTGATACTCATACCATAAAAAAAATTGATTACAATCTCTGACTTAACCATACAGGACATTGCGAAAAGGTTTTGACGCTTTCTTTCATAAAAGAGAAGTATTAAACTTCATACTCAAATTACCCCCACAAGAAATACATGTAGCCAAAGCTTCCTTGCGTTTTAAGAACTTGCAAAAGAAAGCTTCAATTAACCAAAGTACCATGCGATTAAACGAGACATGTTTCCCAACAAGAAAAGTGGAACTCCTCAATAAAAGATCAACCTTGTAACCACGTTTACAAGCAGCAAAACAACTCGTCAGTCGGGAGAACAAATGATTGATTTATGGAACCAATAAAGACCAAATGAAGCCCATCAACTGCATTGTAACCACTAACCCAAGAAAATTCATCAACCGTAATTGTAACAATAATATCCAATCCAAACTCAAATAAAACAATAACCTTCCCAAAAAAACCCATCCTCAACACCTAGAACTAGGTTACCCGAGGTAAATACTTAACTATTCCCATACCACGAACGGTGGCACAACCTGGCCATGCCCTTGGCCACAACCACGATCTCTACCTCTCAACATCAACTATCACCACACATAACAATGATATAATCAAATTATAAGCGTTTAAGATTATCTCATAACATAAATCATCAATACAACATAACGGAAGCATAAATACAATACTTGACCCATCCTATCCTACTATGTACCAATGTGTTAAGTTTTAAGTTAATTAACTATTAGCAAATTTTAGTTAATTTTACTAATCCTAAAGCAAATTTTAGCAAAATAAATTTATCTAAGTTGTTAACATATTTACCACGGACCTAAAGCCCGCTCTGATACCAACTATAACACCCCAACCGAACACTAAACCCGGAATACCACTAAACTACACTACCAATTTCAACATCAAATAACCTATAATTACAACAAGCATATCAACAATAAAACCCATCAACGGGTCACAATAACATAAGAATAAAGATATGATAATCATAGACAATTTATTCCAAGGTAATAAACCAAGATTAACACAAATCAATCGATTAAGTCTATTGAATGAATAATCAGCCCTAACTTATCATCTAAGGTTATTCAATACCATCATATCCTAAATGTAAATCATCATGGTATAATAAAAATTTATCATATCCAAGACTCAGCAAATACATAATAAAACCATAAACAACTGTTTATCAACCATAATTAAGGCTATCATCATCATCATCTATCTATTTAATGTCATTCTCATACTCAAATAAACAAGTCATATTCCATATAGGTAAAGTTGCATAATTTAACAATTTACTTATATATGTGAATGCACCATCATGCTCATGCTCATATGTATCTCATCAACTGATACCGGTATAGCGGAGTGTTCACCCGTCGATGAACCACTCTATCCTTCACTCCCGTGAAGTCCCTACCGAAGTAGGATTTTATCTAAAGCACTCTAAACTAGTCATGTATCTTTCTCACCGACCTCACCGGAATAGTTACATGACTTTCTCATCGACCTGGCTCGTGCAACTCCTATCATGATGAATATAAATGATACATCTTTAATTATTCATCAACATAATCCATCACATTAAGTCAATATCTCATTATTATTAACTCAATTTCATAATCTCATTCACTCAATGTCATCAATGACAATGGTGAACAACCCGTTGTTCACTACTCTACTATGTACTTACCTCTTAGACCTTCGAAGCCGGATGACGAAATTGTGGCACGGCGCATGTGGCCACAGTCTCTGAACAAGCAAGTAGTAACACACACTAAAAAATATCATCAAAAGCACATCATCACAGCACTAACCCATCGCACTAATCGACCTCGCATGTTTACACCAAACCGGCTAAATTAACCCAAATCTACTGGACGCACTACCCGTTGTCCCAATAGTAAAACGCCTCTAACTTATCCATCTGAACTCCAAATTCAACCAACCAATACTTTCTGGAATCCTCACGAAACAACCTACATTTTCCTAGTTATGATGAAACTCTAATTCTACCGTTTCCTACCCCGTTTCTTTTCCCGAACACTGTTCTATCATCTTCTAGACAGCAGATTTACTATTTTCATAACTTATGTTCTACACAAGCAAAATTCATGTTCTTTGACTCTCTAGAATCCTTAGACAGTTATCTACTCTTTTCATATAGAGCAAGAACACTAATTATTGCATTTACTAATTTTAATATAAAAATTACCAAGATGCTGCCAAAAGACGACAACTCTCTAGATAGTAAGCTTAACAAATTCGTAACTCAAAAATTAATCGTCTGGTCGACAAGATTAAATATTCTATGGAAATATACCAAAATTATCTACAATTAACTAGTAGATAATATCCTCAAATTATGCCCACACGATACCCGAAATAATAGTATAACAAAGCAGCAGACTAAACCAGTGTACTGTTCGATTTTTCTCCGACTAGAAACATGCTAATTCTTTATTCTAATATTGATTTAAAACTCTAGATAAAATAAACAACAGATGTGAAAATTTAATCGTTACCCCGAAGACTGCGACAAGGATCACCGATCTCCCCGCGAAAACCCCCTCTCTTCTTTCTTCATGCTCTTTTCCTTCTCCTCCTTGCTTCCTTCTCTTTAGTCAGCAGTTGGCACAGAAAATCCTAGGAGCACCTCACGCCACAGCATTCAGCCCTCTCCTTAATCTCTCCCTCTCTCTAGCATGTATGCACACATGCACCTACATACAGGGCTTGCAGGTAGTAAAAAAAAGGGAAATTTTGATAAATACCACTGCTAAGTGTTCGTATCAGAGAATTGTCATCGCTCATTTCGATATTAGAAAGATGCCATTGCAAACATCTTTTTCTCATAGAAATGCCACTGATCTACATATTTCACAAATATCGACGTTATTGCCCCCGTCTTCTTCGATTGCCATGTCACCATCGCTTCTTCTTCAACACACTGCCACCTTCGCCCTAGCTGTAGTCAGCTGCCTCCACCATCGCCCCTGTAGCCGCCTCCGTCGCCACCTTCGTAGCCGCCGCCGTAACCGTAGCCGCGGTCGCTCAAGTTGGGGACGCACACATTCGCACGAGCTCAAGTTGGGGACGCACACACCGGGGCCGATGACGAACTCGACACCTTCGCCACCGCCCCCGTAGCCAGCTCCGCCGCCACCTCCGTAGCCGCCGCCGCCGCCGCCGTAGCTGCGGTCACTCGCGCCGCCATACCCACCTCCATGGTCGCCTCTGCTGGGGCGGGAGCCGCTGATGAGCAGGGCGCCGCCGGGGCCGATGACGAACTTGATGGATTCGCCCTCGTTGAGGCTGCGGATGCCGTCGGACTTGGAGGACTGGTGCACGAAGAGGTCCTCGCCGCCGTCCTTGGGGAGACGAAGCCGAACCCCTTGGTGGTGTTGAACCACTTCACCGTCCCCTTCACCCTCTGACATCTTGCCAGCGGCAGCGGGGGTGACACCATGAGCGGCGGCGGGGACGACACCATGAGCGGCGGCGGGGACGACACCATGAGGGGAGAAAAGGGCGAGGGTGCAGGGGGGCTGGGAGGGGGATACGAGGAGGGATGTGGCGAGCGCGGAGACGGTGGCGGTGCGGAGGAGGATGAGCGCGAAACTGTCGATGGAAGCGAGGGGGGCCCTGGAGGTGGAGCTGAAGAGGGAGACGGCGGTGTGGATGGAGGGGAGAGAAGAGGGCGAGGGTGCAGGGGGCCGGGAGGGGGAGACGAGGAGGGATGCAGCGAGCGCGGAGACAGCGACGGTGCGGAGGAGGGTGAGCGCGGAGCCGTCGATGGAAGCGAGGGGAACCCCGGAGGCGGAGCTGAAGAGGGAGACAACGGCGTGGATGGAGGGGAGATGCGGCGTTAGCTCTAAAAATGGGGAGATGCGGCATGGAGCAGTGTGAGGAGTGAGGAAGGAGAAGGTAGGGGTAATTTAGTCCAATACTAATAGAATACGTATATCAATGGCATTTGTATGATGTTCTAAGCTTTGCAATGGCATCTTTCGAATATCGAAATGAGCGATGACAATTCTCTGATACAAACACTTAACAGTGGTATTTATCAAAATTTCCCTAAAAAAAGTCTAAGGGACAGGGCAACGTAGGAGCGCAGAGCTACGGGACAAGCACAGCAAGCAACCGGCCAATGCAGGAACACAAGCGTGCATGCAGGAACTTGGCGCATGTGCAAGCAATCGGCATAGCGCAAGGAAAATCATCCAGGCGCAAGAAGTAGTGATTCAGGCGTTGGCAGGACGGCAGGCGGCTGCTGGTATTTTCCTTGGCGCAGGGCAAGGTGCAGCAAGCAGCTAGGGTTCGGTCTTTCTTCCCCTTCCTCCTTTTATGCCACTAGGAATCTGGCCCACACCAACTCAGGTTGGGCCTTGGGTCGGTGACCCACAACCCCCTTTAAGCTTCTTTTTTTCTGAAAAAAAAAATCATTTCCCTTTTCTAGTTCCTCAGTTACTTATTTAGTTAAACAGGATATTACAATTGAGTTGTAACTCTAATTGTAAACAACCTACCATAAGGTATAACAGAGCTTTCTACTAGTCATGAGAGGTTGTAGAGGAATCTTTTGTTATCTATAAATAGGGCATGAAGATGTATCCAAAGTAGGCTTCAATGTTCATAAATAAACACATGCATTTCCACCCCGTAAAATTGAGAATTATCTGAGACAATTATCTAAGATTGAGAATTATCTGAGACAATTATCTAAGATTGAGAATTATCTGAGACAATTATCTGAGAGTTCTTGTCTCCATCGTTCTTATGGTTGCTTCAGTGATTGCTAGAACATTAGAACACATTTACTCCCCATAAGTGAGTAGACAAAGAATCGAAGCGTGTGCTTAGATGAATCGTGTCACAGGTTGCTGTAATAGAGATGGCGGTTAACGATGTCATTCACCATGTTGCACAATCTAGTTATCTCCAATTCTACGCCATGAAAATCAGACAACAATCCCCCACATCAATGAGTATGGTTGCTGTCTACAAACCAAACGAACTTTCTTCACGACCAGCACAAATTTGGTTCCCAGAAAGGAAAAACCAGAGAAACCAAACAGTTAATCCAAGGAGTTTTTAACCTCAAGAGCTAACTGTACAGTGAAATAACAATCATATGTATTATGTATAAACACTACCACCGAAAGTGTGCTGGAAGGTGATTCGCTTTCACCACTCAATAACATCTCAGATAGCTCCGAATATATTTATTTCCCTATAGATCGTGACATGGTTCAGGTATCTCTAACTTGACTCTGATGCAGGGCTGTCGGCCCACTATTTCTTGTCATCGCCTCCAAACTCTGTAGAATTCCCATTCCAGAAAACATTTCTGTCATCAGATGGACCTTGATCTTCGCTCCTCAAAGTGTGAATATTACCACCGAATTGTCGGGGTCGCCTTCGCAAGGTGTTTCCAGAGCTATCAGTGGCTGCTTGTTGGCTCCCGTTACCGGGTAGTGATCGGCGTTCAGAAGCGGTCTCCATTGCAGGACGATTCCAGGGACCAGAGCTTGGTCCTGTATCGCAGGAATGTAAACATCATTGCACCGGTTAGAAATGACAGGACTGCTAAAAATAAAAATAAAAAGGGATACTACAGTACAATTATACAGTTCAAATAGACCAAGGGAACATAGCAGAAGAGATTAACGGGACTAGAAAGAAATAAGAAAACATACTGTGCTGCTGCCAGCCTTCATTTGCCAGTTGCTCGTGATTTGATGAAGTGGGATTTCCTCTTAAGTAGGACAATGGATTCACGTATGACAGGGCTGTTCTCAGATAACCAAAATATTCCCAACCACTTGAAATGTTTGCATCTATATTGTGGTCCACATCATTAGATGATGATGACCATTGGCGCCTTGCCACTTTAACAGATTGACGATGTGGAACAACAACAAGAGCCTGGCGGGTTTCAATACCCAGCTCACACAACGTAGTTTCCATATCTAAATAAGAATTTGACAATCAGTTCGATGCCAACATAGTCCAAATATAAAGTACAATGGAGTAACCACAAATGCAGGAAATATTGTAGTTAGAAGTGATTATGATGTGAAATCAAAATAGAGATTAAAAAAAGGTAGCCAAGATGTAATGCAATTTCAACACAACTGAAACACAATGTGACCATACGGTCCATACCTGAAACGCCATATTCAAATTGTCCCATGATCCAAGACGAAGTATAAAAGTAGAACATATTTTCAAATTTACATCATTGCAGCCAATGAACTTGGCAGATTCACATGCAGAATTTTCTTTTTAAAATCCATATCAAAATATTACCTACTTGCGAGAACCTATCACAAACTGATTGAATAAAATGAAAGGCTTACTTTATACTCTCCTTTCCAAATAGATGGTGTTTTAGAATGTGAGCAGTCGAACTTTTAGCAAATCAATGGTGAACACTCGCTTTGCCTATATGGTGGAAGTCCTGGTAATTCATTGTCCTTTCCATCTAGAGGTAGATAAGGAAAATATGTCCTTTCCATCTAGAGGAGGCACGCGACGACCCAGCGACGCCAACGGCGAGGAGGCGGAGCGACAGGGGGGAGATGAGTCGATGAGATGACTCTGGACCGCACGAGGACTTAAGATGACTCTATAATTGTACCAACAATGAAACATTCAAAATGCCCAAACAACGAAATTAAAGAATGAACAAACACAATTGCATGACCAATAACTACTTAAACAATCCCATCATACATGAAATAGGGGTAGAAATGAAACATCAAACCAATAGAAGCTAGGACGAGCTCCGGCCGTAGCTGGTTCGCAACGCACCCCCGCTCGCTCCTCATGACGAGCTCCACCTCCGCCGAGCTGAGCAGCTGCCGCAGCACGCGGGAGCCTTGACGCAGCACGCGGGAGCCTTGCCCCAGCGCGTCCCACCTCGACTTGGCTATAATATATAAGAACTGCACCAAAATATTTTGCCTCCTGCGTACGCATTCAAAATTTTTTGAACTCCCATGCTGCAAATCACAAATGATTTCAGACAAAAACCGTCTGTGATGACATATCACAGACCGGTTTTGATACGAACCGTCTATGATAAGTATCTCATCATAGATGGTTTGTATTAAAAACCGTCTGTGATTTGGAATTTTTCTTACTCTGTGATTTTATCATGATTTAGAATTTTCTTACTCTCTGATTTTACTATGGCTTAGAATTTTTCGTACTCTCTGATTTTACCATAGCACTCATTCCACATCCAGAATCTAGATGCACTCTAGTAGTTCCATAGCACAATAGATTGATTCCCAGAACCCTACTTTATTTTAGGATACCATGTAGAATTTTTAGTAGGTCTGTGCTACAAGTTGGAAAAACTAAGATGTATCAGTAATTCCTGTATTCAATTAACCAAAATTACCATAAGGAATTAAACAAACAGAATCAAACATGTGCATAGCTTCATAATACTGAATAAAACATCTGATGTAGCCATTATTATAGAAAGGTTTTTGCCCTATCACTTTAAGGATTGCATATTGTGGGGAACTTCTATCCACCTCTTCATCTGGAAGGCCATAAGTCCTCTCTTTATAAGTCATGTGGTTCCATCCAAATTTTCGCATCAACCAACAGGACCAACGATTATCTATGCACTTAAGCATACAACAGCAGATTATAACAGATATCTCATTTTTCAGGGTTCCACCTTGAGCTTTAGGGTGGAGCTAATAACGTATGATGTCCCAAACCAATTTCAGCTTTTTGTCCCACTAGAATAGGAAGCTTGCTTTGTGGAACATGCAATGCAAGAGAACTCACAAACTTGACCATATCTGTAAGTGTGGAACAACCAACATCCTGAACCAATTTCAAGTTTTTTTTGTCCCACTGGTAGTAGGAAGCATGTTTTGTGCAACACGCCAACACGCAAACATACTTCACTCTTTATACAGAAGCACAACTGTCTTTATCCCATCTACATCAATTCTCAGCAATTTAGGTTTCAATCAAGAAACCATCTCCATAGTCAATACATTCCAATCGATCAAGCAACATTATTACTTATTTGAAGCTAATCAACATCTCAAGAAGTAGAACCAGCCCTCGCCGATGCAAAAAGAAGACTAAAAGTAATTCCTTTAAGTACAGAATTGCATGGGATTAGTCTCTTGTCAAGAACTCAAGATGCAAGGGAAAAAACAACACTTTATGCCTATGCCTTCATTATAAATGTCCATAGGACCAACAAGCTCTGTGTAAAGAATTAAGATAAAAAAAATCTATAGTACAAGGTGAAGATTCGGTACCTTGTTCTGTGAATAATTTTCTTGGATAAAGCATAGCAAGATCATATGATCCAACCTCAATAGCTTGGTTTTCATCAACAAAATTCTTCACCTTCCTTAAAACATCTTCTTTAGTCAGTTTAATTTGCACACTAGGTCCATTGGGCATACGAATGACCAGCTGGACATCATCTGACCTCATAGAATTTGAGGTCAATTCAATAGGGGCGCTAGCAGTTGTTCCTTTATCTTGTTCTACAGGCAACTGCAAAGAAACACCTCTACTAGTGGTAGTGCTAGGAGCTGACTCTGAAGGAACTGTAGTGCAACTTTCGTCCACTTTATTCTTTCTTTTTGGTGATGGCGTACTGCCTGTTTGATTTGGATTTGTGTAACTGTCCGTAGAGCTCCTTGAACAATCAGGCAAAGCACTTTTAACTTGGGTACTTGCTGAATTTGACTTTTCCTCAACAATTCTATTGTCTGGACCTGAATCTGATTTTGAGCCTTCTTTTTCACTTATCTTGAGAACTTCCTGGTGCAGATGCAAGCAATGAGTAATCCCTTTTCTTTCTAATGCACCCCACTGAACAAAACTTCCATTTAATGTAAAGATCACAGACTATGCACATGGGGAAAAAACTTACATCATGGATTGTGCTACTAGGTGGTTGTGCTACCAAATCAGTAGAATTACCAGATCCACTGGCTCCAGAAGTCCCTGTGGATTGACTTGATGAATTAGAAGGATTTTCTGAAGTAGATGAACCTCCTTGAGTAGGCAGTGTAATAGAAACGGTATTCACAGGTTTGGCCATTCTTGAAGCAAGTGATGATGTTAACAAGGTTGCTGCTGTCTCCTACAAAGATCCACAATTGCTCGTATTTAGAAGAGCTAGAGAGCAAGTGAGAAAGTGTGAAGAACATCCTAAACAGTTCATATGGTAACAACTAACAAGTAACAAAATTGTAGAATTTCCTACAGAGAGAGACCACTGTTATTTTCTTTTCTCAAATATATGATCTTTCACTGGTAATTCAGTCAGAGAAAGTTAATAGCACCCATGTAAAGATCTCAAACATGCAAGAATATAATTTCACACTTTGATAATGGTTGTTGTTGAACAAGAAAATCCAAATCGGGCTCTTTGGAGTGATCACTCAGGAGTTCGACTGACTGTCACTAAAAGAGTCGCCTGATCTTCTTAGGTATTATAAATATTTGTAGAAAATATGATAGTACAGCATCAGAAAAGTAGATTGATTAACATACTTTATCTTGCCTATGGACATGAAAATTAATCCAACTATATATTTGCACATACAGTTTCATTTACAGTCATACGATTATAAAGCCAGATTATTTGGGATGTGAAAGATATGAAACATTACTGAATTTATGAACTCGATAATTGTTTGATCAAAACAAACAGACTGAAAGAGGCATCAATTAATACCCTTACAGATGCAATTATATTTTCTTGGTTCCAACCAGCGTTTTAAATAGGGTATTATAGCTGTGTTAAGCCGTTAATAACGCCAATATAGTGATCAGGGGGTAGCAGCTGCTGTAGTACTTTGTACAGTTGCCATGCCGTAGTGGTCTGCTACGGCCCACAATAGCCTGCTACGGCCGCTATAGCGTACAGTGCATAGGGGCACTTCAGTAAAAATGCTTTTCAAATTTTCATATGATCAATTTGTTCCATATTTTAGTCATCTTCCATGAACCCTTACCCCTAGACTACACAAGCGTAGTAACAAGTAATTCTTATACAAGAAAAATTATTTTATTTCGAGGTTTGCTGGTTAAGTTCAGATTCGTGTAAAACAAAAAAATGTACCTGAGCATGATGCACCCGCTATTTTGCCGCTATCTAATCCGCTATAAAAACACTTAGCTGTGCTATGCTTCCAATACATGCTTCGCTATTTAAAACACTGGTGCCAACACAGCTCAAGTAATCTAGGAATTCAGGCAATCATCACCACACTATAAATGTAATATCCTGTTTTAGTTGTGCCTTGCAAAGGAAGTAAGAGGAAGAGATCGAGGTTGAGATGACCTCGACGTGCGGGCCAGCGTCGTGCTGATCTCGAACTCGGTGTCCGCACCCTATAAGAGGAGGCCGGGGGGCGCCGCCTGTAGCCCAAGCCGCACTTGCCCTAGCTGCGCCATCGCCCGACCGCCGCCCTGCCATCTTCGCCATCGCCGGCGACATACTACATCGCTCACCATCGCCGCAGACGCCGCTGCCGCGTGCGGCGCCGCCGCTACCACTGCCGGGTGTTACCACTGCTTGGCGTGCTGCCCTAGCCTAGACCGAGGTTGAGATGACCTCGACGTGCGGGCCAGCGTCATGCTGATCTCGAATTCGACGTCAGCGCCCTATAAGAGGAGGCCGGGGGGCGCCGCCCGTAGCACGAGCCGCACTTGCCCTAGCTGCACCATCGCCCAGCTCGCCACCCCTGCCATCTTCTGCCACTGGCCGGGCGACCTACTGCGCTGCCGCCACCGCCGCAGAGACACTGCTGCCGTGCGGCGCCACCACTACCGTTGTTGGGTGTTACCACTGCTTGGCATGCTGCCCTAGCCTAATTATGCTATCGCCGCCATTATCGAGATGCACCGTGGCGTGCTTGTGCGTCTTCTTGCATGCTACTACTACCTACCGCCCTTTCTTTCTTGCACTGCACCTTTCTTTCTTTGTTAATGGGTTGTAACATCCCAAAAATTTGGTCTATTTTGAAGTTTTAAAAATAAAAATAACCATTTAAATTTTTTCTATTAAAGTTTCATGAATCGAAAACAATTTAATATGATTAATTTTCATGAATCGAAAACAATTTAATATGATTAATGTCAACATCAACTATTATCAAAATTATTTTATTTAGGTTCCTTGTGCTTGGATATATTTTCTAGAATTTTTCCGAATTCATTTGCTATTTTCTAATTGCTATTTGAATTTTCAGTATTTTCTAAAAAGGAAAAGTTAATAAAATCTCAAAAAAAGGTCTTTGGGCCGAAACCCTAAGCCTTCGACCCATCTTTCCGCCTCTAGCCCAACTCCTATGCAGCCCACTCCTCTCACTCTCCCCCCCCCCTGCGCTCCCCCGCGTTGGCCCACCCGTCAGCCGCAGCTGCATCATTTGCTACTCGATCCTACCCGAGCCGCACCCGCTGACTTGTGGACCCGCCTGGCCATGTCAGCATCGTCTTCGACGCGGACTCATCTTCTCCAAGTTCTTCGCAGGTGTGCTGCCGTCGTCTTCTTCGCGGACTCCTTGTCCCCACCCCTATTTAAGACCCCGAGGACCGTCGTTACGCGCTGCCTTCGAAACCCTAGCCGCCGCTACCGCTTCGTCGCGTAGCACCGTCGCCATCGTCTTCGTCTTCAGCGCCGGCTGAAGGACCCCGTCAACCTCACCATCGCTCCAGTGCTCCTCGTCGCTGTCAAACACCATCTTCGGGACTACTGCGTCACCCGCATCTCGGAGCAGCCCTCGTCTTCGGCGGAGGATCTCCCTAGAGTCGTCGCCGACGAGCCCGAACCTCTGCCTCCGCTTAAACCTCGTCGTCGGCCGCTGTAGAGGTCCCCAAGCACCGGTGAGCCCACCATTGAGTTCCTCATAACGCCCTCTTCGCGTTGCACCCCTTCACCGCCGGTGAAGAGCCGCCAATAGCCGACGACCATCGAGAACCGAGCGCCACCCGCCTCGTTGTCGTCCGTGTCAGCGCCAGCTCACCCGCCACCTCAGCGCCGCGTCACTTTCCTTGCTAGTGTGCAATCTAGTCGGTGCCACGTCAAGGCCCGCGTGGCAGATCGGGATTCAAAACCCTAAACCGGGTCGGGTTGACTTAGTACACATGAGCCGAGTCCCTAACTCGTGGGTCCCACCTGTCAGATTGATTTCTTTTCGACTGAAAATCCCTTGTTCACATCAGCTGACGCAATAATTGTTTTTCCTTTAGAAAAATAATTCCAGTAAATCCATAAATCTTGATTTTCATGATTTTATGTGATTTCAATCTTCCAAAAGCCATATCTTTTGCTTCCAAACTCCGATTGAGCCCATTCAAATTTCTAAATTCAAGCTCTATTTATTTGATATTTTTATGTAATTTTTGGTGTTTGTTTTATCTCTGTTTGGTATTTATTTGGTTTATTTGCCTTGTTTGCGAGTAGACGTTGATACTTCGGGGAATTTTGAGCAAAGAGACGTGCACAAAGATCAAGATCAATCCCAAGATTTATTTGAAGGCAAGTCGTGGTCCTTTGATCGTATTGAACCTATGATTTCAATAGTATATTATTTTATACAAACTGCTTTGGGATTAGTAATTACTTGTTGTCATTATGTCTCCAGTGATTATTTGAATGTCATGAATCATTTGTCACCTTAGCATGGATAATTATAGTTGGACATATTTATATCACTAACATGGGTGTCGTATAAATGCTTAGTTGTGCTTAGTTACGATGGTTCATCATCACGTGTCACAAAGATTGATCTTGACTTCATGAGATATGGAATCGTAGTGGTTAGTCACTCTTGTTAAAATTTGTGTACCATGACAGAGTATGTCATTGGTCTAGTTAAACAAAATGATTTTCGCTCGAGTGAGCGATTGGTGGATTTGAGGGTGTGGTTAGCACGTTGCGGGTTTGTGGTACTCACCTAAATAACTTGTTGAGGACTTAATCTTGTACGCCATTGAACTGGGCTTTAACCGTACAACCATGTCCTGTATGGGCAGGACCTAACCAACTAATTAGCAATGTCTTAAATCTTGTACTGTCTTGGAAGTGTGAGTTACGGGGAACGTACTCACAATGGCGCAAGAGGGGGGCCCTGTCTGGTCGGAAAGACATTCAGTGTTGAAACCATAGCGGGCGGAATTGGGTTAAGGAGCTTTGCAAAGATCTTGTGATAATCACTTAGTCGCACACCTTTAGAAATATGTCAGACGGACATTATAAGTTGATCTATCTCTTGTGGATCAAGCTGTACAACCTCTGCAGAGTGTAAAACTATTCGAATAGCCGTGTCCGCGGTTATAGACGTGCTCGGGGATTTCACACGAGAGCTAAAGTTTCTTTTAAAAAAATGTGTCGGAATGTGAATGGGAAGTTCACTTGATGAACATAATGTTCGTTTGGTGAATGGGTAATTCACTTGGTGGTTTGTGTTGCGAAGTGAATGGGAAGTTCACTGCTTGTTTCAAAAGAATTGTCTACTTATTGTATTTACTATTTTTTTCAATTACGCATTTCAATCTATTTATTGTATTTATCGTCAATGCTGCTTTATACAAAAGAATCATACAGCTAACCTTTGCTCAAGCCATGCATGAATACTATTTGCATACATTTCCCCACAACTTGTTGAGTACTTTATGTGCTCACAGCTTCAATGTCTGCGATTCAGTTGAAGAGTATCAAGCTGCTCAAGAGTTTTTCGCCCAGGAGTACCATGAAGGTTTTGCGTATTAGGATGCATTCTCCATTGGATTGCCTGTGGGCATGTTGATTGTGTTGGAGATATGCCCTAGAGGCAATCATATTGATGATGATATTTCGTTGTATCCATGATTTAATAAATGTTCCTTGAATATTGCCTTTGTGTTGATTAACAAGTATGTGACTTGTTTGTGAAACTCTTTACTTGTATGATTATTCTAAAGTTGTCCCTAGTCGGAGTTCATGTGAGGACACACGTGAATGATGGATTAGCACATGTATCGGTTGATGACCATGTTTCACAGGTCATAGACATGGAGATGTCAAACCAATAATGTGGACACATGTTTAGAACATGGGGTTGGACCGACCCAACATGAGACATAGCTTTTATACTTATGGTTCTCTCTACACAATGTGTACGCCTTGTCCTTAGACACGAGATTGTCGCATGTACTTGAGATGTGAATCGACCTACTTAGGGGCTATCAAACGCTACTCGTGAATCGGGTAGTTATAAAGGTAGCTTCGGGTTTGTCATGAAGCATCTTTGCGAGGCATGGTCGATCGAGATGGGATTTGCCCTCTCTACTTGAGAGATATCTCTGGGCCTCGAGTGATCGGATCCGAAATGCATGGCCATGCTACTTAAGGTTAAGAGTTAACCTAATAAGGGATTCGGATCACGGGATCGAGAAAGAGTGGTCGACTTGGAGCTCGACCAATATCGTGAGGCAAAGGGATTGGCATGTACATAACGTTGTGATGGTTCGTCCGATATGATCTTTACGTGTGTTTAGGAGTTGGCACGTCTTGCTAGAGGTCGCTACCAACTATTGACCAAGTATGTGTACTTGCGTCATGTCTAAACATACGTGAACCTATAGGTCACACACTTAGAAATGAAGCCTAGTCGGATTGGATCCGAATTAGATCGGCATTGAGTCCTAATGGGCCTCTATTCGTAGAAGCCCATTAGAAGGGCGTCTATAAAAGGAGGCGGCGCGGTTAAGGGTTGAGTTTTTCGTGACATCCCCAAACCACGCCGCCACCCTCCCACGCCCTAGTCGCCGCGCGGATCTAGTAGTCCAACGCGTCGCTTCTCCCGTGCGTGTGGATACCTTTGAAGGCGCCATCCGTGGCGTTGGGAAGAACCGCAAGAAAGGAGGCATGCGTGGGGCGCCACGACGAGGACGAGGAAGTAGTACGACTACTGCGCTCGACGTCTTGCATCAACTTAGTACAACTACATCGCCCGACGCGTTGCATCAACTTCCGCGCTGCGCGCGTCTAGTGGTAAGACCGTGATCTATAACTGCAGTGATCTTGGTTTACGGGTAGAATTTTTAATTTGCGCTAGTGTAGCCTACCCGTTTCCCTACAGATTGGCCATTTCAAGATTTTCGTTCCGCTGCAAGAGTTTATTTGTTTCTTTAGCCCTGCTTGGTCAGTTAAGTAAACGTTGACTATAAGGTCCAGTTATTATTATTTGTTACCTTGAGATCTTTTTAGTTAAATCGAATAAATGGATAGTATTTCATCACTGTTTGCTGTGTAAGCTAGCTACTGATCTAGGACTAGTTCAGAATACACAGAGGGTTCCTGAATCGTATTTTGGGCCCCGACATGGGGCCAAGGTGGTTATGTTGTTGCTAGCATTTGCTGCTACTTTTAAGTCATTTTTCCCTTCGAGTCCATCCAAGTCCGTGACACTATTCTTTAAGTTCGTCTAAGCCGTGCAAGTCCACAAATTCCTTGTCAATCAGCCGATTGCTTCCTAGTCCGCCACTCTTCTCTGCGCCGCTACAGATCATAGAAGTCATTATGATGTCGTCGCCCTAAGCTTCTAAGGCCGACGTGCTTCTTCTGCACTACGCCTCAGCTGCGCTTCTTGTGCACTGCGTCAGCGCCGTCTCGGACTTCTATCTGCACTGCCATGCTTCTATCCATTCCTCTTTAGCTTGATTTGACAACTCTCTCTATTCCTATCAGTTTCATCATCTTCTTCGTGTTGCCGCGGTCGACTTTGCTCCTGCTTGCTTTTGCTTTCTCAGGCCGTGCACCTTGTGCTTTATGGGCTGTCGCACGACCCCGGATGGGAGATCTTTTGATACTCGACATATTTTCCAAGAATTACACGCTACGACGACATTATCAAGACTCGGTATTTTGGATTTTCCCTATTGTAGTGTTAACCCTTTCAAATGCAATGTTATTGCATATGCCTTGCATTTGAGGGAGGTGTTAAGGGTATTTGTGGTATTCCACTCCTAGTCTACAGTTACTCTTGTGTCCTTGTACTATATATTGCCCCCTGGGCTATTGCAATACAACTAACTATTCACATTTGCACTCTCCAGCATGCATGTGGCTGTTGCTGCTGTCGTGAGTGCTGCCGAGGCAAGAGAGAAGCAAGGAGGCCGGGAAGGAAGAAGGAAAAGTGAAGAATGACGAGAAAGGAAAATTAGGGTTTCGTGATCCGATCGCCTCCGTCGTCCAATTTGGAGGGGTAACGATCTGGAAAACCTTTCCTACAATATTACATTGTCGTTTAATCAAAGTTTAGGGTAGATCGATAGTGGGAACTGGTGTTTTGGTTATGGCCTGTTTCGGTTCATTGTGCTGAGTTTTGCAATAGAGTTTTGGGGTATCTACGTCTTATTTCATAACTTTGCCATATTGTGAATATTGTGGGTTATTGTTTAACCGTTCCATAAATTAGAAGAACACTGGATTTGGTTAAGTGGTGTAAAAGTTATGGCTTCTGAAGCATTGCTGTCCAGAATTACAACGTCGTTTGTAATAGTCGTGTTGTTTGCCTTTTTACTTTCAGTAGATGGTCAAATTACATTATAGTCATAACTAGGAAAAGTTCTATATTTTTCTATAATTTCCAAATGTATTTTTCTATAATTTCCAAAAGTGGTAAGGTTTGCTACTTTTTATGTGATAAAAAAATAGATATAAAATTGCTAAACCTGTTGTTTATTAATGTTCTAGTTTGACCTTCAGGGTTAAAAATGAGGGTTTAGACAACTTAATCAGGGAATTTGCATAAATAGTTAAGTATAGCAAATTTTGTGTAGATTCCAAAAAAATATGATTGTTATGTTTGGATTCCAGAATTAGAAATTATGGTTGTTTGATCACCGGGAAAGCAGGTGAATTGTCCGGTGAAGAGTGGTTGATTATGTCGGGTTGCGCGTAGGAGCGATATTGATTTGTTTTATACTCTTCTACTGTTGTTGCATGTTTTTGAGGTGAGTATTGACTTTGTTCAGGGAGTGTTGCTTCTAGTTCGGTGCCTTCTTCGCATTGTTCCGATTTCCATAGTTAAACAGCAAGTGCATGGTAGAGCGGTAGACATCAGATTGTTTGTCATTTGTGTTTATTGATTAATTTTTCCATAATATATTTATGTTTTATTCATACTTATTATAATGTCACAATGATGATATGATAATAATGATGATATGACCACGATGATGACATGGTAATAATGGTGATATGATGATAATGAATCATGTTAATAGATAATAGAACAAATTTCATTCTTGCGCCATATTCATAATCATGTCATGAAAAAAGGAGACCAACCTCGGATGGCCATATGAAATCTACCATGGTGGTAAAACTCCACAGGAGTAGAGAGATCCCCGGTTCCTTATAGGATAGGCTGATGAAAGGGTGAACACAGACAGGTGTTCACTCAGTTATACCGGTATAAGCTATAGGATAAGTAAATGAGCATGTAGAGTAAAGGTGCACTGCATTGCATTAATGAAAAGAGGATGATGTTAATTGAATACATGAATGATGAGTGTACGTGTATCGTTCTATTATGCACTTGCTTAGTCTTGAACTCACCCTTTTTTTTTTTTTTGTTTCTAAGTGATCATTAAAGACAACATGCATAGAATCAGAGTAGCACCTACACATCACATGCTAACAATCACAAAGATATCATTATTTAGTTGCTACATTTAAACCTAGAGATTTGGTGCTTTCATATAAAGTTGATTCGTGGACATGGATTTCATTATTTTAATGATTGGAACATGAGTGCTTCAGTAATGGTTTATTTATTAGATTTAGTAACTAATCAATGTTCACGAGCGCATGGTTATGAGCATTTTCGGGCGCGTGGCCCCGAGCATTCTTGTATGTCCCAAATTGTATGAACATTCATCCTTATCTCATTTATCTTGTTATGCTTGTTGAAAGGTATTATCTCATTTATCTTGTTATGCTTGTTGAAAAGTAACCCGTTGTGGGTTTCTATCCATGCATAGGTTGCTAGAATTATTAGATAATTGTGGTTTACATTTAGAGTGAAAAATGTATAAGTGACATTGTGGACCTTAGTGTTGAGCTGGGGTGTTACAATAAATTTGTTCTCTGAAACTGATGATTTAGACACATAAGATTTCAATTTATCATGGCATATTAACTTGCTAGGCCCAAGTAGCACTAGAACTGTAGCGATAAGAGTGGTTACTCATTGAAGTTACGACAACTCTTTCGTGAAGCCACCAGAAAGAAAGAACACGTGTGACTGGAAAGTCATGTGGGAAGTTCCAGACTTGGGATACACAAAAACCACATATTGGACAAGGGAGAACTAGAGATCGAAAGAGTCATACATGAATTATCCTACCCAAATGATGGTCCAAAATACAAGGAGAAAACAAACTCAATATACATTATCAACATTGTGAAAACTGGAAACATCTATGGAACAGGATTGCACAAAATATAACAAATGATCTAGGTATTGTATGTAGGGGTGGAAAAAAAAGCTCGTTGGGGGGGCGGGCTCTTTGGCTCGGTTCAAAATTGCTCCAACTACACTCATTAATTGGTTAAATATTGAAATGAGTCAATTTCTAGTGAAATTGGATTTCGCCCTAACTAGGCTCGGCTCGTTAGCTCGATTCTAAAACTACTTTCAAACTATAAATAAAAATGATATTAAATCAAACTGTGTCAATTTCAGGAAAAGTTCGATAAGACGAAGACTTGGCTCGATATCCACCCCTAATTGTATGGCACATACCTGCAGATGAAGGGTGGTCCAAGCTTTCTCAATGCTTTCTTCGAGATCTTCAGAGCTGATATATCCCTCTGAGAAAAAGCCCTCATTTTAGTACTGGTCCAAAAGTGTCACTAACTGAAAGACTTTCTGCTAAGAAAATTGAAAAGTATTATTTTACTGTATTCATACCATAATGCCATAGCATAACACCATTCAGTCCAATGACAGACATACTTGGGATAGACTTCTGTGGATCTGATCGAGAAAATTTAAGGATGAACTGCACAAACTAATTCGAAAACAATGATTATAGGTACCAAAACAACATCTTCTTGATTTAGCTGCAAGACCTATCCAATGGATGCTAATTTGTGATTTAGGTACCAAAACAACTGCACTGTAAATGCCACTAAACATGCTCAAGCTATGACAAGCAGCAAAGCAGGTGTAGCACCACAGATTATAAATGTAACAGTGTATATATACTATCCTACATGATCACATGGATCCAAGGCTGTCAGGATTGGAATTCTAGGTAGGGTCATCTTTGCGTTAGCAGGATCGGCATCGTGGGATCATACTGTATGACCTTGGTAGATAGTACATTGAAAATTGTGATTCCAAAAATCATAAGACCCGGATCACTATCTTATATAGATCTACCTAATTTAGATCCTATTGGCTCATTTCTGTAAATCTCGCTAACAGAGGTCCAAAGGAAGTCAATGGAACAATCCTTATGAAACTAATGAATTAGTCAAGAACTCAAGACTTCATATATTCAAGCCCACTTCCAACATGACATTATACCAAAAAGAAAAGATCAAAAGATGCATTCTCCCTCTCTCTCTACTTTTAAAAATCACTACTCCAATACTCATGATCTGAGATATATCACACAATGTCTAAA
Source organism: Ampelocalamus luodianensis (assembly GCA_036346255.1). NCBI lineage: Eukaryota > Viridiplantae > Streptophyta > Magnoliopsida > Poales > Poaceae > Ampelocalamus > Ampelocalamus luodianensis. Next base: position 18,927,512 of record CM070637.1, read on the forward strand.
GTTTTTTTTCTTCCTATGTCCAGGTGAACTTGTGGATCTAAAATGTAACATCCAGTCCACTTAGTCCCACATTGAAAGTATAAACTGAGTAGTTCTAGCATATAATTATTGAGGATCCAAACATAGTAAGTAGTAACTCCATATTCCTTTGGACAAAGCGAGGACGAAATCCCAAGCAAGTTGCTACACGTGCATAGGCGATAGGCCCATCCCACATGGGGGGTTGGTCTTTAAGCGAATTTTGGGCTCCGGGATGCTACGCAAATATGGCAGCGAGATAAATTTATCACATTGAATCGCTTCGATGTCCGTCCACTGTTGCCCAGGAAAAATATGAACTCCTTCAGTTTGTGACAACAATTAAATTCGTTTCACATTCCTTATTAAACTGCTAAGTGCTAACTCTCTATGATGTTAGTAAGATGTCCTTGCAATTGTTTTTAAAATTAAGCATATAAAACACATGTTTTGCCATTAAAACAAATTGTTAACTGAATTTTATAGATGGGCATTATCAAATAATTGATACCATCGTCTAAAATCAAGAGGGCACTGACCTGTCTCTCCAGCGGTTAATCCAGAGTAAACATAAACATAGTATCAAAACAAATACGATTGTGTATAAAAGGATACAGATAGCTGAAAATTGCAATGCATCAACATTGCCTTGTTTTAGATGTAAGAATATGCAACATCTTCCTATCACTTTGACCACCTGTGAATAAAAACATAAATGGATACATGAGGAACTTGCCACCTTTCACATATAACAAACACAAAAAAAAAAAAGATATTCTGTCTAAGGAAGAAAATTTGAAAGAACCCACATGTTCATCAACCAATGTTGACTGTTCCAAACTACTTGAAGTCTCATCTTCACCTGAAATGCAGCAATATATGATGTCCTATAAATAGGCTGGAGTGCTGGAGTGCTGGACTGATCACTGTCAAATATATGAAATTGTGAATTACGTCCTCCAATCACAAAAGAGTGACATTTTGGGATACGTGCAGTCAAACTTTTATAATCTTTGGTCATCGATATCTTTATAAATATTTAGATTGGACATGTGAAAATGAAAAGAGTACATTTGTCTCAAAAAATACTTTCATCATATTACAATTTTATTAGGTTTTATAAATATATTATTACAATAGAAATTAATGGTCAAAGTCATATTTTGGGGACCGTATCAATGTCCAAAACGTACATCAGACATGATTATATAGGGCATCGTCCTGCATTAGGCCTCGGCACGAAATCATGAATAATAATTAGAAAAAAGTTCATATAACACCCCGAACTTTGCTTGAAAGTCCATCCAGCACCCCGAACTATGAAAATAGACATTTGACTCCTCAAACTTTGCAATCCAATTCAAATAACACATTAACCTGGCTTCGCATGGTGGTATTGCCCGCGTGACATGATGAATGAGCGGTTTTGTCACGTAGGATGACATGCTGACCAAGTTTATGTGAATGACAGGTGGGACCCAAAAGAGCTTCTCCCCCAAATCGAAACAGAGAGGAAAGGAGCTAAGGGGGCAGCGGCCATGGAAACATAGCTGGTAGCTCGGTGGGGGAGAAACCCCTATGGGCCCACCTGTGATTGACCCAATTTGACCAACGTGTCATCCTACGTGGCAAAACCATCCACTCATCATGCCACACGAGCAATACCATCCAGTGAAACCGGATCAGGGTGTTATCTGAACTGGATTGCAAAGTTCGAGGGGTAAAAAGTCTAGCTTCATAGTACGGTTTGGGGTGCTAGATGGACTTTTAAGCAAAGTTTAGAGTGTTATATGGACTTCTTCCTAATAATTATAAGACAAAAGAGTCATCATAAAGCAGGCAAGCCCACGATTAATCGTAAGTCGACTAGGGATCACAACTTGAGCACCTCGACTCGACTTGTTTAGCTAGTCGAGCGACTTGTCGACTTGGTGACCACTAGTCCTCAACTTGCAACGTCTAGTCGGGCAACTGGGGAATTTTTGGTTTGGGCTGGACCGAAAAATTTAGAGGTGATACTACACGAGCATATTTAGATATGTGAATCATCTTATACATCAAATTTTCATGTTTGTAACCCTCCTAACATTTTTTGTTGAATTTATTCCAGGATTATGTAGGAAATAAGAGGCTGGAGCTGTCTGGTCAACTAATATCCCTGCTTTTTGCTGCGTTTATTTTCTCTTAACATTTTATTAGATGTTATGTATTATGTCTCTTACGGTGTTTCTTTCTGAAGGAAATGTTCAAAACAATGAATTCAAATGCTGTAGAGCGTATGAACAAAAATAGCGACAAGACCCATCCTATTCCTTTGGATTTTACCAAGGTAATGAAAATCTGGTGCATATTTATGCAAGTTCATTTGATCCTCCTTTATGCATTTTACCACAATGATTGTTTCTGTAACGTCGCTCTTTGACAGTGCACTCAAATTCTTGTTGCGTTATTTTCTTTGAATGGTTGTGTCTGATCCAATTTTATATAGCTGTTGTTGCTAGCTTATGTTACTGTAAGCAGACTAAGTGAAAAAGTATCTTTTCTTTGAAAATTATGCTAAACTCCTCAACTTCACATCTGGAAGTGCCTTGAAAACTACAAGCTTGTCAAGCAGATCCGCAAAATATTTTACCATTTCAAAAGAAATGAAGTTCTTGTCTGCTCTTAAGATGGGAGGTTTAAGGACTTTAGTGGGCTTTGCATGTACTTCAATTTTATGTTCTGTTGGGTACACATTTTTTTGAAGATCTGAATTGCTGTGACTTGCAACAGAAACTTATTCAGCTTCATTACTGGTTGCTCCTTTTACAAACCCACAAATTCATACTTAGTAGTGTGCTCATGATGTTTAGTCCTTGCATAATAATGTATAGCTTGAAGTAACCATCTCTTTTTGTATAGCATTTATTTGTCTGAAGTCTGAAGAAATATGTTGTAACATCTTTAACCTTATGTGTAAAGCACTTTGGGATGCTCCGACATGGTATCTCAGCTATGTAAATTCCTTCCTATCTGTGCAGTTAATACACCTGGATACCATAACCTCTGGTATGGAGAGGGCTATTTCCACAGGAAATTGGGATATTGCCACTCAATTTCAAAGAAATGGATTCGCCAAGAAGAGATTTTGGGCTCATAAAAGGTAAGAAATCAGCTCGTTACCTTGGATACGTGTTCTCCTCTTTATTTGATGCAAAACAGTACATATACATGTTTTTAATTGTTGCTACAAGCCTAGAACTTACAACAACATAGCATGCTGGTCTGCTGGAATTTCTGGTGTCCAGTCGAGACTAGTCGTGGACTAGTCGCGCAAGTCGGCAAGTCGCCTCTACGGCGACTCGACTTGACAACTTAATAACTATGGGCAAGCCTCAGAGCTGCATTCACCAAACCTGGTCAACATTCCACTTCACATGACAATTATTAGGCCTGAACTGTGACAGTGTATCTCATTACCTATTACCTCACAGACCATACACTAGTATAGGAGAATACCAGAAAAAAATCCAGGTTATCATACGTGTGAACATACATGTGAACAGATGTTGCTTACAGGTTGCCTTCAAATATGGTGCCCAAGACTAGAGCAGCTTTGTAGGCTAGGGTAGTCACCCTATATATCCATTAGGTTATATATTTGCTGGAAGGAATAAAAAAGTTTACGAGTTCTACTTTTTCTTTCCGAAATCTCTTTTCAAAAGCACAATGGCACGCTTAGTCCAGCTAGTTGATGAGCAGAGTCATGTGCAGCAGCACTGTTCTCGTGAATGGTGCTTCCTGGTACCGTACTGTAGTGTACTGTAGCGAGCACCAGCGATTTCAGTTAGATTGCATCTTACCTTTGGTTTAGTTTGGTTATCTCTAGATCCAATCAGTTAGGAACCCATTATTTACAAGGAGGCATTGTCATCCATTTCAGAAAGCAAGAAGAATGGATTAGCCTCTCTCTATTCTAAAGTCTTCCCCAGTCTATTGTCTCTCCCCTTCCGGGTACCCTAATCTCTTTCAAGACATGCTGTCCGGCCTTCCTCTATACAGTAGTTACCCTGTTATGAAGTAAAGGTTCATAATAGTGCAATAAATTACTTGGTGAGCATTTAAGTTCCATCAATCACAGGGAAAATTGATCTGGATTAAGAAAACCATTAGGCAAGAGAGGTCCCTGGGAAATATGGCCGATATAGCAAGAAGTTACAAAGTACATAAGAACAACACAATATTTGGATTTTGACTTTAAGTTAACATAGTAGTCAATTATGCATCTCTAATATTGGTCAATAAAAAGAAAACAAAATGTTTACATCCTACTTGCCTTATGAAGAATAATCATGAATATTGCCATCCATCATCGGGCTATCAATCATGACGAGGTAGATAACATAGCTACAAGATGCTGAAATTAAAAACAAACTCACCTGATAGGTAGACTACAAAAAGTTTTTTCTCCCTTCGCGATTGATTAATTGAATCTGGAATGGAACCTTTGTATGTCAAGGAATTCATTGTCCTTTCCATCTAGAGGTAGAAAAGGAAAATATGTCATTGCATGGATAAATACGTGGAATCATATGGACATACCAAGTACAGATTACAAAAAGAGAGTTGACCACATGAATTAAAAAGAAATCAGTACCAAATTCTTTCCTATTGTCAGCAAAGTCAAATTAATTGGAATTTCTTGCTCTGAAACATTTGTTCTTCCTTGTTTTACTATCTTCTTTATGAATTGAAATCTCATTGCCTACTTGTTATCATAAGTCATTCAGTTAAGTATATGTATATCCAATAACATAACAGCAGGAATGTTCAATGGTCACATGGAACTAAAAGAATAATTTTTCAAAACTACTTCGAATGACCAAATCTAAACCACAGGAGCAAACAAAATCGTCTTTTCAAGTCAGGAACATAAACACAATAATCAAGTCACAATCATTAGATTTCACTACTCCCTCCGTTTCTCTATATTTGTCCATAGCCTCAGGAGTATCCGTTTCAATATATTTGTCCATTAAGAGAATCTAGAATATAGTTATTACAATTTCTCTTCTCTCTACCCCTATTTAAATGTTTTAGAAGAGGTTAGGTGGTTATAGTACATCATTTAATTGTGGTATGTATGGTCATTTCTCATGAAGTATTTCTTAGATTTAGTGCTTCATTGGTCTGTGTGCATGGACAAATATAATGAAACAGATGGAGTACAACTGAAACAAAGGCAGCTCATGCCATAATTATTTTCCTCCAAAAGACACGAAACAACATCACTGGGCAAACAAAGAACATGCTACTAGTATTAGAGGAATGGTAAATCTGAAACACATACTACAGAGACAAGAAAAAGGCCAAATCGTTAGGTTTCTATGGCCTGCACAAAAACACAGAGCTCACCAAGAACATCGCATAATCACTAAAATCGATACACGGGCAGGTTGGTGCCCAAAAGCCACCACTAACACAAATTCTACAGATTAGCAAAAGCAAATCTGCGCAGTAAGCTAAGCCAAGCAAAGCACGGACGGGGCCAAGAACTAGACCCGAACCAGAACGATTGCGCCAGAATCAGCAGAAATTTGAGACCAGTCAATCAGGGTATACCAAGAAAAAACCGGACGGTATTAGCAAGATTGCTCACGAACTGGATGTAATGACAACGACTGATTCCATACACGCACAAGCACAGCTCGTCATGAACAGTACGAATATCTCCCAATCGCAAGTCACACAGCCAGTTATCACAAATCACTACTAACTATGTAGATTAGTAACAGCGAATCCGAGACTAATCTAATCCAAGAGCGGGATTACGGCCCGCCCCCAAGAGCAGATTGCTCGAGAACTCTGAGGAAGAAGAGAGGAACTAATCCATCACCAGAAAGATTGATCAAGATTTCATGGGGCAGAGTGGAGCTAACAAATCAAAGACTCACCAAGGAAGGTCGATCCGGATGCCGAATCGGGGAGGTGGGGAGAAGGAAGGACGAGTGGGGCGGCGGAGTAGACAACGAGCAGGGCGGCTTCTTGGATCGGCGACGGTGGCAGCCCTGCCCTTGAGGCCTGAGCCGTGCCCGTGGGGACTGGGGACAGATGGAAGCGAAGGCCGTCGCGCGCCGGCCCGACATGAACCGGGTTGAGGACTAGTCCTGAGCCGGGTTCGGGCCGGGCCTGGTGTCATCTGAGACGCTGAGCCTAGTGTCAGGCCCAGCCTAGTTGAGAAGCTGGGCTGGGCAAGCATTCGCGTCGGACCGGTTTTGCTCGGGTTTAACTTCTCTCAAAAAAACGTTGAAATGTTATTCGTAATAGCTAGGAGATATAGCCATATGAGGCGCCGAGGCGGACATGTTAGACATCTCAAACCATAGTTTTTCATCTAAACTTGCACGGTAATGTCACTTGGGCCATGAATTTGATAGTTGCGCTTGCATAAAGAGTCAAGACTAGTCCAAATCGGAAGCAACATATAGTGCCGTGTCATCTATATTTACCAAGTAAGGTTTGGAACCATCTTAACTAAGTTTTAGGGCATCTAAAAACAATTTTCACATAAATCATAGACGTGACTTCATCGCGTTATGGGCTCTATAGTTCTCAAAATCATGACATAATATTCTTACCAAGAATAATATTTAAAATTATGTTGAACATCTTTCTCTCAACTTCGATTTGGCTTCTGCGGATTTTTCATTATTTTCACATAAAAGTCACAATTTTGCAATGAAACTAACAATCCAAAAAATATTGGTTAGATGTGCCATACTTATTGAACCATGGCCCAATTGAGTGGCCCATAAAGTCCATGTGTTCCCTCAAACCATATCCACCAAAAAAATACCTTAAGAAAAATTACAAAAAAAACGAGGAAAAGAAAAATAATGAAAAGGCTAGATGATGCTACTTTTGACAAGAAAAAGAACTTTGAATTGAGGAAATCGAACTTTCGACTGAAAATCAGGCGTTCCCTTTGAACTTTTGATTGAGACTCGGAACTATTAATTAGCAAAACTTTCAATTGGAGCTTCAACACTTTCAACTTAAAAGCTTTGAATTGGGAAATTTGAAAACTTTCCATAGAAACCGAATCTTTCAGCTAGAATTTGAGAAATTTCAGCTCCATTTGAAGAAAATGTACATTATAGGCATTCTTCGCCACGGTAGGCGCTGTCGATGATCGCAGACTGACAATGGATGAAGACTGTGGCGGCAACAGTCCTGGTGGTAGCACATCTAGGGTTTTACCATGTGAGGAATCAGGAGCGAGGAGTGGGTCTCGATTCCTCAAAACAACGGCGTGGCATGAGGTCTACTTTTTTGTTGGCCGAATAAGCGACTAGAGGGTGAATAAGAGCAAATTTTTTTAAAAAAATATTATTATTTTAAAAGATATTTACAAAAATAAATAGTCGCCCCAAAAAATTATAAAATATATCATCATTGCGCTCAATCGCAGAGACTATCGCCATTGAACGCAATCGCGATAGGTCGATAGGTCAAAATCAGTCCAAATTCATTTTAATTCCAGAAAAAAAAAAACAAGAGAGAGTTCAAGAGGGAGAGGATAAAAAGTAGCGAAGCTCTGCCGGTTCGTCGCGGAGGAGAGAGATTGATAGTGCATCAGTTTCGATCGATCATCTTGCAGGTACATTTTTCTGAAACTGTGTATGTTATGTCAAAACCTTGTAGGTTAGCAAACAAAAATAGCGACGTAGAATTGAGTAGGTTATATAAATGTAGTCAAATTGTGTAGTATATATTTTGACTTGTGTAGCGACATAGAATGGCGACATAGAATTGAGTAGGTTAGATAAATGTAGTCAAATTGTGTAGTACATATTTTGAGTTGTGTAGCGACATAGAATTGAGTATGGCGCTGGTTGACCGCTGTAGTTATATTATTAATGCACGAATTCTCTTTTAAACTAGAAGAATTGCATGACACATTTTAAAATTGTAAAGAAAATCCGGAGTAGCTGAGTAGGTCGAAAGAGCAATGACAATATTTGTGTGTGGTTATTATTTTGTCAGTGCGCGGTTATTATTGTGTTAGAGCGCGGTAAATATCATGTTAGTGCCGAAAATACCATTTAAACTAGAAAAATAGCATGACATGTATTAAATTTGTAAAGAAAATTCGTAGTTGCTACATAGGCTATGTAAAGATGCATGTAAAAAAATATGAACTTTATTTATTGCTGCATTTTTAGGTTTGGCAAACAAGAGTCACTACGAGTTGCTTGACCCGGTGATTGACGCGCGTCACCGTAGCCGCCTCAGTATCGTGCTCCCCCGGAGGGCAAGGCATCGATAGAGCTTGGGGCGTTTCGGCTACGCACGCCCATCAGGGCATGGAGGCTGCACCGAGACTGGCTTCCGAGGTACGTGCAGTTCTGACCTTCATGCACTCAATCGCGGTATGATTATGTTGCGTGGACTCACGTTTGTTCTTAATCGTTTCGACGCAGGTTGAGAGCGGCAGGCCTCCTTCCACTAGCGAGGATGGTGGAGACGACGTGGGAGGACGACCAAGACCACCGCGTCGGATGCGTGCGTCTGGCGTTTTCCATACGACCGAGCCTGCCGCGGCGGCGGTTGGCCGTCGCGAGCGAGACCCACACGTTCCACCTCCCGTGCGGGGAGATGGCACCGACGCTGCAGGATGTGAGCTACCTGACTGGGTTGCCCTGCATAGGCGCTCCGATGGCGGTGCATGACGTCCCGGCCACGTGGCCCACGGACCTCCTAGCTAGGTTCCACGATGTGCTGTCGCCGGGCAGTGGGTACGTGGAGTTCGCAGCACGCCAGCCGACGCCGGCGAAGTGGATCCGCGATTTACGTAAGTCTTCGTAACTATTGTCCTCTCGCAACAATTCGTATGTGAACCTTGCTAACGTGTACGTGTCTTCTTGCAGCCCGAGCATATGGCGCAGAACGCAGGGGACGTCGCTGTTAGGAGGCACTTGGAGGCCTACCTGCTGTGGTTGTTTGGGTGGGTCATGTTCACGGCTCCCCGGCGGCGTCGTCGACAAGCACTACATCCGATGCGCGCGCGAGGTGGCGGACTCAGCGATCGATGAGATGCGCGCATGCAGCGTGGGGTCGGCCGTCTTTGTGCGCAACGTACCATGCACTGTGCGACGCGTGCCAGCGTGCGCATGACGGCTCCATCCTCTCGGGATGCCCGCTTCTACTGCAGTTGTGGTCGTTTTAGCATTTCCAGATCGGACGACCACAGCTGGACTTGGGAGCGTACGAGAAGAGCTTGTACGTCCCGCAGGACGACCTGGACCGGCCAACCATGGGCACTATGTGGTGCCGCCGACGGGTTAGTTTCATATTCATTTATTTTTTTCCGTATTGTAATCACTATTTCGTGTGCTTAGTTTGCGGTGTTCTATTGCATAGGTCACCTTCACGCCGATCACCTCGCAGGGGTCCTACCCGGAGTACGTGGCGATGTTCGATCAGCTGGCCGATGACCGCGTCATCTGGAGACCGTACACTGACGAGAGGGTGACCGCGTGCACCCCAGAGGACTGTCAGTGCTGTGCACGCGAGACTACGTGTACTGGTACACGCGGAGTGCCTTGGTGCATGATATCTTCGTGGAGGAGTACCAGGTGCAGCGGGTCATACGCCAGTTCGGTCTGCGACAGGAGGTCCCAGCCCCTTGGGGGGGACGCGGGTGCCGGCGCACGTACACGTGTAAGTTCACTTTTTACTTCTTTCGTACAATGTGTGTTACATACCCACCAAATAATTTTCTTGCCGTCCACAGGTACACTAGGAAGAGAGTTCGTAGCACGATGTCCTGGTTGGACAGGATGGCCCCTTGGGTTGAGGGTTGGAGTGCTGCGCACGGCGACCTCATCCAGTGTGGGCAAGATCCCTACGACCCTGAGACGTACGGTCAGTACATGGAGTGGTACGCTACTCGGACGAGGCTTCGGTGCGTCCGGGTCGTGGTCGACCCTCCTCGACATGAGGCCGCGACGTCGGACACGTACCCCACCCAGCCGGACTTCGCTTTCCACTGTTGCGTATGTATTTAACCGTCCTTATTTCATATTTAATTTGACAGACTTAGGTTTACAACGGGTTGATTACCTCTGCAAGTGGATCTTCACCGGGAGATTATCGAGTTGGTAGACTCAGCGCAGCACATGCAGCCTGGGGAGACCAGAGGGATCCTACAGCGCATCAGGGAGGCAGCAGTACGTGGAGTGCGGACCGCGACTGGTCGCACGCCGACCGACCCGGTGGACCGACCAGTCCGAGGACGAGGGGTAAGCCGAGGTGGCAGGACACAGCCTCCTACCCCACACGTGGCGGGCTCGTCATCGTGGCAGGGTGGGGGAAGCACCTCGGGACATGTCGGAGGTGAGTACGACACGCCCACATCGCTTCTTCATTTCGAACCTCAGAAGTTAGTAACGACGATCTTCTGTTACAGGTCCTTAGCTCCACCCGTACGCGGGCCAGGAGTATGACGCGTCGTCCGAGCACATCTTCGGCCCAACAGGTAAGTTCACCTTGCTTGCGTAACGTCCCTTTCGCCATGATTACGTTTGTAACGTAATTCTTTACAGGAACTACTTGGGAGGACGATGCATTGTCGCCAGACGATGTAGACCTATTGGCACCCATCGAGGACTTCTTCAGCGACCCGCGTGACACGTAGTTCTCTGTGGAGGCTTCTCAGCTGTACGGTGCGCTGAGTTCGACCCAGACGACGCAGGAGCATCCCCTGGCGACACCACCGCAGGCTACTCGCGCAGGTCGGGTAGTCAGGCAGCCTGACCCGCTGACGTACTCGCACCAGCGATGGGCAAGGCCCGGGGGGACACGCGGGGTGCGCCCCAAGAGGGGACGCCACTAGATATTGATTTCTGTAATGGTAGTTATGTAAATTTTATTCTGTGTGGAACTATTTTAATTGTATTCTCGAGTTTTGATTTCATAATTTTTCAACCATGTGACCCGACGACGTCGGCAAACGAGCTAGCTTTTTAGGACGATGTGACCCGATGAGCCAGCTTTTTCTGAGGACGTGACCAAACGCGCTAGCTTTTTAGGACGATGTGACCCGATGAGCCTGCTTTTTCTGAGGATGTGACCAGACGAGCTAGCTTTTTAGGACGATGTGACCCAATGATCCAGCTTTTTCTGAGGATGTGACCAGGCGAGCTAGCTTTTTAGGACGATGTGACCCGATGAGCCAGCTTTTTCTGAGGACGTGATCAGGCGAGCTAGCTTTTTAGGACGATGTGACCCGATGAGGCAGCTTTTTCTGAAGACGTGACCCGACGAGGCACGTTTTACCAAGACGAGAGCCCCGGCTACGGCTCCATCCGTTCTAGCTATAAATACAGCGCAACTCATCCAACATCTCCATAGCAGCACCACCAAGTATAAAACATGGACAAGTAGAAGGAATGAGAGAAAATCCGCAAGCTTTTGAAGGACTGGGTGTCTCCCCATGAGACCACCGCTCGCCATCATGCCACTAGTCAGCAACCTTTCACACACCAAACTTTTCTGGAACTGGTGGATCTGAGGAAGCTGCCTCGTAGTACGCCTAATGATTCTGGGTCGAGCCGCGCCCCCCACCTATGCCCGCGGAACGCCCTCCGGAAGGGCCCCCTATAGGGGTGCCGCCACCCCTATGTTGGTGTCGGGACGCCTGCAAGTGCGTCAAATCAACCGATGAGTGGAGCATTGGGTAGCGCTATTGGTGCTGCCCAAACTACACCGTGGACTACACCGACAGGCAGCCGGTAATGATACCATATTTCAAGGTACAATGCTATTTTTTCTTCCCGTAACAGCGTAATGAACTCTCTTTACCCACTGCAATCTCCGCCACCCCTATGCGACTTCCGTCAGTGGATCGACGACAAGATCCACCCTATGACATGTGGTGGTTGCTGAGACGGAAGAGCTGGGCCAGGGAGGATATCGAGACCCGTGAAAGGTGCCTCAAAGAGTTGAAAGCTAAGCAGACCGAGCAAGGTAGGCGGGACAGGCAGCGCGAGGAGCAGGAGCGTGAGCATGCGAGGCGACGGGAGGCTGAGAGGGAGCGGAAGAGGGCCATCGCGGCGAGAGCTAAGGCGCAAGGCGAGGAGTACAACGCCGAGCTGGGCTGCAAGGGCAAATGGCCACGTTCCACTCAGTAGTTCTACCCTATTTGTCCACATATCCCATGTATTTCCAATTCCCTAAAGGCATGTGTGTACCATCCTCGGTTCGCTGTCCTGCGTGCCATGTAACCCCTTTCTCCGATGAAATGTCGTGTTCTTATCATTGCGTCATTTCCCGGAAGTTCTCCAAGGGAGTTGTGCATGAATTCCCAGAAGCATTGTAATATCATTTGCCTTCGTACTTACAAATCATTAATACCTCAATCGTCCTAAAAAAATCTTACAAAATTCTCCTTAGTACAACAATACAGGATATACTGTAAAAACATATTTACAACAATAAATAGCCGCCACAATAAATTACAAAAATAAATCCCTGTCGCCGGTTGAGATCTCTGTCGCCAGTTCAACTGGCGACAGGAAGCTATCGCCGTTTCAACTAGCGACAAGCCCTGACCCCTATAAAACCCTCTTGGAACCCTCAAAATTCCACACAGGACTCAGTTTTATTCAGGAAAAAGAGAAGGACACAAGAGAGAGGAGGAGAAAAGCTAGCGAAGCGCTGTTCGTCTAGTTGGCCACCTCTCGGGTAATGTACGGTTACGAAGTGAAGTCTGTTTTACATACTTTTTTTGTGGGCTATTTAGTTCTAGATATGTAGTTCATCGTGTAAATGTTCTTGACACTGCAGTGCATAAAATATGTCTGACGTTGTCAATTTCAAATTCTACTATAGGCGAGGGACTATTATGGAGGGTCCCGAGGGAATTGATTTGAGTTATTTTCAGTCAGCGGACATGCCCCTACCAAGACCTGAGCAGCGTACATTCGGCGCTATGATGTGGTGGTTGTTCCACACGTTCCAAGTGGACCGTGATGTGTACGACCTGACATTGAGTTGCCTTGCCCCCTGGGCAGAACAGCCCACGTATTGAGAGTTAGTGTAACTAAAGGGAACAAATTCATGACGGTCGTATGTAAGAATGGCGAGGGAGAGGGGATGGAAATTGGTCCTTCTGGTCCAGGCTTATGCCAAACCCACTACAGCATCGGGATCTGAACAAGTAGCAGTTACTAACACCGAGGAAGAAATCGGTGACTCTAGTGCGGCACACACAATGGCTGAAGGACAAGGGGTTGCTGATGCCGTCGACGAATACTATGCCGAAGTACCTCCTTCAGTGAGACAAGCTAGTGGGCTTGCTGACAAGGGGGAGGAGCTAGAAGACCTAGTGCAAATGATGGATCTCGAAGACCAGGACTACATGGCATTGTCCGAAGATGAAGGTTCCGATGATGATGATGATGCGGACCAGCAGGCGGTTCCATCCGAGTGGAACACATACCAGTTCGAGAATCTTGTTGTCAACGAAGCCTCCCGTGTACCGTGGGAGTACGACCAGAGCGAGGTCAGACTAGGAGCTATGTACAAATGCAAGGAGGTCGTGCAGGATGCGGTCAAATTCTGGGCATTGTCGGTGCGGCGCACATTCACCGTCGTCAAGTCTACCCCAAGATGCTACGACGTGAAGTGTGGCATAGAGGGATGTCCTTGGCGCGTGCACGCATTTCAGCCCAAGTGGGACACCTACTGGAAGTGCTCCATAGTGGTCCCTCACACATGCGTCGTCGGCCGAGTCGATGCGATCCACGGAACTCGTCACGAGCTTCATCGCCAATCTCATGTACGGTGAGATCGTGGATAACTTAGATTTTGATGCACGATCCATCATTTGGGCCATTGAGGCAAGGTTCCAGTACACTATCAGCTATGCAAAGGCTTGGAGGGCAAAACAGAAGGCATTGGAATCAAGGTTCGGCACGTTCGAGGATTCCTACCACAACCTTCCTGGGCAACTCCGAGTCATACAAGACAGGAATCCCGGCACTCATGTCGACATTCAAGACGCCACGCATCCGAAGTGGCCTAATAAGAGGGTACTACAACGAGCATTCTTCGCCTTTGGTCTATGCATCAATGTATTCCGGCACTGCCGTCCAATCTTGTGCATCGATGGCACATTCCTGATTGGGAGGTATAAGGGCCAGATACTGACCGCAATAGCGACGGACGGAAACAATCAAGTTCTTCCCGTGGCATTCGCTTTCGTTGAAAGCGAGAATACGGATAGCTGGCCGTGGTTTCTGAAGAATATGAGGATTTCTGTTGTGCAGGACCGTCCCAACGTATGCCTCATACATGATCGGCACGCAGGCCTGTTGCGTGCAATAACTCAGCTACAACGAGGAGAGAACATACCACTTCCATGGCCGGATCTACAGAGCAGGTGGTGCATGAGGCACTTGGGTGCAAACTTCTATAAGCAGTTCCGCTATAAGGACTTAATGAATCTATTCAAGCGCCTGTGCAACCAGAACCAGCAGCGGAAGTTCGAAACACTCTGGAAGATTCTGGACGACCGGACCCAAACCCACAGAAGGGAGGCAGCGAGAAGGGACGCCCAAGCGCTGACCAGGCCCCCAAAGTATTGCCACAGCTACCCACAGATGGTCCTAGAGTCACGAGGAAGACAGGGGCACAGGTCAAATGCTTCTTAGACTAGATTGAGCACGAGCCTAAGGAGAAGTGGTAGTTGCTACATGACAGGGGTGGTACTCAATATGGTATCATGACAACCAACCTAGCTGAGGTCTACAACTGGGTCATGCGTAGCGCCAGGTGCCTCCCTTTGGTTGGTATTGTGGAGGCAATTCTCCGCGGTACCACAAACTACTTTGTTAACAGATGCAACAATGCGTCGCTCGCCATGGCAAATGACAGAGTACTCTACTCCGCCATGATCACCGCATACATAGAGGAGAAGAGCAAGAAGGGTGAGATGCACCGGGCATTCAAGATGGGCACGAGGGACCTTCGCTTCGAGATAATGTGCAGGGATAAAGGACGTCGCGGGACTAACCGTGAGAGGATCACCCATGAGTGCACGCTCCGCCGCGATAGTTGCGTATGCACTTGTAACAAGCCCTTTCTTCTGCATAGGCCCTGCTCCCATGTCATGGCCGCCTGTTCGACGGTGGCGCAGCATCCCGGGCAGTACCGCTCTCACTATTTCACCAAGGAGGCGGTGATGCAAACATGGACTGGAGAGATGTATGGTTACGCCGTTGTTGGCCATTTCACTGGCCATCCCACCTGGGAGCAACTAATCTAGGTCGCGGACATTGCTAGGCTCAAAGGAAAGGTTGGCGGCGGCAGTACGCGCGCTCGAACGATATGGGCGAGGCGGCGAGCGTCGCACGAAGAAATGCTCCATTTGCAGGGAGTCTGGGCACACCTTCAAGACATGCCCCATGCGAAATACTCAGGACTAAGAAGACATCGGCATTCCGGACGTTGCCGCGGGGACCTCATCCGGTGCCCCGACTAGAGGTAGTCCACATGGGAGACATTGAGGTCGCGACCACGAGAAAAAATGGACAGTAGTAATATATTATTATCAATGTTGTGAATTATCATTTCAATTAAGTGTTATGACGTTCTGCTGCAAGTTCTGTAATATCAGTGTGTATGAATTCTCGGGCGAATCGCAATATCACTTACCTTCCCCTTTACGAATCGTTCATACCTCAAACGTCCTCGGTAAATTCTCCAAAAATTAACCGTAGTAGAACAACATACGACGATGATAAAATGTTATTGCAAGTCTAACAGATTTTGTACCGTTTAAAATTTATGAAAATCACAAATTGACTAAGTGGAATAGGAAAAATAAAAAACTGGCTAGGGCTGAGGTATCTATCGATAGGGTCATGTCACCAGTTCAACTGGCGATAAATACCTCAACTGGCGACAGGGGGACAGGGTCCCTGTCGCCAGTTCAACTGGCGATAGGTTCCTGTCGCCAGTTGAACTAGCGATAGGGACATATTTTTGTAATTTTTGGGGGGCGACTATTTATTTTTGTAAATATCTTTTAAAATAATATTATTTAAAAAAAATTCGAATAAGAGCCACCTCTTTTTCAACTCCACGGTATTCAACTTTCTTTTTCAACTCCACGGTATTCAACTTTTTTTTCACTCCAATAGCTATGAAAGCTATAAAGATCAAAAGCACAAGATCACAATGGAAGTCTTGCGTTGAAATCGAAAACCCCTGAGCTCAAAGCCTTACGGTCAGTCTGACCATCGGCTATAGATTAGCATCCCAAAGAATCCACAAAACGACTCAACTTTTAATCCAAAGATCCAAATCCCTTAGGGTTTCAGCCATAGATCATCAAAAAGGTTAGGAACCTATTCTAATCAATGATCAAAGCTAAGGTTCCACGAATTTCTTGACTGAGGCCACGGAGGCTCCACTACTACACAAAAGGGTCATCATAGATGGTTCTAAACCGTCATCACAGACGGTTTCTGAACCGTCTGGATTTATGTGTCTATGATAACAAGCGGTCATCATAGACGATTTTCAAACTGTCTGCAAGGTAGTTAGAATCGCGATCCTACTCTTAGAATCTTACGATTCTACGAACCCACGACAGCCTGTCGATCCAAATCGCACCATGAATCGGAATCAGGTAGAATCGTGGTAGAGTCGCGATCCAAATAGTAGAATCGTGTAGAATCGCAGAGTAGAGTCGTTTGGACAAAAAAAATTGCATTTTTTGCAATTTTTTTTGATTTTTTTAGAGGTCAGAGTTTGCTGATATTTTGTTTTAGAGAAAAATTTATTGATATTAATTTCTGAGAATGAAACTATAAATATCAGTATGGTAATGCTAGTACAAATATCTATATTATGACATGAGCAATGTTGAGCTTGATAATGATAAGCTATTTTTATTCCTGTATGTCTAGCTGCTTTTAAGGAACATGCAAGTGTTGCAATTAGATATTGATTTACAAAAGTTGTGAACATTTTTCATGTAATTGTAGTAAACTAGTTATGGTCATTGGTTGTTCTCCTGTAGTTCAGAACTATATCACCTATCATGTCGCATTACCATTATGTTTTTACACAGCGATAAAAGTGCTTTGTCCCTTTTTGAATTATAAGTAAGTGGTAAACCATATAAGAATCATACAAACTTATAGTATAGGTATTAAATATGTGTATTTTTACAATTCCGTAGAATCGCCGATTCTACGATTCGATACTACCGGAGGCAAATCGATCAAACTTAGGATCTCGACTCTGACTACCTTGACTGTCTGTGAAAAAAAACTATCACAAACGGTTTTTTAAGAAGAACCGTCGGTGATAGTCTATTATCACAGATGGTTTTGAACAAGAACCATCTGTGATAGTTTTTCTATTACAAAAAAATTCAGATTTTGAATGAACAAACACAATTGCAATCTGAGTAAGAAAGCCGCTGGTGTTAGAACAATCAATTCGAATACGAAACTAGCTGGATGGATTGGATTGGAGCATCTCAGTAAGAAAGAAATATTTGGATTTGATATTTTGATTGGTCACTCTAAAGAACAAAAGGCGCTAGTCTTAATAACAACAAGGGTTAGGGCATCCGTACAACAAAAGAAATCAACCTGGGTGGATCTCTTGTCCACTCCACGCCAGCCAATCCAGCAGACAAACTCCCCTCCAGAAGCTACACATGAGGTAGGGCCGAGGAGTGGATGCCGGCGAGGATCCGGTGGAGGTGCTGCGGTTGCTGGTGCGGGAGGAGGCATGCGATGACCCAGCGACGCCAACGACGAGGAGGCGGAGCGATAGGGGGGAGATGAGTCGATGAGATGACTCTAGACCGCACGAGGACTTAAAATGACTCTATGATTGCACCAACGATGAAACATTCAAAATGCCCAAACAACAAAGTTAAAGAATGAACAAACACAATTGCATAACCCAATAACTACTTAAACAATCCCATCATACATGAAATAAGGGTAGAAATGAAACATCAAACCAATAGAAGCTAGGACGAGCTCCAGTCGTAGCTGGTTCGCAATGCACCCCCGCTCGCTCCTCATGACGAGCTCCACCTCCGCCGAGCTGAGCAGCTGCCGCAGCACGCGGGAGCCGTGCCCCAGCGCATCCCACCTCGACTTGGCTATAATATATAAGGACTGCGTTAAAATTTTTTGCCTCCTGCGCACGCATACAAAATTTTTCGAGCTCCCGTGCTGCAAATCACAAATGGTTTCAGACAAAAACCATCTGTGATGACATATCACAGACGGTTTTTGATACGAATCGTCTGTGATAAGTATCTCATCATAGATGGTTTGTGTTAAAAACTGTCTGTGACTTGAAATTTTTCTTACTCTATGATTTTACCATGGCTTAGAATTTTCCTTACTCTCTGAACCATGGCAAATCAGAGAATAAGAAAAAATCCAAGACATGGTAAAATTAGAGAGTTACACATACTTATCATAGACAATTTTTAATATAAACTGTCTATGGTATTCGGAGCCATCATAGACGGTTCTTATTAAGAACCGTCTGTAACGTTGCACTATCACAGGCGGTTTTTAAATAGACCCGTCTGTGATAATTCACAGACGGTTCTTAACAATAACCGTCTGTGATATCTGCGATTATCGCCGTCTATGAATTATCACAGACGGTTCTATTTACAAACCATCTGTGATAATTACGTATCACAGATGGTTCTTAAGGAACCTTCTATGATAACTACAACACACAGACGGTTCCAAAATAATGAGGCGTGTAGTATAACATGTTTTGTAATAGTGCTAAAAAACCGAGGAAAACCTCAATTTGAGCCAAAAGCTTGCTTGTGGGTGGAAGATGGTCAAGATGATATTAGATCAGATCCCACAAGCCCTAGCAAACTAGATCACAGCAAAAGACTCAATCAAAACCCTTGGAACGCAAAAACTCCTAATTCATCAAAGAGAAAATAAGAACAAGATAGAACTCATCTCAGGGCAAACTTGATTAGATTAATTAGAGATATTGTAGATTTGCAACCACTCTACCAAGGAGGATAAAAGCTCGCAATTGAGCACCCAATTTCTCAATCCTTCTCTGTCAATCCCTAGCCACCTCTATTTCCTCCAATTTTCCCAAATATCAAATTAGAGTTTTTAAGGATTGGTTGTGCAAATCCTGCACCAACCCTTATATAGTGGAGGCTAGGTCTAGAGATAAAACCTTATCGGTCACCCATTAAGCCCATACACAAACGGGTCTACACTCACGCACGTTTATCAAAGCGGATGACAATCCGGGTTTCCTATATCCGTCTCTTCGTAATCTTCTTCTTCTTTTGACCTAAATCGCGTCTCTTTTGTGCCGTCTTGCATCGCGGTTTGTTCAAGGCCACCAACCTGCTATTTTGGCAAAAATACCAAAATACCCCTTCCCGGTCCTTCTCCACGACCGAGTCCAATCAACATAAAGTAGCCCGATGCTTCGCCACGTGTAGATTCATTAATAGCTCTCTTCATACCAACAAATCTCTCCTATCTGGCTCCCGTTGGAACCACCATAACACTTGCACCGACCCCAAGTCACTTGATGTAACCCGTTGCACCGAACTTTTCGCCCATCATTCTTATCTATCTTGCACTATGTTTGAGTTCAACCACTTCACCCAATATCCTTGGTCGTTCTGTACCTCAGCTCTCCTAGCCTAGTCCCGATTATCCCGGTCATTGACCGTAGTTAACTCCAAGACATCTGCATAACAATAGACTAAGAAATCGATTCTAGACACAAGTTTTTCGTAACTTGACCCACATTAGACAAAACATGCATCATGAAATATCTATGCACTGAATCCCATGACTTTAGATAAAACTGCAAAGTTTAGCACACTAACTCCACCTTGCCTGTTAGACTGCCACCCTCGGGCGGTCTGACCGCCAGCCACACGTTGGTCTGATTGCCAATCAATGGCCGGTTAGACCGTTTCCTAACTTCAGAAAAACTCTTCAAACTTTTCGACAAAACTCTATCTAGTTTCGTTTCCAATCTCAATTTTTAATGGCACCCGGTGCAAATACACCCTCAAACACTTCCACACAAGTGTTTGGTGAGCAATCCTAAAAAAACCCACATCGCCGATCACGGCCGATCTAACCACCACCCTTGGTCGGTCAGACCGCTTACCCTCAACACCGATGTCAATTGGTGCGGGCGTGCACTGGTTTCAGGCATGTCTTGCTAGAGGTGTCTTGTCGCGAGACAATGCATTTCTACGTCGAAGTTAGAATGTGTACGTAACATGCCGATTTGTAGCCAAGTGTGGTCTCAATTGCTACGAGAAGTTGCTACGAGAAACCATATGTTCAATTCTGGCCGACGCGAATGATTCCTGGCTTCGAGCCTTCCAGGTTTATCAAGTACAATAGCTCGAGGATTAATAAGTTGTTTTTGTAGTGAACATTATGCCCAACTATCTTTCAGTAGGAAAAAAAACTTCCATGTTTTAACTCTTAACACCGAGCCATGCCATACCATTGCAAGCATCGAAGCACTTTCCACAAGACCACAACATCTCCATCCAAACAAGTTATTATCTCCCCTTTCCTTTTGGAAATCGACAAACCGAGACATTACATTTCTGCTCCTGTTCGGGCACAGTCGCCCTACAGATGTTGCCTTGACCTCTGCTGATCCAAACCGGCCGGCCGGGGCTCAGAACTTACCTTTTTATTGTGGTATATACTTGCACTGCAAAATATGTGGCACGTCGATGCTTGCAATGTCTCCCTCTTGCTCCACCAGCCAAAATTACTGCTCATTTACTAGCCTCCTAACACAATCTTTATTGGATCTGTACGGCTTCCTCATATATTGCGACTTAACAACCTTATTCATTCCATTCTGACAACAGTAAGGGTGTGATTACGTGTGCGAGTTGGGACTAGTTAAGGTTGTCAACGAGTCGAGCTCGAGCGAGGATAGCTAGCTAGGCTTGGTTCGAGCTCAAAAGAAATTAGGTTTGAGCTCGAAGAAATCTTGAACATGATAGATCTTGGCTCAATGACAATTGTAAAGTCACACTTCTATACAAAAGTCGGTGTTAAAATGCACGGAGCTTGCCTCGAAGAAAACTTTAACAAGATTGATCTTGGCTCAAATGAGAATAGCAACAATCCGGGGATCACAATTCATCCTACGATGAGTACCTAGTTGACACAGCATAATGTCAATGAATATTATATCCATATATGCGAATAAAAAATAATAAATAAGGGTAAATAGACCACATGGTCACTACTACAGAACAGACCTTTGGTCGAACTGCCAAATGGGCAATAGTCTCGGAGAAAATTGCGTCCGGGACCAAAAATATCTTTAGTCCCGGTTGGTAACACCAACCGACTAAAAGTCCCCGCCCAACGGCTCGTAGCGAGCTTTGCGGAGGGACTTTTAGTCGGTTGGTGTTACCAACCGACTAAATGTCAACCTTTAGTCCCGTTGGTACTACAATCCGGGACTAAATCTTTAGTCCCGGATTGTAGTATCAACCTGGACTAAGGTTGACATTTAGTCCCGTTGGTAACACCAACCGGGACTAAATGTCCTTCTATTTAAACTCTGTTTGGCGTTAAATCACGGGAGCCGGAACGCCGTGGTCGCCGCCGGGACACGCGCGCATTCTTCTTTGTCACCACCGCCGAGCCGTTCATTCACTCAACCGTATTCACCGGCGTGTTCGCGGTAAGCTCTCGATGCTAACCCTGCCGTCCATTTGACATCTACCGCATGCGCGTCCATTTTCTTTTATTTTCGATTTTTGAATAGTACAGATTTGTGATTTTTGTATAATTAAATCTAGAGCTCCAAAAATTCTGAAAGTTTTTGTGTATGCTCTCTGACATGTATACTATCTATGAAAAATATGAAATGTGAAATTTGAATAATTTTTATATGTTATAAAATTGCCAATTAATTCATAAATGGAACTTTCATGATTTTTGTAGGCCACAATAAATTTCAAAAATCATGAAATTTGTTTTTCCACTAAGTTACACTGTGAACAGTCCATATAAAAATTTTGAGGCTATTTGGACAAAGTTGAATTTATACCTATTTTATGCTTATTTATTTAATTATTATTCCATGAATTTTGTAGGCTAAATTAATGATCCAAAATTCTGAAAATTGTTTTGCCATGACACATGATGGTGTTCCATGGCATGTTACTCAATTAGTTCATTAGAGAAATAGAGAATTTTGGTGTATTTTTAATTTCATTTGTTTACAAAATGAGAAATTTAATTATGTGATATGTCATATAATGCGACGATGACACGCCATTGGATGTACAATGCCGATCGCCGCTCAAAGAGTTCATTGATGGTGTGCATTATTTCTTAAGAGTGGCCGAGGCAAACAAGCGGGATGGTTTCATGTCTTTGTCCATGTGCCCTGTAAGAATTTGAAGGAATATTCTAGCTCAAGGAGTCTTCACTCACACTTGTTGAAGTCGGGTTTCATGCCAAACTATATTTGTTGGACCAAGCACGGAGAAACCGGGGTTATAATGGAAGAAGGTGAAGAAGAACAATTGGACCCCGACGACATTATTGTTCAATACGGTGACTTGATGATCTGCAATGGGCGGCGATCAAGAAGAGGCGGGGCGTAAGACACACTCGCCAAGATGATGCTCTTGGTGATGTCATTCGTGATGCACAAAGAGATTGCGAAAGTGAAAAGGAGAAGGCTAAGTTTGACCGCATGCTAGACGATCACAAGAAATTACTATACCGTCCGTAGAAGATGGGCAAAAAGTTGGGTACAACACGGAGTTGCTACAATGGAAGGCACGAGAATGGTGTATCCGACAAGGCATTTGGGCAATGCGAAGATCCAAAAAGATGCTTCCGAAGCCTAACGAATTGCACGCCACTACGCACGAAGCAAAGCAGTCGTCGCCTTTGGGATTAGAAATCCGGAAGATACATGCATGTCGTAATGACGCATCTGTATCATGGCAAGGACTACGAAATTTGGATGAATGCCCGTATGCAAAGCGTCGCGATATAAGATCGTGAGATGACCTCGCGATGTTGAGGGCGAAGAACGTCCCAGAAGAAAATCCTCGCCAAGGTTATGTGGTATGCTCCTATAATACCACGCTGAAACGTCTGTTCGAAACAAGGACCATGCAAAGTTGTTGCGATGGCACAAAGAAGACCGTAAGGTAGACAACATGTTGAGACACCTGTGATGGGTCCCGGTGGAGAGCAATAGACAGAGAATTCCGGAGTTTGCGGATGACGCAAGAAACCTAAGGTTAAGCTTTAAATGCGGATGGTATGAATCCTTTTGGGGACCAGAGCACTAGTCATAGCACTTGGCTCATGTTACTCTATGTATCTACAACCTTCCTCCATGGTTATGCATGAAGCGGAAGTTCATTATGATGCCGGTGCTCATCAAGGCCCGAGGCAACCCGCAACGACATCGATGTCTACGAGGCCATTAGTTGAGGAACTCCTGCTTTTATGGAGCAAACCGGTGTACGTGTGTGGGATGAGTACAAGCAGAACACTTCGACCGCGAGCATTGTTGTTCGTAACAATCAATGATTGGCCTGCTCTAAGTAATCTTTCGGGACGGACAAACAAGGGATACAATGCATGCACACCTTGCTTTGATGACATTGACAGTATATATTTGAAAAAATGTCGAAGGTCGTGTACCTTGGCCATCGTCGTTTTCTTCCTATGAATCACCAACTAAGAAAGAAAGACAAGCATTTTAAAGGTAAGGCGGACCACCGAACCAAGCCTCGCAACCGAACTGGGAGGATGTACTTGATATGGTCAAGGATGTGCAAGTAGTCTTTGGAAAGGGACAAGGCAAATAACTGTTCCAAAAGATGCTAAGGGACACGCACCCATGTGGAAGAAGAAGTCCATATTTTGGGAGCTACCCTATTGGCAAGTCCTAGAGGTCCGCAACGCGATCGACGTGATGCACGACAAAGAATCTTTGTGTGAACTCGCTAGGATTCATGGATGTGTATGGAAAGTCTAAGGATTCACTCGAAGCACGGCAGACTTGCGGCACATGAAAGAACGAGACAACTCGCATCCAGAGAAGACAGACGATGGGCGCCATTACTTAAGACACGCTAGCTTCACTCTTAGCAAAGAAGAGAAGGAAAGCATGTTTGAATGCCTAAACAAAGACATCAAGGTCCCATCCGGATTCTCCTCCAATATAAAGCGTATAATAAAAATGCCGAGAAGAAATTTCTACACTTAAAGTCCCATGATCGCCACGTGCTTATGACGCAATTGCTTCCGGTTGCTTTAAGAGGAATTCTACCTCCACATGTACGTCTGCCACCGTGAAGCTATGTGCATTCCTCAATGCAATTTCTCGAAGGCAATCAATCCAATGGAACTAGCTACTCTGAGAATGATGTGGTTCAATGTCTTGTCGACTTTGAGTTGGTGTTCCCTCCATCCTTCTTTAATATCATGACACACCTCCTAGTTCACTGGTCAAGGAGATTAATATTCTCGGTCTGTGTTCCTACACAACATGTTCCCCTTTGAGAGGTTCATGGGAGTCTGAAGAAATATGTTCACCAGCGTGCTCGGCGAGAAGGAAGCATCGCCAAGGGCTACGGGACGAGAGGAGGTCATTGAGTTCTGTGTTGACTTCATTCCCGACCTTGACCCGATTGGTGTTCCCGAATCGCGACACGAGGGAGACTTAGTGGAAAGGGAACACTAGGGAATAAAACATATATCGATGCGGGGACGATTATTTCAATAAAGCGCACTACAGTTCTTCAAAACTCCTCCGTGGTGGAGCCGTATGTCGAGGTACACAAGGAATTCCTCGATCCCAGCCTTCGTGGAAGAATGAAGCTTGGATTAGGCGTCATCACATGGAAACTTTCAGCGGTTGGTTGCGAAAAGAATGTCGAGTGATGACAATATTGATGAGCAAGCTGTATTTGTTGGTTAGGCAACCGTCGTGGCACATCCTCACGTACAAAGTGCGAGATAAATGGAAATACATTTTACACCGTAGCCCAAGATAAAAGGAGCACGAACCAAAGCAGTGGTGTCGCGTAGATGCCACAGACCCAAATGGAAAGAGGCAAACATATTATGGCCGATAGAGGAGATTTGGGAACTAGACTACGCACCTAATTTTAAAGTCCCTTTGTTCCAGTGCCAATGGGTGAAGATGACCGGAGCGGGGTAACGATCGACAAGGAGTATGGAATGACAACGGTGGACCTCAACAATATTGGGTACAAAGACGAACCATTCGTCCTTCTGCTGTGATGTGAATCGGTGTTCTATGTGAAAGACATGTCTACAAAACCCAAGAGAGGGAAAATGACGACAAATCAACCAATGAGCCAAAACGCCACATAGTTCTTTCGGGAAAAGAAACATCGTGGGAATTGAGGACAAGTCGGACATGTCGAAGATTATGAAAGGGATGATCGAATCCCGCCCTTCAGTGTGACCAAAGACCCAAGCATCCTGCTAAATGCCGAGGACACTCCATGGTTACGGCATGATCATAACCAAGGGTCATACGTCAAGAAGAAGTTCACCACTGTGCCCGCTTGATATATAGTGATGTTTAATAAATAGTGTGTATTAGAGATTTTATGTAATAATTGTAACTTCAGATGTTTCTATCATATTTTTCTTGTTTTTTATCGTTTCAAATGAAATTCCTATTCGATAAAAGGACACATGTACCTCTGTGAAGCATGTCTTCTCCTTTGTGTAAAATGACTTGAAATTTTTTTAGCAAGTATTTATGCCTTCAAATGAAATTCCCAGCTTGTGGTTTGAGCCCTTCATTTTGTTTATAGTTGGCTCTTCACTTCCCAGCTTGTGGTCACTATAAAAGTCGTTTGAAATGTCAATAAGATCTCTGTGCTTTCCTGGGACATGATCGCAAATGTTCTCAGCAACATTGGTATGATCTGCAAACATAAGGGGGGTAAACTCATATAATGTCAGGAAATGGTAAAGTGCAACTACTATGCAAAGGAAAAAATGGAAATTTCTCCTTAGTGGGGTATTGCTACATAAGGATTAAATTGCTTTTGGGGTTTTAAAAACGGTTAGTCAGAATTTACTGCACTTTAAAACAGGCCTAAAACAAGATGATCAAAGTAGCACAAAGGCTAATCAAGAAGACAAGAAGAGTAAAACCGCAAAAGTCGCGAATAAAGTACTAGTAGCGAGTAGTTCCAATCTCACCTATAGTTCCAATGAAATTCCTATTTGATGGTGGATTTCTCATCGCGCATTTGGACAATGAATGATGGAAAACCAAAAGATTAACGTTAAAATGATGCAAAAACAAATTTCCTATCGAAAACCAATAGTTTTATTTTTAAAAACTATTATTTTTAAAAATTTATGCCTAATATTTAATTTATTATGCATTTAACAAGAATTAGCATATTTATACAAATAAACTTAATACAAAACCCAGCCGGGACTAAAGGTTCTCTGGAAAATAGTGGCGGGACTGAATAGTGGGGACCTTTAGTCCCTGTTGCTAACACACCGGGACTAAAGGTTCTCTGTGTGATAATTGAATAGTGGGGACCTTTAGTCCAGTTGCTAACACACCGGGACTAAAGGTTCTCTGAAAATATGTCCTCGCAAAATTCACCTTTAGTCCCGGGCCGTGGCACCACCCGACTAAAGGTTCTCTGAAAATATGTCCCAGCAAAAATTCACCTTTAGTCCCGGCCGTGGAACCACCGGGACTAAAGGTCCACCTTTAGTCCCGGTCCGTATTACCACCGGGACTAAAGGTCTTTAGTCCCGGTTGGTAAAACCGCCGGGACTAAAGGTCCCAATACTAACCAACAGCTTCGTCTTCCATTCTTCCTCCACTTCCCATCGCGCGCCTCTCCCTCGCGTCTCCTCGCGCGCCTCTCTCCTCGCCGTCTCCTCGCGCGCGCCGCTCTGCCGACCTCGCGCCGTCCGCCGGCGGCGTGCTCCCCGCCGTCTTCTCCGCCGCGACCCCGCCCTCTCCCTCGCGCCCGGCGTCGTCTCCCCGCGTCGCCGGCATCCTGACTCAAGGTAAAATAATGCAGAGCTTCAACTGAAATTTTGTCACCTGTTAAGTTACTAGGACTCGTCATTCAGAAATTTTGTGAAATCTGCCATGTCAAAAATAATGCAGAGCTTCAACTGAAATATCTGGTGATGGACTAATGGTAGAGCTGCAGTGATATCAATCTTGTTCCTTCTCGTCGTTCCGGGAACGTCGTCCCAACTTAACTTGGATCACGTTCCATGTTAATTTGGGACGTGCTGAAGCTATATACTCGTCGTTCCTAACAGTATTGAAAATTGGCGTACCATGTTCCTCGTCCCGTTCCTCGACCGGTCGACCAGAACGCGGTGACTTAGGTATGTACTAAAAACCATGCATGTTTCTCGGGTGGTAGACGCATAAATTATCGTATGGGCCATATGGCATACTAATAAAAATTTATGGAATGACTATACATTTCAATAATATGTTAGCACATATTTAAAATTTATTTATCAATGTTAGTGTTTGTTATCTTTATCACTCCATAAAATAAGTTGTTTTCACATATAATTGTGTAAAGTAGTCAATTAATTAGAAAGAAAGGCCAACTAATTATATACTGAACGTTGAGTACTCATAATGCATGGTTTACTCGGTGCTAACATTTGATCAACTAATAATAACTTAACAATCATTCTTTTACCCTATCTTTAAATACACCACTAACACAAATTTTCTAGATCCACCATCTGAGTATTTCGAGCTAGACACCAAAAGTCCACCTTGCGGTAAAGGTTCGTAGAGTTCAAATTATCCCAAAGCTTACGGGCTAATATGCAAAAACAAAAGAGCGCCTTGAGCGATCACCGCGGGTCCAGAGAGTAGTAGACCAATTCTCGCGCTCTCGAAATCGCCTCCGGCCTCCACTCATGAGGGAGCCGTGAGGCCCACCATCGAGGCCCATAACGTCGCCTTATTTCGCCGTGAGGCCGTTCTTTGAACTCAAGGTGGGTTCCTAAACCCGACGTATACACTGTCGCAAAACACCAAATCACATTTCTCGCAGCGTGTGGATATGTGCTTCCCTTTCGAAGAACAATTTTATATTCTTGAATGATAAGTTTTATATTACGCCGATATATTTGCGAAATGGCCGACCGAATGACAACATGGACGATGCCATCATGGATATTATCAACAATGGCGCCTTACAAGGTGCCCAAGTCGAAGGTGATGACAACAATCAAGAAGTAGATGGCGGAGTCGATGCTTTGCCGATTATGAAGATGAGGTCTATCTACAATCTCTTATGTATCTACAATCTCTTATGTATCTACAATCTTTGTGTTTCTACATTCGTAGCCCTCTGGATCGACGACAACAACGGGAAGAGTAGAAATGTACGAGGCCCAAGAAGCCGTTGGAGGGTCGGTTCATTCTCTCGAATTCGAGGAGGATACAGCAAAGTACTTGGACCACATGCACAGAATTTGTCACCATGTGGGTGCCTTGTAAGGGACAGGATCTCGATCAATGCTCGTGAATGGAAGCAAAAGAAAGAGGCTCCTCATATTAGTTTTGTCTCGATCGTGACAAGGCACTAGTTTGGCAAGATGTCCTTCAACATTTCGCTCGTCTGTAAGATGAAGCTTTGAAGGAGAGAGTTAGGAATGGGCTATGAAGAAGATGGCCACACAATTCCAGTGTTGGAAGAAGAAATTGTACAACACATTTATCAAGAAGAACTCGACGCTTGATTTCAACACTAAGGCCTACGTCAAGTTGAGGCCGTTTTGGGATGAGTTTGTGCAGTTCAAGACATCGGAAGAGGGTGAGGCACGGGTGAGAAGGAACCAGCAGAATGCCCGACAAAAGCAATACCACCATCACTTGGGATCGGTGGCTACAGAGTGCCATTCCTAAGTGGGAAAGAATAGAACGAGAGATTCTTACCAAGGATCGAACCGAGAATCAATCAAGCGCCCGAGCGCGCTAAGTATTGGTTTTTCGGTCATGGGGAAGCTGGACCTAGAGACCGGAAAGATAGTGTATGGCGCAAAACTCCAAAGAGCAGCAGAAAGATTTGCTTATGCTCGAGGCTTGGTGAGAGTGGCAGTGGCAATGAGCAGAGATAAGGATGAGTGACATACGCCCGGAGAGTACCGAACACGGTGGGCGAACAAGAGGCTATGGGGAGGTGTCGTGGGAGAATGCCTTCCTAAAGACAAAGCTACCTATAGAAGCCGCCAGAGAAAGAAGGACGAGGAGGCGGAGCGGATGCGCGGGATGGAGAAATGGTTCTTGAGTCACGGAAGTGGCTCGTGAAGCAAGATGTGAGAAAAAGCACTTGAAGCCAAAATGAATGAGGAAATCAAAAGGCAAGTGCAGATAGCAGTAAGTTCCATCCAAAGGCAAACTGCATCAGAGCCGGGAGTCAACATCGGCCCCCCTCATCAGTTGAAAAGCAGTTGCGCTTCCACAGAGGTGCCAGTGATTCAAGATGACGCAGGGCTGCGCTTCCCCGTGGATGACATCACCGATCCTCTCACGACATGTGAGCTGCACATTCCAGAGGGGAATGCCACCGTCATGGTGGCTATCGGTGTTGTATCTCGTATCGACCCTACGAAGACACCAAGATGCCATGGGGCATTAATACCTCCTGGATATGCTAGCGTATCGGTGGATAGAGTTGTGAAAGGTTATAGCAATGTGCGTCTTGACATTGAAGGAGGTGATGGGAGAAGACTTTAGGAGAAGCGGAGAAGACATTCATATGTTGGCGCAAGCGCTATATCATTATTCTGGGCGTCACCTCCTCCTCCTCAACAACCTAACCTTAGGTGCGGATGAAAGTGAACGAAACATTTTTCACTAATTATGTATTGGCTTAAATAACGGTTTACTCATACCACGTTGTTTTCACAGCAGAACCTCCCCAACCTAAGTCCAATTATCCATTCACCACCGGTCACGGTGTTGCGGCGATGACAATGAAGTGGAAGACACGGCCGCATCCCCACCGCCCCATCTCCTCCACGACGGGATCCAATGCCGCCACCGCCCCATCGCCTCCACGGCGGGCTCCAACGCCGACACCGGTCGCCCATCGCCTCCACGGCGGGCTCCAACGCCGCCATCGCCCCATCGCCTCCACGGCGGGCTCCAACGCCGACACCGCCGCTCCATCGCCTCCACGGCGGGCTCCAACGCCGACACCGCCATCGCACGCCTCCACGGCGGGCTCCAACGCCGCCACCGCCCCATCGCCTCCACGGCGGGCTCCACGCCGACACCGCCGCCCTCGCCAAAGAAGAGGCCCACCCCACAAGCGGCGCGCGGCCCCACCGCGCCAAGAAGAAAGCCTCGGGAGAACACCAGCTATTTCTAAGACGCACGAAACTTTCCTATGAGAAGACTGCCGAGAAATAGATGCTTGATAACAGATGTGGGCGGTTTCTTCGCGAAAGTCAAGGCTAAAAGTGAAGCGGCGAAACCACGAGAAGCCGTGCTTCTTCGTGCGTCCGAAGTTCTAAGGCAAAGGGTGGGCGCTCACCGAGAAAAGTTACGTCATGCTCGTAAGGATTCGCCACTATCGGACTATGACCGCACTCTCACCAAGTCAATTGAGGAGGCGAAGAAGAAAGAGAAGAGAGCACGGAAGGGTGTTGCACACTCGGGAACAATCACAGCAATCGGTGCCCCCACTAGTTATTGGGAATGAATATGGTTCAAACACGAGCGTGCTAGAACAGATATCCGAAACGTGCATTTGGATCAACTTGATGAATTTTTCGCGAAATCGGTCTAAGCATTTCCCAAATGCTCGTGAGCACACATCGAAAGTGCTCGGAAGTTGATCATTGGAAGAAGGAATATGTATATGGCAAGAGTCTATACAACCACGAAGCTCATGGAACTTCAGACGCAAATGTACTTGTTAAACAAGTGGTACATGGCGGCATGTCGCAGAAAGCGGATGACTTTATTTGCGTCAAAATTATAAACCATCATTACTTCCGTGGCGATGACATTATAATGGTTCGATTTAATGAGTTACACCACTATGCCACATGGGCGCTCTAGACAAATCTCTCATCACCGCTTTTGTGCATGCGTGATTCTTTCTTTTAATAATCTCACTCTAGCATATGTATATGTATAAGTAATTATCCTCACACTAGCTAGCATGTCTATACATATGCAGAGACATGATGAGAGACCTCACACGTAGAAATGACAAGAACATTGGTTTCGTTGATCCATATATCGTATTCAAGGACCCAAACACTCCCACGATCAATGGAGACCTCAAATGGAGAGGAATTTTGGAGGTTCTTGATCAACCAAAAGAACAAAAGATTTATACTCTTCCCTACAACTTTGGGTGAGTGTTGTTATCGTGTGCACATTTTACTTTACTTACTCAATCCAACATAAAGATATATATGTTGACTCTATAAACAAATGCACTTTCATTGATCTGATTGTCTTCGATCTCTCAGCATCATTTGCTAATCTATGACTCGTTGAGAAACCGCAGAACATTACCAAGATATGATAGACATTATCCGGGGTAACTTCGATCTTTAAATATTTATTCCTGCTCTTTAACTCGCAATAGTTAATTAACGATCAATTATTGGGCGGGGTTTGGGCTTGGTTCGTTCAGCTACACCGTCCGGATCTGAAAGCGCCACTTCACGATCCACACCGATCGGATGTAAGTTGTACTAGCTCCCCGCGTCTTTACCTTATCATGCTTCAGCTCACGCGCAGGATGACGAGAGTAATCTTTTATATCGCATGATGGGTTCTCTGGCACCACCAGGCAACAATTTGTGTGGATACTACGTTTGCGAGTTCCTCATGGTGTATGCAAAAGAACCCATCTACAGATGCGAGAAATGCGTAACAAGTATATATAATAAATCCATTTTATTTATTTGTTGCTATTAAATAAATCTTATGTATATTAATACTTCTTTCGTTTAATGCAAATTGAAGGAGATATGGTTGAAGGAACAGGTGTTGGATATGGACCGCCTCAAAGGAATTCAAGAGACAATCGCAGATTTCTTAATGAGCATGTCCTCAAGCCCTACACCGAGTTCTACTAACCTGATGAACCATTGAAGCCAAACCGGACGAACATTTGTATGACATTTAAGTGGAGGACAACATTTGTGTTGTAAATACCAAGGATGCATGAATAATTTTGTAAATTTTTGTGCATATATATATATTATACATATATATAGCTCCATAATATATATAGTTTTATACTTTATTTGTGTGTAATAATGTTCCAAACTAAATTATATGTGCGTATACATATATTAGCAAATAAGAATACGCATTTGAAAACCTAATGTAATTGTAAAACCAAAATCAATAATGAATTGAAATGGAAACAAAAAGAAAAAAAACACCTTTAGTCGGTTGGTAATACCAACAGGATTAAAAGGCCACCAAGTGGCTCTGATCAGGACCTTTTAGTCGGTTGGTATTACCAACCGGGACTAAAATCGACCTTTAGTCCGGCTTGGGACCGGGACTAAAGGTGAACATTTAGTCCCGATTTCCTAGTCCCGGCTCTATAACCGGGACTAGAGGCCCTTTAGGCCCGGGACCAAAAGTCTGTTCTGTAGTAGTGGGTCGAAGTCTTACACCATAGGTCGGGAAGGCCAATTACAAATGAAGTCTTGCAGCGAAAAAGATAAATAGTCATGGAGATCCTTAGGATATGCCTACATGCAATCAACTAGCAGGGTAAGCGACCTAGTACGTGGTGGCGCCATCTTATATTCTCGATGGGTAGAAGGTAAACTGTTCATCAGCTTGTATCTTCGGGCACTAAATCCATGTATATGAGCAACCATGAGTACAAAGGTACTCAGCAAGCACTCACATCAAATGCAATTATATAGATGCAAGACTTATCAAAGGAGGAGTCTTATGGTTATTTTAGCATAAAACAGGTTTTTCTTAAATACTGTAATTATTTTTTCAAATCTATGACTTAGCTTTTTTAACTT
Organism: Ampelocalamus luodianensis; assembly: GCA_036346255.1. NCBI lineage: Eukaryota > Viridiplantae > Streptophyta > Magnoliopsida > Poales > Poaceae > Ampelocalamus > Ampelocalamus luodianensis. The sequence goes on from CM070637.1 coordinate 18,960,664, forward strand.
TAAAACCAAAGTTTTATTTGTATAAGTAAGTTTCATCATGTAACCGATTTCCATCCCCCTATTACCACTCACGAGGTTTTATCCACCTATATCATCGCTAAAACCATTTCCATGTTAACATGTCTAAATCCATATTTTATTAAAACTAACCAAGTGAGGTTTCCTGCACAATGTCCTTAACCAGGCAGTACGACTATTCGAATAGATTATACACTCTGTAAATGTTGTACAGCTTTACCCGCAAGATATATGATCAACTCACAATGTCGGGCCATGACACGCTTCCTTGGGCGTGCGACGGAGACAATCATAACAACTTAACAAGGTCTTTACAATAACTCGCCGTAGTATCTATCTCCAGGCGTTTAAACGATATTAGCTCAGAAGAAACCACCATTGGCAGAGTAGATGTATCCCAATTTAGTACCACCACGATGCTCAAGGGGTGCATACACAGATATACGCCCTTATATAGCCCAGGTCCAACAACCCAACCTAGACTGTCCACAATATGGAAATAGCATAATGACTCGGCAAATTATTCAGCTATGTCTATCCCATACTAGACTTGTGACTGCACAACTTAGTAGTTTAGAAATGCAACACATGATTCGGTCCTCAATTGACTCAGACGAGACAATCCACAAATCTAGCCCGTGTGCATGCTGCACCAATCTCATACCAAGTCCGAGTCTCCACCATTTTAAATAATATTTTCCTATTCCCCGGTGATGACCCACGTTACCACACTATGATTCACGAAGAAACACCCGAGTGAATCCAGAGAAAACACAAGAGCTACAGCGGAAGATGAATCACTCGAAATTGAATGATTTAAGTTCAGACTTCAATTACGGAGGCCTTACAATAGCAATAGCTAATTCAATAATCAAAGTCTGATCTATTGCTGGTGTAGCACCCAAGATTTATAGTAGCTTAGGTCGGTGCTAAGATCCTAACTCGTAACCAACTAGAACTCTAATCCTATACGAATCGCTATCCATGTGGACTCATATCAACGTAGAACCTCAGAACTGGACTCTGAGATTGTAATCGAATAGGACTCTGAGTTGTATCCAAACAAGACTCCTGAAATTCGAAGAAACTAGTCATCATAGTAACTGATCGGCGGAGCTGGTCTATGGAGCTGGCATCACATGGACTAGTCATTGGAGTTGGTTTGCCGAGTTGGTCATCAACTTCTCCATCAATTCGCTCGTAACTAGAAACAAGTAAACAACAATCATTAGGCAATATCATTTGTTTCGTAATTAAATAATTAATTTACCCAAGGAACGAGTTCACCTGTTGTCCAAGATAGCGTGCATGTGCTCATGTCATTGGCCCTTTAGTAGAAACATCTGGTGCTTGTGTCATATGTGTAGAAGCAATGTCCTCAATGGTGTCCTCATCAGAAGGCATGGATAAGAAGATGAACAGAGCCAGGAGCTGGTAGGTTGGGTCGGGGCCACACGGCAGTGAGAGCGCGTGGGCAGCCGCGGTTGGCTGCTGAGCTGGCTTGGCCTCGAGGACATCTAGGTCACGTGGAGGAATGAGGGTGGCGGCCGGGCCGGTTTGGTTACTGGGCCATGCGGGAAGAGAGGAAAGGAGAGGAAAAGGTGGGTTGGCTGGTGGAATTTCGGCCCGAGGGAGAGGGAAGGAAAATAAAAAGATTTGAAGTTTAATTTGTGATTCAAAAACTGATTTGAAATTAGATTCAAATTCTGAAATGGTTTCGCACCCATTAATCTTTTATATTTTTACAAATCCAACTTTGATGAAAGGATCTTGATTTAACTTTTGAATTGCTGGTCAAGGCTTTTGGAAATTCTCAAATTCCGCAAAAGTTTTTGAAATCCAAGAAATTCAGGTAAATTTGGGCTGTAAAAATGTCAAGCTTGAGATTAGGGATGAGCTTGTCATGTCGAATTTGACCTAAGCTCAAATAGCTTGTTGAGCTTGAGTTTTTTTTCCCCTGCAGTCTTATTTTGATTTCAAGTATCTCTTGATTGTTTCATTTTATTTTTTATATAAGAAGTTGCACAACTGTGGTGAATGAATATGGTGCTGGTACTACTATAAAAAATCTCTGTACAGGAGGCTTGTTTTGAGGCCTTTAAGTGATGCCATTACGCCACTGCCGGTGGAATGAGCGACCAACAAAATCGGCCATTTACTGCTGCAAATTGAAGGTTGGATTTTCGTGTGGTGAAAAAGTTGAAAGCTTCGTCTTTCTTCTTTCAGAGAAGAGTTGCCAACACTATAATAGTAGTACTACAACATAGGATCAAGTTACGGATACGGTGTTGAAGCCTGTCTGGAAGCAATAATGCCTTATGCATACGCGGAACTTAAATTAGCTTTGATATCTAAATGAGATGATGCTTGGTTCTGTTTGGAATGCTCGGATTTTCCTATAATCCTACGAGAATTGAACTGTGTCATGTAGAAATTCCGGTATCCTAAATAGGTCCTTGTTACGTACTATAACTGATGCATTTGATTTGGTGTTAAATTCACGTACTTTGTATGATGCTCCTCTGGCTGAAATGAAGTAGCTCGCTAGCTCGTAGTATTTACTGAATTGGGTCGGGGTGCATGCATGCATGCATGAATGCAGGATTCAATCCATTATGTGCGTAGAAACGCGAGTTGAATGCAGCAAGCCGGGAGTGATGAACCGACGGAGCAACCATGTAGGGAGGGATCCCGGCCAGTAGGTACGCGTTGAATGCAACCATCTGCTTATTTTGCTTGCCGTGGTGATGTGGTTAGATATATATGCTTTGGTGAGGTGTATGGGGGCAAGAAAAGGTGTTGCATTCAACGAACCAAAACCTGACAATATCTTTGTGGAGCTACCAGCTTCATGTCTAGGCATGCAATCTATGCGCACCTTCTTTAGATTATTGTGGGAAACAATGAAATGAAATGTGTCAATGATAGTAGTGGATTTAGGTTTTTCTTGGAAGTATAGTGCAACCTCTTTTTTTTTTTTTTTTGTAGTTATAGATATCGGCACGGTCTCTAAAACATATTTTTTATCATTACCTTTTCTAATTATTAAAAAAATATATAAGAGGTACCAACTGGCTAAGTATAATGATATGAAACACATTTGATAGCAAATCTAGTAATGTTATTTCACATATTCTAAATGACAAGTAAAAGAGAACGGAGATAGTGATGATAGTAAACATCGTTAATCTTCTGTATGTGATGATCCTTATGATTTACGAAACCTGGAGAAGGCACACAGGAATGCAAGATAAGATAGACTATATGCAACACATAGGTTTGAGAGCTGAGTTTTAGGAATAGACAACTCAATAAATTTCTTCAACCATTATAGGGATCGAACCCACCACCTCAAGAATGAGCGGCCACACTAATCCATCGAAGTACACCAGCACTTATTTTAGAGGGAAGGACATCAACACTTCTGAATATAAACTCAAATATTGCTATGCACATAAGCCATATGACCTATATTTACAGATGGGTGAACAAATTTAACTCAAAACAGTAAATACAGATAACATAGGAGGAAAGGAATAGAAACAGAAAAGAATAAGAATTATACTTTCAATTAATGTTTATCTATCTTGTGCCTTTTCTTTCAGTAAAATAGAAAAGAAAAGCTCTGCATACATAATTACATTAACTTTAGTACTATACAAATCAGAGGAAAGAAACAAGGCTTAACACAGATCAAGTTGCGTGACAATAATGCTCTAAACCAACATCCGGAAATTCAGGTATCACTTTAATATCTTGTTGGTGGCAATGTTTAGCTTTAAGAGTATGTACAGTAAGCTTATATCAGTTGTCTATGGGTTTGTTTGGTTGGTGCCCTGGATTCCATGTCTGGAAAAAAGTGGTGCCTAGAGGTAGCCTGAAAAGTAAATAATTTTTGCCTGGCCAGGCAAACCTAAAGATAATGGTAGTGTTTGGTTGGTGTTCTGGATCTGTGCCTAAGTAGATACAAGAGCCAGACAGTGTTTGGTTTATATGCCTGAGGAATGTGCCTGAGTAGATCAAGAAGACATGAATAGATGTAATAAAATAATGGAAAATTTAATCAAAACTTATTTTCTGGAATTTAGAAATGGCCTTTTCTTTTGTCCCGAAATTAAAAACTATTTTATTTGCAAAATTTAAAGCTAAAGTATAGCTAAAAGTATTTTTATTAAGTTCTAAATAATCCTATAAATTTATGTGCATTTTTCTAGAATTTTTTGGACTTTAATAGCTATTTTCTAAAAACCCTTTTCCTTTTCTGGTATTTTCTTAATTCAAAAATCTTTTTAAATCCCCTAAAGAACTTTGGGCCGATTTCTTTTCGTCGGCCCACCCCGCCTTAGGTGCTAAGAAAACAAGCCGTCCGATTGAAATCGGACGGTTCAAATTGGATTGAACGTTCGGACCTCCGAACGTCACAATCAGTTCCGGCCGTTGAAATTGAATCGGACGGTCTACGGTCCACAATGCGGTGAACTTTCGGACCGGTGGAACCCCACGTGCGATCTGACCATCCATTTTAGATCGGACGGCCGATGAGGTTTGACGTTATAAACGTGCGGGCGAGGAAAGAGAATGGCTGACACGCGAGCCCCGCGTGTCAGAGAGAGAGGTGAAGGTGAAACGGACCATGCGCGTGAGAGAAGGGTTGGGCTGAGGGACTTTCGGCCCAAGCACTGTTGGAGGATTATAATTGATTTAACCTTTTAAATAATTCCAGTAATTCACATAGGCTTAACAAAATAGCAAATAAAAAAAAAATTATGAGAAAATTCACAGAAATTCTCAGAGGCATTTTGGGCTTAGATAAAATATTTCCAACTTATATTTGGTATTTAATGTTGGAAATAATTTTGTTTTGGCTTGAAATACTTAGGGAAAGACTTTTAATTTTTTTTAGAAAATTCCACAAAAATAATTAAATTATAAATTTTCTCTGTTACAAAGATTAAGTGATGAACTATTATTACAATAAACATTTATTACAACAAATAATTACTACAAACAATTGTTTTGTAGAGCAAATCATTTCCATAATGTTTTGTACAGCAAACCAATCATGCATAAATCAAAGATGACATATTACTGATCTAATATCAATCAAGTAATTTGATTTGTAACTATCAACACTAAGTTGTCATGCATGCCTTATCAACAACAGAATTACATATATCACAACCAAAAGAACTGTCACCATCACAACCAAAAGAGCCGGTAGAGGCTCGGGGGGAGGAGGAGGGCGAGGCCGGCAGCTCGGGCGGAGGAGGAGGGCGAGGTCCGCGGAGGCTCGGGCGAGGCCGACGGAGGCTCGGGCGGAGGGCTCGGGGGGAGGAGGAGGGCGAGGCCGGCGTGGGCTTGGGGGGAGGAGGAGGGCGAGGCTGGCGGAGGGCTCCGAAGGAGGAGGGGGAGCGGCACGGGGAGGAGGGGAGCGCGGGGGAGGATGAGGGGGAGGCGGAGGGCGAGGCCGATGTGGGCTCGGGGGGAGGCTGGTGGGAAGGGAGACGGGGAGGAGGGGATCGGGAGGGGAGCGGCGGGTGTTGGAGGAAGCGAAGAAGCCAGGCAAGGCAGCAAGAACGCCCATGCATTCATTTTGAGCGCCTGGCGCCTGGCAGCCCACCCAGGCATCTGAGCCAGGCCTCTATTTCCCAGGTCTCCAACCAAACAAGCACCAGACAGACTCCAGGAGGCGTCCCGGCCAGGCCAGGCCATACCAGGTCCCAAACCAAACAGAGCCTATAACCTTTGCCACGTAAGATTTTTGCTGACGTGGATGGAAGAGAATGAAGAGAGAGAAAGATGTTGTCTACAATCCTGCAGTCGACTGTAGCATCAGAAACAAGAAAAACATTAAAAGATTGTGTGTTGTCTACAATCCTGTAGCCGATTGTATCACCATAATCATTGTATGAGCTGTCTTTAGTGCTGTCTACAGGTGACATGAAGAGTTGCTATAGACAACAGCTGTCTGTACCATTGTACATACCCTAACACTAACAAACTCAAGATACCTGCAAAACAGTGAAAAGTTGTCACACTGTTAATGTGTATTAATGTTCCAAATCAGACAATCACGTCTGGTCAAAGTCAAGGTGCCCCAAGTTTCTGAGGAGCAAGTATCCCAGTATCTTTTCATTCGTTTGCCAAGAATGGGACAAGCAATCGTCTAAAAACATATGCAAGCACTTTCAATGGTGCAACCAGGCCCAGGGCTTCCCAATTTCAACACAGAATGGTTCCTTCAAAAGGGAAAAAAAACAATGAAGAATTGTCCGTTTATGCTGATACATGTTACCAACTAATTCCTGCCAGTTTTAGCCCAACTCCCCAGAACATGGCAATAAACCAGTCAGCAAGTGGGCACTCTTCTTGCTGGGAGAATAACCGAATTAAGAAATCATTCCCCCCAGTTTGTTTCAAATAATATCACGAGAGGAGTAATGTATGTTGAGGAACCGTCGCTGGCGAGTCCAGTCCGAGCGATTACCTCGTAGACAAGCATAGAATCGTAAGAACAAATACAAGAACACAAGAATGAACAATAGATGAACACAGGTATGAGAGGGGACTGCGGGCTTCTCTTTATTGCTCTTTTCATAATGAATCTGTACAACGGTTGGGGTCCTCCCCCCTCCTATATATAATCTATGGGTGGATGAGGTGCCCACCTGGACCCGGACTCCTGGCCGGGCCCGGTTTCTTAACACTCCCCCTTGGGCTCTCATCCTTCATGTCCATGCCTCGTCAAAACTCCATAAAAACCCAGTGGGAAAAATTTGGAGAAAGAGTACATGATACGTTCTCTGTTTGTGATGCACGAATTGCCTCATTAAAAACCTTAGCCGAGAAACTTCAGGAAAACTCGTCAAGGGAAAAAGAGTACAATCCACCCAATTTCATTTAATCTCCTGGATTTATTCTTTGGGTACTCGATCTTCATGATCAAGCTTTAATAATGAGTTCGTGAAGGTTCTCCCCCTGAATTCTGCACTTCTCTAAGTCTCATCATTCCAATTCACATATGCATCTTTCAAAGTTTGACGCTGGAAGTGACTTAGTGAATAAATCTGCAAGATTCTCACATAACTTAGTGTGCAGTACTTTAAATACGTTCATCTTTTGCAATTCATGAGCATAGAAGAACTTGAGGTTGATATGCTTTGTGAGAGGATTCTTCACATAACCCATCTGTACTTGTGCAACACAAGCTGCATTTATCTTCATAGATAATAGTGGGGGTTAGTTCGGCATTCAATCCACATGACTGCTGGATGTGGTGAATCATCCGCCGAAGCCAAGCACATTCTTGTGAGGCCTCGTGCAATGCTATGATCTCCAAGTGGTTCGTCGAAGTCGATACAAGATATTTCTTAGACGATTTTCATGGAATTGCAGTTCCACCACATAGGAGTTCATAGATCGCATTTGCGATTTGGTGTATGCGGGTCCTACAAGTACCGTCATCCGCATTGCCATTCATAGTTAAGTCTTGGTTCTTTACAGAGAAACAGATTAAATTCTTTGCTTCTTTGGAGGTATTGAAATATGTCCTTTATTCCCTGCCAATGCCTTTGGTAGGTTCTGCACTATACCTTGCTAGTAGGATCACGGCAAATACAATGTCCGTTCTAGTACAGTTTGCTAAATACATTAGTGCTTCTATTGCACTTGGTGTAGAATTCGGTCCCAGGACTTCCTCCCCCTCTTCTTTAGGTCTGTACGGGTCTTTGTCTTGCTGCAAAGATCTCCCGACCATTGGCACTTTCAAAGGGTATGCCTTTGCAAAGTCGAACCTTTCTGACACCTTCTGAGTGTAGGCTGATTAATGCACTAATATCCTTCAGGGCATGCTCAAGCGCAAGTCTTAAGCAATATTTGGTTTTACCCAAACTTTTCATTTGAACTCCACTCGGTAAGAGCTTGCTTTCTTAATATCCTTGAGGTTCGATGATATTCATATCATCTTCATATTCTAAGATTATACAAAATCCATTCGAGTCATCGTTATAAATACACGAGATTATTCTCATTGTTCGTAGCCTTTCTTGCATAGAAAGTCACTTCAAGCGATTATACCACATTCGCTCGATTGCTTAAGTTCGTATAATGACTTTCGAGTTTCACACTGTACATATTTCTATTTGCTCTGTTTTGGTTCGACGTTGATACATTCAGGTATCTTCATATAAATGTCCGAATCCAATATTTCATAAAGGTATGCTGGTACCCCATCCATCAATTTCACTTCTAACTTCAAGTTCACTGCCATTGAGATAAAGATTTAAAAGGGAGTTCCGCCCATGACCGGGGAATAGGTTTCTTCATAATCATCTTCTGGATGTCCAGTGAAAACTTGTTCAACGAGCCTTACTTCTTTTCATTTCTCTTTCGAACAAATATCCACTTATGCCCTACAGGGTGTACAAGGGGAGGCGTGCGGCTTACAGGCCCAAACACCTTTGTTTTATTCGGAGAGAATAATTCAATTTCTATTGCCTTCTTCCAATCTGATCTTTTCTTTCATTTATCGAGCGATGCAGGCTCTGGATCAAGATTGATGATTGTGGCAAGTTTCTTTGCAAAGTAAGTGTCGACATTGGTCATTTGTAATATTCAAAGGTTCTCCGAGGTCATAAAGTTTTATAACTTATTTCTTCAAGGGGCGATTCTTCTAATGCTTTTACTTGCTCACCGCTGCTTCCAATTGCGGGGCAAGTCCCTTTAGTTTTTCAGCTCCGATGTGTGCGCACACATCCATGCTGATGTCTCCTTCATGGGGATGTTTAATTCGTATGCCTTTTCGAAGGTTCCATACCGGTGCAGTCTCAACTGCTCCCTTCAGTTACGGGAACTTTGGTGATCGGTGTGTCAAGTCCTTCTTATCCTTTTTCACCAGGCGTCCCCGGTTACTTCGGATTCGAGGGACCGGAGTTCTCGTCCTTTTATTCTGAGGCCTCTGGACGGGATTAAGGATACCTTCAATGGTATTTCAACCCTCTCCGGTGCATTGCTTGCAGGCAAATGCTACTTATTCACGCTCTTCAAATCACTAAAGTAGTCTGGCAGTTGATTCGCTAGTACTTGCAAATCAATTATCTTCTGGACTTCAATTATCTTTTGGACTTCTCTATTTGCTTCACTAGTGCGCGGGTCATATGCATAGATTTCAACTATCTTCTGGACTTCAATTGTCTTCTAGACTTCAATTGTTTCCCGACATTATTATCAAGGGTTGATTTCCTCCCCCTATTGACGGGAAACTAACCTCATCTAATGTACTATCAACGAATCGGGCATTATACAAATCTCCAGTCATATGGTCCAAATACATGATTATGGATGCTGTCTCATAACCAACGTATATCCCAGACTTTCAGAGAAGACACATTGCAGTTCGCTGCGGTGGTGGTATAGGTATATAATCCTTGCAACCAAACCTGTGAAGATGAGAAGTTTTCAGTGCTGACCCTTGCGCTAGTTGCATAGTTGGATGGATGTTATAGGCCGACGGTCTAAAATTAATGAGAGCTGCAACGAGCAGGACTGCGTGTTCCCAACATATAGTTGGTAAATTACAATTCTTCAAAATTCTGCTAGTCCATTCTGGGTGCAGATGTGCGGTATAGAATGCTCAATTTTAATTCCCATTTTCATACAATAATCATCAGATGCCTTCGGGGTACATTCTCCGGCGTTGTCCATTCAGATGGACTTCACGTGATGATCAGGGAAATTATTATTATTATTCAATTGTTAATTATCTGCGAGATTTAGCTTTGCAAAAGCATGGTTTCTCGTAGACAATAAATATACGTGCGACCATTCCGAGGAAGCATCGATGAGCACCATAAAATACCTAAAATGACCCTTACAGGGGCTATATAGGACCGCAAAAGTCTCCCTGGATACGGTCCAGGAATGCAGGGACTTCGTCATTCGTTTTCAGAGCAAAAAAGGTCTAATAATTAATTTCCCGGTGGCACATGCGGGGCACACAAATTCTTCCAGATTCGGGAAATTCTTTATATTCATATTATGTCCCTGTGAATTGTTAATTATATCTCTCATTATCCTAAGACCTAGGCGGCATAATCTATCATGCCAGAGATAGATAAGTTCAGAGCTTCTAAATACGGTTTTCAAAGCAGTATAGGCTGCAGGTGCCTTAATATTAGTGTAGTATAGCCCAGTTTCATATGAAGGAAGACATTATAATGCTATTTTTCACTTTCTTCACGCTTTGTAATGAACAGATATTCTGTACCATACTCTTCTTCAGTCTCTACACGGAAACTGTTAGCGCAAATATCCTTGAGAGTTCTAGTCGATTCTGGGTACAACAAGTCTTCTTCAATGACCAAAGTTGTGCCCATTGGGAGTATAATTGTGGCCCTTCCTGAGCGTATTATACAAGTATCGCTGCCTGCGATTGTCGTAAGACTACCAGCATTCTTGCTGATCGACTAGAAAAATTTCCGTTTCTCTTAGGATGGTATTCGTTGTGCCGCTACCTGCTAAGCACACTTCCTCCATAGGGCGCCACACGCGTTCTAATATAATGTACTTTATTAATATGTAGCAGAAAGCAAGCAACACATAAATAAAATACTTCAAATATCAGAACATGACTTGCTATTATAAAGACGGGAAAATAAGCATTGCATGACTCATAATAAGAATTTAATGCTTTGCTCTCCTAGAGCTTGCAACCATTATTCAATAATTCAAAATTCTGCTTTAATTACAAACTGCAAGTTTCTATAAAAGATTCGAGTGCAATGCGTGCACTAGATCTAATAGACGAAGTATTCAGGAACTTCTGCCTCAATCGGCTCCATGCGCGATCTTCTCCTTTTGGGCAGCTACGGCTGTGGCCGCTGCGATGTCCAAAAGAGGGATGATGGGGGCTGCTACTGGGCTGTCCACATTCATAAGTGCAACTAATGGATGTGAATCCTCTGTGCCTGCAATGGCGAGGTGTGCCTCATGCTATCATTTGCCCTTTTTCTTAGACTGGAAAGCATCAATAACGTGCGACGCACTACCTTACCCTTCGTGCTCCTCTCATTCGTGAGAGGCTTCATCACCTTGTAGCTGCTAGCAGTGGCTTCATGGCCAATATTGCTACTAGGTGGCTGCGAGATGAAGTTCTTTCTTAGAACATCATCTTGAGTTTCCGCAACTTGCATGATGTCAATTAATTCGGCATACTTCATGTAGCCATTTTGACGATAGTTGCGTGTGGATTACACCGCATTTGGGTGAAAGGTAGAGAGAGTCTTCTCAATCTTCTGCTCATCCATGATTGCATTATCACAGAGTTGAAGACTGGTACAAATTCTGTACAAATTCTGGCCATGTTGGGTCAGTTCTTCGAATTCCTGATTCGTGATGCCAGTCATCTTCATATTCATGCCAAAATTCATAAGATTACTGCTGGTAATTTGTGTAAGATGGTTGCAAAATTCTCATAATGCTATTCGAACTTCCGGTTCGTGATCCCGTATTTTTCTATGCATTTTCATGATTTACTGCTATTTTCAGTGATTAAAAGTAATATAAACAATCACAGATAATCAAAACAGTAAATGCGGTAAATAGATGGCATAGAAATAACAATAACAAGAATAAATATGCTTCAAAATTCAAAAATATGCAAAAATCGATTCAAAAATTGGATTCCCGAGGCTCTTTTCTACTGGAAAAGGTATTTTCGGCGAATTCTGCAATTTGCAGGGGTTAACACGCAAAATTTCAATACAGAGAAGATTATGCGCGTAATTTTCAAACTTTTGGAGGGGTTTTCTGCAAAATTTCATCATATGCAAAACTACCTCGTGATTTTCAGAATCCAGAAGGACCTTTTTGCAAAATGAGATTTTCCCTTTTTTTTTGTTTTCCCGTTTTTTCTATTCTTTCCATCCGTACGGGCCCTTGTTTGGGCCATGCCATCATTCATTCGGCCACGTGGCCTTTTCTTCCACCATGTTCCTTTTCTTTTGCTAATTCCTTCCGGCTGGGCCAATTCTTAAGGCCATTCGGCCTTTTTTCGAGCCCATAGCAGCCGGCGCAAAAGGGGCACCCGTAGGGTTTCCTGCCCCCCAGCTCACTGAAGTGGCGGCGCACGCAGGGCTTTTGGGTGAGGCAGTCGGCGCAAAGCCATGCGAGGCCAACGTGTTTGCCGATTGCGGCGCTTCAGGGCCGGCTGGCTTCATGGCCGACGCGGCTCCATAGGCGTCATGTGGAGGCGGCTGGCGACGAACAGCCATGGGGGCGCGACCACGAGCGGCGGCGCGTTACGGGCGCATGCAGGCGGAGCCAACCGCGCGCGGGGAAGCGGCCATGGGCGACGGCGCGTGAGCCGTGTGGGGTGCGGGCGGAGTCGCCGTGGCCATGCGGGGCCGCGCTGTGCGAGTCCGGCGCTGGAGCCACATCCCCCCCTTTTTTTTTCTCTTTCGCTTTTTCGGGTGACATGGAAACCGAGGCCATGCGGGGCTCCGGTGGTGGCAGCGACTTCACACGCGCACCGGCGGCGTGTGCGGCGATGTTCGCTTGCGGTGCCGGCAAGTGGCTTCGGGCCGGAGGCGAAGCTCCCGTGCGGACGCCGGACGGCTTCAGGCCGGAGGCGGCGCCCATGCAGCGGCGCTCCATGCAGCAGCTCATGCAGCGAAGCTCCATGCGGACTCAATTTCTTGGTGTTTTTTTTTTCACACACCTCAATCGGTCATTCCACGCATGCTTCACAAATCAATGACAACTTGATATGTCATTAATGACTACTTGATGCAATTCCTTGGTGATATGTTCAGACACATCAATGCATCTATGTTGTTGTACGGGCACGCTTCACGCCACGCATGAGGAAGTGCAGTGCATGCCCTCGTGCGGGAGGCTGTTGGCGGCCCTGCTGGTGGCCGATGTGGTCGGCGCGGCCATGCAAGCCGCCGCTGACGGCGGTGTCGCGCAGTCGCGGTGGCGTGGTACGCGGGCCGCGGCGCGTCGCGGCGCCACGATGCATGCGCGTGCCTTTGTCTTTATTTTTTCTTTCTATTTCTTTTTTCTGTGTTCATCCATGAACAGTGTAATCGATAACCAATCATCCGATCGACATTGTGCCGGCGACTACAAGTCAGCTCGTGGAGATTAGAGAAAAATTGCAATATATAATCTACGGTGCAATCGACATCTACTCTTTCATGCAATCCACCGATCGGCTTGGCCGGCGACTTCAAGTCGGCTCGCGGTAGATTAGAGCGGATTTGCACCGTAGGAAACCAATCTAGAAAGCCAAATTTGCAGAATTGAAAGCAATCTAGAAAAACGATTCAATCTACGGGCGTCGTTCATCGACGGTTACCTTTTCGATGCGAGGAGAGTCGTTCGTGCTGATAACGTGTTGAGGAACCGTCGCTGGCGAGTCCAGTCCGAGCGATTACCTCGTAGACAAGCATAGAATCGTAAGAACAAATACAAGAACACAAGAATGAACAATAGATGAACACAGGTATGAGAGGGGACTGCGGGCTTCTCTTTATTGCTCTTTTCATAATGAATCTGTACAACGGTTGGGGTCCTCCCCCCTCCTATATATAATCTATGGGTGGATGAGGTGCCCACCTGGACCCGGACTCCTGGCCGGGCCCGGTTTCTTAACAATGTATACATAATACACGCAAAAAAAAGGGGAACTAAACAAGGAGTCTCGTCGGGGGGGGGGGGGCGGATTTGTTATAATCCAGCACGAAGTCAATGTATGTCATAACTCAGAATAATCTTATCCTGTCATGCGGGGACGCTATTATCAGCGATGTCGCTGGCAGGATCAGCCCCAAGCCCCAAACCGGCGCACACCACGGCTCCATCCAATTCGGCAGCAGCCGAATATGATCTCTCTTAATTTCCTTATCCTCTCATTAGCATTAGTTCAAAGTTCAGATATCTTGTTTAGATTAGAGACAAGATTACCTATTTGAATACAAGATAAGATTAGCTATTCGATAAGAGATAAATTTAGAGATGAAATGTTATGGGCGGTTACTTAATAGCCTGCTGAATTCAGTATTTGATTAAGCAAGAAATATATTAAAAGGGTTTTACCCAAAACTGCCGCACCCTGTGCTCCTAGCGCGCTGACATCACGGCACCACCGAAGCGTAGGCATGCAGTTCCTCATCCGATGTCCTCACATTCATATTTCTTGCGATCTTTCTTGACAACAAATCCGGGTTGTGACAATTTGGTATTAGAGCCAACTATCATGCTTCCGATGGCCGACACAATCACACTCGACGAGATCACCAAGCACCTATAGCAGATCAATGCTCAATTTGAGCAACTACTGGCCATGAGGGGCGACATTGGCAATCTCAAGAATCAGACGACCGCGCACAACCTGGCCATACCTCGGCTGCAAGGAGCTGGCTGTTCAGGCACCTGGAAGCTCACCATCGAAGGAAGCCTCGGTGACAGAGCAGCCGAACCCACCACGGAGTGCAGAGACGATCGCCGATCACCGTGGTTCCATCGCCTAGAATTCCCGACCTTTGACGGGAAAAAAGAATCGCTGCCTTGGTTGAATCGATGTGAGCAATTCTTTCGGGGACAGTGCACAATGAAGGAAAAGGTGTGGCTCGTGTTGTACCACCTGGTTGGAGGGGCCCAACAGTGGTATTTTCGACTCGAGCGGGACAATGGCGTTCCGACATAGCCGCGCTTCGTCAAGCACACCAATTTGTGTTTCGGTTCCCCCATTAGAAACAACCCTTTAGGCGATCTCGCACAACTATGAAAAATCAACATGGTGGAGACTTACCAAGAACAATTCCTCGTGCTCCCCTGCCGCTGCGAGGTCATGATCGAATGACAACAGACACAATTGTTCACCGTCGGCCTCCTAAATCCGCCGCATACCAACGTCAAGCTTCAGAACCCCTCCACCTTGGAGACGGCGATGGGCTTGGCACGCGCGTACGAGCAAAGGCAACAGATGAACTCGATGCCAGAGACACTGCAGCCCCAGCGGTTGACTCCTACCAAAATCATAGTGCGCACAGGCAAGGAGCTGACACCGACATCGACCCCTAACACCATGGCCAGACCCCCCAAGACCCGTCGCTTCTGGTATCTGACACCGGAGGAGATGGAAGATCAAAAGGCCAAGGGACCTTGCTTCAACTGTGACGAAAAATTCTCCCGCAATCACTAGTGCAAGCGACTGTTCCGGTTGGTGCTCGACTTTCCGAAGGATGGTGGCGGCCACGAGTCAGAAATAGAGGAAGATGAACCGGAAATCTCTTTGCACGCCTTAACCAACATTAATACTGGCAAAACCATGCAATTGGAGGTGCACATCGGGAACCATAAACTGGTAGCATTGGTTGATTTCGGCTTTACTCACAACTTCATTGCTGATGAAGCCGTACAGCGGATGGGGCTGCAGCTGCAGCACCGCGCGGACATGAGCGTCGCCGTGGCCGACGGCGACCACCTAACGAGCACGGGAGCATGTCGCGATATGGAGGTACAGATCGCTCAGGATTTGTGTGCAATGGATTCGTACACTTGGACCCATCCTCTGGGATTTTGATCGACTCACCATGTCCTTCTAGCGAACCGACCTACACATCAAATGGCAAGCTGTGGCAGGGCAACCCACCACGGCTGGCATGCATGCATCCACGGCATAGGGTCTCCTCGCCGATCTCCTCGCCAAGTTTGACGACTTACTTGCTGAGCCGGTGGGCCTGCCATCTCCACGTGATTGTGATCATCGGATCCATCTACTTCTAGGGACACCACCGGTGGTGGTCTGGCCCTATCGCTACCCGATCACACAGAAGGACGAATTGGAACAGCAGTGCGTGGACATGCTGCGCCAAGGCCTCATCAGGCGTAGTACATCCAAATACACGTTGCCCGCTCTCCTCGTCAAGAAGCACGACGGCACGTGGTGATTCTACATCGACTATCACGCCCTCAACGACAAGACGGTGAAAGAAAAATTACCCATCCCTGTGGTTGATGGACTTCTGGATGAACTCAAGGGAGCTTGCTTCTTCACGAAGCTGGATTTGCTTTCGGACTATCACCAAGTCTGGATGCACGAACCCGACATCAAGAAAAGGGCGTTCCATACGCATGAGGGGCTATTTGAGTTCATAGTTATGTCGTTCGGTCTGACCAACGCCCCAGCCACATTCCAAGCCCTCATGAATGCAGTATTGCGTCCCATCCTTCGGCATTTTGTTATGGTTTTCTTTGACAACATTTTGATTTATAGTGGAACATGGGTGGAGCACTTCGCCATATACGGTCTTCCAACTCCTCCGACAGCATCGCCTCATCCACAAGCGTTCCAAGTGCTTGTTTGGTGTCACTTCAGTGGGCTATCTCGGGTAGGGAAAAAACCAGCCGATTACCGGCGATAACTGGAAATATTGGCCCGAACTGGTAGAAAAAAATCGGTCAAAATTTTTTAAATTTAATTTGATTTTTTCACTGTATAATGCACTTCCTAGGTTTGTTTAGGCCTTTTTTTACGCTAGATTACGTATTCTATAAGCTAAATATACTTGAATTATTGTATGAGCAAGTCCCGGGCGGTTTTTTCAACTAACTATATGAATTAACCTAATCTAGAGAGCCTAGTGTGACCCGTTTCATCAAATCTCTATTATTTATGACCTCTTAAGCTTCAATGGATTGATATTTGTTTCTAAAACAAAAATCTCTGGTCTTTTACAAATTTGTATGTATGACATAAGTACTTTATATATTTTGTTTCCCTTGGATTTGGTATTATGCTTAACGAAATAGTTCATGCAATCCAGTTATTCATCTACATTTTTACTCTATATGCATGTAGTTCAGATTAACAGACACATATGATCAAATATGTTCTTGATTGGTTTTGTTTTGTTGCAACACCCATGTTTCAAATAGACATCTTAGCTTATAACCAATTACTCGGTTACCTTTTTTTTGCACTCAAAGTAACCTAAATCAAATCATTGATGATCATGCCAAAAGATACTACCTACTTCTTTCTAACATAATCATTCATCAAGTTTTTCCCAGTTTTTCTGGTTTTTTGACCAATTTTTCCGGTAACTGGTTTTCAAAATTCGTAATTCAAAATTTAGTTCGCGAACTTCATTCGGTGTTTTTTTTTCGGTTTTTCCGGTAACCTACCGGTTACTGTTACCAATCGCTGACCGAGATTTTCACCAGTATCGGTTTTTTGGTCCCTGATCTCAAGCATGTTGTGTCCGCGGCAAGCGTGGCCATGGACAGCAACAAGATTCAAGTAGTGATGGACTGGCCCAAGTCGCGCACTGTACACGCCTTGTGTGGTTTCCTGGGTTTACCGGGCATTGCTGCAAATTCATCAAAAATTTTGGTGCCATTGCTTCGCCACTTACCGCTCTACTAAAAAAGAGGGGTTTCCATGGAGCAACTCCGCCGATCACGCCTTCGACGCCCTCAAGATAGCCCTCGCAATAGCACCGGTCCTGCAACTGCCCGACTTCACGACCATCTTCACCGTCAAGTGCGACACTTCCGGCTCCTACTTTGGGGCCGTATTGCATCAAGGCGGTGGTGCCTTGGCCTTTTTAGCAAGCCCATCACACCACGTCATGCCAAGCTAGCGGCCTACAAGCTTTAGCTCAATGGCCTAGTCTATGTCGTTCGTCATTGGCGCCCTTACCTGTGGGGGCCGTTTGTTCGTCTTTCACACAGACCATTACAGTCTTAAATACCTCCTGGAATAGCGTTTGTCTACTATTCTTCAACATTGCTGGGTTAACAAACTCTTTGGCTATGACTTCATGGTGGAATTCCGTCTAGGAAAGTTGAATACCGTCAAGGACGCTCTCATGACGGGATGCAGATCCAGGTATTTTGTTGGCCATCCGAGGTGCCCAATTTCATATCTTCGACGACCTGTGCCGTGAAACCGCAGCGAATGCGGATTTAGTTGACCTAATGGTGCAGATTAGAGCGCGGCGAGCTGACAGCGCCGTGGGCCATGACCGATGGACTCATCACGTACAACCGCAACGTGTTCGTCTGGCCATCCTCTCCATCATTGAGGCAGCTCATGATATCGTTCACGAGGGTATCCAGAAGACCTTGCATCACGTCCTCAGTGACTTCTATATGGTCGGCATGCGCCGTGCTGTTGAGGATTTTGTTCGCGCCTGCACCACATGTCAGCACAACAAGACGACCAACTTGCATCCGGCAAGACTTCTCCAACCCTTGCTTGTTCCAATGCAAGTCTGGGAGGACATCGCAATGGATTCATCGAAGGGCTTCCTCGTGTCAACGACAAGACAATCATACTAATGGTCGTCGACCGTTTATGAAAGTATGCCCACTTTATTCCCTTGGCACACTCATATACTGCAACTTCCGTGGCACGGGCTTTCATCACCAACATCATCCGTCTTCATGGCCTACCGGCCACCATCGTCTCCGACCGTGACCCTATTTTCATGAGCCAATTTTGGAAAGAGTTATTCTGTCTCTCAAGGGTGAACCTTCACATGAGCCTTCCATCCGCAGTCTGACGGCCAATCCGAGGTGGTCAACAAGATCATCGTGATGTATCTTCAATGCATGACCGGTGACCAGCCACGGCTCGCATGGGCTGAATTCTACTACAATATGTCCTACCACTCCGCTCTACGTGACATGCCATTTACGGTGGTCTACGGCCGTCCTCCTCCGTCCATCCGAACTTATGATCAGGGTTCGACACAGTTGGAGGCCGTCGACCATCAGGTGGCCAATCGCAATGAGTTTCACTAGCAAGCTCGCGGTTGGCTCCTTCGAGCTCAACAACATGTCAAGCACTTCTATGATGACAAACATCATGAAGTCATTTTCTCCATTGGCTATTGGGTTTGGTTGCACCTGCAGCATCAGCCGGCCTCATCCCTTACTGGCAACACTCGCGACAAATTGGCACCACGATTCTACAGGTCCTACAAGATCATAGCTCGTATTTGTTCGGTGGCCTACCGTTTAGCATTGCCATTCCCGGCTCACATCCATGGTGTCTTTCATGTTTGGTTGCTTAAACAGTTCATCGGCGAATCCCTTACGTCTCCACCAAGATTACCACCTATACTATATGGCCAGGTCATCTCAACGCCAGAGAAAGTTATCAAGGCACGACTTTGCTGTGGCATTAGGCAAGTCTTGGTTCAATACTTCAATGGTTAGGGTAGTCTACTACGGACACCTCTTGGGTTGACATTTCCGAATTCAAGACACGCTACCCTACGATACAACTCGAGGACGAGCTGTTTGCGGAGGGCGGGAGTGATGTCATGCGGGGACAGTATTATTAGTGACGCTGCCGGTAGGATCAGCCCCAACCGACGCACACCACGTCTCCATTCAATTCGGCAGCAGCCGAATAGGATATCTCTTAATTTCCTTATACTCTCATCAGTTCAAAGATCAAATATCTTGTTTAGATTACAGACAAGATTAGTTATTTAAATAAGAGATTAGATTAGCTATTTGAATACAAGATTAGCTATTTGAATAAGAGATAAATCTAGAGATGAAGTGTTAGGGGCGGCTACTTAATAGCCTGTCGAATTCAGCATTTGATTAAGCAAGAAATATATCGTTTTACCCAAAACTGCCGCACCCTGTACTCCAGGCACGTCGACATCACGACACCACCAAAGCGCAGGCGTGCGGTCCCTTGCCCTCGCATTCATATTTCTTGCGATCTTTCTTGTCGACAAATTCAGGTCTTGACATATCCATATTAAAAAAAAAAGAATAATCTTATCTATATGAATGTTGACAAAACATTCCATGTCAATTGTATACATAATATACGCAAAAACTAGTATTCAGTGCAACAACTCATCTTAGGTGCTCCTGAACTCCCTATCTAAACTACGTAAAATAGTCATGACTTTGTATTTTTATTTATTTATTTATTTTTTTTGGAGAAGATGGCTCTAAGGATGATCACTCCCCATCATTTGTATATATGGCTGGAATTGCAAGATGCGGTACACTAAAATCAATGCAATGTAAAACTAAACGACAGACCATTGTTATGAAAATGTTACAGCAAGTACACTGAAAGCAATCATGATTCTTCATTTATTGATATTATTATCAAAGAAGATATGTAAGAGAACAAATCAAAGTCAACAGCTCCAAAAAGAATCCCCTAAAAAAAGGGAAAAAAGGAATACTCTTTTTACTAAATCGACTATTAATTATCACTACTCTATTGTCTGTACCTCGAGACAGAACATTTCTGCAGTAGTGTTAAACGAAAATTCTTTTTCACGAAACTGTTTTTAAACGATAAAAACTAAAGCAATCTGCATATTCCACTGGTCTCCAGATCATGTTTTGCAGAGTTCATTTTTTGAAAGAAATTTGCAGAGTTCATGAGTCACGACCACCGCAGGTTCCAGATTAGAGGAAGTTAACTCCAGCGCAGCAAAAAAGACAAAACTAATCCTTGTTCATGTCTTTGAGGACCTTGAAAAATTAAACTATGACATCTCCAATCGACACCTTGAAATTAGTTCAAATGCATAACATTAACAGGATGAGGGCTAATGATGCAAAACATGGTCCAAATTATTGAAGGTGCATATCGTTCATAACAATACATTCTACAACAACAACAACAAAGTCTTTGGTCCCAAACAAGTTAGGGTAGGCTAGGAATGAAATCTCCTCAAGATCAAAGAGACGAGAGTCTTGCAAATAAAATAAAATAATAATGATAAAAAACCTACAAAGCTAAAACCCTAAGTCGTACATCATGTCATCTGAGCCGGGAGCCTAAAACACCGTCCCTAAACCTTCTTATGGTTCCGGTACGTGGATAGCTAACTTCCATGCGCTCCTATCCAAAGCTAATTCTTTAGCTACATTCCAATCTCTCAAATCTCTTTTAACTGTTTCCTCCCAGTTAGTCTTGGTCAACCTCTGACTCTTCTTACATTTTCAGTATGTCTTAAAATTTCACTACGTACTGGTGCCTCAGAAGACCTCCGTTGGAGATGTCCAAACCATCTCAAGCGATGTTGGATAAGATTCTCTTCAATTGGTGCTACCCCCACCCTATCACGTATATCCTCATTGCGGATTCGATCTCGCCTTGTGTGGCCACATATCCACCGCAACATCCTCATCTCCGCAACACTCATTTTCTGTATATGTTGTCTTTTAGTCGTCCAACATTCTGCTTCATATATATAGCATCGCAGGTCTGATCGTCGTCCTATAGAACTTACCCTTTAACTTTTGAAGAACTTTTTTTTGTCACACATGACACCCGATGCTTGATGCCATTTCACCCACCCCGCTCTAATCCTGTGGCTCACGTTTTCGTCAATCTCTCCATCTCGCTGTAGCATCGATCCCAAATATCGAAACATGTCCCCCTTTCTAGGCACTACTTGTTCGTCCAGTATAACATCTCCATCATCTGCCGTGGCGCCACTAAAATTACACTTCATATACTCAGTTTTAGTCCTACTAAGTCTAAAACCCTTTGATTCTAAGATCTTCCTCCACATCTCCAGATTCCTATCGACACCTATTCTACTCTCATCAACTAACACTACATCATCACCGAAAAGTATACACCAAGGGATATCTCCTTGTATGTCCCGCGTGACCTCGTCCATCACTAGGGTAAAAATGTACGGGCTCAAAGCTGACCCTTGGTGTAGTCCTATCTTAATAAGAAAATCACTAGTATCACCATCACATGTTCTAATATTAGTCACAACATTTTGGTATATATCCTTAATTAAGGTAACATACTTTATTGGGACTTTTTTTTTTCCTTTGAAGCGCCTACCACATGACCATTCTTGCCACTTTGTCATATAGGCTTTCTCCAAGTTGATAAACACCATGTACAGATCCTTCTTTTGCTCCCTATACCTCTCCATCAACTGTCGTGTCAAGAAAATCGCCTCCGTGGTCGACCTCCTAGGCATAAAACCAAATAGGTTTGTCGTCACACTAGTCACTCTTCTTAAACGGTGCTCGACCACTCACTCCCAAAGCTTCATTGTGTGGCTCATAAGCTTAATTCCTCTAGAATTAGTACAACTTTGAATGTTTCCTTTATTTTTGAAAATTGGCATTCATGTGCTCCTTCGCCACTCGTTAGGTATCTTGTTCGACCCAAAAATGCTATTGAACACTCCTTCGCCACTCGTTAGGTATCTTGTTCGACCCAAAAATGCTATTGAACAAATTAGTTAGCCAAACGATCGCCACTTCTCCCAGGCATTTCCACACCTCGATTGGAAAGTTATCAGGCCCCAACGCCTTACCCACTTTCATCCTTTTAAAAGCCTCTCTTACTTTCAACTTATGAATTCTTCGAACAAACCGCCTATCGGTGTCATCAAAAGCATCATCTAGTTCAACCACACAATCGTCATTATCATGATTGAACATCTCATCAAAGTAATCTCTCCACCTATCCTTGATATCACCGTCTTTGATGTATTTAACTTAGTTGAAATCTCTCGTCTTCCTTTCTCGAAGTTTAGCCATCTTGTAGACATCTTTCTCGCCCTCCTTTGTACTTAGCTTATGGTAAATTTCCTTATAGGCCTTGCCTTGAGCCTCATTCACCGCTTTCTTTGCCTTCTTTTTTGCTGCTTTGTATTTTTGTACGTTGTCGTCGCTTTATCATGATGCATATGTTTGTAGCATGTCTTCTTCTCCTCAATATCCTTTTGCACTCCCTCATTCCACCACCACTTGTCTTTAGGTTCTCATCTTGTCACTTGGGTCACTCCAAGCACCTCTGTAGCCATCTTCCTAATGCGAGATGCCATCTCTGTCCACATACTATTCGCTTCTCCCGTGTTCCATATCCCTTTCGCGATCATCCTCTCCTTAAACGCCTGCGAGGCGTCCCCTTTTAGTTTCCACCGCTTCGTCCTCGTGGCTCTAACGACCTTAGCTTGTTGAACTTGTGTCCTAAAATGAAAGTCGGAGACTACCAACTTATATTGCTAGACAACACACTCTCTAGGTATAACCTTACAGTCTATGCATGCTCATTTGTCCTCCCTCCTAACAAGGGCAAAATCGATTTGGCTAGAATGCTGACCACTACTAAAGGTAACTAGATGAGAATGTCTCTTTCTAAAAAATGTGTTAGTCATCGTGAGATCATAGGCTACGACAAAGTTTAAGATATCTTCTCCCTCTTGGTTTCTATCACCATAACCAAAACCCTCATGCACCCTTTGAAATCCCCCACTAGTTGTACTGATATGACCATTGAAATCGCCTCCTAAGAAAAGCTTCTTATTGTTAGGCACACTTCTAACCATATCATTTAGGTCTTCCCAAAATTGCCTCTTAGCGGCCTCATCTAGACCTACTTGTGGAGCATATGAGCTAACAATATTCAAAACCAAGTCGCTAAAGATTAGCTTGACTGGGATAATCCTATTCCACTATCTCCTCACGTTGACAACTCCGCACTTGAGACACTTATTGATTAAGATGCCTACTCCATTCCCGTTTCGTTCTGTTCCAGTATACCACAACTTATAGTTAGTATGATCCACCTCCTTCGCCTTTTGATCCATCCATTTAGTCTCTTGAACGTACAAGATATTTACACGTCTCTTAATCGTCGTATCAACTAACTCTCTTAACTTACCTGTTAAGGACCCTACATTCCAACTACCCAGACGGATCCTACTCTCGGCTAGCTTCCTTGCCCCTCGCACTCGTCGAGTAAAGTGCGAAGACCTTGCACATTTTCCAATACATCCGGGCGACAACATAGCGCGTCACTAAGGGAGTGACGTCCCAGCTCTTGCTCATTTATCACCACACTCAGGTTCTGATATGATGCGTCGCTGAGAGGGTTACGCCCCAACAAATTATCAATTTTGGGTTTCATTCCATGAAAAGTTGGCTTGATTTTTACGTTAGCTCGCCGGGCCTAACACAATCCTCCTCATTTTTCCTGGCTTAAGACAGGCTACGTAAAAAACTACACAAGTGGAGTTATTCATAACAATACATTCTATAAAAACTAAATTATTTACATTTTCTCTATCGTTGTCTTGTATTCTCCCTATATGTGAATTCAGGATATTCTGTTACGATCAACAGTGGAGATAAAGTTAATGCTTATCTAATTCAACTGCAAAGGAATAGCAGCTCAGCCATGAGCATCTGCACCTATCTAACCAGATCAGCATCGGTATGGTCTTCAAAGTGGAGATGCAGGTGGGCATAAAGGTTTGGATGTTAACACATACATCATACATGTGCAGTACTTCCACTATTTAGACAAGATTAATTGTTTCTAGGAAGTGTTTCGAAATGCATCTGTGTTAAGCATCGCCCTGTGAAAGAAGAGAAGAATAGACCACATCAAATCAAGAAGCTGTCCAGAAGAATTAATAACCAAAGAAGGAACATCAAACATTAAATGGATTCATGCCCCAACAACCAAAGAGAGAGGCGCCTCTATTTATTGTTGTGGTTGGCACTGGTGAGGAGGAGGAAGAGCCCAAGAGGAGAAGGGTCAGCCCAACAAGCCCTATTTATTCCTTCCTAATGCCTGCCTTGGCCCTTTTTATTTACTGCATGGATGTTGGGGTGGTGAGTGAGACGTGTTTTTATTACACATATCAGCTCCCTCATCCCTCCTCCCCTCCTCTCTTTACGAGGATTAGAGTTAGGGTGTACATGCAAAGGCCATGAATGCTCACCCACAAGAAGCAGTTCATGATTACAATGCAGTTAATGGTGTAGGTATAGAAGGATGATGGTCAGACGGTACAAAGGGAGACTTTAAGGCATGAGGCGCCCTCTGCCTTGCATGCCATTGCTAGCTAGATTCACTCTACGTACTGCTTGCTCGTTGCCATGAACTGATCACGAACTATCTTTATCTTGTGCAAGCTCAGTCAGGAGCCATGCATGAGCCCTAGCTACTCCAATGCTGTCACATCCAGCATATCTAGAACCGTAGACTAATTGATAACCTGCCTGATGTGCAGACATACTAAGTAGTACTCATCAGCTATAACTTGCACCATGCTTAATGAGACAAAAAGTATAAGAAACGCTGCACATTCCTAACTAGCTCCCATGCAACACACACAGAGACACACATGCATGTGATGTGGCGCCAAATCTATCACCCTAAGGCTCCAGCTTCCAAGCCAAGCAAGCTTCTGTGGGATCTGGGAAGGGTATAAGTACAGTTGCGACAATGGAGCGGATTAATTAGGGGCAGGCCAGGGTAGTAGCAGCAGTAGTAGTAAGATTGGTCAGAAGATTACAGATTTGATGACGGCTTTGTATGTATGGAGTAGTAGCTAGCATCAATATATCTATCTATCTCCCGGCCGGGTGGTGGCGTTATGGCACGCAGCGGTAGCAGTCCGGCCGTAGAGAGCAAAGGCCGACTTAAATGGGGAGGAGGTGGAGAGATTTGAGCCATCTAAGGTCACTCTACTTGTCACCCTTTAATGCTCAGACTGCCCTCTCCTTAATGGGGCGTTGGATGAAGGCCATTTAAGAACCCTTCTCCTCTCCCCCTCCTCCTCCGTCTTCAGTATCACGCTCTCAACCTCATGACCCCTATAAATCGAATTCCCAGTGTAGAAGCTCCCATCTTGCAGTATATAACCTCTCACCCTAGCTAGTACCCGCACAAAACACACAGCAACAGCAGTGGCGATATATAGGATAGAATTCCTTACGGCGTGTAAGGCGCGCTGAGGTTGAAGGAGGATGGAGGTGCAACCGGAGCTCTCGCTGGGGCCGACGTCGCTGGGCTTCGCCTCCGCGAAGAGCGCCAAGAGCTCGTCGTCGGACTCGGACGGCAGCAGCAGCAGCAGGAAGAAGACGAAGCACTTCGCCTGGGAGGAGGCCGTGTCCCACGCGAGCCTGGAGCTCCAGCTCAATGACCCCCTGCCCCTGGACTGGGAGCAGTGCCTTGACCTACACGTGAGTTTACAAACATATATATACTTTCAATTTCTTCATTAGTAACGCACATATATTGCTAAATTCTTACGTAGCAAGTTGCACCATGGAAACACCCTGCACAAGCCATGTATATACGTGGCACCTCAACATATGAAACTACTGTAGCGTTACCGAGCTGGTAGAAGTAGAAGAGCCCTATTTTAGATAGGCAGGCAAATGGCAACTCATAGAACGTGGTATGTGCATGCATGTAGCATATACACTCAAATGGATGGTTACATAATGAAAGTACTAATGAAGCTCATGAAAGGTCATAGATTGATGCTGCCATGTTTTTTTTTGACTAATTAATGACCATATATGATGTTTATCTTTGTGGCAGTCTGGAAGGATGTACTACCTGAACAGGAAGACCATGAAGAAGAGCTGGGTGAGGCCCAAAGAGGAGCAGGGTGCCCTGAACCTGGAGCTCAACATCTCGACGATCCCATCAAGTTTCGACTGCAAGGTGCGATCCGTCGCCGTCGCGGACGACGACACGAAGAGTATCAGCAGCATATGCTCCGCGGGCCACATGGTGGCCGTGCCGTGCGTCAACTGCCACCTCCTCGTCATGCTCTGTAAGTCCTCCCCGGCGTGCCCCAACTGCAAGTTCGTGCAGCCGTCAGTGCCCGCCATGCCGCAGATGCCGCCGCGCCGGCTCGACGCCGTCAAGCCGCTGGAGACCCTGAGCCTTCTGCACTAGCTAGCTGCACGCGTTGTTGCACGCAGGGCGGGCAGATGGCTGTAGAAAGGGGAGACAGCAAGTGAAAACTATAAGTGTATTAATCAATACTAGTGATGATAGATGAGCTAGATGGGGCTGTGTTGGATATACTGTATGAGTGCTGCTGCACATGCTACATTGCTTCAATGCAAGTGAGGAGATCAAGTAGTAACAGGAATTAATGAAGCGCCCTTTCTCAACTCCATTAAACAAATAATCAAGGATGGCATATATATATATATATATATATATATATATATATATATATATATATATATATATATATATATATATATATATATATATATATATATAATAATCAAGGATGGTGATGCTCCTCTGCACCATCATAAAGACCCATCACTCAAAATTGATACGATTTTTAAGGTGTAGAATAGACTGCATCTACATGTATGGAGATTGGAGAGAATTGAATTCTAGTAGTAGTACATGTTACTATTACACATTCTTTCCTTAAACGCTGACTCAAGTGATTCATGGTATCCTGAGATGCAGAGGAACACTAAAAGGATGCTGTGCTAGGTAGCGGATACTACCTTCTACTGATGTCTTTGCTGGGATCGAGCCCAAGAGATCACGGTGGGCCAGGGAAAAAACCGGCGGTTACAGAAAAACTGGTGGGAACCGGGAGGAAAAAAACCTTTCGAATTTTTTTTAAAATTTAAATTTAAATTTATAACTGCATAATGCACTTTCTAAGTTGGTTTAGTCCTTTTTTGTGTGCTAGATTACCTATTGTATAAGTGATAGTAGCTCTTCGTCGTCCAATGATAGTGCTGATGGTGGGATAGCTCATAATATAGTACAAGACCAACAAAACACATGTCAACCATTAGAATTCACTCGTGAGAAAAATTTTACACGTGCTACCCAGGATGAAGACCATAGTCGTCGTGCTTCAAGAACAATATATAAGACCTACAGGAGGGCTAAGGATCGCCAACAAGATCATTCTTGGCCACAAGACTCTTCTTTTTATGAGTCTCATGCTAGCTCAAGGTCTATTCGGGTTTATGGACGTTGAGATGCCAACCTATTATCTTCTGGTGACGATTCTCATTCGTCAGACATTTTTTCTCATCCTACTTACCATTATGGAAATCAAATCAAGGCAAAAATTGTTTACCAGTGGGTGGAACTCGCATATTACTAACTAATTTATAATCATTGGGTAGAATATACCCATCAAACATATACTTGGGATCAATACAAAACCCACCTAGCTCAATCTGAAAGATTTCTCCTAATTGATAACAATGAGTACATTGCACAACCTTCGCGTTTCTCGACAATGTATTGATATGAATTGCTACTCCATTATTGTTTTTAGTATGCTAGTCAAGTTATCATTCATTACCATTAACTTATGTTTTTATTATTTTAGATGCTTTAGAACAGTTGAAGGAGAGGGCTTCCCTCGATAGTCAAGTTAGCAATGAGGACTTTTTACGTACAACATTAGGCTCCTTACGAATTTCTAACTAGACATCAAGCTCCTTATATATCAGGATTGTTACTTCATTAAACATTTTCTAATTAATATTTATATTATTCTAATTGCTAATTACCCATAACTGGTTTTCTCCGTTTTTCCTGTTTGGTAGCAGTTTTTTTCGGTTTTTGGGCGGTAACCGTTCTGGTTACCAGGTTTAAAACATCCCCAATTAAAATTTTCATATTCGAATTATAACCGGTTTTTTCGGTAACTAGTCGGTTACCGTTACCGGCCGTCGGGCGGGTTTTTCTTCGGTTCTAAGATTTGTATCCTTGCGGTGGACACACACTCTTTCACTTGTTTTTCAGTTCACCGGAGTAGAAGACGAAGAACACAACATATAAAGAATTTGGTGTTGTACTGCAGCGTTTTCTGTTTTTTCTCTCATCTATTGCTTTTCTACCCATTAAAACAAACTGGTTACAATACTTTTTATAGCTATAATATGGTATGTACTCTCCCCACTAACACATTCAAGTAGGCCACTATCTCCACTACATGCACTACCTCCACTACATGCACTAGCAAATTATACTCTGTTAACTAATTAGCAGGCCATTAGCTTCACTAACTCTACCATGCAACTGACATGCAAATTCAATTAACATGCAAAACACTTAGACAACAAGATTAATTTATAACAATCGCCCCCTTAATCTTGTTGCTTCTCCTATGCTCGCCGGCTCATCTGCAGACATGAGGCTCTCCGCATATGGTTCTGGAGTTCGCGGCGTCAGCGGTGCCACCACCTGCGGCACCACTAGACTCGTCACCGCCGTCGGCGGCGGCGGTGTCATGGGCCCTGGGTCAGGCTAATCTCCATATGCAACACTTGCAGTAGGAGTAGTCTCATACAACAAAGTGAACACATCACCACTTATGTGTGCAGCTGCATTCTTAAATAGCCGCATTCTAGAGCGTAGTGTAGCTGCATCAGCCTCCTACTGACTCTGCATGCTCTTCGCACCTTGCTCCATTGCTCGTCTTCCTTCACACCATATTTTGCCAGGACAAAACCCGTCTGGGTGCAGCCCAGTCGAAACAAGTACAGTCTATTCCATGACTTATTTGCCCTAGCGAGCAATTTTCTCTTTTGATCATAAATGCTCAGAATGCCTTCTTCCAACACCGTTTTGTAGCCATGCTCATCGACGTGCCCCAAACTGATTATATTACTCCTTAGCTTAGGTATGTAATAAACATCAGCTAAGACTTTGTGCTCACCAGTTTGGCACTTGAACAGTACCACACCACGACCATTGATTTCCACGTGAGATCCATCGGCAAATCTCACTGACCCCCGAACCGACATGTCTAGGTCAGAGAACATCTCACAGCACCCAGTCATGTGATTGGATGCGCCTGTGTCGAGGTACCAAACGGGACTCATCTCCCTAGCTCCCAACAAAAGCTTGACATTCCCCTGCTCCTTGCACTTCTCTACCGGTGTCATCACGGCTGGCATCGCTGCCGATGTTGTCGCACCCAGCATCACTTCCACTTGCACTAGTTAATTGAGTATTGTGAGCACCTCACTTGAGCTGTACTCCTGCTGAAGGCTCTGCAGCGTGCCGTCCTTCTTGGCGATGACACCGTTAAGCCGAGCATTAGTGATCCCCAGCGTCTCCTTGTTACCCTCATCGCAGATCACACACTGTGACTCCAGTAGCCTTGTGTTCTCCTGACGCGCCCTATTCACCTCCTCCTCTGATACGTCTATGCACTCGAGAAGTAACACACATTCTTTGTCCTTGTCGACACATGCGAGTGCCGACTTCTAAATATCCAGCCTGCATCGGTCATTCTCGTCGAACACGGTGCGCAGCCTTGCCTTGGCAGCGGCCAATTCCCTGCGTAGCCGCTCGGCCTCGGCTTTGGCGGCCTCTAGCTCGGCTTGTGCCTTAGAGGAACAAAGATTGACCTACTTTGCCTCCATGGGCACATCAAAGAGTGCGACGGACATATCATCCAGCGCTAGGAGTGCAAGTAGGGCGGGCTTGTCCGCTAAGCTGCTAGCCCGCCCCATAAAAATAGCCCACTTAAACGTCCGCAAAAACCTACTTATTAATAGCAGATCCAAGCAGGCCAGCCCGCGTAGCTCGCCGGGCACCGCATCGGCCTCTCCGTCAGCGCCAACGTCTCCCACTATTACTACAACTCCCACACCGAGCTCTTCTTCCCGACCACAACCTACAGGGCTATGGTGCCTGCGACAGCGCCGACTGCGCCCCCACCTTCAAGTCCTTCGTCCACCTGCCCCACTCACCCACACCATGTCCGACGAGGAGCTCTTCTGGCGAGCCTCCCTTGTGCCCAAGGCCGAGGAGTTCCCCTTCCAATGTGTGCCCAAGGTCGCCTTCCTCTTCATGACCCACGGCCCACTCCCCTTCGCGCCGCTCTGGGACCGCTCCTTCTGCCGCCACTAGAGGCTCTACTCCGTCTATGTCTACACCCTCCTGGACTACAAGCTCAATGTCTCCAAGAGCTTTGCCTTCTATGGCCGCTAGATCCGAAGCGAGGTGCATGGTTAACAATTTTGTTTTTGTAACAATTTCGTTGGTGTCCGAAATAGCTGAAATCACCGAAATTTCGGTTCAAAATTTCGGTAGATTTTCAAACTGGTTTGAATCAAATTTGAAT
Organism: Ampelocalamus luodianensis; assembly: GCA_036346255.1. Classification (NCBI taxonomy): domain Eukaryota; kingdom Viridiplantae; phylum Streptophyta; class Magnoliopsida; order Poales; family Poaceae; genus Ampelocalamus; species Ampelocalamus luodianensis. The sequence continues at coordinate 18,991,596 of CM070637.1, forward strand.
TTAAAATTTAAAATAATCGCCAAAATTAGTGTTCCACCTGCCCCACTCACCCACACCATGTCCGACGAGGAGCTCTTCTGGCGAGCCTCCCTTGTGCCCAAGGCCGAGGAGTTCCCCTTCCAATGTGTGCCCAAGGTCGCCTTCCTCTTCATGACCCACGGCCCACTCCCCTTCGCGCCGCTCTGGGACCGCTCCTTCTGCCGCCACTAGAGGCTCTACTCCGTCTATGTCTACACCCTCCTGGACTACAAGCTCAATGTCTCCAAGAGCTTTGCCTTCTATGGCCGCTAGATCCGAAGCGAGGTGCATGGTTAACAATTTTGTTTTTGTAACAATTTCGTTGGTGGCCGAAATAGCCGAAATCACCGAAATTTCGGTTCAAAATTTCGGTAGATTTTCAAACTGGTTTGAATCAAATTTGAATTTAAAATTTAAAATAATCGCCAAAATTAGTGTGCTTGGCGGGATTCGATCCAGTCTTGGGGAAGATGCACGCAGCCTTGCCGGTGAGCTACGTTCGGCTTGGTGATTACATGTTAGTGTTTACTCCTTTTAACCCTCCAAATTCCCTCCAAATTCAAACCAACCGAAAAGATTTGAAAGAATTGAAATTCTTTCGGGACCCAGCGAAACGAACGAAATTTCGGCCATTTCGCCGAAATTTCGACGAAATTGATAACCCTGGCGAGGTGAGCCTTGATTCATTAGTCTCTACTATTCTCTTGTTAATTTACCACATTAGCATTACATTACGTTGTAATCGAATCGCGTAGCTTGCAAATTAGTCGCATCGCCATTGCCAATTTGTGATTGATTGATGATGTACTAGAGGCTCTTGATCTGCTTCTGCTGGGAGCAAGTAGATGATGATGTGGGGGGAGTCCAAGCCGATGCTCAATTCCCGTGTTGCAGGGGGCGCTGGCGCCGCCGACGTCGAGGCTGACTATTTCCCGCTGACACCGCGCAAGGATTGGTCCACAGGCCTTGTCAAGCCGCCAAGTCTCTGTGGTTAGCAGCGCTGGTTCTTTGTGGGCAGATAGATGCGCTGGTTTGTCAGTCGTCACTAGTTGATTGCCACGCCGCAAAAGGACTGGTCCACGAGAGCAAGTAGACACGCTGGTTCTTTGTGGGCAGCTGCAAGCCCACCAACATATTCATGCGGACTTCGTTGCGGGTTAGGGGCAGCTGTCAGAACCCAGGATTAACATCCCAGATCCTCTGTGCATTTCTGAACTAGTCCCATGATCAGTCGCTAGTTCACACAGTAAACAAATATGGTAACAAATTCATATCACAACTTTATTAATAATCAACAGAGTTTATGACAAAAGAGGCTTACAGCCAACAATAAAGAACACAGCGGAAGACGAAGATGTAGTAGGGTCCAGCAATCTGCCACAAACAATCGACTGGGGTAGCGGCCTAGTCATCGAGATCCACATCGGAAGCAAAGTCCTTCTCCTCTGAAATTTTGTTTGCATAAAGCAAGTATGAGCACAACTTCCGTGCTCGCAAGTTACACCCGTCAAGTAACAGAATGACATGCATATATGGATGTAACAAGGATGGCTTATGGGTTGATTTGCATAAAGCAGCATTTTCTTTAAATACTTGTACTAAGTTCTAAAGCAGGTATTTTATAACTACAAATCATTTTGTAAATTCTTAGATTTATAGTCAGATAACATTCACACATGAATGGTGAAGGATACCCTCCTATCACATGGCTTCCTGCCCAAATTCCCAATTGGATATAAATCCAAATCATTTTATAAAGTTATTTGAAAACAAAATCAAAGTCTAACTTTGAGTAGTTCTGCTAGCATGTCCGTAACCATGGACACGACTATTCAAATAGTTTTACAGTCTGCAGAGGTTGTACAGCTTTACCCACAAGAGATAATCGACTTTTACTGTCCATCTGACACACTTCCGAAGGTGTGCGACTAAGTGATTATCACGAGGCCTTTACGATGCGCCATTCCACCGCAGTTACCCCTCGCTAAGGTTTCGCCACCCCCTTTGGAATAAAGACCTCCGGGCTCGGGCCCCCTCTTGCGCTAGGTTGGACTAACATAAGTCGTAACATGACTACCCATTGCATCTGTAGGGAACAACCACGGTGAAACATTGCAGATTAATTAGCCAGGTCCTGCCCATACAAGACATGTGGTGGTACGGTAAGGCGTAGCATCATGCGCTCGAAGACCGGTGGGCCTCAACCATACCCGATTGAGCCCGTGCAGGAACATGCACCCACCAAACTTCCATTATGCCCAAGTCCAAACCCATTTTTATTTTATTTTCCAGGTAAAAGCATTTATAAACCTTCTATGGTAAAACAATACAATAGAACCAATTTAAATCAAATTTGGAAGATTTGGCTAAAATTTCCCAAATACAAGATTTGATCTAAGCATTGGCTAAGCATATGGTTAATTCTAGGATCACTTTGCCTAATGGTGACAAGGTATTCACGTTCAATATTCAAATTGGCTATACAAGGAAGATTGGATTAACTAGGTAATTAAAACAGGGAATTAAAATAATTGTATAAACATCTGCATGCAGTAATAATTTAAAACAGAATATAAATAATTTAAAATAGTGGGGTCAATATGATCAAGGGTATAACTTGTCTTGCTTGCGGTGATGTTGTTTTCCTTAACAGATCAACTGGTACTAAGGTGACGTTGTTTTTCTTAACAGGTCACCTAGTACTCACAAGTACTTTCTCCAGGTGTACAATCACGATGATCATACAGTCAAAATCAATCCTCTTATGTTGCTCTTCAATCGGCGTCGAAATCTGATTCTCCTAAGTCGTCGGAATCTAATCGTGAAAATACGACCAATACAACTCAAATTCAAATAAATTCAAAAATTCAGATCAAATTAACTCCAAATAGAAATATTTTAGTTTAGATAGCTAGATTATAATTTTATAAAGATTTTGCAACTTGAATCACCTAATTTGGAGTTCAAATGCAAAAGATATGAATTTTAGAAGATTGGAATTACATGAAATAATGAATTAGGGTTTAAAGGAATTATTGGTCAAATGAACCCAAAATTAAATAATTTTGGTTTAGATGGCTAGATCTTGATTTTATATGAATTTAGGAATTTGAATCAACGAAATCAGAGTTCGTACGAAGGAGAACGAACCCTGGAAAGTTTTAAATCTAAATAAAACCCTAAAACAGATTTTATTGATTTTCTTGAATTATTTTCCTAAAGGAAATTCTAGTTATTGCGCAAGCTGACGTCAGCGAGGAGTTTTCGGAAATTAAAGGAATTAAAATAATTTTCGACGCGTGGGTCCCACGTGTCATAGACACGATCCTCATGGACCAAGTCCATAGGACTTTTGGTTCGGGGCTGGGGCTAGGTGGCAGACGTGTGCGCACGTGTCAGCCACGTGGGCGAGCCGCGTCAGCGTGAGGGCGAGGTGGCGTCTACGTGGCGCGTGCGTGGCAGTGACGTGGCGATGCCACGTTGGCAATGACCGGCGGCGGCCTCGGCCTCGAGCTCACCGGCGTTTGGCGGCGCGGTGGCGTCCGGCGAAGACACCAAAAGAAAGAGGAGATCGCGAGGGTTGTGATGCTTACCACGGCGGCGCTCGGGCACGGGGAGGTCGCCGGCGGCAACGTGAAGGGCGGCGGCGCAAACGGGGTTGGCGGCGGCGACGAGCTACCGTGGTGCTCCGGTGAAGGCGGCGCAAGCACCGGGTCAGCGGAGGGGCGGCGAAGCTGATGGAGTAGGTGGCGACGGCGAGGAGGCGGTGTCGGTGCTGGAATCGGAGGAGAAAGGGCGTGCGGCCGAGGTCCTTCAACCTCGAATTCTGGCGAAACCGAGAGGGAGAAGGAGGAGTGGGTGGCGGTGCCGTGTTGAGGGATTCAAGGGGCACCTCGTGCTCCCTTTTATAGGGGCGGAGGGGGCCGGGAGGAGGAGATCGGTGGCGAAGGTCACGGCGGCGATTTCGGGGTTCCGACGAATACGCACGCGAGATTGGGAGAAGATGACCGGAAATGGGGCGGCGCGATGCAGGGGTTTTAATGCGCGCATTCACGCGGGCGATAGGGGCGATAATCGCGGCGGAGACTGAGCTCGGTGCGGCAAAAATGGCGGAGGCACGCGGGGAAGAAGAAAGAACGAAGAAGAAGGGCGCGGGGAGAAGAAGAGGTTGCGGGCCGTCAGATCTTGATCTGGCGGTGGGGAGAAGGTGGTGACGTGGAGGTTTTCTGGCCGTTGGATTTTGATCCAACGGCCACGACTATTGGATGTGCGGGCGCGGTTGACTAGGCCGTGTGGGCCGCATGCGTGAGGGAAGGGTTGGGCTGAGCTAGGGTTTCGGCCCGAAGGCAATTTAGGGATTTTAAATGGATTTTCCAATTGATTTAATACAGATAAATAGAAAGGGTTTTTGAAAATAGCAAAATAAATCCAAAAAATCTGAGAAAATTCACAGAAATTCCCTGAGTTATTTTGGACTTAACAAAAATAGTTCCAACTTATAATTGGCTATAGTTTTTGCAAATAAATTATTTTGTCTTGCAAATAATTTAGGAAAAGCTTTTAAAATATCAGAAAATTCTAGAAATTAATTTAAATTTCATTTTTCATATCAAACCAACTGAAACTTCAAGAACTTCAAATAAATTTAACTTTTGGTTTTTAAAACTTCAGAAATTCAAATAAAGCAATTAAACTCTGAAAAATTCTCAGAAAAACCAGTAAAATACTAATTTTATTTATTTTATTTTGGTAACAGCTCTTTGGGATGTTACAGCAGCCGCAAATGGTTCGGCAACCAGTGCGGGTGGGCGCGGGCTCTCCGCAGCCCGCACCACTTGCACCCCTGTCCAGCACCCTCCCGCTCTTCTCCTCCTTTAGCATAACGACGTCCGTGGCATGCTCGCATGCCACAACCATTGGGAGAGCCGGCTCGTCGTCCTCTTGGGCGTTGGTGAGATACGCCCGTTCTTTTTTTGGCTGATCACACTCGGACGTGAAATGGCCGAACTCCTAACAATTGAAGCACTGGATCTTCGACTTGTTGAACTTGCCGTGGTGCTTCTTCTTGTCGCCATCTTGGCCACGGCCACCGCCGCGCCCGCCATTCTTCTTGGCGCCTCTGCTGGAGCCCTCGCCGCTCCTCTTCTCTTCGGCAGCTTTGGCCTCCCACTTGGCGTGCGTGAGTAGCAGGTGCTCTCCTTCTTCCTTGTCATGCTGCCACCCCTTCAATCTCTCCTTATATGCCCTCAAGCGTCCGATGGCCTCTGAAACCGATATCGTCGATACATCGCTCCATTGCTCAATGATGCCGACTATGTGTAGGAATCTGTCAGGGATGGAGCGTAGGAGCTTCTCCACAACGACACTCTCCTCCACCTTGGTACCGAGAGCATGTATCTCGTTGACCATGGTGGTGAGCTTCAAGGCGAACTCAATGATTGTCTTCGAGTCCCCCACGGAGATACGCTCATACTCCCTCTTGAGAGTTTGAATGCGCGCCTTCTTGACACGGTCTTCGCCGACGTGCATCTCCTTGAGAGCATCCCAAGCCACCTTTGCTGTCTCCTTCTCGGATATGGCCATCACAATAGCCTATGACACGGCTTGGACTAGGGCAGCGAGATCCATCTGGTCTTTCTTCTCATAGACCAATTCTTCGCCCTCCACTGCCGCCCACACTCCTTGCGCACGCATGATGATCTTCATCTTCACCGCCCACACCACATAATTGCTCTTCGTGAGCATAGGGTATTGGAAGGTCACAACTCCCTCGCCGGCGCCCTCGACGTCACACCGTCGTGGGTGACACTGCTTCCTAGTGACTTCTCCTGTGTCATGATCTTGGGCAGTCACATCCTAAGCTCTGATACAAATTGTTGGGATCGAGCCCAAGAGAACATGGTGGAGACACATACTCTTTCACTTGTTTTTTTTTCCAGTTTACTGGAGTAGAAGACAAAGAACACAACACAGAAAGAATTGGGTGCTGCACTGCAGCGTTTTCTGCTTTTCTCTCTTCTATTGCTTTTCTACTTATTGAAACAAACTGGTTACAATGCTTTTTATAGCTACAATATGATATGTAACCTCCCCACTAACACATCCAAGTACCCTACTACCTCCACTATATGCATTAGCTAATTACTCTGTTAACTAATTAGCAGGCCACTAGCTCCCCTAACTCTACTATGCAACTCACGTGCAAATTCAATTAACATGTTAGACTTGAGCGCATTGTGCGTTTCCTTGTAGGATGTCATTGTTGTCTCAGGTCACTACATAGAAAAAAAAAAAGGAAAGATGATTCATGAATCGCTTGGCAAACAACAAGCCCATGCTGAAAAAACCATATAAGAACACGGTGACACGTAATCGCACCGACGGACGCTTTGACGTGTCGTTCCTCACTCACCATGAAGTCCACAGTGACGCCAACTCAGCATCCGCGCGCTATGGATAAATGAAAGGAAGGCGCGGGAGTATAGCCCTGCCCGGCTGCTGATCGCCAAGAAAGTTTGGTGGTTTCACTTGCCGGATCATAGAATTCTTCCTAAACATGAAAGGGGGTGCTCCAGTAGATTGTGGATCCTACCCAAGAAGAGGAAAAAGCACAACAATTAATGCATTTAATGTTGGAAACGGATTAGCTCAGCCCTAACTAATTAATGCAATTGTAGGGCGTTATATGGCTGTTTGCTGCATGTAGTGGTCCAAGGCAAAAGAGAAGTTAGGAGTAATGTGGAACTGTTTTTCCATATAAGACCGTCAGTTGAGTACAATAAGTCTACACTATACATGTGGCATTGGCAACAAATTAGTATATAAATGTATGGGCTCAGGTACAAACAAAAGATTAAATCTCCTCTTGTAATACTGCATCTTGTGTTTGAATGAAAGCTAACGCCCACTCTGTTATCTTTAAGGAAAGATAGAGAAGCAGAAGCCCAAATATTGTTCCCGAGTGTACTACACACAAATTTTATCATGGTTGCCCGGTATTTTCGAAGCCAACTCTGCTAGCATTCAGAATTTTGCATGAGAATGGAGTACAATGCATAGGTGATAGGACAGAGGGCAACTGTTCCTAATTTTGCATGTCTTAATCAAATATAACTCGGTGATGCTCAAAACAGTTTGCTAGATGGTAGTTTGTCCTAACATGGCCTTCGTAATAAAGAGTATTTATGATTACTAAATACTCGTTAGTACTCCACTGTACTCGTACATATATTCAATTAATCCAACACAACCGCTAGTTCTGTGCATTAATGTTTCCCATACACTGGTATTCTCACTGTATTTATAGATAACCAATAGTAGGCAAAATATTTCGTACTGTTTAATACAACTATAAAATGTCGATGTATTTATTCAATATAATTTTGGAGAAGGTTGAGAATTGGTGGCAAAAAGACAGTGCTGAAAACATCTAAAGAGAACATGGACCACATTAAAAAACCTAGCAAATGGCATAGCAGATTTTGTTCAGGAAGAAATAGGGAAAGATGTAGATTAACATTAGTAAGTGTGAGGTCAGATGAAATAAGTAAGTGTGAGGACAAATGAAATAAATGGGCATTCAGAGCCATCACCACAAAGCAAAGAGTATTTGAAGCTTTGGAGCAAAAGAATCAAACAAACAAATAGAAAAAAAAATGAAACCATGTACATACAAATCGAATATGACATTCTAACTCCGTAAGTAGACATATGCATATATGTAGACAAGGAAGAATATCAGTGATCGATTTTGCTTTTCTTATTTCTTAAACTGTCAACAGAGTTTGCATGTGAGTACAGTACATAACAATCCTTGAAATGACTAATGGTATAACTATTTTAGAATTTATCATACTGATTTAATGCTCTAACTAACGTGATTTGCACTAGATATTCTGCTATATTCATCAAATGTAAAGAGTTAGTTTAGTGAAAAATCATGGGCCCATGGCTTTTGAACGTCTTAAACAAGCAAAAAAGAAAAAAAATGTGAATGGAAAGATAAAATATTGACAACTTGACAAATTTCCCACAGGAAAGCTCAATTTAAATATGGAGGTAAAGACAAGAAATCTTCTAAGAGGATAACATGAACAGTGACATACTGATATTTAAGTTATTGTTATTGCATTCCTTTTCCTTCTCTAGATAGGATTTTAATATAAATTCTTGTCTGGTTGTAGATATTTTCTTCTACACCTTCCTATTTACACATTATGACCATGGTACACAACACAGGCTTGAATAACACTAAAGTGTTCTGTTTGCATATGATACACATGCTGTACACACATATGCAAACATATACTCAAAACTGTAATGACTAACGACAGGAGACTTACCTCTCAATTGATTGAACAGGAAATCAATCTTGACATGATTATGCATACCAGTGATTTGACTACAAGGAGCACTGGTTTTGTGTTTCTCTTCCTTTTCTTCCTGGACGCTTTGTGCAAAGGTTGCCAATAACAGTGAGTAGTGAAATGCCTTGAGAATGGTCCTTTCTCATAAAGGATTCAGGAGCTCAAAGATAAATTTCCACTCAAAAAATATCTGTACGGCTTGACTTCTGGATCAGCTTGCCCGAGATAATTAGGAAAATTGACACAACCAAAGCAGGTATACAGGAATGTATGAAGGACTCAACATTTCCACCATAAAGAATAGTCAGATTTCAACCAAGCTTGCTTGTACAGAACAGTTTTTACCCACATGTGTCATGTGCCGGACTACTTGTAACACCCTGGCTATTCGGAAGCCAAAATATTACCTAAAGACTCTACATACAACCATAATCATGAGAATTGAAGCAATAATCCAAGTTTTAACGAATGAAAGGAGAATAGCTCAAAAGGCATAATCGCACAAATATAATCTGAACCTATGCAGGTCAAGTACCACAGCGGAAAATAAACATCCATAACCAAACAGGAGACATCATCCACATGTCGCCTCAATTATTACAGTTTATCTCTAAACAAATAAAGGAATTCAACCAAGTTCTATTATTGAAACTGAAATATGGTGATGTGTGTTTAGTGCATGTCTATTCCCTCCCGATAGAGTCATCATCAACGACCGCCTAAAACAAACAACAAACAAGAGTGAGTCCGGAACTCAGCAAGTACAATGATTACAAGAACATACTTCATGTAGATACATAGCACATAAGAAATATCTGAAAGAAAGAACTGTAATGCATGGATGCCATGAACTGGATGGACTGCACTCGTGCTTATACCGGTATAGCAAGTGATACACCCGTCGGTGTTCACTTAAGCCCGTATTTATCGAAATACGGGGATCCAAAATACCGTATGAAGAACGTTTCATACGGGTGTCCAAACCTGCCCACATTGGAATGGTGGGACTTCACTTGCCCATACTGGAATTGATGGGACTTTAGACTCCACTCCCGTGGAGCTCCACTCCCGTGGACGGAATATGAACATGATTGCATGAATAAATTTATGATCAATGGTTAATATTATCTCCACACATATGAAAGAGCGTACACAAAGACCATAATCATCATAACATTCTTGTCTACCATAACCTCCACTCCCGTGGATATTCCACTCCCGTGGATGACACATGAACATTTAAGCTTCTCACATATCAACATAACACCATACCAATCAACAAGCATCCGGGGTTTACAAATCACACATAAGTCATTGTACCTGCCTTTAGCGTTGCGATGCGTTGGGAGGCAACAAAGAAGCCGCTAACCTTGGCGCCTCACCCCCTACACCAAAGTTACTCAATAAGAACCAAGTCATCAAGACACTGCTCGCATCGCCCTAACTCATATCCCCAATCCCAGCATCTAAATTATACACGTTACTTGAATTAAACTACATTCTAGCAGAAAGTCTGTACGGACCAGCAGCGGAATAAATAGCATAACTTTTGATCTAAAACCCGAAAAGGGGTGTTCTCAGATTTGATGGAAAGGTAATGAAATTATCTACAACAACCTAGTTGGTGGAAACCTCGAATTCTATATGTATCAATCTCCACAAGACCACCAAACACTATCTGTCAGAACTTCCGGCGATTCCGGACAGCAGCACGGAAAGTGCCATAACTTTTAATTAGCTACACCAAAATTTGCGTTCTTTATCAATATCAAAAGCTAAGACCAAGGCCTACAATAACCTAGTTGGGTGAAAGCCCTGAAGTTTCCATTATCCCACTCATATTTTAAAAGACAACTTGACAGTTCATTCTCGTCAGGATTCTGGACAGTCAACTTAAAACGTGCATAACTTTTGTTATACAAATCCAAATGGGTTGTTCTTTATCAATACTGAAAGCTAATGAGATGACATACAAAAGTTGTTATGGGCAAGACTTCTGACTCACCTTCTAACTAGGTCAAATTGTAACAATTACAATGTCTGCTAACTCTCGTCAGAATTCTGGACAGCAGAAACTAAAATGATCATAACTTTTGACTCGAATGTTGGAATCAGGTGATCTTGGCGGCCACCGAAAGCTAAGAACATTATCTAAATAACTCTAGGAGATCAAAACTTCTGATTAGGCTTCTAAGATGTCGAAACAGCCCGCGCAACATACTAGACAGATTCGAATCTACTGCAGACTGACTTTGATCCAAACGATTCTAATCGGTTTCGCATCTAAACAACATCAAAACAGCGGGGAAACGAATTGATACCATTGGAGACGCATGAAACGCTGAACAAAAACCCACGAAGAGGATCTTCTTCTTCTCCTCCTTTCTTCTTCTCCCTTCTTCTCCTTCCACCATGGCCAGCGGCACCTCGGAGCGTCTTCCTCATCTTGGTAGAGCAGCACGGAGGGGGCTGCTCTGATACCACATGCTACAGTCAGCGCACTGCTGCAGCGAGGTAGGGTTTTGGGAAGGAGCCCCCTTCTTGACTCAACTACAAGGCCGGCCCACTTGGCTAGGACGCCTTGGGCTTTCAGCCCAAGGTCCAATCCTCCCTCAAATCCTGAATTTTCTTTTAATTTTCCTCTAAACTTTAGTGCATTCAAATTTGAATAAATTTCTCTTCCGAATAATATGTTCTCTCTATTTGATATTCGAGGTATTACAATCTACCCCCCTTAACAGAATCCGACCTCGAATTCTAACCGTCGAAATAAACGAAAGAACAATTGCCACAGAAAAGAAACATCTATTAACATATGCCTGGAGTAAACATGTCTGGATAATACTCGCGCATGCGAGACTCCAGGTCCCAAATGACCTATCTCTCAGACTGACAAGACCACAAGACATTGACGTAAACTACATCTGACCTAACACTCAATCCGACATTGCCAAGTACACTCATCAGAAGAGATTCAAAGGTAAGATCCTACTCGGTGGTCAATGACGTTAACGAAACTCAACTCCAGATCTCCCAAGAGATCAATCGATGTCAGAACAAACCAAAAGTTGCATACCCACGTGTGGCCCGAGTCGGTCAAAGCGATACACCAACTTCCTAATCCCTGCATCTGTCGAAAATGAACCAGTGTACCTAGACCAACTTCCCTTTTTGGTACAAAAGCACACAACATGCTCAACACACACGAAACCCTTCTTCCTTTCTAATTCGAACTCTTCATCTACAAGGAGCACCTCCTTTAATAAAAAAAATGCACAACAGAACTCGCTTTTTAACAACTGTATTATAAAGAGAATCCAACTAAAAATAAACAGTTCTCATCGCATCCACGCAATGCTAACTCCCCACCCAAAAGGGTCAAATCCAAAATTGACAATTCATCATGAAAACTTTCCACCTTCAAATTATGAAATTTGCAAAGAAAAACACCACATCCACCAAAAAGAAAGTCACTCAAATGCACAAGTCATAAATTTCTTTCATTCTTTCCGAACTGATAAGAACCACACATGCCAACATAAATGCCGAGCTCAACTTGCGAAGGACATCTGTCTTAAACACATAGCTTAAACAAGAATCAAGAAAACGTGTCACTACTCAAGGAAGCATCAACTTTCTCAGTTTCTCTTTTAGGAATAAAATTTCTCTCAAACTTTGGAATCCAATTCATCACATAACACACTAACTCATCTCTCTTATCTTGGCATTCTCAACGCTATGCTCAAGCCGAAGTACATCATTCACACCTTTGTAGAGAAGCTCTATTGACTCCACCAAACATACCCTAGTCAACTTTTGTACCGATGGAAATACTTTGATAGATGACTTCTAATATATCTCAAAATAGCCCTCACATGCAACCACATCACCTAAATCTTTTAAGAATAAACAACTCGGAATCCTCAGCACACACATTCATATACTCCATCAAAAGGGTTCTATCAATGATCATCCCACTGTTCGGAATCCACCCTTATTCTACTTCTTCTACACATAATCATTGGGCGACTCAAAGTCCTAGCATACAATGCAAAACCCAAATTCAAACTCTAAGACTCATACAATGAACTTCTCATAAAGAGGATAGGGGAAACCTCAGTTTAAATCCCTAAAATTCTCACAATCCAAACATACTCGCGCATTAACATCAATACGAAAACATTTCTCGATTCAATTATCTTTATAAAGATTCCAACTCTTAGAGAGTTACTTACTAAGTCCAAGTCATTTCTGACAATAATCCAACAATCTCGGCTATGTCAATAATCGCTTTAATGATCAGATCACTTCGCTAATCTTACTCTCATTACAACACCAACATAGTTTAACTGCACAACTGTGCAAGGTACTCAATCGTGACACTCTAATACATTGATCAAGATTCCCATCTTTTTGAAAATTCTAATGTTCCACCCGAATTGAACAAAGGATCTTGGATCTCAAATCTCCATAGGTTCTATTGGTTGCAATAATGTAATCAGTTTAACCTCCAAAGACAATCTTCTAATGAGATAAATTTCTCTCAAAGCACTATATTACGAAATTATTTCATCCTCCAATGCTCATCGAATAACTTCCAACCAAAAGTTTCACAACTACAATTATTAAACACCTCAAAAGACTCCGGTGAAACGAATAGGTTGATTCTTCCTCAAAAGAAAGAGCGAAAGGAATCAATTTCTATCAACTAGGAAAACATGTGCCACCCGTAGTGAACACAAGACCAAGGAAAATAGTCACTTAGGCAAAGTACTCGAAAAACGTAAGGGAAAGTCAACAGTCGAGGGCTTAAGCCCGACTGAAAGCGAATACTAAACCACAAATGAGAAGAAGGTAATGCCCTTTGAAAATTGATAAACTCTCATGGAACAACCGCATAAGGTTTAAGCACACTCAAATAAACTGCGAGTTGCGAAATGACTTAAATCTCAAATACTTATACTTCACTCCTTCCTTTAACAAGGAAAGTTATTTCCTATGATTACTACATCACTTTGCCAGTCTAAACAAGATAAGCTCTTAAAACCGAAATCATGGGAACCCCTTAAGAACCAATTAAATCTTTCAACATGTCACTTTGCTCGAATCAAACTCAATCACCACAATACTCAAGAGGTCCAAATGATCACAACCGCAAAACTCGAAACACTTTTACCAAATCAAAATTACGAAAGACGATCAAATTACTTTATTTCTAAAAGAATCATTACCACACACACAAGTCACAATTTCTTATAGATAAACTTACTAACATCAAGAATAATACACTCTGAACACGAATCTTTATCATCAACTACTCCATTAGAAAGTCCCCCAAGTTTCACCAAATTGTTCCATACTACCTTTTTATCCCATCTTCAAAACGAGAGTATATCAAAACCATAGAACCTCTCTACATCAACCTCTTAATATTAGAAGGGGGTCTACTACACAGTTGAAAAGCTCCTACCAAAACCCTTTCATCAATGACACATTATCATCCGATGATTTCACAATCATGTAGGCATAAGCCACCTATTATATCATTTCAGTTCAACTTTTAGTGATGCTCAACATCAAACTTCAACGCATAATAGTTATACTCCAACCATTGTTGTTATCAACTAGCTTCATCATGAAAACACCCATATTCAATCCCCTCAACCGATTGTACATAATTCTAATAATTAATCATACTAAGGAATATGTAAATCTAGCATTTTCTCTAGTTTCCCTTTCCACACAATTAAATCAATCCATTGGAACCAAAGAACCCAACCAGTTTAGCAACCTAAACAATTTTAATGACCAGACTAGTTCATCAATGTTCCATACTTCTTAATATCTCACAGTCACTACTCATATATACAGTTCATCAAGAACTAGTAGAAGACAACATCAACTTAATCAATTTTGCTTCTAAGGTTACTAATTAATATTAATTACGCACCACACCAATGACTCAACCTGATACCTATACCATATCAAGTTATCACAAAAGGTTTTTAACAATTTCCATCAGAAAAGAGATGCATTAAACTTCAACACTCGGTATAATCCAAAAGAAATACATAGAGACAAAACTTTCTCATGCTAACAAACTTGCAACATAAAACTCTCAATACCCAACTATCAAACGAAATAATGAGTCATTCTTTTCCAATGAGAAAGAAGGAACAACCATAGAATTATCATTATTGCCAATTGATGAAGATCACGAGTAGTAAAAGCAACTCAACAGTCAGAAAACAATAATTATTTCAGAGAACCATTAGAATTATTGTTTAGTGCATGTCTACTCCCTCCCGATAGAGTCATCATCAACGACCACCTAAAACAAACAACAAACAAGAGTGAGTCCGGGACTCAGCAAGTACAACGATTACAAGAACATACTTCATGTAGATACATAGCACATAAGAAATTATCATAACTTTCTCTACGTTCGTCCGAATTTCATGATCTTTAGTTGTCCTGAAAGCTGGAAGGATTATCTACATTTTTCATTATTGTGAGCCCCTCTGATTTTTCATCTAAATACACGCTTAAGTCGAAACACTAAAACCTGTCAGACCAACCACCATTCCACAGCACAGACCCCCTAAGAAAACAAATCATAACTTTTGCTACAGAGGTCCAAATGATGTGATTCTTGTCGGCAATGAAAGGTAACGAGATAACCTACAACTCTCTAGGAGGTCCCAAGTTCTAATTCGGCACTTAACAATTTCTTATTTATTAAACAAGATGACTGCAGATTCTCGTCAGGATTCTGGACAGAAAACACTAAAAATAACATAACTTTTAACTCGAATGTCAGAATCCGGTGATCTTGGCGGCCACTGAAAGCTAAGAACAATATCCACACTTCTCTAGGAGATGGGATTCCCAAATTATGCTTCTAAGGATGCGAAAATTGCCGCGCACTAAACTGGACAGAAAAGCAATCTAGCAGCAAAATTAAACGATCTGCTAAATGAAACCGTAAACGCATCTAAAACCAAAAGAACAGCGAAGAAACCTCTTTGTTACCCTTGAAGATCGCAGGAGGAGCTGCCGGGGAGGTGGATCAACCAAGGAAGAGGGGAGGAGAGGCGGCGCAAGAGGGGAGGAGAAGGGGTGGCGCAAGAGGGGAGAAGGGGGAGGGGGCTGCGGCTTGGAGGAGGGAGGGGCTAGGGTTTGTGCCGCCCCCCCTCATAGGCCTTGGCCGGCCAGCCCACTGATGGGCCTCCCGGCTGAAGCCCAGGGCCCAGGTTGTCTAGCATTTACGAAATCCCCCCTCGTTGGTTGCGTAAATAATTAACTCCCAAAAGGTCCGCCTCCTAAATCGACTTCTAAACAGATAATCCTTTAACTCAAAATTAACTCTCTCCCGGAAGTCCTTTCAAATACTTTTGGGGTATTACAGTACCGGTACGTTCCTAGTGGCCCAGATGTTCCTTCTCGTTCGAGCTACCCTGTTCTTCTTCGGTTCTTTCTCCGATTCTTCTTTGGTTCTTTCACTAGTTCTTTCGACCACCGTGGAGTATTCGAATCCTTTCTCTCTTTCGATCACTGTGGAGTAGTCGAATCCAGCCGAGTCTTCTACGACCACGTAGTCGAAACTCCTTCGACTACGATCAGCCGAGTCTTCTACGACCACGTAGTCGAAACTTCTTCGACTACGACCAGTTGGACCTCCTCCAATGCCACCCGGTAGTATCCCCTCTTCGACCACTCCAAGTCAAAAACCTCTTTCGACCAAGGGGTTGAAGTCCTTTCTGACCAGGTGGCCGAAATCCCCTTCGACCAGATGGTCGGAACCCATCCGACCAGTGGTCGAAAACCCCTTTTGACCACGCATCCCACTGCGAGTACTGTAGCACTACGACCACTTGGGCGCTATGATCACGCATCCCGCTACGAGTACTATAGCACTACGACCACTCGGTCGCTACGGCCACGCAGCCCGCTACGAGTACTGAGCATCCATGAGTACTGTAGTGCTACGAGAACTGTACTGCACGACTGTAATATCCCAATTTTCAGAGCTTAAAAATCTTTTAAATAGTTAGTAGGGAAAAATTCACCATTTGGTTTTATTTGATTTTAATTTCAAAAGCTTAATATTGGACTTTACAATCAAAAATATTTAATGTGAATAATCCCAACATGAACAATAACCAAAACTATTTTATTTGGGTTCTATGTGCTCAGATATATTTTCTAGTTTTTTCTAGAATTTTTCTGAGTTCATTTGCTATTTTCTATTGCTTATTTGAATTTATGGTATTTTCTAAAATAGAAAATCTATTAAAATCTCAGAAATCTCCTCGGGCCGAATCTCTCCGGCCCAACTCCTATTCCCGCGCGCCCGCCCACACACCAGCCAGCCGCCGCCATCCCCCAGCGACAGTGGACCCGCTGTCGGCCCTCTCTCTCTCTCCGCGCGCCCGCTCGCTCCCCACCGTTCGATCAGGTTTGGACGATTAGATGCGCGTGAGGTAACCGGAGGTTCCGATCGTCTCATTGATTGTGGACCGTTGGATCTAAGATGAGCGGTCAGATCTTGAGTCAGTTTAGTAGCCGTGTCGCTTCGCACGCGCCCGCATCCGAGCCACAGCCGCCGACAGGTGGGCCCCGACCGCCATGTCACCGTCGTCTCCGAGGCGGACTCCGCCCGCCGCCCGTTTTTTCCGCCGCCGCGCCGTGTTCTTCGCGGACACGCCTCCCAGGGCTATTTAAAGCCCCGAGGGCCCTCGTGCCCTGCACCCCGAGCCTCGCCGCCCCCGAAAACCCTAGCCGCCGCCACCGAAGCGCCGCCAAACGTCCCGGGCGCCGTCGTCGTCTTCAGCGCCGGCCGAAGGAGTTCGTCGCCGTTGCCGCCGTTTTAGTCCTCCCCGTCGCCGTTGGAGGCCACCATCGGGATCGCCGCGTCGCCCGCATCTCGAAACTGCCCTCATCTTCGCCGGAGGACCCCTCCAGCGCCGTCGCCGTTGAGCCCGTACCTCCTCCGCCGATCTTCGCTCGTCGCCGACCGCCGCAGACGTCCCCGTGCACCAGTGAGCACACCGGTGTAATCCCCGTCTCGCCCTCTACCTCCTGGTGCCATCCGTCGCCGCCGGCGAGCCGCCGTTCGCCGAGACCGTCGGTCCCCGAGCCGCCGCCGTCGTCGGGTCCGACGTGGCACGCCACCTCGCCGCCACCTCAGCGCCGCGTCAGCGCCCGTGCCCTCGTGTCGCCCGCGTGGAGCCCCGTCAGCGTCCACGTGTGCGCCCACGCGGCAGTCTACCGGACCCCGAGTCCCGAGGCTCGGTGGACCTAGTCCACCGTGAGCCTAGCCTCTGACATGTGGGTCCCACATGTCAGAGATTTCTTTTTATTATTTCTTTTCCGAAATCCTGAGGGCTGACGCCAGCATTGCGCAATAATCCGATTTTTCTTTAGAGAAATAATTCGGAAATTCCAGAAAATCCAAATTAGGGTTTCTTTTAGATTTCCAATCTTCCAAAGCTCATAACTTTTGCATCCTAACTCCGATTGAGCCCATTCAAATTTCTAAATTTGTCTAAATTCAAGATCTATTTATCTGAGATTTTTATTTAATTTTTGGAGTTGTTTTGGCTCTGTTATTTATTTCTTTTGGTTGTTTTACTTTGTTTGTGCGTAGACGTCGATACTTCGGGGGTTTTCGTCGAAGAAGGCTTCAACCAAGTTCAAGACCAGTACATAGACCTATTCCAAGGCAAGTCATACCTTTGATCATCTTGAACCCAGTTTTCAAATTACTTTGTGTTAAATTATTGCATTCTACTTTAATTATTTATTTAAATGCTTTGGGCATAGTTATTATCCAAATTATTATCACACCTTGGCCTTGTATGTCATAATTCCTTGTCACCCTAGATTGGTTGAGTTGGTAATATTATAGCACCAACGTGGGTTGGTTAGATGCGAGTACAATTGCTTAGCCATGCCACGGGTCATCATCACATGTAAGTTGCAAATATTAATTATGACTAAGTGACTATGGAACTTTGTGTAAAAGCTGTGTGCTGTATGTTATTACTTCGTGATGGCATGTGTTGCACTAAAACCAACTGGGTGGTAAAGGATTTAGACTGAGGCAAGTGGTGGATACTGTGTGAACTGGTGGCTTTGTGATTGGGATTCATCTGTGTGGTTTAGTTAGAAAAACTGGAAGTCTTGCCTTGGTCAATTAAGGACTTAACTTTGTGCGCCATTGAACGAGCTATCTTGTCGACCGCATGTCCGTGACAGCCTAACTTAGTAGGTTACGGAGTTTCAACATTGGGGTTCGTGGATAGGTTAAGCTTTGTGATATGGGATGTGTGAATAAGAACGTCAATGTTGAGACGAAGTTGCCGAACTGTTTTGTTACGATTAGTGCTAGCTACACTAGTTGTATCGTGTGGGTAAAGTGTACAAACCTCTGCGAGTGTTAATCAATCTATTCGAATAGCCGCGTCCTCGGTCATGGACAACGCTGGGATTTCACATGAGGGTAGTGTTCATAAAATGTGGGATTGGGAGTCGTGTGATCTCAATCATATGATTGTGAATCAATCGGTTTAGTTGTGTGTCTTTGTGGGAACAATCATTAAATTAATATTGCTTATTTGTTTTAAATTATGCTTTCAATCTATTATTTGTATTCAATTGCAAATGTTGCATTTCGCAAAATAACCACGAAGCCATTCCTTTGGAATAAGCTCGCATCTATATATTGCATTCGTGGTATGATTTGCGAGTACGATTGTGTACTCACGCTTGTTGTAAAACTTGCGTCCAAACCTCTGAAGTGGAGGAGTCTTCGCTTTGCTTTCGAGGAGGAGTTTGTGGAAGAAGGTTGATCGCTAGGTCATCGATCCCGATCGGTTGCACTGTGGTGTCTTGATTGGAGTTTGCGAGTTTCTTTTCGTTCGCTGCGGTATTTCTTTAGTGTTAGCCTGCGTGGCTTAATAAGTTGTAACCCGACCTTAAGGTCAAAACTCTAAGTTGTTACTCAAACTATTCGTTTATGTTATATTTCGCTTGTGCGGATTGATATTCATCTATGTTACCGCTGTGTGCACTAGCGTGATCCTGGACTAGTGCAGAATACACAGAGGGTCCAGAATTGCATTTTTGGGTCCCGACAACGACCACAGAGTTCGACTACTGTGTTTCGACCACACAGTTCGACCACATAGTTTCGACCACTCAGTTCGACCACTCAATTCGACCACAGTGTTCGACTACTGTGTTTCGACCACACAGTTTCGACCATTGTATTTCGACCAACCAGTTCGACCACTCAGTTCGACCACAGAGTTCGACTACTGTGTTTCGACCATACAGTTCGACCACTGTATCTCAACCACAAAGTTCGACCACCCACACAGTGGAGCCATTAAATGGTATAGAAGGTTGCACCTCCACTAGTACTTTACAACAAAAACTCAGTTTATAAAACTTGTGTTAGTAAAATGCTAAGTCTCAGATTTTGCTACTACTTACCTTATTTCAAACTGGTGGCTTTATGCAAATAAAAGGAACCATGAGCTTCCCCCTTGAATAGCCATGCATCTATAACAATTGCATTGTGTGTTGGCTCGCAAGTACGGTTGTGTACTCAGGTTCGTCCAATATAATCAGACCCACGCGATCAAGACCCCTACGACTACTACTCGGAGGCTGAACCGGATGATGGTGAAGATAATGAAGCTTAGGCCGGGACCCCCAGTTGCTTGCCTGTGGGTAGAGTGAATGGATCCACAACAACTTGTTTTACTTCCGCACTTACCCACAATTATGTACTCTTGACTTTTGTATAAATTGCTGCCTTCGTGGCCCTTTTGTAAAATAGTTGGCCGCTTGGCCTGTTATGTAATATGACGAGGATCTAATAATCCTTATTTTACTATTTATCTATAATTAATATTATGGGTAAATATGAAGTCATACGGCTATAAGGTATACCTCTTATAGTCTTAAGGGAGAAGCCAACCAAGTGGTCGTAAGTTCTTCTACAACCACCCCTATAGTCGTAAGTTCTTCTACGATTACCTTATGATTGTAAGTTCTTCTACGATGACCCCTGGTCATAAGTCCTTTTATGACCAGCTCAGCTACGACTACCCCGTAATTAATTGGGTCCACTTGTCTATAGGCTCAATTGATTACGGGATCTAAGTAGTTAATATACGTTGTTATTCTCCGAAGTAACTGCACGTAACGCACCATTATCTCTAACTAGTAACTGCCAAGCGACGTGGAGGGGTTACTACTTGGTGATTACTACCATTATTACGTCCATTATACGGAATAATAAAGCGCCTCTTGGCCTGGAACGGCTACCTCTCCGCACACTATAAAAGGGCTTCAGTCAGAGAGAATAGGGGCAGAGGCCGATTGATACAAACAATCGGGCATACGCAATCAGCAGGAGTACAAGCCTTAGTCTTTCAATTGATTGTAACCAGCATTCACAATACAATACACACAAGAGTAGGGTTGTTATTCTTTCCGGAGAAGGCCTGAACCTGTATAAAAATCCCCGTGTCTTTTCTATCTACGTGATCAATTGTGGAGACCCCCAAATCAAACAATCTTTACGTAAGATCGGTTCTAAAACACCGACAGTTGGCGCCGACCGTGGGGATCTTTTGGTAATTCCTTGTCAATAGTTTTTCTTTTCTCTTTGATGCTTCCATGGCAGGAGAGTGGAACGAGGAGAATTGATTCGACTTGGCCGATTACGCCGACGTCGACATGTATGCCGGTTTCGATTACGAGCCGAGTATCAAATCATCGATGGTATTGCCGCCTCTGGAGATCTTCTACCAGATCCCGGACCATGCCACCAATAGAGTTGAGGAGAGATCCTTATCCCCCACAACAATACATCCAGCTAAGGGACTAGTTTCCTTAGGGGGCAAGGGTCAATCCGACCACAAACAGGACTATCCCAAGGCAAACTCACAACGCGACGAGAGTTTTCCCTTCGAGTGTTCAAGTCCCCTTAAGGCAGTCCGACTTGGCGAGGTAAGTTCTGAAAGCCATCATTCCGGAGCTTCATCGACACCTGGTGGTCCTCTCTCTCTGGTTAACACTGCAGAGGAGGGGATCAAACACGCTTTTCCTGCAAGTTCGACCATCCCATCGCAGGGCACACATGCGGATGGAGACGGTTATAACCCGGAGTTCCCCTTTCTGGAGGGGTTTACTCCAAGTCGCTAGATGGGTTGACGTTCTTGATTTTGCCTTCCCTCTCCTGGCCGAATTCTTCATCTCCAGGAGCTCCTAATCTCACTAATGGACTGCCAACCTTTCAATTTACAACACTCATGGTTCTCCAAAAACCAAATTTAATCGATAAGTAGCTAGCTTTTGAAGGGAAGAGAGGAACAACTTTTTCAAAACTTAATCAAGAGCAAGGTGAGATGAGCAAGCTAAGATAGGTAAGGAGTAAAATCTGAGAACTTACTTAAACCTTCATGAACCATTTGAAAGTAAGTTTTCAAAATATACTAAAGGCGACCAAGCTAGGGGTTTCTACGGTCAGTATGACTCTGATACCAACTCTGTGAGGACCCGGGTATTTAACTAGTAATACTTGACCTCCATATGGTTCTAGCATTACTAATCAAATATCCAAAGCCTCGATGGACATGTGCTTCCCAGAATTGCAGCACACGCTCATCATCACAAAATCATACATCATTTCCATACAACAATTAATACTAAGTTCAACAACGATATACATAAAGTAAAGTTATTACAAAAGAGCCGACCGGCCAAATGACACAATATACAAGAATGACAGCGGAAGCAAAAGCGCCATAAGATGGCTAAGAACAAAAGTCGACCGGTTAGCCAACACAACCCACAAGGCAACCGACCGGGCCGCCAAGCTAGTCGCCCCGCAAGCTACCACAACAAAACTCACAAAAGTGAGGCCCTTTGAGCTCACCTTCTTCCTCTGCAACAATTTATATTTAAGCAAGAACAATTTATATTTAAGCAAGACTGACGTGTGGAATAGCAGACCTATTCATATGCTACATGCAGGCTTATTTAAGTGGAGGTTGTATGTCTCATTTTGCACAAAGCCAACTTTATTTGCAATAATGTAATACATTTAAAAGCAAGTTTGCAAATCTGTTTTGATGTTGAATATAACAGCGAATTAATATTAAATACAAGTAACCACCTGGAAGTGACTATCCCAATAGCCACCATAACATAGCACGAATCCCTGATTCGTACCACCCATCAAGTTTTAATTAAAAGGTTGTAGTCTAACTCTTGAAAAGCTTACCCAAGCATGTCCATAACCTAGGACGAGGCTATTCGAATAGTTTTAACCCTGCAGAGGTGTACCAATGTACCCACACTTCAGACCGCCTTTAAGACACAAAGCACACTTCCGAAGGTATGCCGACACGGCTAAGTCCTACGAGACATTTTCCAATATTGTGCATTAACTACGAGCCGCTCGTATGGATAGAAACCCATACGCTTACATTGCAAGCCGAAAGACAACAAATCCCATCACGGGTGAAGTCTTTCGGACACTACAATGCTCCCAATACCATCCCTCCTGCGACTCCCTGCGACCCGAAGCCAATACACGCCAAACTACTAAGTCAAGAGAGGTCCCATACCCTCTAGTGTGGTTAGCACGCACAGTTTGCCTGGATAACAGGTACTCACAAGATGTTCGGTCCTTAATTGAATTGGGAACCAATCCAGTCACACCCAAAAATCACACCGTCTTACCATTGGGATAGTCACTTCCAGGTGGTTAATTGAATTGGGAACCAATCCAGTCACACCCAAAAATCACCCAAGTCCAAATCTTTTTGCTTTTAGTTTTGGTTTTTGCAATTAAACATAGCATCAAGCCGAAATATAGATACATAGTAAGCATTTGTGTGATCAAGGTTATCGACAAGTCGATAACCGCCCATTTCTACCGGAAGCTAAGCATGGCTAAGCAATTAATCCGTAAAGCTACTAAGTGACAAGAGCTCATCCACGAACTCTAAATCACAGCAATAACCTAGGCTCATGGTAGTAGAGGATAATCATTTGCCTAAGGAAATGCATCTACTAGGTAAACTAACGACAAGAGTTTAACACAAACTAGCAATGCATACATAGAATTTGTAAAGCAACATAAATACTTGAAAATACAGGGATTAACATGATCAAACTGCTTGCCTTACTGCAATTGTTCTTGCTGCAGAGGAGGATCCTCAGGTTCAATATAATCTTCGGAACCTAACGCGAAAAGGCGATAAAACCCGATAAGAACGAAGAACACTAAACAAAACTCAACAGCAAAAGACATCCAAATTCCATGAAACTTACACAGCAGCTAGAGGTTTATTTTAGACAATTTTAGAAACAAGAACCATGCAATTTGGATTTAGGATGCAAAAGTTACAGCCAAAATACACTTTCTCAGCCTATTAAATCACTAAATTAATTATTGGTACTGTTCATGGTGAAATTTTCTAGAA
The DNA here is from genome assembly GCA_036346255.1 of Ampelocalamus luodianensis. NCBI lineage: Eukaryota > Viridiplantae > Streptophyta > Magnoliopsida > Poales > Poaceae > Ampelocalamus > Ampelocalamus luodianensis. The sequence goes on from CM070637.1 coordinate 19,015,489, forward strand.
TGATCCAAGGTCCGAAATTTTTATAGCAAGCAGATTATGACATCCTAATGACAGCAAAGTTGAGTTTACTAAATTTGGAGTTATAATGATTTACTTATGATTTTTCTAAGTTGTAAACCTAGCACAAGTTACTTCACAGAAATATAACCATGTTCAAAGCCTATTTCATAATAAAGTATGCTAACAGAGGGATTTTTTAACATCAATTTTATATATTTTGGATTTACAGGGAAATTACTGGTGTCTTCTACAACATTAACTGAATTTTTAAATGCTACCAATAAGGTTAAATCTATTAACATATTTTTCTGGTGCTGAGTTAGGCCTACAACCATTTTTAGATTAAAGTTTAGTAATTAACAAAATTAACAAAGTTGAAACCATTCAATTTGCAGATATACAGGAAAAGATATGCATTTTACAAGTTTAATCCTACTTTTGGGATATTCAAAATTTGCAGAAATGAAGTTATTTGAGTTACACAATTTTCTGTGATAGAAACATGCCCAAACGCATTTTTATGTTAAACTTCAGTGGCATAAAAATTTATTACAGTTGGAAACATCTAAAAAGGATTTAAAATGAATTAGTTATGAGTTTCTAAAGCTTTGATACAATTTTTAGTTGATAAATAAATACTTACAGAAATGAAATCCAACTCAAATGGAAATAAACGACGTGGACGCACGAGAGCCCTCGATCTAACATCCTACGGCCCACGCGCGCCGGGAACAGCGCACGCGCGCGATCTCTAAAAGGAGCCCACCGTTGGATCAAGATCCAACGGCTGACGAGGAAGAATGCATTCGGACGGTGCGGTTGCCTCGGCCAACCACGACCGCAGATCTAAAGATGGACGGCTCAGATCGCACCTCCCTTCGGATGGTCCGACTGCATCCACGATCACGACCGCAGATCAAGTAATGGACGGCCTAGAATGATTTAGGCAACCGGATGGTCCGAACGTATACCAGATCTGGGCTGCAGATCGCAAAATGGACGGCGGTCAAAGATCGAAGTGCAACCTGGAGCGCTGACACGTGGGGCCGCATGTCAGTGACTGTGAGTCACACACGCGAGCTTTAACACACGTGCACAGGGCTCGGGGCCCACATGGCAGTGGCACAGGAGTTATCTCCGACAGCCATTAATGCCGACACTTAATTAACCTATGATTAAGCATTAATGATGTCAGAACAGCACGGAAATACGACAGCGGGTGATTACAGGGGATCGGGCCCACATGTTAGTGAGACATTAGGACAAATTAGGACACAATTAATACTTCTAATGATTGGCAATGATTGGGTATTAACTGTGTCCTAATTAAATGACGAAAACGGGAGCTCCCCGCCGACAAAATCCCGAGCGCAACCCACGGCTTGTCGCCGGCGACTCCGGTCGCGGCGGCGCCCACAAAATACCAAAATGGGTTCGCAATAGTATTGCGGACCCAATGGTGATGACCTCGCCGGCGGTGGAGGTCTAGAACGACGGCGAGCCGGAAAACACAGAAGGAGGCCATTTTGGCAAAACACGAAAACAACAAAACACTCCGCTGCAGTCCAAGAAAGCGAGTGCCATCACTTCTAGGGACTAATAAGAGGCTACCTTAACCGAGAGGAGCTTCAAAGATGGCCGAGGAAGACTTGAACACGATGAAGCTCACCGGAGCCGAGGAAGATGAAGTAGAAAATGATAACCTGAGCAGAATGAACACCGATGGGTGATCAAAATAGCTTCATTATGGTTCCCATAAGCTCCACAAGTAAGTAATTGCAAAAAGAACCACTTACCGGAGTTGGAGAAGAAAGGGGGTGAAATTGACCGAAAATCTCCAAACTTAAAATTAAGTGATTCCTGTGAATGCAACCCAACATCAAGTTAGGGGAAATGTAAAGGAAGTTGAGGAGCTCAAAAGGGTACAAGAAAGATTGAAGATAAACCACTGGACACCAAGATCACCAATGGAGCTTCTCGGGTCAACAATGGTGTTTGGAGGATTTGAAGTGGTTTTGAGCTCAAAACACAGAGAAGAGCTAGGGGTGGTGTAAAGGAACACCAGGAGGGGCTAAAGGTGCAATATATAGGGAAAGGATTAGGGTTTCGAGCAAGAACATGAGTCCATGGTGGGCTCGGTTCATGCTACGACCATGGACCAAGAAATGATGGGGGCAAGTGAGACTCGGGATGGAGGAGCCGAAGCACAGGCGCATTTAATGCCCCACAGAGAGACGTTGACGAGAGCAAGCTCTAAGTGACACAACGAAGCCGCCCCGCTCTCTCTCTTTCTGCCATTGCTCACCCGCACTGCACGGAGAGGCAGAGGAGGAAGAAGAACAGAAGGAGGCACCGTGACCGTTGGATGCGAGATGAACGGTCACGATTAAAAGGATCCGGCTGAGGGTTTCTAACACTCCAAGCAATCAAGGCGGTCCGATCAAAAACGAACGGCTCAGATGGATGGAAGGTTCATGGCGGTCCGAATGTTCCTGCGAACGCGGGCCGAGCGATTTAAATCGAACGGCTGATATCAATCGCTCAAGAAAAGGGACCCGGTGCAATTAGTGGGTTCGACCGAGTCAAGTGGCTCGAGCCCGAGCCCGACTCGAACCCAAGGAACAGTGAAACCGGTTTTAGGTTTTAAATAAACAAAGGCTTTTGAGGATTTATTAGAGGTAGCAAAATAACTCCAAAAATTCTAAAATTTTTACAGGAGCTTGCTGACTTAGATATCGACCTTGTGTAAAATTTTCAGAGGTTTCTATGCATTTCATTTTTCTCCAAAAATTCTACAAGGTACTGGTTTAGGGTTTGACCGAAGTCAAACAGGTTTGACTGCCCTCTAAAATATTCAAACAATTTCTAAAAATTGCGAACTTTTCCAGAGGGGTCACATCCCATCCCAAGAACTTGGGAAAAATATTTCCAAGAGATGATCAAAAGATTTGACAAGATTGTTTTTGGAGGATCAAGATTTAGATCAAAAGACTTGTGACTATGCATTTCCATAACTCCTGTACAAGAATTGTTCAGTACCCACAGGAAATACATGATGTAAGAAAAAGTTTTAATTTCTACTCATTTTCTTACATTTGAAACACAAGTCTGAAACTTGGGATGTTACATTCATCTCCTCCTGGTTACGAGTCGAAGTCTCACGAGTTTGTTTTATTTCGAACGCTTGCTCTGAAAAGAGAAAGTTTGGTCAGACAAAATAACTCTTAGAGGATTAAAAAACCAAACTGGTTACAGGTAAAGAGTTACTTACCTGCTAGTCGAGAATCCATTTTCTCGATCTCTTGATCTTGATCTTTAGCGATGCGGGAGATTTCGTGAATAACCAAGGTCTTTTCATGGACCTCAGTTCGGAGCTGTCCCACTTCGATTTCTTTTTCTGAAAAGGAATAAGAGTTAAAGATATAAAGATCAATGACATAAGTAGTCTTAAGTTTAGAACTTACTATTTATTTGTCCCTGCAGCTTTTGAGTTGCAGAGTTGGCCTCCTGAAGCTTCTTCAGAAGGTCCTCTTTTTTCTGCACTTAACTTTTTCGTTTTGACTTTCTCGTAGTCGAGCGAATTAGCCAAGGTCTTTTCGTCATTTTCAAACCTGCAAAGGTTAGGAGTTGACATGAGCACTAAACAGGTGGTCGTAAGTCCTACTGCAATCAATACCTAGTCGTAAGTTCTTCTATAACAAATTTCTGGCCGTAAGTATTTCTACGACTAGTACCAAGTCGTAAGTTTTCCTACGACAACCCCCACAAATACTGTACAAGTGGTTGAAACATAAAACGACTACGAGTATCAATGACTTACCATCTCTCTGCCTGCTTGCAGAGTACCGCTTTCTCTTGTCGTAGCTTGACAAGTTGCCGGTTGTATTCACAGAGAGTAGCAATTTGTTCCAAAGCTTTCTACAAAAAAGGAAAACAGTGAGAAGCGAGGAAAAACCACATATATGGGTATCATCAGATACAATTTCTTTTAAATAATCTATTTTTTTTATTATAAATTACAAATTTATTCTTGCGATCTTTTTTTTTACAGGAAAATACTACTATCGCCTAATGGTTGGGCGACTGGCTCCAATCGCCTAATTGTTGGGCGATAGGACCCAGTCGCCCAACCATTAGACGACAGTAGTGTCGGTGTTTTAGAACCGATCTTACGTAAAGATTGTTTGATTCGGGGGGTCTCCACAATTGATCACGCAGACGAAAGAGACACGAGGATTTTTATACAGGTTCGGGCCTTCTCCAGTGAGAATAACAATCCTACTCCTGTGTATCTTGTATTGGGTATCTGGGTTACAATCAGCTGAGGGTCTTACTGACTATCTCCCCAAAAAAGCCTCTCTCTTCTATCTATAAAAGATACCTATTTATATTACGCAGTGGTGGCTGTTGTCGTTCTAGGCTAATTAGTCGCTCATTATTGCGCAATAATGAGAGTAATTACCGGAGTAGTAACCTCCCCATGCTGTCAAACGGTTATCAGTCAGAGATAGTGGTGCGTTTTCTGTAGTTATGCCAAGCATAACTACGTATTTTGACTGCTTGGATTCTCACCATTAAATGGGCCTTCTGACGGGTGGACCCAGTTAGTCGTGAAGAATTCGTAGCAGACCTAGTCATAATAGGACTTACGACTAGGGGGGTAGTCGTAGGAAGACTTACGACTGGGTACTGGTCGTAGAAAGACTTACGACCGGACGTAATCGTAGCAGGACTTACGATTACACTATAGTCGTAGAAATGCTTACAACTAGGGGGTAGTCGTGGAAGAACCTACGACTTCCTGATTTGTTCTTTCCTTATAATATTAAGGGGTATGTCATGTGATGTCATATTTCATGATTATAGAATAATAAAATGAGGATTATTTAGATCCTCGTCATCTAGCCCCCCAGCTTCAAGTGAAAATAGCTTACTTGACCGAAGGGTCGTAGATGATCCTTTGACCACTAGGAGGTCGCAGGTAAAACATTGAAGGAAAAACTCTTCAACACTCGTTTCTCTCGACCAGGAATATGCTTGATCGAGGTAATTTGTTAAGACCATTATGATTGCAAGATGTCGTAGAATATCTTACGACTTCGAAGCAGTCGTGGCCTTACGACCGGAAGCAAAACCCTTCCGATCGGCTTTTCATTTGACCCGGGGGTCAAGATGGTAATTTCACTTGAGGTGTGAAAAAGGTGTCTCGGGACTTTCGATTGGGCAGGTAAAAAGTCTGTCCGTCGAAACAATTCCCAAAGCGGTGGAGACTGTCGGGATTCCATGGCGTTTCGTTCCAAGCGTGTGGTTATAAACCGGGTCGTGGAGGTAAAACTTAGGGTTCTTTACCTTTTCATCCAACAGTTTGTTGCTTTCTCGTCTCTTCTGCCACTGGTGACTCCGTACTCTTTCTTGGAGCTTTCCCAAATCCAATTCTTCCCGTTTCGAGAGAAAATGGCTAGGATCGTCTCTGAGTGGGCTGAGTCGGAGATGGATGACGCGAAGATGACCGCTTTGGTCGCCGCTGAGAAGATCCCCGAGGGACTTCTCGTAAAGTGGATTGCGGCGAATGAGCAGCATTGGCCGTTAGGAGAGGAAGGCCAAATTTTGGTTTTCCAGGCGTACTGTGAGTGTGGTCTCCGATTGCCTACTCACCCCTTCCTCACACTCATGCTCGAGCACTTTAGGGTGGAATTAGTGAACCTTGGTTCTAATTCCATCACAATGCTGAGCGTGTTTGTGTACCTGTGTGAGGCCTACCTGGGGATTCCTGTAGACCTCGAGCTTTTCCAGTATTACTACGGAATGGCTCGTCAAGCCAGGATCGCCGGTAGCTGTGGTCTGAAGCTCCACGACGGCAAGTCGAAGGAGTACATTCAGATGTTTACTCGGTCGTCATGGCCGGAGTGGAAGAAGAGGTGGTTCTACTGGGAGGTAACCAAGGAAGACATCCTCTCATTCGCCGGAAAGGCCGCCGAGCGGTCTTCTTCCTGGGACTCAACTCCCAGTAATCTCGACCGGATAGCCCCCTATATTCAAGCTGTCAAAGACTTGAAGTCGGAGAGGCTCACCGGTTGGCACGTGGTGAAGGACTTTATCACGCGCCGAATCAGTCCTTTAAAGACAAGAGTTCCTCCCATGTGGAGGTACTAAGGAAAGGACGACCCAACCAGAGACTATAAGGACGGTGAGTAGAAAAACTTACTCTTTTGGCTTTGTCCTTGATTAATTCCGATTTAGTCTGTTAATCGTGTTGTCCATGTATTCAGATCTTCCGCAAGCGGAGGTTGATGAGCGTGTCAGGCTCATCTGCGAGAAGCATCCGGTCAACACAATGGCTCCTCAAATCCTTACGGTTTTGACCACAGAGGAGAAAGAGGAGCGCCTAAAGGTAATCGAATGATTTTGCCATTAGGCGTTTTTGTTGTGGTAAAATGATATATGACTAACGGGTTTGCCGTAGAAAAACTTACGACTAGATACTGATCGTAGAAAAACTTACGACCGAACGTAATCGTAAGATGACTTACGATTAGAAAATGTCGTAGAAATACTTACGACTTTTGAGCTGGTCGTACTATTGACCGGCTAGTGATCGTAGAAGATCTTACGACCACTTTCTCTCTTTTTTGACAGAAAGTTGGCATGGAGAACCGCTAAGACGACGAGGAAATCGACTTGGTGGTTATCGGAACAATCGCGCAGAAGAATCGTGAAGTCCTCCAACCAGAGCGCCATCGTTGAAAGTCGGCGACAAGGGGGGTTCGAGCTCGGCTCCTCCTGCTCCTTTTGCTAAGTTTGCCGCGGACATAGCTGTGGTAGAGAAGAAAGCAGAAGAAGAGGTCCTTGCCCTTAAGCGCAAGGTCCCTAAGGTTAAGGTACCCTTCTTTTACGACAACAAGCCATTCGCAGTTTCAGCTTCTCGTGACTTCATAAGGCAACTAGAAAAGGAGAACTGAAAGGACTTCATGTCTTTTGTGAAGGAAACCACTGCTCCGGTGGGATCTGAGGCCGAGGGGAGCAACGTTCTGAAGGTGGTCGAGACTGATCTCAACTGCCCGGGAAGTCGGGAGGAGGTGACTCGTGTCGTCCCGAGTGCATCTCGACCAGCGGTGGTCGAGAAGAGGTCGAAGAAATCTTCCGTCGGGAAGGTTGCTCCCAAGTTTCGAGTTAGGTCCAGCACACAGAGGTATGTAAAAAACATAAGTGTAATAACTGCACTTACTGTTTGTCTTTTACGAGTTGACTTACTTCTGCGTATTGTGATCTTAGCTCGACGTCTTCAGCCCCCAGGGATGCTCCGGTGGAGGAGCCCGCTGCCACTCCTTAAGGTGGCGAGGGCATGACTGCGGTAGTAGCCGAAGATCCGGCTACTATTCCTGTGGCGGAAGAAGCTGCGGCTGCTGAGGTCGCTACGATCGCTGAGGATGCCGAAGTTGCTACCACAACCGAGGCTGTCGTAGAGACTAGAAAGGAGGCGACAGAGGCCTCGAGGGAGATACCGGAGGTCGATGGCAGCGAGTCTTGCCCGCCGTCTGCGGTGAGGAGGTTGTCGAGGACGTTCCTTCCGGCCCTCCAGGTGGTGTTCCCGTCACCGAGTCAGAGGAAGAAGAGTACTTCAACTTTTGCTCTGATTTCTTTGGCCCTGACTCTATCGTAGGATCTTCTGCCTACCGATCTCGCGACCGAGTTCCACACCCCAGCAGTATTCCCAATTGTGGGGATGTTTTCGACAACGAACGACTTGAGGGGGTCTGGTGGAAACGAGTCGAGGAGATGGATGGGCTGAAGGATCCATCACGAATAATGTCCATGTTTGCTTGGTCAAATATGAACGTAAGTATTCGTCGATACTAACTCATGGTTTTTACTTCTTTCTCTTATCGTTTTTCTCCCTTGTAGAGAGCCGTAGAGCAAATCGCTACGATTTGTGAATACCATCGGCAACTTGTCAAGCTTCGACAAAAGAAAGCAGTACTCTACGAGCAAGTAGAGAGGTGGTGAGTAACCGACTCGTGTCGTTACGATTACTCGTTCGAGACTCGTAGAAGGTTGTCGTAGAAAAACTTACGACTTGGTACTAGTCGTAGAAAAACTTACGACTAGGGGGTAGTCGTAGAATAGCTTACGACCACTTATCGATCATAGAAGTACTTACGATCGCCTGTTTTAAGTGTGTTCATGTCTTCCCTTTACCGTTTCAGGTTTAAGAGTGACGAAAAGACCTTGGCTGATTCACTCGACTTTGAAAAAGCCGAGTCGAAAAAGCTAAGGGATAAAGCCACTGACCTCCTGAAGAAGCTTCAGGAGGCTAACTCGCAACCAGGTTGCGGGAAAAAATAAGCGATGCGTGTAATCACGACTGCTTCTGATTTTGGTTTCCACCTCTTTTTTTTTAACCTCTCATTCTTTTATAAAAAAAGAAGTCGAAAATAAGGCCTTTCAGGCCGAGGTAGGGGCTCTCCAGATCGAAGTCTAGGAGAAATCCTCAGTTGTTCGTGAAGTCTCCCGCATCGCGAAGGAGAAAGATCGGGAGATCGAGAACTTGGGTTCTCAATTAGCTGGTAAGTAGAACTTTTACCTGCTATTGATTTATTTTGTCTTCTCATAGAACTGCTTCATCTAATCAATCCTTACTCTTTCCAGATCGATTGATTGAAATAAAACAACTCCACGAGGCTTCGACTTATTCCCAGGAGGAGACAAAATCAATGAAGATTAATCTTCAAGATAATATCTCACTCCTGAACAATGTACCCGATGGGCTTCGTGCCGGGAGGATTGCTCCTCGCGATGACATGATGGCTGCTCATACGAGTGCCATTGGGGAATAGGTCGGTACTTTGAACGAGTTGGTGTCTACTCTGAAGACCAACCAGAATGATTCGATAAAGGAAGCGGTCAAAGGAGCTGTGAGTTTTGTTTTAGCAAAACTCAAGGCCCGTTATCCTAACCTTAATCCTCATTCTGTTAAAGCCAACTTTGACTGCACCGAATCTGAAGCAGAGAAGCTGATCAAAGAGATGCAATCGGTTGGCGAGAAGGTCGCAGAGGAGATGCAAATAGAGTCTCCCTTAACAAAGTAGTCTTGTAATACAAACTTGTAAAGACAAGTCTTTTTGGTGGTGATGCATAAATATATGATCCTTTCTTTTTTCCTACAAATTATCTCGTGGAGTAGTTAGTAACTCGTAAGATAATGAAAAAGGAAGAAATAATCAGATCAGATATGAGCAATTCCTCCTTTCTCCTTCATTTTCCCTACGAATCATCTCGTAGAGTAGTTAGTAACTCGTAAGATGACAACTTGGAAAAATTAAGACTAAGAAATGAAGTCATGTTTATAACTTTATCCTAGCCCCCGACTACTTATTTAGTTTATTAGGAATAAACTAAGAAAGTGGTAAAGAAAGGGTTTCTGAAAACAGAGAGGTTTGTCCGACTCGTAGTTGTCTAGTATCGACTCTTTTGCACTAGTCGAGAGAGTGAAAACAGATCGACGCTAGGAAGTTCCCTCTAGTGGGCAGGACCACGTGCAGAGAAAAAGGCTTCGACTAGGTGATGTTACCATCCCCAACCAGATTAATCAAGTCAATAACAACAACTTGAGCGAAACAAACGTCTAGAGGACCTTAAGAATTCATTCGACTATTTTCGTTTTTCCTGACGAAGCTGTCCTGGCAGCAAAAGTTGGAAACAGAACGACTTTAGGAAGTTCCTTCTAGTGGGCAGGACCACGTGCAGAGAGGAGAAGCTTCGACTAGGTGTGTTTCTTCCTCCGGTCAGTAAAAACCAATCAAGTTAATTGAAAAGTAGTCGAACGCATCCCAGAAAGTGCACTCTTCTTAGTTTATTTTGCAAGATAAATAAGCTAAGGTGACATGAATTTGCTTAACAACTTTCGACCATGTTTGTGAGCCCAATAAGCGTTGTATTGGTTGTTGTAGTAAAGAACAAAGCGACATTAGGAAGCTCCTTCCAGCGGGCAGGACCACATGCAGAGGGGAGATACTTCGACTAAATGTGTTGTCCTTTTGGTGACCAATGTACAGTAGGAATGAGCATAAAAAATGGTCGAAAATAAAAGCAAAATTCAGAAAAATAGACAAAAAAGGTAGGGAGAACCTGATACTTTATTATCGTAGAAGCTTGCTACACATAAAATTTGCGTAACTGGTCAATGTTGCAAGAGTTTGAGAGAACGCGGCCGTCCTCCATTGCAAGTCATACCGATCCTGGACGCGTTACTTTGACCATAGTGTAAGGACCTTCCCATTTGAGGGAAAGTTTGTTCCGATTAGACTGGGATTGGATAAGCCTCAATACCAAGTCACCTTCAGCAAGGCTGTGAGGTTGGACCTTACGATCGTAGTATCTGTGCAGGGCTTGTTGGCAGTCTGCGGAACGGATTAAAGCCTGGTCTCTCTTTTCCTTGAGCAGGTTAATGTCGTCCGCTCGAAGTTGTTCTTGAATGGAGTCGTTAAACTTATCGACCCTTGTTGACCTGTTTTTTAGTTCTGGCGGAAGCATGGCTTCGGCCCCGAAAACTAGAAAGAAAGGTGTTTCTCCTGTAGCTCGGCTAGCTGTCGTACGAATTGCCCATAATACTGAAGGTAGTTCTTGTACCCAAGCCCTCGAGCGCTTGACAAGCTGATCGAAGACTCGGGTTTTGATTCCCTTCATTATCTGGCCATTCGCTCTCTCGACTGCCCCGTTGCTTTGGGGGTGGGCGACAGAAGCGTAACACAAACGAGTTCCCAACTCGTCGTAAAATTCCTGAAATTTTGCGCTTGTAAACTGTTTGCCGTTATCTGTGATAATTCGACTTGGTACTCCAAACCGAGTGATCACGCATCTCATCATGAACCATTTCTTTGCTTCGTTGTTATCCCATCACACAAGCTCGGCTTCTATCCATTTTGTGAACGTATCGATGGCCACAAAAAGGAACTCAAAACCTCCTGGAGCTCTAGGTAACGGTCCTAGGATATCAAGACCCCAGGTTGCAAAAGGCCAGGACAGAGGAATTGTTTGCAACGCTTGAGCTGGTTGGTGTATTTGCCGGCTATGAAACTGGCACTATACACATTTTTTAACCAGCTCCCTGGCATCGTAGAGGACTGTTGGCCAATAAAAACCTTGTCGAAAGGCTTTACCAACCAGTGTTCTGTAGGAAGTATGAGTTCCACATATCCCTCCGTGTATGTCGTGAAGGAGTTTTAATCCTTCGCTCTGCGGAACACATCGCATGAGCACCCCTTGGGTTCCTCGTTTATAGAGGACACCTTCGACCAAAGCATACATTTTGTCCTTTCGGGATAATCGATCTGCTTCTGGATCGTCATCGGGTAAGGAACCCGTCTTAAGGTACTCGTAGATGGGTGCCATCCATGTATCTTCGTACTCTAGAGAGGCTGTTTCTATAGAGGGCGTCTCTAGTTCTTCGACTATAGACGGCTTTTGAGGCTGTTCCAAAAACACCCCTTTCGGTACCAGGGATCGAGAGGAAGCTAAGCGAGCCAGTTGGTCTGCGAGGAAATTATCTTTTCAAGGGATAAATTGTACCTCAAAGCCCAAAAAGTGCCTTTCTAACTTGCAAACTTCCGATAGGTACCGGGACATGGTCGAATTAGAGCACTGGTACTCTTTTCCGACTTGATTCACGACTAGTTGAGAGTCTCCTCTTACGAGTAGTCGTCGAATCGAGAGTGCTTTCGCGGCTCGTATACCAGCTAGCAAACCTTCGTACCCTGCCACATTATTAGTGACCTGAAAGTTTAATTGTATGACATACTTTAAGGTTTCTCCTGTAGGAGATTCCAGGACCACCCTAGCCCCCGAGCCACTTATCGTAAGTGACCCATCAAAGTACATCGTCCACTGGTCGTGGGAATCGTACTGGGGATCCTGAACAGGTTCAGGATTTGTCCATTCGGTGACAAAGTCTACCAAGATCTGGGATTTAACAGCCGTTCGGGACACGAAATGGATGTCGAACGCCCCAAGTTCGACTGACCACTTTGCCATGCATCCCGCTGTTTCCCTATTCTGGAGGATCGATCCCAAGGAAACTCGGGCGGCACGACTAGTTTGTGCGTCGAAAATAATGCCTCGATTTCCTCGAAGACATGAGGAGGGCATATAGAAGTTTTGAACACGAGGTAACGCTCCTTAGGTCGTGCAAAACCTTACTAACGTAGTATACCGGTCGTTGTATGTTTTCACGTTCTCGACCAACACTGCGCTTACTACGTGGCGTGGCGGCTAGGTAAATTAAGGCGTCTCTCCTAGTTTCGGAAACTAGAACAGAGCACTCGTAAGATACCTCTTGACTTCCTCGAAGGCTAGGTTAGCCTCTTCTGACCACTCGAAACCTTCGTGTTTCCTTAGAAGTTTGAAGAAAGGCAGTCCTTTTTCTCCCAGTCGTGCTATGAAACGACTTAACGCCGCCATGTACCCTGTGAGTTTCTGGACTTCTTTCTTCGTGGTCGGGGGGCGCATCTGAGTGATGGATTTTATCTTTTCGGGATTTGCCTCGATTCCTCGTGCAGAGACCAGGAATCCAAGTAATTTTCCTGAAGAGACCCCGAATACACACTTCTCGGGATTAAGTTTCAAGTGGTGTTTTCTGAGGTTGTCGAAAGTCTCCTGCAAGTCGGTGATATGGTTGAGTCGTTTGGTGCTTTTTACGACTAGATCATCAACGTAGGCTTCTAAGCTTCGGCTTAATTGAGGAGCGAAAATCGTTTGCATCAAACGCTGAAAAGAAGCTCCAACATTTTTTTAAGCTAAATGGCATTTTGACATAGCAAAATATCCCAAAGGGCGTAATAAATGCGGTCTTCTCCTCATCTTCTCGACACATACTAATCTGGTGGTAACCAGAGTATGCATCCAGAAAACTCAACATCTCACATCCTGCGGTAGAGTCAACGGTGATCGTCACGAGGTAAAGGGAAATCATCTTTTGGACAAGCTTTATTAAGATCAGTAAAGTCTACGCACATACGCCACTTGCCGTTAGACTTTCTAACCATTACAGGGTTGGCCAACCACTTTGGGTGGTTGACTTCTCTTATGAAGCCTGCCTTAAGCAACTTGTCCAATTCTGACCTAATAGCATCTCGTCGATCAGGGGAAAATCTCCGTAACTTTTGTTTTACAGGTAGTTTATCAGGCCATAAAGCTAGCCTATGCTCGATCACTTCCCTGGGGACTCCGGGCATGTCGGATGCTTGCCACGCGAAGACATTAGCGTTTGCCTGGAGGAAAGTGATGAGGGCGTCTTCCTATTTGGGGTCGGAAGAATCCCCAATGCGAACAGTCTTCGAGGGCTCCCCTGCGTCCAGAGGAACCTCTTTGACCTGGCCGTTCGGCTTAGGTGCAGCTTTAGGCTTCGACTTGCTAGTCGAAAGCTGACTTTCATCCCGAGTTGGTAGTTGTCCAACTATCTCGAGAGAGCGACGGTCGCAGGAGTGCGCCATCTTCTTGTCACAGTATATCGTGATCACTCCTTTGGGACCTGGCATCTTAAGACATTGATACCCATAATGAGTAGCCATTAAGAATTTTGCCAAAGTAGGTCGTCCAAGTAAGGCATTATACGCCGTATCGAAGTCGACCACATCAAAGGAGACCTTCTCTGTCCTGAAATTGCTTGGTGATCCAAATGTTAAAGGAAGAGAAACTTGGCCAATTGGTTTGGCCGAAGACCCTGGGTACCGGCCTTACCTTTGTCCTGGGTACCTGCATCTCGTCTAGGGTATTTGTAAACAGAATGTTTAGCGAGCTTCCACCATCAACTAAAACTCGATTGACTCGACAATTGTTGATGGTGGGTTCGACCACTATCGGAAATCGACCTGGTCTAGTTTAAGGGATCGGGCAATCACCTTTCTCAAAAGTAATGGTGACTTCCGACCACTTCGGTAATTTATTGACAAGAAGGGAGTCGACTGTGTTTATCTCACGTTCAACGACTTTGGTGTCTCATGCGATCGTATGTGAAAATCCCCATAGATGTGATCAATGGTGTGTTGTGGATCCTGGAACGGCATCTCCTCATCATCTGACTCCTTCTGTCCACTGGTTTGATCTACCTGTTCAAGAGTAGGAAGTGGCCCCTTGCTAGAGTAATAGTCTTGAGTTTCGTAGGAAAACTCGTGATTCTGAAGATCATGCCCTTCTTTTTATGAAAAGGACACCACACAGGTTTGTCGTTTCTCCGATCTTGGCGCTTACCTTTACCTCGATCGGGATTTTGCTTGAGGTTGCGTGGCTCCTTGTCGCTTACGGCCAGGACCTCCTTAGAACCGACAACTGGAGATTCGTGTGTCTCTTTGCCTTGTTCTTAGATTTCCTAGCCTTTTATCCTTTTTCTTACCACTTTACTTTGCCTCACGAGGATGTTGTCTTCGATCGATAGTATTGTTCCACTCATTGCTTGGGCGATTGCATATTATCGGCCATCTCGAAGAGTTCGCGATAGTGGCGGTGGATGTAAGCGATATCCTCTGTTATCCTACGCTACGGACTCCTGCTGAAAGCCACGATCACGGATGAGTCGAAACTTCGGAATAAATTTGAACGACTAAAGCGCCTGATGAATTGGCATAGCGTTTCATGGTCATTCTGCCTTATCCGGTGCAGGTCATCCTCTTTTCCAGGGCGGTTGTAAGTGCCTTGGAAATTTTCCAGCAGAAGATCACAGAGGTGTTGCCACGAGTAGATCGATTCGAATGGCTGGTTTAAAAGCCATGATCGTGCCGATCCTTCGAGTACAGTAGGAAGGTAATTCGCCATGACATGCTCTCCTCCTCATGCAGCTCGGATAGCTGTAGTATAGATTTGGAGGAACTCGATAAGATTTTGAGTTCCATCAAATTTCTCCATGTTCGCCGGTCGGAAGCGAGGTGGCCAGCGAACCGCTCAATGGTCGGGTGAAAACGCCCGACACCCCGAGATAACCTCTTGTCTCCTTCTCTGTAGAAAAGAAGGGTTAATATCGCCGGGTGATCGAACTCGTCGAAACCCAGCCACAGGAGGGCTGGACCTACGATAGGTCTCAACTTTATGAGGGAAATAATCCTCGTACTCCACTTGTCGCCGTGCATCTCGTCGCTGAAGTGGTGAAAGATCACCTCTCCTGTGGGCTTGTGGCGTCTTCCTCAGGTCGGGAGAACGACGTGAGTGAAAGTCGTGCCGCCTTCTATGTGACGAGTTATCGAGCGGTGGCAGAAGAAGGAGTCGTAGTACTACGACTTCACGGTTGTGGTCGCATTTAAGGCGCTCGAGTTTGGCCATCGTGTCGCGAAGCCTTTGTGTGATTTCTTCTGCAAAGAGATCATAACCTGGTGCTCGAGCGAGTTCTTGAGTCGGGTTTTCCAGCAAATCGTTGATGTGCTGGAGTTCTTGAGCTTCCTCCGACTGGAAATAAGCACGCTCAGGAAGGTTTTTCTGAGCCGCTATTTTCTTCCATCGAGTTGTCTCAGAACGGTCTGTTTCAGACCCCTGAGTTTGCTTTAATAGAGGGCAAGAATGTTGAGGATGTCCCGCACGTTCATTAAAGTGTTCGTCTCGTTCGCCAGTGGTGGTGTCCTTGCCATTGCGATGAGGTGGTGTAGAGTATGCTCGTCGGGAAGCATCGCCAATCCTTCTTCTGGAAGAACGATCCTTATCAGAGGGAAGGACGAAGATCTCCTGTGGATGACCTCCACTTGTGCTCGAGACCTCCTCGCTTGAGGAGTAGTCGAGCGACACCATCTGGCGACTTGGAGTAAACCCCTCCAGGTAGGGGAACTCCGGGTTATAACCGTCTCCGTCTGCAAGTGAGTCCTGCGTCGGGACGGTTGGATCTGGATGAACAGCGTGTTCGATCCTCTTCCTTGAGGAAACACTCGGAGAGAGAGGACCATCAGGTGTCGATGGAGTTCCGGAATGATGGCTTCCAGAACCTGTCTTGCCAAGTCATACTGCCTTGGGGGGACTCAAATACTTGGAAGAAAAACTCTCGTCGTGTTGCGAGTTTGCCCCGAGACAGTCTTGTTGTCGGTCATGTTGACCCTTGCCCCCTGAGGAAATTGGTTCCTCGACTGGGCGTACTGTCATGGGGGATAAGGATCCCTCCTCGACTTCGGTAGTGACACAGTCTCCGAGATCTGATAGAAGATCTCTAGAGGCGGCAATACCGTCAGAAGATTCGATACTTGGTTCGTATTCGAGACCGGCATCCATGTCGACGTCTGCGTAATCGGCCAAGTCGAACCAATTCTCCTCGTTCCATTCTCCTGCCATGGTAGCATCAAAGAGAAAAGAAAGAACTGTTGACAAGGAATTACCAGAAGATCCCCACGATCGGCGCCAACTGTCGGTGTTTTAGAACTGATCTTACGTAAAGATTGTTTGATTCGGGGGGTCTCCACAATTGATCACGCAGACGAAAGAGACACGGGGATTTTTATACAGGTTCGGGCCTTCTCCAGTGAGAATAACAACCCTACTCCTGTGTATCTTGTATTGGGTATCTGGGTTACAATCAGTTGAGGGTCTTACTGACTATCTCCCCAAAAAAGCCTCTCTCTTCTATCTCTAAAAGATACCTATTTATATTCTGTGATGGTGGTCGTTGTCGTTCGAGCTAATTAGTCGCTCATTATTGCGCAATAATGAGATTAATTACGGAGTAGTAACCTCCCATCTTTGTCAAGCGGTTATCGATCGAGAGATAGTGGGCGTTTTAGTAGTTATGCCAAGCATAACTACGTATTTTGACTGCTTGGATTCTCACCATTAAATGGGCCTTCTGACGGGTAGACCCAGTTAGTCGTGAAGAATTCGTAGCAGACCTAGTCATAATAGGACTTACGACTAGGGGGGTAGTCGTAGGAAGACTTACGATCGATCATGGTGGTAGAAAGACTTCTGACCGGGCGTGTCGTAGCGGGACTTACGATTACACTATAGTCGTAGAAATGCTTACAACTAGGGGGTAGTCGTGGAAGAACCTACGACTTCCTGATTTGTTCTTTCCTTATAATATTAAGGGGTATGTCATGTGACGTCATATTTCATGATTATGGAATAATAAAATGAGGATTATTTAGATCCTCATAAAGTAGTATCCACCGCCGAACCGTTCAGCGACAGATGTCTGTCGCCGAACCTGGCGACAGATGGTGTCGCGAATGGATGGCGCGCAGGTGGGGCGGTTTTTTATTCTCAATTCTTGTTTAATGTGTATTGAGACAGTAATTAATGAGTAGTAGAAAGGTAAGTGATATTCGAATGTTTGGCGAATCGGCGGTTGCAAGCGATATTTGCACCGACCACCCGCCACGCGTATTTGCAAAAATGGCAAGCGGGCGCGTTGCCACCGCGCCGCCAGCTGCCGTCCGACACCTCACCGGGCACGTTGCCACGCGTGCCGGCCCACCCCACCACCTCGCCCGACCCGGCGCGCCACCTCGGCGCCGGCACTATTGCCGTGGAGCGTTGCCACCCCGTGGCACGGCAATAGTGCCCGACACTATTGCAGTGGAGCGTTGTCACCCCGCTCCCCCGCAATAGTGCCCACACGGTTAGGGTTAGTAATTAGGTTAGGTTAGGTTAGGTTAGGTTAGGTTAATTAGATAATTAGTTAGAGTCTGAAATTGGAAGGAATTTTAAAATATAGCAGAAGAGTTCAAAAAATTATGAATTTTTTTTATGTAGCCTGCTGACACTATATACTTGATTGTGTAAATTTGTTAAAATTTTATTTGTCCAAATTTGTTATCGCTACTTCGTATGCGTGTCGCGTTCGTACGAATCAATAAACGTAGAAAATAAGCTCCTATAGCGTAAAAAATTGACATGTTAGAACATTACAGTAGTGATGATGAGAAATAGGGAATTGTGAAGCACGATTGATTTCTGACTGTAAGTTCATAATAGTAAGGACTAAGAAGACTTCAACATAATTTCGGTATTTGTAGCTAAGCGAAGGAGGATTCGATGTCGGTGCGAAAGGTTTTTTCTGGGATTCGACTAGAAGAGGCAGACTTACAAGCCCCATGGAACAAGAACTACATTAGAGTCCGCAGACAGAAGCACATGTCATGATGGTTTGTTTAATTGCTTTAGTCATCCTCGCTACTACTACGGTACACTACGACACAAGCATCTGGACCATATAAGTATACATGACTTTAGGGATAGTGAAAAACATGGGGGGTAGGACGGGGGACTACTACGTAATGACCTGATCTACTACGTGGATCGGTGCCATTTTCCCTTACATGCTAGCTCGGCCTTCCCCTTCCCCTTGTCACGGGACTGTCCACGTTGGGCTGGTATGTCGAAGTCGTCCATGTCGTGCGATTCCATGATGTAAGTGCACCGTATAGTGAAAATCGTAAGAAGGATGTAAATTCTTCATAACTCACGTCGTCGATACGGATTACGCTTGGGCGACTGCATAAGCTGTGGCGGCCGGGCTCAACCGCATGAGCTTTTCCCTTGCCCTTGTCGTGGGATTTTCCATGTCGGGCTGGTATGTCGAAGTCGTCCATATCCTGCGATTCCATGATGTAAGTGCACCATATAGTGAAAATCGTAAGAAGGATGTAAATTCTTCATAACTCACGTCGTCGATACGGATTACGCCTGGGCGACCACATACGCTGTGGCGGCCGGGCTCAGCCGCATGAGCCTTTCCCTTGCCTTTGTCGTGGGACTTTCCATGTCAGGCTGGTATGTCGAAGTCGTCCATTCCCTGCGATTCCATGATGTAAGTGCACCGTATAGTGAAAATTGTAACAATGATGTAAATTCTTCATAACTCACGTCGTCGGTACGGATAACACCTGGGCAACCGGATAAGCTGTGGCGACCGGGCTCAGCCGCATGAGCCTTTCCCTTGCACTTGTCGCGGGACTATCCACGTCGGACTGGTACGTCGAAGTCGTCCATGTCCTGCGATTGTATGATGTAAGTACACCGTACAGTAAAAAACGTAATAAGGATGTAAATTCTTCAGAACTCACATCCTGGGGAGGGTCCGGTACATAAGGTTTCCACCGCACGAAGTTCTCAGCCCGCATCGAGTAGTTCAGCATGTACTTCTGCTGGATGAATGCCCTATCGTACATCTCCGGGTCGTCGATCCACTGGAAGAAGTGGCAGCGCATCTCGGGCTGCCATTACGTGGGGATGAAGTTAAAAATTTAAGGAACTCAACATTGGGAGAGGAAAAATCGAGGCACGCGAAAGAAACACTTACGAGGTGGTGCCCGCACGTGTAGTACGCCCGGGCGGCGGTGTCTGGGTGTGTGGATTGAATGATCTATGCCTGTTCGCCACACACACACTGCGGGATTGGAAAGCGTGGTGGTACTTGAGCATCTTTCATTGTTCGATCTGGGTATTGTAGATGTTTCCTCTTCTGCGCAAGCCACTTGCGCTTCTGCAACATCTTCGCGTAGAAGTTTGCCAAAAAATCCATAGCTGGGTATCTGTTGTGTAGTGTTGGGTTTGGTTCAACCCCATTTTATAAGCCTCATGGTTGGCATGGTGAGGAGGCATAGTGTTGTCATGCCCATGGTTCGCAAGTGGATCTGAAAAGCCTAACCCTAAACCTAAACCCTAAACTGTGCAAAGCTGTCTCCTTAGTCTTTTCACTCTGCCGGTGGCCCGTGTGGTCTTGTCGATGCATAAAGCCGCCTTATGCAGGTCTTATCGGTCGCAAAGCTGTCCCGTGTGGTCTTCTCACTGCGCAAGGCTGCCTCCTTTAGTCTTATCACTGCGCAAAGCTGGCCCATGTGGTCTTGTCGATGCATAAAGCGCCTCGTGCGGTCTTGTCAGTGCGCAAAGCTGTCCCGTGTGGTCTTGTCACTGCGCAAGGCTGCCTCCTTTAGTCTTATCACTGTGCAAAGCTGGCTCGTGTGGTCTTGTCTGTATGCAAAGCTGCCTCGTTTGGTCTTGTCAGTGTGCAAAGCAAGCTAATACATTACCCGCTTTGTTAGCCTCCCTCACGGGCTATAAAATACACGCCCCACGCTCCGAAAGTAGGACCACTCGATCCTTATAACCGTAGGAAGAACAACTTTCTCCGTCATACAGTAACATCGATGGCGAGCGCGCGAGGACCAGATCCAACCGGTCGCGAAGCGGACCTTCTCCTAGAAAGGAGGAGGACTTGGCCTAACTACGGTTGATGCGAACATGCGTGCTCAGCGGTATGGCGAAATGCGGACAAGGGATGGCGCTATCATGCGGGTCATGGACGCCCTTTCGATGGCGGACGGCGTTTCTTCCGATGCCCATACTGCAGGGTAAATAGTTTTGTTCATGTTCACGCTAATCGTCCTCCATACTAACCGTTCCTTACCGCAGATGGCAAAATGCAACTTTACCCGCTGAATCGATCGTCCCCATTAAAAACATGTTTCGATGCACGTGCATACATTGTGGAACCGAATATTTGATTTGGAGGCGCAAATTGACGATCTCAAGGAGCAAAATGATGACCTCCGCCAATAGATGCAGCGCGAGAGGGGCAACGAGGAGGTCGTGAACATAGGAAGTTCGTATGATTCCACATCTTTCTTTGCGTAACCCACCGCATATGTGCGTGCCACTACAACAACGACCCGACCACGTCAGGCGCCCAGTGGAGAACACTCTATGTGGGTAGCGGGAGGCACCTACGCCATTAGGCACGGGCGAAGAAGCTTGTACCTCGGTAGTCTCCGCTGCATGCGCACTTATGTTCAATCTCCTAAAGCATGTAACTGAATGGTGGATGCGTTATGGCGGTTGCCTTTTATCGAGTTGACATGTTGCATCGATTTGTCGCGTGCTTTAAGCTATAGAAGTTCATATGCATTGGAAAATATGTGATGTATGAGCAGTACACATAAGAACATAAAAGTATTACAGGCATCACATATGAAGTGCAAAATTTAAGTATGACATGGCGAACAAATGTCACGACCATCGTGGCGGACACCCCTACTAGCCCACAGTAAACCGCACTTTGACATCCCCTCCCACATCGGCCTTGCCCACTCCACCTCCGTGTCCTCCCCTACGGGCTCGCAGGGCACCCTCCTGCTGCCCAGGTGTCGGGGCCTCGGCCGATAGGGAAAAACGATGCAGGCCACAGTGCGACAAAGACCGAGGCGAATGGGTGGAGCAGAACCGGCTTCTTGTGTAGTGCTGGCGCCTTGTCAGTGTGACCGGAGAGAACCTCGGCGTGTGTGGGTGAGTCTTGGGTCGTCGTCCACCAAGAAGTCGTGGGCTTCCGCGAAGCCTGAGGAGGACCCTCCGTCATAGGGAATTGGACCTACACAGTAAAATATTGTTAGTTAATTAAAAAAACACGATGCGTGCTGACAAATAGAGACGTGACGTACCCTCGGCTAGCGCCATAGCGTGCGCGAAGGCGTCTGTAGGGAAGTATGGCACGCCGTACGCGCCCTGTGTGTACTGAGTGTGGAAGGCGAAGGGGTGTAGAGGACCGACGTAGTGTGACGCTGTGCCCAGGCGGACCCTCCAGCCTCCTCAGGCCTCGGCGGATAGGGTCTGGTCGAGCATCCGGCCTCGTCAGGGCGCGTCGGTGTCGGACGTGGTCTAACTGACCCTCTGCTTTCTTTGTACTCTTGCCGGGCCCGGGCGGCGCCGGCGACGTGGGGCGTCGACGGGATACCGGCGGTATCAACCTCCGGGAGCCTGGTGCACGACAACAGGCCGAAAATACGTGTGGCATGATCATCCACACGACGGATAGCCTGGGCCGTGTCCTCGCGTGTGCCCTCCACACCGTCCATGAACCTCTGAAGCCATGAGCGGCAGTCCGTCGTAATCTCAGCAGCGATGCTCGCCTACATAAAAAACAAGACCTGGTGAAAACTATAATGGCGGAGTGCACAACTGAAGTTTTCGAAGTAGGATGTAACGTACCGCGCGGTGGACGTCCTGCGCGAAATGCACAAGGTATGTGTGCAGCCGGTGCGGGACACGTCTTTGCGGGCTCATCTGCGGCAAATGCGAGCACGTGCGTGTCGAGGCGTACATCGGAGAGTGCGTGTCGTAGGTCGTAAGGTCGTAAGGGGTGTCCTCCTGCACACGGTCCTGTAGCGCGCCCTCCCACTGCCCTACCCAGTTGTCCATCCTACTCCCCCAGTTCGTGCCGCGACGGACTCCCTTCCTACTAAACCTGCAAGACGTAACATGTAGTTAGAAGTCATGCGTAGTAGACGACAGCAAAAAATAGGGCATGTATGCTGATTACTAACGCATGCACGCTGCCGAACGCGCCGTCGGCGATGCTGGAACCTCCTGCCGTAGGCCGAACTGGCGCATCACACAATGTGCCCCGTAGTCCTCAACAAAGACGTCGAAGACGATCGCCCTGGGGATGAGCCAGTAGTCCCGGTCGCGCAGGCACAGGGAGGAAAGGCCGTGAGGAGCGCGGGTGTCGACGATCAAGTCGCCGATCTTACAATAAATGGAAAAAGAGAGAATGACGTGGGAAATCTTGGGATTGCAATGGGACTGCTCTTTATTAGTATGAACTGAGATTTTACAAGGGGTGTATCCTGACAGAATGACGGACTACTTTCTAGAGTATAAGACAATGCTTCTTTCTTTCTATCTTCTGGTGATCTGATCTGATCCGATCGCCTCTCTCTCCCCCTGATCCGCCCAGGTTCCATCTTTAAATAGCCCTCGAAGAGGTGGCAGTTACTTCCGAGAAAGGCGCTGATGTGAAGCGTTATGTGCGGTGAGTCAAGTGACGGTTGATCTGAGAATCAACCGTTTGGTGGTTATATGTCTATGAAACATATAACCGCATGGAGGTTGTTCACTGGTGTGTCTTGGATAAGATACGTCGTATGGAATATGCACGTGTTCCATTCATCATACGATAGAGAATATACCTTGGAATCAGTTCTTACCTTCTGAGCGGTTCTCTGGTGGAGGCTTAGCAGGCCTTCGTCAGGCCAGGTACCCATTATGTAACCTCTGAAATCTCGACCGGTGGTCGTGCACCTCAAAGGTTACGACCATGAAGGCGTATGGTCTTTTATATATTAAAGATAATATATAGAGTTTTAATCCTCGTCATTAGCCCCGAACTTTAAATGAATAGGTCATGTGAACACCTTTCTTCCGATGAAATCGTATCGGGATGACGCTTATTAAATACAAAGGCATTTGAAGCGGTTTGTATTCACTTTAAAGTTGAGAACTTTGCCTTGGGATTTGAAGAGTTTCTGTGTCCGTTGGACTTTTTTTGGGTAACTCCTTATTACGGTTTAGGATTTCTGAAGCTTATAAAACCCCTTTGTAAACCTAGGGTTTTTTTCACTTCCTCCTTTCTTTTCTCATCTTCCGAGTAAAAACTTCTTCCGATCTCCTTTGCTTTCCACACCCAAAAAGAAACTAACCATGTCGGATCAAATCACCAGCCCAGTCGGTTTCAGGCTGAGTGAGAAGAAGTTGGAGAATCTGGAGAAGATTGGGATGCTCCCCAGCAAGGATGTGATTTCTTGGAGATCCGCAGTCGGAGAACATTCCCCGAGCAGTGAAGATGGAGAAATTCCTATTTTTCTCGCATATATCGAATGCGGTTTGGCTACCAACTCCTCCTTCCTTCCTCAAGTTTTGGAGTATTATGGAGTTGAATTGGTGAATCGGCTCCCAATGCCATCGCCAATCTCGGTATTTTTATCTATCTCTGCGAAGCGTTTGGGGATTCAGCGGATCTGGATTTATTCGGTACTACTACGAGGATGACAAAGTCAGGAAGGCGATTGGGGCGCCTAGGAGTGCACCTTGCGTCTCCATGATGGAAAAGGCGATGAGTACATTTTTATGTACTCAAAATCTTCGTGGTCGTCGTGGAAGAAGAGCTGGTTCTATATGAAGATCACGAAGAAAGACATCCTTTATTATTACGTAAGAAGGCGGTCGAGAATCAGAGATGGCGCTCCTCTCTGAGAAAGAGGGAAATGTAGGGAAATGGGCTGAAGCAATCAAGCTTCTTAGTGTCAAGGTCTAACATCTTGGCATGTGGTGAAGGATTTTTCACGCACCGGTTAGCCCTTTGAAGGCCCGAGCACATAAGATGCTCTGGTACATTGGTCGTGATGATATCGACCGGAGACTCTAAAGATGGTAAGCCATTTTAATGATTCAGACCGGTTTACATATTTGATTGATTATTTCTTAACTCTTTCATTTTACCTTTATAGCTCTATCTTGATGAGATTAGAAGCGGGATCAAGATGATCTGCGCGGAGGCTTTGGCGATAAGGCTAGTTTTCCTCGGATCTTAGCGGTTGTTTCATTGAAGAAAGGATTGAAAGACTTAAGGTAAAAATATCAACTCTTGTCTTATTGGCGTACATATTATTTTTGATCGGTATACCATAAATCCTCTTTGATGTGTAGTCGGTTGGGTTGAGAGTCAACAAGGTCACCGAAAGATGTGAGCCAATTGATGATCCGATCTCCCCGACCACACGGATGTAAGCCCTCGGAGGTAGGTAGCAGAACACAAATAATATTTTGGATAAATTATGTTTATCTCTAACTATCTTTGATGATGTATTTAGGCGGTCGTCGTACCTTCCGGCAAGGTCGCGAGAATCCTCGGTGCCTCACGAGGCCACCTTGTTGTGGAGGTAGGCGAATCTACATCTCGACCGGCGATCGGGGACCTCGACCAAATGGTCGCGGATATCGCTTCGATTTTCGATCGGTAGATGTGCAAGATCTAGTCAACCCTACCGATTTAGAACGGTGAGATCGGTTGTGAGGAAGAGGAAGGCTAGCGCAACGAACTTTAGTTCGATGCGCTATAAAAATAAATTCGAGAAAAACAACAAGGTATATATATAAAATGAAAAGGTCGTATTTATACATACCTTGGATCTTCCTTACCTTCTCTCTCTCTTGTTTTAGATCTTCTGGTGTTCCGGTCGTGTCCGACCAGAGCACCCCTCAGGAAAAAGTTCCTGAGGTAGAGGTGGTCGTGGAGGCTCCCACCGGATACTCCTAAAGCAAAAACTACAGAGGATGAAGTAGCAAAGAAGCCCCGAGCGGGTTTGACATCTGCTCAGGATCCTCTAATAATCCTTACTCCTTCTCCGGAGGTAGTCATCCCCAGAGACCCTCAATAGGTTCTACCTCCTCCAGAAAATACTTCTCAGGTTAACAAATTCCCTTTTTCTCCCCGATTTATCGAGGATAAGGAACTTGATGAAGCCTGGGGAAAGATATCGGACCATCAAGCCAAGATTGGTCGGATACCATCTTTTCCGAATATAATGATATAGCAATTCGGGTAAGTGTTTCTGACCATCCTACAACTCTTTCTTTTGCGGTTTCTTTGAAAACTTGCTAAAGAAAGGAATTTTGTTTTGTAGCATTTGGTGAAAACTATCTTTGTGATCGGAGGACCACCAGTGAATAAGAACTTTGGAGCAAAAACACTCCGATATGAGAAGTAAATACATTTCTCTTTTTGATCTCCTACGGTTTATTATCTTGATTCTCCTTATAGATTCTCCTTCTCTTTCTATCATATTTGATAGATTTAGAAAAATTAAAGAAGAGATTAAGGCCAAGGAAGCCCTAATAATAAAGTGAG
This sequence comes from Ampelocalamus luodianensis, assembly GCA_036346255.1. Taxonomy (NCBI): domain Eukaryota; kingdom Viridiplantae; phylum Streptophyta; class Magnoliopsida; order Poales; family Poaceae; genus Ampelocalamus; species Ampelocalamus luodianensis. The sequence goes on from CM070637.1 coordinate 19,041,125, forward strand.
GAAGAAAATCGAGTAAAGACCGGTCGATCGAGCATGCGATGACCGAGGCAAAAGAGGTTTTCGACTCTTGTGAGAAGAAAATCAAAGGTAGCTGAGTCGGAGATCTAACGATATTCCATAACTCCAATTGTAAAGAGTACATTGATTTTGTTTATCTACTCGTGCGAGAAAAAGCGTAGCACTTGAGCAGCGAGAAGACCTCGATTTTGGCGTGGCCAAAGGAAGCTCTTGTATTTGGCCTTGATGAGAAGATCAAGGCTCTTAACAAGATGATCTTCGATATGGGATCGGGATCAAGCTTGCCTTCGTTAGGAGATCCAACGGAAAAGATGATCTACTTTGGTCAACTTTGGAAGATCTCAAAGTGCTGCTCAAAACTATGAGGAAAACCATACCAGACAATGAAGGAAGCTATTGTAATCGAGTTAGTGTTGCTTTAGCAAAACTAAAGGCTTCCGACCCCTCTGTTAGTCTTAAAGCTGTGGAAGAGGACTTCGACTGCTCTGAGAATGAAGCAACAAAACTTCTCGAGGAAGTAAAACCTCTCGGAGAGAAAGTTGCAGGGGAAATGGAAGTCGGATCTCCATCTCATAGCGACCAGTCTGGAGGTCCTAAATGAATGTAACTTTTAAACTATGTAAAATGAAAACTTACCTTTTATCAAAGAAGATCCTGCTTTGTCTTATTAATGTTGTTAAATACTCATATATCTCCTAGCCCCCGACTACTTATGTTAGTAGATGAACGTTACTAAAAGAAAGCAGTAGACCAGGTAATTGAGTAATAACGATGATCATGGTAAGAGTGCTGATAATGTGTATGACAATGATATAGGAAATACTAGGAAATCATGTGGTGGAACCAGCGGCGACTTACGCTAGTCTAGATTTTGCCCATTATCAGTACTATGGAATACCACTTGTAGTCAGAAGACATAACAAAGACTAGATCTTGCTTATAAGAAGATATGCATTAAGAATGTATGCAAGAAATGAAATGAAGAGATAAGTACCGTTGTTTAGGAAATATTCGGATCTGGTCGTATCGAATCTTAGAACGAAGATTTGTAAAATATTTGTGGCGTGCTCATTCTCAAATCCGATGCGGCGAGGATCGTAGGAAAAGGACCATCACTAGAAGCTCCTTCCGGTGGGGGACCACGTGCGAGAGAGAGAGACTTCGACGGGAGGCTTTACGTGTCCCGACCATGAGCCAAACTTGATTAGAACAGAATGTTGAAATAAAATAACAATCTTCAATTTCAAGAAACGAAAGCCAAGTAAATCGTATGAGGTGGTACTCCTTATACTCGTATGACTCTTTAAGAAAAGAATGTCCGGTCATGAGTGTGTATCATTGAAGCAATGAGCACGGCTAAAACCAATATGATTGGTGACATTTAAGTCAACAACCATGAGTAGTGGAGATCCCAAAGAAGGAATATCGGAGAGAATGAGAGTCTTCTCCGACCAACCAGTAACGGGAATGGCATACGACCAGATGCAACAAATAATAAGTATAAACAACCATACTTATCATTTTTAAGGAAAAGCATCTTTATTGAAGAAAAAATGAATAAAAATGAAATACATGAAATTAAACATAGAACTTACGCAATTGATCAATATTCCAAGAATTAGATAAAACCGCCCATCGGACATAGCTAACCGTGCCGATCTGGTGGGTTACTTCGACCACGATGTATGGACCTTCCCATTTAGGTGAAAGTTTATTGCGATTTGCTTGGTTACGGATTTTTACGAGAACGGATCACCTCGACTAGGCTGCGAGGTTGTACCTTCGATCGTGATCTGACGCATGGCTTGTTGGTAGATTGCTTGATTGTATCAAGGCTTGATTTCATCTTTCTTCAAGGAAATTGATGTCGTCAAGTCGTCGTTCGGTGATCACTTTGAAAAGTAATCGGTTGGCGAGAACCAATTTTAGTTACGGAGGAAGCATAGCCTCGGCCCGTAAACTAAAAGAATGGTGTTTCCCGGTCGCACGACTAGTTGTGATACGAACAGCCCATATCTGAGGGAAGTTCTCGAACCCAAGCTCGACCGTTGAAATGGCGGTGAACACTCGTCGTTTGATCCCTTGCATTATGATACCATTGGCTCGCTCAATCGCTCCATTGCTCGTGGATGAGCAACGAAGCGAAATGTATCTTGACACCTAGTTCTTCACGAATTCACGAAAATTGCTTTGCGAAGCGGGCGCAGTTATCGATGATTATCATTGGGTACACCAAACGTGTAATCACGTTTCTTGTTATGAACCTCTTGGCGACTTGGTTGTAGTTTTACAACCGGCTCGGCGATCCACTTAGTGAGCGTGTCAATCATGACGACAGAACTCAAAGCCCGGTGCCTTTGGGAAAGGTCCTAGAATGTCGGTCCCGGGTTGCAAAAGGCCAAGAAAGAGGATTGTTTGCAAAGCTTGAGGCGGTGATGTACTTGTCGGCTATGAAACCGACATTATGCGCACTTCATCACGAGCTCTTTTGCATCATGAAGGCGCTTGGCGATGAGTATCCTTGCCTAAAGGCTTTACCGACCAGCGTTACAGCAGGAATGATGAGCTCCACGAACTCCTTCATGAATTTGGTTAGCAATTTAATGCCATCCGATTGAGATATGCATCTCATCAACACTCCGTGAGATCCTCGCTTATATAAGGTATGTTCAATGAGAGTGTATGATTTGGCTTTTAGACATCTGATCGATCTCTACATCATCTTACGAATTATGTCATCTTTGAAGATAATTGTAGATCGATGTCATCCAATCTCTACCGTGATCGTGATGGCGCCAACCATCATCGACACATGGAGCATCCATGTTTGCGAGAATCAAGGTGTGCAACCTCCTTGCTAACATCTATGTCCTCGGAAGGCTCGACTACAGGGTGAATCAGTTTCTCGAGAAAAACTCGGGTGGGACGGATGTCCGTGTGGAAACCATCCGGGCCAATCTGAGTGCGCGAGAAAGTTTTCCTTTCTAGGAATGTGTTGGATCTGAAAACCAAGAAATGCTTTTCAAGTTTCCGTACTTTCGCGGATATGATGACATCTTGGTACTAGAGCATTGATACTCTTTCCCTACTTGATTCGCTACTAGTTGAGAATCACCTTTCACTAACAATCTGCGAATCCGAGCGAGCGAGCTGCTCGAAGTCCCGCCGAAGAAACCTTCGTGATTCTCACGCATTATTTGTAGCGAGAAAGTTTAAGCGAATGGCGTATTTAAGTTGTTCGCGATGGGAAATCAAAGCGACCCCACCCAGAGCCTTGAAGCATCAAGGAACCATCAAAGTACATTGTCCACGGGTCGTGAAACTTCGTGCTCGGGTTCTTGGGATGGTTCGGGGTTTGTCCATTCGGCAATGAATTACGCTATTGCACGAGACTTAATCATTGTTCTAGGGACAAAATGGAGGTCAAACGCCCCAAGCTCAACCGCCCATTTAGCTATTCGTCACGATGACTCCTGTTATCTAGGACTTGACCAAGCGGATATCCGGTAGGTACGACCACTTTATGGGCCTGAAAATAATGTCTAAGTTTCCTTGAAGACATAAGGAGACCATAGAGCAATTTTTGTACCTGTGGATATCGTTCTTTTGGTCCATGCAAGACTTCGCTTACGTAATATATTGGTCGTTGGATACGATCACGTTCTACGACCAATACACCGCTAACTGTCTGTGGCGTTGCAGCGACGTAAATTAGCAATGTTTCTTCCAATCTTGGAGAGACTAAGACTGGAGGATTCGTAAGATACCGTTTAAGCTCCTCAAAAGCATCGTTTGCCTCTTTAGTCCATTCGAAACTTCCATGTTTCCGGAGAAGCTTGAAGAATGGTAGTCCTTTTTCACCTAACCGTGCTATGAAACGACTTAACGCTGCCATACAGCCGGTTAGCTTTTGGACTTCCTTTTTCGTGGTCGGGGAACGCATCTGATCGATAGCGGTTATTTTCACTGGATTTGCTTCAATGCCTCTAGCAGAAACTAGAAACCCGAGCAGTTTTCCAGATGAAACTCCGAACGCACACTTTTCCGGATTTAATTTAAGGTTATGACGTCTTAAATTATTGAAAGTCTCTTGTAGGTCTGGAATGTGGTCACCAATGTTGATACTTTTTACGACCAAGTCATCAACATAGGCTTTAAGATTCCGACCTATCTGTGTACTAAAGGTTTTCTGCATCAACCTTTGGAACGTCGCACCAGCATTTTTAAGACCAAATGGCATCTTTACATAACAGTAGGTACCAAATGGAGTGATGAAGGAAGTTTTCTCTTCATCTTCTTTACTCATATTAATCTGGTGGTATCCTGAATATGCATCTAAAAAACTTAATAACTCACACCCGGAGGTAGAGTCTACAAGTTGATCAATGCGAGGAAGGGGAAAATCATCCTTTGGACAAGCTTTATTTAAATCTGTAAAGTCGATACACATACGCCATTTTCCATTGGCCTTTTTAACCATTATAGGATTGGCAAGCCATTCAGGGTGGTCGACCTCACGGATGAATCCAGCTTGGAGTAGCTTGTCAATCTCCGACTGGATTGCTATTTTCGATCAGTGCAAAACGCCTTAGCCACGCTTGATCGGTCTTTTATCGGTGCAATGCTAGCCTATGCTCGATCACCTCCACAGGGACTCGGGCATGTCGGATGCTGCGGCGAATACATCTGGTTTGCTCGGAGGAAGGAGGCGGCGACTCTTCCTATTTGGGGTTGAGTCCTTCCCCAGGCGAGAATCTTGGCACTCTCGAAGCGCTTTCGTCAGTGGTACCTCTTTCATCCGGTCGGAAGGCTTTGGTGCTATCTTTGGTCTTGAGTGTTTGACACGCATGGTAGCGGTGTTAGTTCCTCCGGTGGAAGCTCATCGACCAGTTCTAAACATTTCCGATCACATGCGTGGCGATTTTACGATCACCTCGGACCGTGATGACACCCTTTGGTCGGCATTTTCAAACTCGTAACCGTAATGCGTAGCTACCAGAATTTTGCTAAGGCCGGGCGACCAAGGATTGCATTGTATGCTATTTCAAAATTCACTACATCGAAAAACTTTTACGTTCGGAAATTGTCGGGTTTTCGAGCGTAACCAATCGGGATAATTGCCTATTGGCTTGGCGGTAGATCCGGGAACTATACCATGGAAGGCATATTTCACGAGCTTTACCTTAGAATTTGGAATCGCATATCTTCCAATGCGCTTGCAAAGAGAATATTTAAAAACTACCCCATCTATCAAAACCCGATTAACCTTGCGATTATTAATAGTAGGCTCAGCGACAATGGAAACCTACAGTCGAGTTGAAGGAATGGGCGATCTTCTCTTGAAGGAGATTATTGTATCCGACCACCTTGAAGGTTTAACGGCGATCGAAGATTCGGTAAGGTTGACCTCTCGCTCCATGGCTTTCAGGTGACGTCTGGATTCGTATGAAGAAGATCCCCCGAAAATTACATCGACAGTATGCTGAGGTTCTTGATACTCCATCTCCTCGTCACCATCCTTGTCCTTTCTAGAGCTTGTTTCCCCAATTTCTTGAATTGAAGGAAGTGGACCTTTACCTGCATAATAATCATTCAATTTCTTCTGCCAAGCGCGACAGTTGCGTAAATCGTGTCCCGCTTGTTTATGGAGAGGACACTATTTTTTGCTTTTCTTATACTCATTGGTCGGAGCTTTTGCTTTGCTATGACCAGAGTAATCTTTTCTTCCTTTAGAAAATTTCTCAGGAATAGCCAGAACCTCCTTATTGTTAGTTCTGTCGTGTTTCTTCTTCTTGAGAGCTTTCTTCTGCTTCTTTTCCGACTTATCCGGACGGTGGGGATCTTGTCTTTTCGATCAGCGGCCGTTCCACTCGTAACCGCTGGCCGTTGCGTGCTTATCGACCATGTCGAAGAGCTCGATGGTTGTTCGTGGGGATGGTGCTAGATCCTCGTAAACCTTCGATTTCTTAATCCGCTTTAAAGCACGGATAACGAGAGGACTCTGCAACCTCTGGAATCGAGTTGCGGACTTGGCTAAATCTCTTGATGTATTGTCGAAGAGTTTGATTAGGTTTTTGCCGTATCCTGTGGAGATCATCCTCCTTTCCAGGGCGATCGTACGTACCCTGAAAGTTTGCAATTAGAAGATCGCAAAGCTGCTCCCAAGTATACACAGATCCGATAGGTAAATTTAGCAACCATGATCGGGCTGATCCTTCTAGTACCGTGGGAAGATAATTAGCCATTACATTTTAAATGCGCGGCGACTCTGTGGCGGTGGTATCATCTGAAGAAATTCTAAAGGATTTTGGGTCCCATTGAATTTATCGAGGTTGGCAGGTCGGAACCTGTTTGGCCAATGCACAGCTTGGAGCCTGCGAGCTCGACAACTGTGATCGTCTCACGGCGCCTTCTTTGAAAAGGTGCGGATTATAATCGATCGGGGACCGATTCACGACAGATGCTGATTTTCGGTATCCGATCCGGTCGTATGCGTTTGAGAACGCCTTTGACCGCTTGCACGGTTAAGATGATACGAAGATCATCGAGTCCGGCGTTTGCTCTTGTTGGCGAGTGAAGATTCTGAAACAATCTTCTTCCCTCATGACTGCTTTGGTGAGCGTCGGAATGGTCCTTGTGTTAGTTGACCCTCAACACGACCACGCGCTTCGCTCGGGGAAGAATGCCGAGATGAAGTCATGGTGCGACTCGTGGTTGCCTTCGTTCCGATATGCTTCCGTGTCTTTGCATGGTGCATTGGATAATCTCCGATACTTGACCTACAAGTCGTGCAAAACACAGAGTTTACGCCAAAACAGGTCGAAGTATTTAACATATTTCTAACTTTCGCAGTTACGTATTGTTACCGAAGGTCTTACGAGTTTCTACGAGAAAGAGGTGTTTGGTAGCACGAATTCTCTGTTCTCCCGATCGGTCTTGCTGATCTCTGCATTGGCTAGGCGGATCGGCGAATGTGATGGGCGTCCACGGTTCGTGACCTCGGCATTTGGTGCCTGACCGCTCGTATCATCTCCATCATTATGTGGTGGCGAGGTAATGTGTGGAGGACCGTACGGCATCTTGATTTGAATCTCGATCGCATTGACCTCGTGTTTCCAACAGTTATCCTCTGATGAGCTTCCATCGTAATCAATGGAGAGCCTTTCAGAGTTTTCACCAAGAGTTTCCACGATGGAGAATAATCGGTGATCAGTACCTCCTGAGGTCCTTGTAATGGTCTCAGCCTGATGCGGCGAACTGCCGATCGTATGCTGAGCCTTATTATCCCCATCTAGTTTATCACCAGCGGGGGTTTCATCGACACTGTCACCAAGTGTCGGTTGGCTCCTGGAATTGCTAGAAGCCGTCGGTGAGTATCTATCAACCATGAGTTGGGTTTTCTTCACCTTTCTTGCCGGTCGCGGAGTCCGGGCTTGCTGAAGCCTTCGGGCTTTCTGAACCGGTCGGGAGCGTCTCCTCTGGAAACGCCACTGATCGCGGTGGTGTATCCTCATCCATCCGGTCGATTTAGCTTGTTTACGCAGCGAGCGACCCGATGGAAGAGGAGGATGATGAAGAGCTCCATTTTCCTCCATGGCGCATGCATGCGTCCATGTCAAGGTTGGCGTGTCCGCCGGTCGAACCAATTCTCTTCGTCCCAACTCCCGACATAACCGCATGGCGATTACGAGTGGGAAATGGACAAAGAATCGGTGAGCAACACGATCTTCAAGATTCCACACGCGTTCCCCACGGACGGCGCCGGTGTCGACGATCAAGTCGCCGATCTTACAATAAATGGAAAAAGAGAGAATGGCGTGGAAATCTTGGGATTGCAATGGGACCGCTCTTTATTAGTATGAGCGAGATTTTACAAGGGTGTATCTGACGTAATGACGGACTACTTTCTAGAGTATAAGACAATGCTTCTTTCTTTCTATCTTCTGGTGATCTGATCTGATCCGATCGCCTCTCTCTCCCCCTGATCCGCCCAGGTTCCATCTTTAAATAGCCCTCGAAGAGGTGGCGATTACCGAGAGAAGGCGCTGATGTGAAGCGTTGCGTGCAGTGAGTCAAGTGACGGTTGATCTGAGAATCAACCGTTTGGTGGTTATATGTCTATGAAACATATAACCGCATGGAGGTTGTTCACTGGTGTGTCTTGGATAAGATACGTCGTATGGAATATGCACGTGTTCCATTCATCATACGATAGAGAATATACCTTGGAATCAGTTCTTACCTTCTACGCGGTTCTCACGGTGGAGGCTTGGCAGGCCTTCGTCAGGCCAGGTACCCATTATGTAACCTCTGAAATCTCTACGACCAGTGAGGTCGTGCACCTCAAAGGTTACGACCATGAAGACGTATGGTCTTTTATATATTAAAGATAATATATAGAGGTTTTAATCCTCGTAAGTGGGAATCTAACTCCTGAGGGGAGTATGGCTCCCAACGAACGTCGTCCGCTGTGAGCCGGTCGAACTGCTCCATGAACGGCTCAAATGCGCGTGTCACTGCGTCTTGTGGCGCGAATACTGCAAGCAACACAACATATTAGATAGGATGATCGATTATATGAAGAAATTCGTCGCACAAAAGAGTACATACCCGTCGCCGGCACCAAAGCGAGCCCATTGTCGGCCGATCAACCTCGTCTGCGTTGTACATCTCCTGCCCGTACGGAGAGCTGTCGTCCAACAAGGGTCGTCCGAGGCTAAAGCGCTCGAATGACCACAACTGCAGTAGGAGAGGACACCTCGTGGGGATGGAGTTCGGCCTCGACCTGAAGCACGCATCACACAAGCCGCGATACGTGGCGGCAAGTACGGCCGAACCCTAGCTGATCTGGGGGGCTCTCCATTGGCGATGGCCCTGGCGTACGCGATGAGCCGCGCGTCAACGGTGTCGCCGTGGCTACTGGTGAACAGTACCTAACCGAACAGCCACAAGTAGGCCTTGAGGTGGCGTGACACCTGCTGGTCGTCCGCGGCAGGGTCCATCCGCTCGAGCTGTGTACAACAAAAAAGATAGTAAGACCGTAGTACGAAAAGGAGAACGCGATGGTTCGAGCGAGGCGTCGTCGAACACGTGCCGAATCTGCGACAACCACCGCAGGATGGGCGTGCCTCGTGTCTCGAGGAAGATGTAGTACCGGCGCGCCGCGGCGAAGGACTCCCTGAAACCTGGCCAGAAGGTCCCCACGCCAGTTGTCCGGAGGCTCCTGCGGGAAGGCAGCACCTCCCGCGATAGGGAGGCCAAGAAGCAGGGAAACGTCCTGTAGAGTAGGGGCCATCTCCCTGAACAGGAGATGAAAAGTGTGGGTCTCCGGCCGCCACTGGTCCACAAGAGCTGTTAGCAAGGACCGGTCGAACGGGAAGCGTTGGGACCGCTTTGGCCCGGCATGGACGTCTCCGTCGTCATCGACCGTGGGTCCTGCCAGCTCGTCCTCGTCCATGGCCTGTACCATCCGGGCGAGAGGTAGTAGACCGGCCGTGCTGAGCCTGCAAAGCAAGAAAAGGTTAGTACGAAATGTACGTATGGCGAGAAGATAGTGTCGACGAATGCTAACTTGGCTGTCCAGCGTGGGTCTAGCCTCCAGGCCACCCGAGGTGTCCGCGTGCGGATCACCCCCAACACAGTCGTGTCACCCACACCCGCAGGATGAGGGACACGACGCGACGCGCGATGTAGCCGGTCGATGCGCTCCTCAAGAGACTGAAACTCCAGTCCGATCCGTGAGCCATACTTGCCAAACAACTTGAAGTTAGGAAATACGTGGAAATATAACATCGAATGTAAAACCTGGCGTAATTTTAACTTGTAAATAAACAAACAAATAAGTACTAGGCCACCCGGACAATACTTTGAAAATTACGTAGTAGCAGAACAGTTACATAAACAATACAAAGTACACATGACAATGTACACTGATTTGCAATTTCCGTCCCACTTTGCACACTGCAAGAAGTGGTAACGCAAACCATGGAAGTGCCTACTCCTCAGCTGGTGCCTTGCATCGTCTGGCTGTGTGGCCCTCCTGGCCGCAGAGCCCGCAGCGTCGACCCAACGCCCCGGCTTGTGCTTCGTCCATATCATTGGTAATACGACTCTGCCGACGACCCATGCCACCCTTCAGCATGTCAATATCCGAAATCCACATCCTGTTTGCAATATCCAAGGTGGCGAAGTTACCCACAACCCTGAAGCCCCTATGCTCGCCAGTCCAAGCCTGCACCACCCTGTCCTTCAAGAAGTACTCGGACACAAAGTTTAACGGGTCCATGCGCACAATCCCGCATGCGGCGAGGACATGGGAGCATGGCTTGTGTAACAGCTTCGGTTTGTTGCATGTACAGCTAGGTTCGTTCACGTGATCTCCAAGCCATACCTCGTGGGTGACAAGAGAACGAACTGTCCCAAATCCAGCTCTATCCCGGAGGAGCACGTCGAAACGATGCTCTGTATTGCCCATCACGTGCACCGTGTGCGACTGGCCCTTCTTTGTCTTCGCCTGCATGTATGCCGTAATCTTTGGCGATCGGTGTTTGAGGGTTGGTGGCATGAAGTGCGGCATTTGAATGCCTCTCCCTGAAATACCCGATTGTGCTGTGCAGAACACCTTCCACGATGGCGACGAGGGGCTGGGAATGAAGGCCCCTAAGAACCCAGTTGTACACCTCCACAAGGTTAGTGGTCATTATACCATACCTTGCCCCGTCCGTGTCGTGCAGCAATGACCACTTCTCCAATGGCACAGCCTCGATCCAGTGTGAGAAGCACTTGATGTTCCTCAAAGTCCTCCGCCTCGCTCCAGCAGGTTATGACTCTGGTCCGTGGTTCCTCTCGTCCACGTGTTTCCTGCTGTGTTCATCCAGTAGCATCCATAAGGCGTCAAATTTGCGCTGCTGGTTCTGCATAGCCAGCCTCTTGAATAGCTTCACCAATAGTTGCTTGGGGAACTTCTTGAAGAAGTTTGCCCCTAAGTGGCGAATGCACCATCTACTCCTCATATCCGACCAAGGGAACGGCTCCTCAGGGTCTTCCTGCAGTTTTCTTATGGCCTTCAGCATCCCGGCGGGGCGATCATCGATCACACACACACCAGGACGAGCTCCAACAACTCCCACCCTCAGATGTCGAAGGAACCACAACCGGTATCGTAATTCTCACCTTCGACAAATCGATGGCCAATGGCGCGGTTTGATTGTTCTGTCCAACGCCTATGGATGTAAGTTTGCCCTTGTATTTCCCAATCAAAAGGTCCGTCAAGCGAGATCACGGGCAGCATATGCCTAAAAGCCTCGATCACGAGGGACCGAAGCGAAGAAGGCCCTTTGCAATATTAAAAACCTCGCGGTTTTTAGATGGCATATCCTTCTGGCGATGTGCGTGTCGGGTTTCTCTCTGCACTTTGACATACGAGGAAGGTTTTCAGTGCGCCGCCTCAAAAGATCCAAACCGTCTTTCCAAAGCCTTTTGCTCGCATGCCACGCCTTCGCGTAGCGATCTTGTACTTGAATTTCTTATCAATAGCCACCATAATGTGCTTGGCCTCCACATCCTTCTTCTCTACTATCTCTCCATACATCAAATTGGCTACGAGTTCAACGTTAGGTTACGATGTGCGGACAAAACAACTGCGAGCATGCGGTTGTGCGCCTCAACCTTCGAGACAATCGGTGAGTCTCATACTTGGTCTATGTGCGTGCACTCGCCAAGGACAACGGCTTGCTCGCACTTCACGATGTCTTGCTCTGGCTAGATTTGATCACCCAAAATGTCATTGCATGGACATAGCCCACGACTTAATGGCATCTGCAGGATGTCTTATCAGGAAACATTGAGTGCAACCGAACCTCGGTAGCATGGTACTCCCACGACGATTCGTGCTTGTCATGCGTAGTTACACCCTCAACGTCAAATCTATTCCATTCTTGGGGGATGGGAGCTCCGTCCTCATCAGAACTGTCCTCGTCGTCCTCCTGTAGAGCTTCCTCTTCAGCCAAAGCCATCCGGTCATCGCTATCCATTTGACGCAATATGTACTCTCTATGCTCTCCTTCATCAGCTTGTCCTGTAGGCTCACCATGCGGTGACCGATCTTCCTCTTCTGTATCTATCGCGTCGGGCTCATCACAAGCAACATCCTCCGAACCCTTCGTAACGCCGCCCTCCAGCTCCTCTTCTTGACCAACATGCTGAGCACCCGAGCTGCTCCCACCACCAGGATGATATCCGACGACGGGTCCCTGCACAACTTCTTTTGGGCATGGTTGCACAAGCACTACACACTCATATCCACGGCGTCGACAGCCTTCTATAAAGCCCTTCCACACAGCCGTGCGCATCAGTGTTCTCAACTCCCATCTGATGTCCGTGGGAGACTAGCTCCAAAGCCCTTGTATGAAGACGCTGCACACCTTAGGGTCCAAGGAGAAGCTACGGGTGAGCTAGTGCATCACATCTGCGATTTGTGCATTCTCGTCGTCTGGGTGTACCAGAGTGGCTTGAGAAAAACTGCTCAAATCAACACCACACGGACCTTCACGAACGGTGCCAACACCGTAATGCACTTTCAATGTAGTGGGTACATGCATGACTTATTATATGTCTGCAAATATTTTCAATATTGCAACTAGTCAGATCGCAACGCACGACATGCAAGCACTGCTACATTGTATTTTATATTTCTAAGGCCCTCCGCCTATCGTCAACAACTACACTACATCATGATCAAGACGTCATTCATTCCCTAAGGCAGAGGCTACAATGAACGTGCAGTACAATATTCGGATTCAACCTAAAAACCGAGCTATTCCATAGCAGGCATTATCTGATTCTGACGCTAACTTGCAATCCGAAATGCTACAAGTGGTGTTCCAGTCTTCTAGAGAGCTAATTAACCTCTACTAATTTGTTCATATAAATAATTCATCATCCTCATGCGCTCGGTCACGCATTATTTATCCAATAATAGTCGGTCACGCATGCACCAACACAACTTCAATACTTCTCATAAACATCACTTATACTCCCTTATGGGCTATTTTTTCTCTAACTAAAGTTTTCTATCGCTGCTACTTACATACAAATGAATAACATTTCGAATTTCTAATTTTTTCCGCTAATTTTAATTTTCTACAGGTGTTACTTATACTACTATTTTTAACTACATAAACTATTTTTTTATCGCTACTATTTACATACAAATTAACTACGTTTTGATTTTCTATTTTTTTTCTCCCACTTACATTTCCTACAGGTGCTACTTATACTACTATTTTTAACTACATAAACTATTTTTCTATCATTACTATTTACATAAAAATTAACTACATTTTGATTTTCTAATTTTTTCTCTAACTAAAATCTCTTACAGATACTACTTATACTACTATTTGAACTACATAAACTAATTACTTACTAAAAAAAATATACATTACAAAATAAAAAAAACTTACCTCACAAACGAAGTATCCTTCTTCTCCCTCCCTCCCTCCCTCCCTCTTTCCCTCCCTCCCTCTTTCTCCCTCTTTCTCCTCTCCCTCTTTCTTTCTTTCTTCTCCTTCTCACGCGTGTGGCCAGAAAACTGCGGCTGCTACTGGCTCGGCGGGGGGACCGCGCGCGGTTCCTTATATAGCCAAGGGCAGTCGCCGTATGGTTAGGCGACTGCCCTTTCCTATCGCTCAACGATTAGGCGACTGGAGTTATCGCCCAACTGTTAGGCGACTGCAAGTATTGCCGCTCGACGGTTGGGCGACTGTGCCCGACGGTTGGGCGACTGGATCCTATCGCCCAACCATTAGGCGATTGGAGCCAGTCGCCCAACAATTAGGCGACAGTAGGATTTTCCTGTAAAAAAAAAGATCGTAAGAATAAATTTGTAATTTATAATAAAAAAATAGATTATTTTTTAAAAAAATTCCATCAGATACTTACATTCATGCTCGTCCGAACAAACATGGAGACAACCGTCGCTCGATTCTTCAGCCCATCCATCTTTTCGATACGGTCCCGCCAAACCTTTTCAAGACGTTCGTCATTGAAAATCTCCCCACTGTCGAGAATATCCTTTGGGTGAGGGACTCAATGATGGGATCTAGTGGCAGAAGATTCCACAATGGAAGCAGGGCTAAAGAAATCAGAACAGAAGTTGAAGTACTCCTTTTCTTCTGATTCAGTGACGGAAGTTTCTCCTCGAGGACTGGGAGGAACATCTATGGCAACTTCCTTCCCGGCGCGGTGATCAGATGATCCACCACCTTGGCTAGAGGGTTCTGCTGCTACCTCCGCCATCTCTGTCTCCACGATCACCTCGGTGGTCGGAGTAACTTTAGCAACAACAGCTTCTTCCACCACAGGAATAGTGGTCGATCCTTCGACCGCTACCGCTGTCGTTCCTTCAGTTGCTGAAGAAGTAGCAGTGGGCTTCTCGACAGAAGCATCCTTGGGGGCTGAAGAAGTTGGGCTAAGATTACAAAAAGGAGAGCACGTTAAATTGTGAAAAACAAAAAGTAAATGTTGTTCTTACACTTTTGTCTTTTTACATACCTCTGCGTCCTGGACTTAACCAGGAATTTGGAAGCAACCTTCCCAATGGAAGATCTCTTCGACTTCTTCTCTACGACCATGTCTGGTTGTAGCTCGAGTTGAAGAATAGGGTTAGCCACGACAATGTCTGGTCGTGGATCTTGAACAGGAGTCATCTCCTGAACCTCCTGACTCTCTAGATGGCTGAGACCAGTCTCAACCACCCCAAGAATGGCGCTTTCCTTGACCATGGTTTCTGCTGGCGAAGCATTTTCCTTCACAAAAGACATAAAATCCTTCCAGTTTTCCTTTTCTAGTTGCTTGATAAAGCTACGAGAGGTAGAAACTGTGAAAGCTTTCTTGTCATAATAGAAGGGCACCTTGGCTTTGGGGGCTTTGCGCTTAAGAGCTTCGGCTGCCTCAACCATCCTTTCTTTCTCTGTAGCGGCCATTTCTGCAGCGAATCTCGTGAAGGGCTTGGTCGGATCGGCAGAGCTTAAGCCCGCATTGTCCTTGTCGGCAACTTTTGTGAGTCACCGCTTTTTAGCTGGAGGAGTATGGCTCTCCTGAGCCACCAACCCAACGACAAATAATACAATCTCTTGGTCGTCTTGTCAGTCCTCCATGCCTATTTTCTGCAGAAGTCAGAAAAAGGGATAATTACTAAGCGGTTGTAAATTCTTCCACGACCAGTACCAGGTCGTAAGTCTTTCTACGACTGCCTCATGATCGTAGGTTCTTCTACGTTCATCTCCTGGTCATAAGATCTTCTACGACCAGTACATAATCGTAAGTTTTCCTACGACATTCTTCCAGTCGTAAGCTTTTTTACGACTATGAAATCCTAAAGATGAAATCAGTCTTTGATTACCTTTAGACGTTCCATCCTTTCCTCTGCGGATACCACCACAAAGATTTGAGGAGCCACCACATTTGGTGGTGGGGATTTCTCACAAACGAGTTTGCTCGAGTGTCAATCTCCGATTGTGGAAGATCTGTGTAAACATATACAACATTCAGTAGACCAATTGAAGAACAACCAAAACGAGAGCTAAGTCGAAAATTCGCTTACCTGGCTCATAATCTCTGGTTGGGTTTTGTGGCCCCAAGTATCTCCACATGGGAGGCACTCACTTTTTCAAAGGGCTAATGCGACGCGTGATGAAATCCTTCACCACGTACCACCCGGTGAATCCCTCTTCTTCAGTCTTTTATAGCTTGAATGTAAGGGGCGATTCGATCAAGATCCCTGGGAGTCAAATCCTAGGAAGAAATCTTTTCGGCAGCCTTCCCCACGAAAGAAAGGCTGTCCTCGCTGGTGGTCTTCCAGTAAAACCACCTCTTCTTCCACCCCGACCACGATGACCGGGTGAACATCTGAATATACTCTTTTGACTTGCCATCATGGAGCTTCAGACCACAACTTTCGGCGATCCCGACTTGTCGGGCCATTCCATAATAATACTGGAAGAGCTTGAAGTCCGCTGGAATCCCCAGGTATGCCTCACACAAGTACACGAACACACTTAACATAGTGATGAAATTGGGACCTATGTTCACCAATTCTACCCCAAAGTGCTTAAGTACGAGCGTGAGAAAAGGGTAAGCAGGCAATCGGAGGCCACACTCGCAGTACACCTAGAAGACGGGGATTTGCCCAATCTCCCCAGACGACCAATGTTGCCCAGCAACCGAAATCCACTTCACAAGTACCTTTTCCGGAATCTTCCTGGCGACGACCAAAGCTTTCATCTTCACCTCGTCCATCTTCGACTCATCCCACTGGGAAACGGTCCCGACCATTTTTCACAGGAAAGGGGGATTTGGACTCAGAAAGATTTTGAGGAAGAATACGAGTTGGGTGGCGGCGAAAAATGCGAGAGCTAGATGAATAGTTGGAGCAATTAGGGAAAAGGTAAGAACCCTAAAGCCACCCCTGCGGTCAGTTTTTATAACCGCACACTTGAAACAAAACGTCGTGGAAACTCAATGGTTCTAACCGCTTCGGGAATTGCTCTAACGGATAGATTTTCCTAAATTTGCCTGTTCGAGAAAACCGAGGCTATCTTCACACCTCAAGCGAAATTACCTCCTTGACCAAGTCGTTTCCTGGTGAAGTGAAATACCAGTCGAAAAGATTTTACTTTCGATTACCATACTACGACCACTTCGTAGTCGTAAGATTTTCTACGACTACCTTGTAGTCGTGAGATTTTCAACAACCTTCTTGACCAAATATATTTTTGGTCAAATGAAATACATGTTGAAGAGTTTTTACTTCGACCCTCACTTTACAACCACCCCGTGGTTGTAAGAACATCTACGACTCCTTTCCCAAGTAAGTTATTTTCACTTGAAGCTAGGGGGCTAGATGACGAGGATCTAATAATCCTCATTTTACTATTTATCTGTAATTAATATTATGGGTAAATATGATGTCATACGGCTATAAGGTATACCCTTATAGTCTTAAGGGAGGAACCAACTAGATGGTCATAAGTTCGTCTACGACCACCCCTATAGTCGTAAGTTCTTCTACGACTACCTTGTGATCGTAAGTTCTTCTACGATCACCTCTAGTCGTAAGTTCTTCTACGACCAGCTCAACTACGACTACTCCGTAATTAATTAGGTCCACTTGTCTGTAGGCTCAATTGATTACAGGATCTAAGTAGTTAATATACGATGTTCTTCTCCGGAGTAACTGCACATAACACACCATTATCTCTTACTAGTAACTACCAGACGACGTGGAGGGGTTACTACTTCAGTGATTACTATTATTATTACGTCCATTATACGGAATAATAAGGCGTCTCTTGGCCTGGAATGACTTCAGTCAGAGAGAATAGCGGCAGAGGCCGATTGATACAGACAATCAGGCATACGCAATCAGCAGGAGTACAACCCTTAGTCTTTCCACTAATTGTAACCAGCATACACAATACAATACACAGAGGAGTAGGATTGTTATTTTCTCCGGAGAAGGCCTGAACCTGTATAAAAATTTCTGTGTCTTTTCTGTCTGCGTGATCAATTGTGGAGACCCCCCGAATTAAACAATCTTTACATAAGATCGGTTCTAAAACACCGACATAATACATTATGGGTTTGCACTGTTCCTACGAGCACTGTTTACAATGACCCCTGTTCATACGAGCACTCTTTGCATTGAGCACTGTGTACTATGAGCTCTGTGTGCATTGAGCATTGTCATACGAGCACTCCTCGCATTGAGCACTGTGTACATCAGGCACTGCTCATATGAGCACTGTTCACATCGAGCACTATTTATACCGAGCACTGTTCACACGAGCACTGTTCCTACCGAGCACGGTCTACACCAAGTGCTGTCAATACCTTGGCTACTAGGACCTTCCTCTATAGCGTAGCATGGTGGCACCTGGTCGTAGGCCGCCTGGAACTTCCATAAGTGAGAATGATCAAGTATGTGTATGTGTGTGCTATCGAATAATCCAGGGAATGACACGGCTTAACATAGTGGATCCCAAACTCCAAATTTGGGGTCCAACATTGGGCTTCTGCTATAGCCGCCACCACAGCTCGAGGATAAGCTGTCGCGAAAGGAGGGGAGTATTTGTCATGTGCCGGATTACTATTCATCAGGGTACTGTTCATATATGAACAGTACTGCCTGCAATTATTAAGAAAGTTTTATTATTTAGGAATCTATCTATTAGGTGTTTGATATCATCTATTAGTTTGGCAAGTTATTATTGGATTGGATTGTTAGAGATATGTTTTTTTAAAGATTATTTCTTAGGGGTCAAGTTGAGCCATCCCTATTAAAGGGGTAACATGTATCCATTATCAATTAAGCAAAAAGAACAAAGAAACAATAGTTCATCCCCGTCTATGTCTATCTTCCTCGTCTAAAGTCCCTCCCCATTCAAGCAACCGTCGCCGCCCGGCTGTCCTCTCGGCGGTGTTTACCATGTAAGAGGATAACATGAATAGTGATATACTGATATTTATGTTATTGTTATTGCATTGCTTTTCCTTCTCTGAATAGGATTTTAATATAAATTCTTGTCTGGTTGTAGATATTTTCTTCTACACCTTCCTATTTACACATTATGACCATGGTACACAACACAGGCTTGAATTCTGTTTGCATATGATACACATGCTGTACACACATATGCAAACATATACTCAAAACTGTAATGACTAACGACAGGAGACTTACCTCTCAATTGATTGAACAGGAAATCAATCTTGACATGATTACGCATACCAGTGATTTGACTACAAGGAGCACTGGTTTTGTGTTCTCTTCCTGGACGCTTTGTGCAAAGGTTGCCAATAACAGTGAGTAGTGAAATGCCTTGAGAATGGTCCTTTCTCATAAAGCATTCAGGAGCTCCAAGATAAATTTCCACTCAAAAAATATCTGTACGGCTTGACTTCTGGATCAGCTTGCCCGAGATAATCAGGACAATTGACACAACCAAAGCAGGTATACAGGAATGTATGAAGGACTCAAAATTTCCACCATAAAGAATAGTCAGATTTCAACCAAGCTTGCTTGTACAGAACAGTTTTTACCCACATGACACCTCTTTCATGCACTTTCTTTCAACAACACAGAGCTGATTGCATTTCCGGCCAAGATTACAGGCCAAATGTACAATAGTAGGACATCAAAGAAAGTGATGTCTATCTGTCAGCTGAGTTTTAAATCTGTGATCTTCCTGTTTTGCTGCTTACTTGTCCTTTTCAATCAACTGGCAGAACTAATTATATGGTGCATGGCAGATGAATGAAGCATTCTTGAAACATTCCGATCACATTAAAAAATGTATCCATCTGACTTCAAGTGCACATAAATGCTCCAATATTTCATATATAGTTTTTGTAACATCCCAATCTTGAGCTTGTGTTTCTAATGTAAGAAAATGAGTAGAAATTAAAACTTTTTCTTACATCTTGTATTTCCTGTTTGTACTAAACAGCTCCTGTACAAGACTTATGGAAATACAAAGTCACAAGTCTGTTTATTCAAATCTTGATCCTTCAAAAACATTATTGTCAAATATTTTGATCATCTCCTAGAAATTTTTATCCAAAGTTCTTGGGATGGTATGTGACCCCTCTGAAAAATTTCACAATTTTTAGAAATTGTTGGAATATTTTTAAGGGTCAGTCAAACTTGTTTGACCTGCAGTCAAACCCTTGCTCAGCACCTTATTAAATTTTTGGAGGAAAATCCACAGCACCAAAGCCTCTAGAAATTTTATGCAAGGTCAATACTTTAGTTGGCAAACTCCTGTAAAAATTTCAAAATTTTTGAAGTTGCTTTGCTAGCTCAAACAATTCTCCAAAGTGCAGCTCTTCCAAAAACCAAAAATTAAATCTCTGGTTCGAGTCAGACTCGGGCTCGAGCCCGAGCCCAACTCAGTTGACTTGGTTGGACCAAGTCTCTAAGCCGCAACCGAGCTCGATCCGGAGCAACCGTGTGTGAGCCGTTGGATTTGAAATCCAACGCTCACGACCACCCCACCCGCTCCCTCTGTTCTTCTTCTTCCCCCGGCTCCCCGTACCTGCGCGTGCGCTGTGGCAGGTGAGTTGCGCGGCGTTGGGTTGTCTCGCAGGCCCCATTAACGGCCCTGAGCCTTGCTTTTGCCCATGTCAGGTGCAGCGCTGACCGCACCTGCTCCCCTCCTCGTTTTCTCGCGCGGCAGCACCTTTTGTCCCGTCGCCATTAAAGCCTTAGTCCTCGTGCTCCGTTGGCTTTCAAGCTACTTGAGCACCTCCAAGGTCCTCCTCTAGCCTCTTCCACTCGCAATCACCCTCCAACTCGCTCTCTATGCGTTCGCGCGCAAGCCACCGAGAACATCTGTGGTCCGCCATTGCCGGACCTTGGGGCCCTCGTCATCTTCAGTGCTCCAGTGGTCTTTGGACCCTTTTTCTTTTGTCGCTTGGACCTCCTGATCATCTGAAATCCAGTGATTAACTTGATTTTGGTTTGTTTCCCAGGAACAATCCGAAATTCAGGTTCTAGGTCATCGCGGTTGAAATTGGGGTTTTCGTCGTCTCCAACTCCGGTGAGTGTTTCCGTCCAATCCTCTGTTCCTGGATGACCCCCGTGGTCATCGCGAAGGAATACTGATCGTTCTTTTTGCATCTGCTGGCTCAGAGCGCCTGGTCGCCGCCATCTTCTTCATCTCCGGCGTGGGCTTCGGCAGCCAGCTCTTCTTCGACCTCCCCTGGACCTCTCCTGTGTCCTGGTGAGTTCCTTTTAGCCCTGTAGAGCTTAATCACTAACTAGGTTAGCTCGTAGCGCCCCCTTTTCGCGTTTTCGGTTTTTGCCGAAAACACTCCTCCGCCCCTCTCCGGCTCGCCGGCGTTACAGGCCCGCTCCGCCGTTGAGAGTGGTTCCATTATGTGCGCAATAGTATTAGGAACGTTTTAGTACAGTTGGTTAACGCCGCCGTGGTCTTGGTCGTCGGCGACGTGCCGGCGAGCTCAACGCGGTGCTCTGGACTTTGTCGGATTTTCGACAAGTCCTCGGACCTCCTCGGGTTGTTCTTGGCCGTCAAAGACCACCCTAGGATTAGATCTGAGCCTTAGGATTCTTCTTGAAAAGCCTAAGCCTTAGGACCTCCTCCTCGAGTTATCTCCACCGTTTAGGACCACCCCGGGTTCAATCTGAGCTGTGGGCTCGTTTCTGTAAAACGTTATGTCTTCGGGACCTCCTCGTGCAATCTGAGCTGTTGAGGACCTCTTCGAGGGTAGATCTTGACCGTAGGTCTCTGTTTGTAGAAACCTTAAGTGCTCACGACCTCCCCTGGTTGGATCTCAGCCGTCCAGGACGTCCCGGGATCTAATCTGAGCCGCTAGGACCACTCCTGTGCAAAAGGACCTCCCCTTAGTCATTTTGCAAAGACCACCCTCGGGGTCCTCTTTGTAAAAAGCCACCCCTGGTCTTTTACAAAGAAAGCCCCGCTCAGGACCTCTTAGGCTCAATCCTAGCCGTTCACGACCTCCCCGGATTTAGATCTGAGCGTTGGATCTCCTTTGTCAAATCCTTAGTCTCAGGACCTCCCTCCGTGTCGATCTGGACCATTCAGGACCTCCCTAGGTCTAATCTGAGCCGTCAAGATCTCCTCCCGTTAAAACCCTATCGCATAGGACCTCCTCGGTTAAATCTCAACCGTTAAGGACCTCCCTCGCTTGATCGTGACCGTTAAAGACCTCCCTCTGGAGATCTAGACCGTTGAAGACCTCCTCCATGAGATCTTGGCCGTCCAGACCTCCCTCCGTAGATTTAGCCGGACCTCCTCGAGATCGGGACCGCTGATCTCGATCTAACGATCACGACCTCCGTTAGCGCGGGGACCTCCTCTGCGTCGCGTGCATGCACGGTCGTGGCCGTTGGATCTAATCTCAACGGCCCGACCTCCCAGTCTGGGAAGAGATCTTCCGTCTTGGCAGTGCTTCCGAGTCCGTGGCGTGCGATGAAGGATCGACAGCCACGACCTATCCTTTTTCTGTCAATTCAATTGGACCTCCCGAGAGCTCAAATTTTCTAAGTTTTTGGTTTGTTCAAATTTCAAACGTACATAACTTTGTCATTTTAGCTCCTTTTTGAATGATTCCAGTTGCTTTAGCTCTGTTATAGAATGAACTTTAATCTGAGAATGAATTTAGGCACTGTTATGTAGCAGAAAATGATATAAACTGCATGATCTTGTTTAGTGAAAAAGGTGGTCTAGAAATTCATTGAAAATTTGTAAAATGCATAACTTATTCTCTGTAATTCCAAACTGAGCAAACTAAATTTTGTTAAAACCCACTAGGAATGTACTGTAATGTAGAATAGGTCTTCATATGATCATTGCCACTGAAATTAATGATCTACTAGTTTTAGAACTTAGAAAAATCATAACTAATTCATTTCAACTACAAATTGTGCAAACTCAGTTTTGCTATTGTTAGGATGACCTTATCTACCTACCATAAAAATTTCAGATTCCAGATCATTCTAGAAATTTTTGCTATGAACAGTAACCGAAATTAATTTAATTAGGATTTTTCAGGCTGAGAGAACTTAGTTTAGCCATAACTTTTTCATGCTAAGTCCAAATGAAGTGATTCTTGTTTCTAAAATTGTCTAAAATCAACCTCTAGCTGTTTTAGAAATTTCATGGGATTTGGATGTTCTTTGCTGTTGAGTTCCTTTTGGGTGTTCTTCGTTCTTATTGGTTTTATCGCCTTTTCGCGTTAGGTTCCGAAGAATTTATTGAACCTGAGCACTCCCCTCTGCAGCAAGACCAATCCCAGCAAGGTAAGCAGTTTGATCATGTTAATCCTTGTATTTTTAAGTATTTATGTTGTTTGCAAACTCTATGTATGCATTGCTAGTTGTGTTAAACTATTGTCGCTAGTTGACCTAGTAGGTGCATTTCCTTAGGCAAATGATTATCCTCTACTACCGTGAGCCTAGGTTATTGCTGTGATTAGAACTCGTGGATGAGCTCTTGTCACTTAGTAGTTGCGAATAAATTGCTTAGCCATGCTTAGCTTCCGGTAGAAATGGGCGGTTATCGACTTGTCGATAACCTTGATCACATAAAACTTGTTATGACTTATAATTTCAGCCTTGTGCCATGACTACTTATGAAAACTAAAACCTAAAAACAAAATGGTTTAGACTTGGGCACAATGGTATGATTGGTGTGCTTTTGGGTGTGACTGGAATGGTGCCCGAGTCAATTAAGGACCGAACATCTTGTGAGTACCTGTTATCCGAGCAATTTGTGCGTGCTAACCACACTAGAGGGTATGAGACCTCTCTTGACTTAGTACTTTGGCGTGTATTGGCTCCGAGTCGCAGGAGGTCGCAGGAGGGATAGTGTTGGGAGCATTGTAGTGTCCGAAAGGCTTCACCCGTGATGGGATTTGTTGTCTTTCGGCTTGCAATGTAAGCGTATGAGTTTCTATCCATACGAGCGGCTCGTAGTTCATACACAATATTCGAAAGCGTCTCGTAGGACTTTGCCGTGCCGGCATACCTTCGGAAGTGTGCTTTGTGGCTTAAAGGCGGTCTGAAGTGTGGGTACATTGGTACACCCCTGCAGGGTTAAAACTATTCGAATAGCCTCGTCCTAGGTTATAGACACGCTTGGGTAAGCTTTCAAGAGTTAGACTACAACCTTTTAATTAAAACTTGATGGGTGGTACGAATCGGGGATTCGTGCTATGTTGTGGTGACTATTGGGATAGTCACTTCCAGGTGGTTACTTGTATGTATCTTTATTTCGCTGTTATTTTGACAACAAAACAGATTTACAAACTCGCTTTCAAATGTATTACATTATTGCAAATAAAGTTGGCTTTGTGCAAAATGAGACATACAACCTCCACCTAAATAAGCTTGCATGTAGTTTATGAATAGGTCTGCTATTCCACACGTCAGTCTTGCGAGTACCTTTGTGTACTCAGTTATCTTGCTTAAATGTATTTGTTGCAGAGGAAGAAGGTGGGCTTGAAGGGCCTCACTTTTGTGAGCTTTGTTGTGGTAGCTTGCGGGGCGACTAGCTTGACGGCCCGATCGGTTGCCTTGTGGGTTGTGTGGCTAACCGGTCGACTTTTGTTCTAGCCATCTTATGGTGCTTTTGCTTCCGCTGTCATTCTTGTATACTGTGTCATTTGGCCGGTCGACTCTTTTGTAATAACTTTACTTTATGTATATCGTTGTTGAACTTAGTGATAAATGTTGTATGGAAATGATGTATAATTTTGTGATGATGAGCATGTGCTGCAATTCTGGGAAGCACATGTCCATCGAGGCTTTGGATATTTGATTAGTAATGTTAAAACCATATAGAGGTTAAGTATTACTAGTTAAATACCCGGATCCTCACAGTTTTCAAACATACGTGTGAAATATCTGCCATTGAAAACTTATGGAGCTGTCTGTTCTACCGCATTGGAATGAACATCTGAAACATTTTCCACAAAAAATTTTAGAACTCCCCACAAATCTTCATGTAACAAAAACCAGCATTCTTGCTCACTCTCACTGTATGTCCCAGGCTGACCTTATCTAACCTTTTACTTGCATATAGGTTGCTCACAAGCATATAATTCTATTGTCACAAGTACAACAACTAATGCCTAAGAGCTTAGCTGCAGCGCATTTCCCAGTCCACATTGCCATGTAATTGCTGACCCCTACAGTGACATGCACCTTGCATGCGTTTAAAACAATATTTCGACTTGCATCAAACTCCATCAGGGTATATATACTCCTAACGATACAAAATGTGTCTTGCCAGAAGACCAGTTTCTCCTAAATACCCAGCCAAGCACACATCATTCTCTGTCTGGTTTCAACGCCATAACCACTTTCATTTCTTCAAAACGCGCTGCCCTGTTGAAATTCCCATTATGTGTGACTCAACCAGGCATGATACTGTTCCTTTCAATTACTCGGAGAGACGAAGAGCTTGGTCAGAATGACCATGAACATCACCTGCCACTATTACAAAGCTCCAGGTCACTGCACTGCCCTCTAGTCCTCTACCATCTCACAAGTCACAAGACAATCTTGACGCTGCAATCACATCTCAACAGCGTGCCTAACGTCAACAAACAAACCATTAACACCAGCACTATATCCAATTGCCAAGATCCAAGAAAACGCCTTTGATCGCATCTACAACAGCAGCACCGATCACCTTCTCACTCGCTGCAGCCATCTGCCCACCGCTCCACATCCTAGGGCTGATTCGGTTCGGCACGAGAAGCGGCCAAACAGCTCCAAGAAACCGCACTTACTGTTAGGCACATCGGCTTCAAGCAACTAAACGCGGATACACACACTAGCACCCACATCCGCGTCCTGCCGGTACCCGAAACAAGCGACGCTTCGTGGAAACAGAGCACCATTCCTTCCAGGGTATACCCAGCAGCCGGTGTACCTCTCGAGCATTTCGCCGAACACCTTGCATGCGTAGCGTAGGCAGGAAATGCGAGTGCTGGTAAGTAGGCGCTGGTGCAGCAGGGGTCGATCGAGGAGGTGGGTGGGTGATAATCCGCCGGCCAACCATCAGGCTGCTTGCGGTTCCAGTTCCGCGGCGGAGGTGGATGAGCCGGCCGCGGTGGAGGGGAGCCAAAGTTTGGGCCGGGAGAGGGAGCGCGTGGAGACGGGGGCGCCTTGATCGGGAAAAGCCTATATACGCCCAACAGTGCAACGACGGGATTGGAACGAAATGAATTTTTTAAGAAAGGGCAATGCTTTAACCCTCACTCCGATGCAAAGTTCCGTCCATATAATTCTCGGTAGAAAGGGCCTGCAGCGGTCCTGGCCACGTCGCCCCGAAAAGTGCCGACTGTCGGATGTAAATCGTCCGTTCACAATGGCGCCTGCGCTTGCACCGAACACCAGCCTGCGCTTGGCGAGAGATGGCCAACGTCGAAGCTTCGCGTGGGCCGCGTGTCCGCTTGCTACGGTTGGCGCAGCGGGCAGCCACGATGGAGCTCCTGCGCTTGGTCCGAACGGCCGCCTGCGCTCGCTCGCGAAGCTGGGACACGTCGCTCGCTTGCGAAGATGCTAGATGCGTCCCGTTCCCCTTTCTTCTGGCGTCTCCTCTCTCGCTCTCGCTCTCGCCACTGCTCCCCCACCCATCTCCGTCCCGCGCCGCAGCGCCGCCTCCGGTCCTCTCCCTCTCTCTCCTCTGCCAGCACCGCCGCTCACTTCCTCTTCCAACCCCGTCCGTCCCGCGCCGCCTCCTCCCCGGCCTCCCCCCACCCCCGGCCGCCGCCTCCCTCTGGCGCTACTGCCACCGCCGCCGGCCTTGGCCCTGGCTCGACCCCGGCGCCACCACTACTCGCTTGCGCCGCATTCGCAGGCACCGTGCTGCTGCCCTTTGTTCTCAAGGTTGGTCGATGTTGTGTGTTCTCTATTGCTAATTGCGTTCCTATGTGTGCGCTCACAGATGAGGTGTTGCGGGATGATTTTGTTGCTTTGTCTGCGTGTACAGGTCAGAGTTTGTCGTCCATTCATTGATCAAGTTCATCAGATCCTTTCGTGGAACATGTTTGTTTGGCCCATGTATTATTGACGGCTGATAGAACATAATTCATGATTCAAACAAAAATTGTCTTAGTACATACCTTAGTGGGAGGGGGTTGTGGTTGGAAATTCTAACTAGCAGAGTTTTTCAGATTCAGGAGATAAGTGCAAGCGTTGGGTATGAACATTCAGCAGTACAAGTGAAAATGAAGCTGAAATAAAATAATTATGCCCACAGTACACAGGATCCCAAGTTCACCAACTTCATTCAGGTGAGTGAGTTCTTGATTTTGTTATTCAGGAGATAAGTGCAAGCGTTGGGTATGAACATTGAGCAGTACAAGTGAAAATGAAGCTGAAATAAAATAATTATGCCCACAGTGCACAGGATCCCAAGTTCACCAACTTCATTCAGGTGAATGAGTTCTTGATTTTGATTTCTAGCTGAGAACGTTGTTTTTTTTGGTTGGCCGAAGTTATACACACACACACATGGGCGAAATCAACGTACATATATGTACTTTTACTCAGTCAAGGTAGTTTGGAATTGAGCAGGGCTCTGAGTTCACGATCTGAACTGGACAGATGATGGAATAAATTCAGTCGATGTAAAATTGTAGGTATAGATACTGTTCGAGGTTAGCTGTGTATGAAACTATGAATACATTTTCATGATTCATGGGTCGAGCAATGCCTTCGTACCGAATGTTTTGCAGTTTGGAACAATTAGTTTATGGTAAAGTTGTTTATGACAGAACGAAAATGAAACTAGATAGTTATATGCATCAATCAGCCACTGAACTAATTGACAACATACTTTCCAGTTCAATTGTAGTGTTTCATGACTTGCTAATTCAGTCATATATAACTCAATTTCTCTAGATATGATGGAGGTGCAGCTAAATATATTATAACAATGCTTGATGATCAGTCTATCCATGTAGATATATTCATTGGATCTTTGAGGTAGACAGACAATGGAATGCTTGGACATGTCCGAAGTATCCTTTCAGTCTGAGAGACCTTGCTGATATAAACTATATGAACTTCATCCATGATGTTTTTTGTTGAACTTTTGAATCATTGCATCATGCTGTAATGGCTAATGGGGATGCCGGTCCCCTGGACACCAAAACTGCATTGCTAGCTTCTTTTGTCATGAGAGTTTGTTGAGGCTACGCTCCATAAGTAGTTTATGAAGTTAACTATCATTTTTTTTTGCTAACACCATTTGTATGTTAGATTGTTGCTATCCTCTTCTGCAGTTAGGTTGAATCAACATTACCAGCAGAAGAAGAAATTTTGAAGGTTTAAATTATTACTTATTATACCATGGTTTGTCAATGTAGTCTTATAACTTAATTTGTTTATGTCCCACACACAAAAAAGGGTAGAATTAAGGTTTAATGCCATAGGTTACAAATTTACAATACCTCTAGCTTTTATTTCCTCTGCTACAGTTCCTATTCATACTATTCCTTATGTAGATCATCTTTCCCAGATCATTTTAAGGTGTGGCACCTATTATCATATGATTGTAATGTGACTGTAGTTTTTTAGTCTAATGAACATTTGTTATATTTTCAATACTAGAATAACCACATTTGTGCTATCTTGAGTTTCAGTCTTGATCAGCAAATTAAAGAGATCAAAGAGGTTTGTAAACAACTTAATGCACATTACATTTTTTTAGGTATTGTTAGCTCTGTCTTAACAATTCGATTTTCCGCTGATTGAGCTTCCGATTAGTCATCCTGCCCTGAGAGTCTTGAAATTGCATGACCGAAGGTTAGAATTTGCTTACCAGTTTGTGTTTTGTTTTACATCAATTGAGTCGTTTTTCAGTGGATCATATTTACCCTTCCTTTTTTTCAGGGTGTCCTCCTTTATGGCCCTCCAAGTACAGGTAGAAAAAAACTTTCTTGTGTTGCTCGTGCAGTTACTCATCACACCGACTGCACCTTCATTATGATGTCAGGTTCTGAGTTGGTTCAGAGGTATATCAAATAGGGTTCCCGAATGGTTCGTGAACTCTTCGTACTAGCTAGGTAAACATTCTTTGTATATGTTGCACTGAATTATTACCGTTTCCTTCTACGGGATTCTGAATTCCTTCTGTGGAAAGGATTCTTGCAGACTTTATATAGTTCGAGAGTCTAATGTAGTTTGTTTGAATTTCGACAAGGATTATGCACCGTCCTCTATATTTATGGATGACATAGACTCCATTGGGTCTGCTACAATGGAGTAAGAAACTTCCAATGGTGATAATGAGGTTCAGCGTACAATGCTTGAGCTTCTTAATTAACTTTGTGGTTTTGAAGCATCAAACAAAATTACATAAATGAAGAATCAGTCATTATTCCTCATTTTCTGCATTTATCTCCTTATATAGTGGTGCTATTTAATATACTGATACACGTTTAGTATGTGTGTGTGATATAGTATGTTTGGATGGAGACCTCCCCGACATATCATCTCACCCAAGGTTTTGGCTTCAGGGTTAGCAGCTGGTTGATTCAATTTACGGTCAGCTTGAATTTTTTTTACTAATGCACTTATGCTACTGGAACCTGGAATATTCTATAATATTCAGCTAGATTCTTTATACAAATGATAGAGAGGAGAATGGTGCAGCAATGGCACGACCTGCCTGTAGTGTAAGCACGCTCGGTTAGGCTCATCCAAGGAGATGACAAAGCAAATTGCTTTCTCTGAAATCCTGAGCGACACTATACATTACAGCCCAGGTACTTACTTTTAGCGATTAATTTAAGAGAAAATTATCTTGTGCTACCTCCTTAATTCTCTAGCAATTCAGGTTTCAAACTGCCTAAACTCCATGTGAATTAATTTTTTTAGTATCTGTGCGATCATCAACAACCTTTTACAATTAAAACAAGGTAAATATTCGTTACTATAACACCTCATCTTTAACTAGCGATATAGAAGAAGTGGATCCTATAAGTCCATAATACTTGCTTTCTTGCTATTGCAATTATAATTATAAGATACATTAGTGTAGCTCCTACATTGATTTTTTTCACCCATTCAAATAAGTAACAAAGCTTGATTTTTTTCCACTCACTAACAGGCCGTTACCGCCCGTGCCATATGGCACGGGTGATCTTCTAGTACTTACTTATTACTGTCTTCAGCTACTTTCACTTCTTCCACCCACTGCATCATCTCACATCTTTATGTGCTTATCTAAGCCTTTGCTCAAATACTCTCTCTCTCTCTCTCAGGAATTGACAAGCTCTCTCACACACACAGGAACCGATGAGGAGAGAGAGAGTGTCGCGGTTGCACGCTGGACCGCGGCAGGGAGGCGCACCATGGACCGCAGGTTAGAGCTCGCTGCTGCTTGCGCTCAACGAGTCCGTCCACCATGGCTGAAGCTTGTGCATATGTCTTCCCCTTCCGAGGAGCAGCTGGGGCTCGCCGGATCTGGTGGATCAGAGAACGGAGGAGGCAGGTGACAAGTGGAGGGTTGGTGGAAGTGTTTGATTTTGTTTCTAATATTTTGCTGCTTCCTCCGGATGGATGTCTTTTACACTACGAAATGTGTTGCAGGCGTGTTGCAACCCATGACATATTTTGAGATGTCCTCTTCTTTGAAAATGTTGCATCTAGATTTTTGAGATGTTGCGACGTTGAAAAAAAATGTTGCGACTATTAAAAAAAATGTTACGACCGTTAAAAAAAATGTTGCACACGTTCTCCAGATGTTTTTCTTTTGTTTTGATATGTTGCATCATTCAGTTCTTTTTGTTGCGACTGTTGAAAAAAATATTGTGAAATCATCCAGCACATGGCTATGTTGTACTTGTGAAATCAAATGTTTTAAATGTTGCAAATTTCTTGATGTTGGCCAAATCCTAATTTCTGCTTCTCCCGGTCGATCGACTCGAGTCTTTTCCCTACACCCGGCCTCTCACTTCGTTTGACCGATCGGTTTTACGTATTTGTTGTGTAATATCCCGATGGGTGATGCACTAGAAGTCGGAAGGGAGAATCGGTTCGGGAGAATATTTAACGGAACGTCGGGAGGGACCAATTGGAAAGATTTTAGTGCTGCGATAATAGAGGGGAAAGAGCAATTTTGCGCAACACAGGCTAGAGCCCATGGCCCAAGAGGGCCCAAGGGTGGCCGACCATAGCCTGGGGCGCCACTCCTTCCCAAACCCTAGCCGACCCCTCCTCCCCTTTCCTCCCCACTCCCAACCGGCGCCACCCTCCCTCTCCACCTCTCCACCTCCCTCCACCCTCCCTTGCGCACCTCTCACCTCCCCACCACCACCATTGCTGCTGGCCGAAGAGGAGAAGGAGCTCCATTGCAGCCGGCCAAGGAGGAAAAAGAAAGGGAAAAGGAGAGAAGAAGGAAGAAGAAGAGGGAGAGGAGAAGGAAGAGAGGAGAAGGAGGATCGTCTTCGGGGGGCTAATCTCCGTCGTTCCGCACGTCGTCAAGGGTAACGAGATGTTCTTGTAGGGTAATTAGTCTTGGAAGAGATTTTGGTAGTCTTTGGTTAGATGGCATTCGGCCTGCTGTTTTACAGTTTTCGTCCAGTGGCTTGCGAGGTAAATTTCATGTGGTTGGAGGATGAATCTGGAGTTTTGGTCTCCTAGAGAGTTGTAGGTTATTGTCTTAGCTTTCAGTGGCCGCCAAGTTCACCCAAATCCGATTAACGGTTAGAGAGTTATGATTTTTCTAAGACTGCTATTCCACTTCTCTGTCAGTAATTAGGCAGTTTGTAGAAAACCGATTAAAAGTGATGGTTAAAGTGGAAATATGAGAACCCCAGTATAACGAAAGTTATAGATAATCCTTCTAGATTTCAGGAAAACTAAAGATCATGGAATTCAGACGAACGTAGAGGAAGTTATGATAATTTCATTATTGCTGTCCAGAAACCCGACGCGAGAATGGATACTCTGTTGTTTAGTTTGGTAGGGCTAGTAAAGGGCCGAATCAGAGAACCTCACCAACTTGGTTTAGAAGGGGAATTCAATAACCTTTTCAGATTGTCCAAGATCACTCCATTTGGATTACTGTACATTTAGTTATGATTTTTCGAACAGGGCTGTTCTCTTAAAAAGAAATCTGACAGCCAGCATTAGAATTGGGGATTGCGTTTAGTGGACGATGTACTCATTTTGTGTTTATGGTTTTGTTATTAGACCTCTATGGTAGCCTTAGCTTGTCTCAATTGTATGTCCAGGTGTGGGTTTGGCTCCGGGAACAGTACCTTATTCCCGACATCCACATTCGCACGGTTGAGGCAAGTGCATTGTTGTTTGAACGATTGACTATATTGTGTGTTATTTGATATATGGTTGCATAGCAAGATGGTATACTTGATGAATGCTTAAGTATGGTTATTGCTCAAATGATGCTCATGCTTTACTAAGGTTAAGTGTTGTTGTCTTTCGGTAATTTGATGATGATTAAATGATGAACATGTGCATATTGAAATCATATTGAGGCTTGGTCATGTGGTGACCAAGTGTGTTTCCCTTTGAGATTCCCGTCATGAATGTGACGGGCCAGAGATCCCCTCACTCGTGGAGTGTGGGCTTGAGGTCCCCGTTACTTGCGGAGTAAAGGCAATTGGTCCCTGTGCGTGCGTGCGCGCTGAGCATGTGGGTATCTTGGCGGCGGTCGCATACTCTGCGTGCGTGTAATGCACACAGAAAGTTAAAGTTAAAGGTTCCTTGAGCATTGCATTTGCATATGAGATGTTTGATGTTGATCTTATTTATACGTATGTTAATGTTATAGTTTCGTTATGTATTTGCTGAGTCTGTGGACTCACTCTTGCTTTTATTGTTGTTTTAGGTACCCGAGCCAAGAATAACATGCATGGGGGGAAGTAGACTGCTAGTCACTCACACACCGCACGAACTAAATAAAGTTGAATGTTCTTCAGAACGAAGTTGATTTTAGAATACTACATTATGTCTTATGCAATGGATTTATGTAATAATGATGAGTAGCGGTTCTTCATGACTCTCTAGTTTTGTTGGATTCCTAGCATGTCATTGTCTATCTTTTGATGTCTTTGGATGAAAGTTTTAATTATTATTTGATTAAACTGTGTGTTGGAACCTCCGTGTAATTAACTTTACAAGGGAGGTTCTGCCGAAATTTATTAGGATTGTCTACTTTAGAGTTACTAGAGTTTGTTTAGTAGCATTCCAGGCTCATGACGAGCTGGGGTGTTATAGTTGGTATCAGAGCGGGTTGTAGGTCCGTGGTATATGAAAAGTTAAATTTGACACACTATGCACAGTAGGTGGGAATGGGTTAATGCATTGCATTACGCTGCTATTGAGTTTTTGATTTCTCTTGTGTGATAGCTACTAGTTAGACTACTCTTGTGGTCCCAGTTGTTGTAAGTGCTTATTGTTTGATTGTTTCTTTGTGATGTTTAGATATGGCAGGGGTGGAGGCCGAGGTCGTGGTCGTGGCGGCGGGGCCGGCGAGGCCGCATCGCCCGCCAGTTCAGTCCGTAGTTGGAGAAGCTAGCCTGCGGAATCGGAGGAAGAGGTTGCTTCAGATGCAGAGAACCAGGCCCAACCAGTGCGCTGTTGTCGCTCTGTGGTGGCCCTGCGGCACTGCGGTGTATGCTATGGGATTACACGATGGAACGCATTGAGGCCGGACACCTTCGGCGGGTCGAGCACGCCGGTTGGCGCAGCTAGCGGCTGCGGCACATGGAGAGGCGCCGGAGCTCGGGAATGACCTCGGAATTGAGGGCTCGGTTCGTAGCTTTCAATTGAAGAGCGGCGGATATCGGTGGGAAGGAGTCACGATGGCGGGACAGCGACTCTTGGACCGATTACACAGGAACATTTTGTTGAACATTTCGGAAGAGGTTTTATCCAGCTTCATATGTGGAGCGAATGGAAGTCTCCTTGCAGAACTTCAAGCAGGGTAAGATGACAGTGACAGAATATGAAGCGGGTTTTAACAACCTAGTTCGTTTTGTTCCAGTTGTGGCCACAAATGATGAAGAAAAAGCCAAGAGGTTTCGCAGGGGGCTCAGGCAAGAGTTCCGGCAGGTATTGGGAGCATTGGAGTTGCGGGATTTCAGTTCTCTGGTCGAACAAGCCAGGGGCATGGAACTGGAGATGCAGCTTGGTGAGGAACTGCCAGGAGCGGAAGGCGTTGTGGTTTCTGAGTGTGCAGGTGGCAGCCAGAAAAGGGGTTTTGGCAGTGGGGGTGGGACCTTCCAAAGACCCACTTCCAAGAGGTTCAAAGGGCCGCAGAAATCATTCAAGACCAAGTTCACAGGGGCACAGTCTTCTTCCACCTCGCGAGCATCGGCAGCTGCACCTAGGTTACGTCCGGTCCCAGGGCAGGGCATGAAGTGCTTCAAGTGCGGCAGCGAGGATAGAGCTTCAGAGTGCAGCTGGTTCGGATCTTGCCGCCATTGTGGTCAGGAGGGCCATAAGGCATTGGTTTGTCGGCGGAATCCCGCCAGTATCATCAAGTGGGAACCTGTTCCAGTGTCAGTGCCAGCGCCAGCAGCTTCTTCTCGAGGGTCGGTTTAGATGTTAGCAGCTACTCCTACCCCTACTTGGGCACCGCCACAGCCTTACCTTCCGCACGGAGGAGCACCACCACGGGTACTTTGGCCGCCTCCCGTGGCCCCATTTCCGATAGTGGCGCCTTGGCACCTCCGCAGTTCCGTACCACCGTACGAGTGTCGGAGCCCCTACCGCCCAGGCAGCGAGCTCTACGCTATGCCGACGGCGAGAGTCGGTGAGTCGTCCGATGTGGTGACAGTGCGCTCTTGGTGGATTCATGAGAGCACTTGTTCTATTTGATTGGGGCTACCTTTTCTTTTGTATCACTAGATTTTGTTAGTAAGGCGAATTTGAGTTTGCACTAGATAGCTCGGTCGATTCTAGTTAATTCTCACGGGGAATTCTCTCTAGCTCTGATTTGTCTGGTTGTGTGATTTCGTTAGATGGAGAAGAATTCATTGCTAATCGATGGTTATGAAGATGGAGCCGTTTGATGTTATCTTGGGGATGGACTGGTTGCATAATTACCGTCTTTGTCATTTCTGTTTTTGGAAGACAATAACCACGCAAGCTCCGTCAGGCGGAGATAGTATTCAATGTAGCGCTCCATCTCACTCACTTTTGTGATGGCTAGCCTTTTTCCGGTGGCCGTCTGACGAAGAATGGGTTTCTTTTGTCTCTAGTGGAGAAGCCGAGTTCATCTCAGAGTGAGAAGATATTTTGGTCGTTCGGGAGTTCTGGATGTTTTCAGCAGAGCTACCAGGATGCCACTACCTCGTCCCCGTAGAGTTCGGAATTGATTTGGTACCAGCGCCCGACTGTCTCTATGACCCACTTCTTGGTTGGCCGTCCGTTCGGGAGGAACTAAAGCGCGTTGGATGATTTAAAAGCAAAGGATCTTATTTGTCCCAGTGTGTCTCCATGGGAGCCCTGTTCTTTTACCAAGAAGAAGGATGGTAGTTGGCGCATGTGTATTGATTATCGTGCTCTTAACCACTAACCATCAAGAATAAGTATCCTCTGCCTCGCATAGAAGATCTATTTGATCGGTTGAGAGGGCCAAGGTATTCTCAAAGATTGACCTTCAATCGAGTTATAATCAAATCCACTGTCCAAAGGAGGATATTGAGAAGACGGCATTCTCCACAAGGTATGGGCATTTTGAATTTAAAGTTATGTCTTTTGGACTAACGAACGCCCTCTTGCTTTCATGGAGACTATGAGCAGGATGTTGCATGAGTACTGGATGATTTTGTGGTTGTCTTTATTGATGATATTTTGATATATTCAAAGACGAAGAAGTGAACATGGGCGACACACGAGGCTTGTGTTGGAGACGCTAAGGGAGCATAAGTTTTATGCCAAACTGAAAAAGTGCGAGTTTTGGATGTCTGAAGTGGGGTTTCTAGGGCATGTCATCAATGATAAGGGAATCACAGTTGATCCAAGTAAGATTTCTACAGTGGTAGAATGGAAGACGCCAACCAATGTCAGAGAAGTGAGAAGCTTTCTCGGCATGGCAGGATACTATCGGCGTTTTGTGTAGGATTTCTCCATTATTGCCAAACCTTTATCCAGACTCACACAGAAGGATGTGAAGTTTAGGTGGGATGATGACTGTGAGCGTAGCTTCCAAACCCTTAAGGAAAAGTTGGTGACCGCCCCTGTCCTTACACTTCCCGAGCCTGGGAAGCGATTTACGGTGTACTCTGATGCGTCTCGGATTGGGTTGGGTTGTGTACTTATGCAGGAAGGGAAGGTGATAGCTTATGCGTCGAGCGATTGAAGAAGCATGAGCAATTACCCAACTCATGATTTAGAGTTGGCGGTGTAGTGTTTGCCACAAGCTTTGGAGACACTATCTGTATGGTGAGGGTTGTGATGTTTATCTGCACCACAAGAGTCTTAAGTATATTTTCACACGAAAGATTTGAATTTAAGGCGCGCAGTGGTGGAACCGATTAAAGATTATGACCTATCTATTCGGTACCATCACGGCAAGGCAAACGTAGTGTCGATGCTCGAGTCGCAAAGCGGCGCTGCAACATGGATTATCTCATTGCTGACTTTGACCGTATGGGTATATCTTTTTGCTATCGGGGGTGCACGTGTTGAAACACAAATGATCTTGAGTCGGCCATTCCGAGCGGGTGTGGGAAGCACAACAGATGATCGATTTTTGCGAGGGTCGAAAGCGTTTGGACATGGGCAAAGTCGGGATTTCGGTTTGGATGGGTGCAGGTGTTGCGATTTAAAGGCGCCTTTGTGTGCCACAAAGGCGAAGTCAAAGGTGAGATTCGAGGGAGGCTCATCGTACTACGTACACGGTACATCCGGGCGAGACAAAGATGTATCGCGACACAGGCGAACTTTTTGGTGGAAAAGGATGAAGGTAGACATTGCCAACTATGTAGCCTCTGTGGGGTTTGTCAACAAGTGAAGGCGAGCACAAACGACTGCGAGGATTATTGCAGCCATTAGAGGTCCCCAATGGCCTTGGGATGATATCTCTATGGACTTTATTGTTGCGTTGCCTCATTCACCGCGAGGTAAGGATGCGGTTTGGGTTATAGTGGATCGATTCAGCAAATCTGCACATTTTATTCCCATCCGCACGACCAATTCGGCTAGTGACCTGGCTCCTATCTATGTACGGAAATTGTAAGATTGCATGGAGTACCAAAGACCATCATTTCGGCGGGGATGCCAAGTTCGTATCCAAGTTAGGAGAGTTTGCGAGTGCAATGGGCACACAACTCCGTCTAAGTACAGCTTTCCATCCTCAAGCAGATGGGCGATCGAGCGCACTATTCGGACCTTGGAGGACATGTTGCGGTCTGTGTCACATCTGGAAGGGTAGCTGGGATGATCAATTGCCATTAGCGAGTTTGCGTACAACAACGGCTATCATTCAAGCATAAAAGCCGCTCCGTTCAAGTTTTGTATGGGCGTAATTGCAGGTCACCACTTTCTTTGGGAAGGCTGTGGGTGAGAAGGCGATTTGGGTCGGATTGGGTACAAAAGATCGTAGAGCGAGTGGCTCTAGTGAGACAGGACCTTTTAGCAGCTCAGAGTAGACAGAAAAGTTATGCAGACGTGAGGAGAAGAGACTTGGAATTTGAAGTGGGGGATCAGGTGCTCCTGAAAGTGTCCCCCACTAAAGGAGTGGTGAGGTTCGGTGCGGAGGAAGCTTAGCCCAAGGTACATAGGACCATTCACGATCTTGGCTCGAATCGGGAAGCTGGCTTATCGTTTAGACCTGCCAGAGTCTATGCGTGGAGTGCACAATGTTTTTCATGTGTCCATGTTGAGGAAGTACTTGAGGGACCCGGAACATCTCATTGCATTAGAACCCATAACAATTGAGCAGGACCTGTCCTTTGAGTCCAAACCAGTACGAATTCTTGAAAGATCAGAAAAAGAGTTGCGGAACAAAACCCTGAAGTATGTTAAGGTGCTTTGGTCACAGCAGACTGAAAGGGAGGCCACTTGGGAACTGGAGTCTCGCATGCTTGAGCTTTATCCAGACTTGTTCACCTCAGGTGTGTTCTTTTGTTGCTTAGTTTCCAGTTTCAGTTTTAACTCGTGAAGTGGGCGTTTAGATTCGGGGTCGAATCCTGTTAAGGGGGGTAGAATGTAATATCCCGATGGGTGATGCACTAGAAGTCGGAAGGGAGAATCTGTAATATCCCGTATATCGGTAAGAGAGAAACTTGTTTGGAAGAGAAAAATTAAATTAAATTTAAGGATTCTGTTAGAATTGGGAATTTGGGCCTCCAGCCCAAGCTAAGGGCTGTCTTTGGCCGGCCATGAAGTGGGCCATTAAGGGGAGGCCCCTAAGGCCCATGGCCCAAGCTGCCCTTTTCCTCCTAAAACCCTAGACAACCACCCCATTCTTGTGCAGCATGCATGTAGCGCGCGCCCAGTCTTGTAGCGCGCCAGTACTGTAGCACGCCCCATACACCCTTCATCCTGCTGCCATTGGCCAAAAGGAAGAGGGAGAAAGGGATTCGGCAAGAGAAGAAAGGAGAAAGGAAGAGAAGAGAAGGGATCTTCTTGGGGTGTTTGATCAGCGTCTTCCTAGGGTTCTACAAGGGTAACGAATACCGATCCTCGTCGTTTGATTAGTGGTAGATGCGATTTGGTTCATATTTGATTAGATCGAACTGCTGCGTTCAGAAAATCAATTCTGTCCAGAATGTTGCGGGGTCTGTTTCGTGGTTTTAGAGGCCGAATCTGAGATGATCATCTCCTGGAGTTATGTAGGTCTTGTTCTTAGCTTTCGTTGGCCGCCAAGATCACCTCATTCCGACTTTCGAGTCAAAAGTTATGATAGATTTATTATCTGCTGTCCAGAATCCTGACGAGAAATAGCAGTCTCTGTATAGGTTGATTTATGGCCTAGTTAGAGGGTGATTCAGAGGTCTTGCCCATAACAAATTTTGAAGGTGATATCACTAGCTTTCAGTATTGATAAAGAACACCTCATTTGGATTTATAGATCAAAAGTTATGCACTTTTCTTTGTGACTGTCCAGATTGTATGTCAGTCTGTCCAGTTTGTATGTCGTTTCTATCTTTAATTTTGACCCGTGTGCCACTTTTTGTTAAAGACAATATATGAATGTCCTGCCAACTAAGTTATTGTAGATAATTCGATAACCTTTTCAGATTGATAAAGAATGTTCAATTTGGAGTTGTACAACAAAAGTTATGGATATTTTATTTTAGCCGATATTTCTGTCAATTATTTCAGTCAACAGATTTGAGCCGTGGGCCAAATTTTATTAGAGGCAAAATCTGAACTTTTGCCCAACTAGAGTATTGTAGATATGTCAGTTAAGAATCCATGGAAATTGGTCTCACCTCATTCCGAGTTCCAGACCAATAGATATGTCAATTACCGTGCTGCTGTCCAGAATTAAGTTATGTCAGAAATTGTTGATTTCATTTTAAGTTTTGTATTAATGACTAGAGTCATCGTGAAGCGATGTTTAACGTCGATTAGTAGTGTTGGGTATATTATGTCCTTATTGAAATTATTTTACTTGTTTAGGAGGTGAAGCCTCGGGTTTAGGAGTATCACCTTTGCCGACTAACGCGTCGCATCGCGAAGGCAAGTACATTGCCACCCTTAATGATTGTGATTGATGAATGTTTATATGGTCATCTTTGTGATTTGGTATGATACGAGAGAAGATGGATTGTCTATGTTCTTTCATATGTGTTGAATCCATGTTTTGTTATCATGTCTTTCAATATTCGTATTTCATTCTATGCATTCATTATGCATGTTTCCTCCACGAAAGTGGATTGCAAGTCCCACCATTCGGTGTGGGCGGTGTTGGACATTGTCATGTCCGTCCACGGAGTGGATTTGAAAGACCCATTAATTCCGAATGGGCATGTAAGACCCATTAACTCCAAGATGGGCAATGTTGGACACCGTATGAAACGTTCTTCATACGGGAAGTGGATCCGCATTTTTGTTAAGATGCGGGCTTGAGTGAACACCGACGGGTGTTTCACCGCTATCCGCATATATGCATGTGTGTAGTCCATTCCTTTGATTTTGAGCATTCATATCATGTCTTCATATGTAGTCAGTTGTGATGTGATCGAACCTGATGATGAGATTGTCTTATTCATATTGAATGATTATCATATTGATATATGTACTTGCTGAGTCATGGACTCACTCTTGCGTTGTTTGTTTATTTTAGGTAACCCCTGATGTTGGCTCACTTGGGAGGGAGTAGACACGCACTACTCGTTCACATCACCCTATTCATGTTCAAGATTAAATTTAGTTCTATCTTACATTCGTTAATGATGAACTGTAATAATTAAATTATAATTGGTGAAGGAAGGATACCTTCATCATGTCCTGGTTATTTTGATACTATCATTAGTTGATTTTATTCAAATTCTCCCGCAATATGGATGTATGTTAGATGTTTTAGGTGACATCTTGGCTTCCGAATAGCCAGGGTGTTACAGTTGGTATCAGAGCGGGCTTTAGGTCCGTGGTAATTAAGTTACTAAATTGACACACTGTGCACAGTAGGTGGGGTTTGGGTAATCCATCGTATTCGTATTTCTAGTGGTGTGTTTCATCATATTGAACTGTTCTTGAATTTCTTCTGTACTATCGTTCTTGTTGTTAATATGAACTAATACTATGATTGTCATGAGATGGTCTTGTATATTCATAATTGAGTATTTTGGTGAAGTGTGTTGTTAACGGATGATAAGAAGTGGAGATCGTGGTTGTTACTCTGGGATTTACCAGGTTACACCACTGTTCGCGATCGTGGTTAGAGGAGTAGTGACCCAGATCAGTAGTTTCAAGTGTTAGCGTGAGTTGCTTTAGAAAGTTGTTCTCTTCCTTGAATTCGATTTTGGCGGTTCTTGTCTGTGGTGGTTGATGAATTTCTCACGGGTTTGTGGTTCATGATAGTTTATGGTTTTCAATAGATCCTCTTGGTTCTCTCAAACAATTATTGCTTTTATTTGTTGAGTTGCTTTTACTACTTGTGATCGTTGTCAATTGGCAAGATTGATGTTTTCATGGTTGCTCCTTCTTTCTCATTGAAAAAAATGACTCATTTACTCGTTTGATAGCTTGGTTAGTGAGAGTTTCCAGCGTAAGTTCGTTTGCATGGAAAAGCTTTTGCTTTATGTGTTTCTTTTGGATTACTTGACGTTGAAATTTGAAGTCTCTCTTTGTCTTTGAAGTAAGGCGTTAGAATCCTTTTGTGATGACTTGCCATGCTTAAAATGAGAAGTTATAACTAAGCGAATAAATTGCTATGATGTGGGTTACCAAGTTGGGTTTTTAGCATGGTGCAAATCAATTATTCTTAACTACCATCCATGAAATTGAAATTTATTAATTTGAAATGTCCTTGTATTTGATACAGTGTATGTTAAATAAAGATTGTCCATATCCATTCGAACCTATAGATCTTACATAAGAGCTAGATTTATCTATTTCTGGTATGCAAAAATTGTTGAAACTTGTATAAAGTACCGGATGGGTCTTGTGTATCGATTCATGAAACCTTGTTTATAGGAAATTATGTTAGTGAATCTTTAATCATGTTTTGAAATGATTTACGAATAAAGGTGAAATGTGAATCTATGTTTATATTTGGTTATGTGATTGCAAATGGAATTAGTACCGTATGTATACACATGGTTAGTACAATCATCAATTGTTAATGAGTATTTGAAGAAGGTGTTGAGCAACACCAACAGATTGAGTAGATGAATTTCGTAAGTAGTCTTTGATAGCGTGCGTTGTGATATTGTTATTGCTTAGCATAATCTGGTTATAATAAATTTGTTTCAACCTTGTGGTTTGTATTCCCTTTGGGAAGTTTTAGGATGGAGTAATAAAGTTTGATGATTCTTGGTACTAGTGTATGTTGTCGATGTTATTAAATCGTCAAAATGTGAGAATGAGGTTAATTCTCGTGGTAATTTGATCACCCATGGTGATATTCTCTAAATGATCAAATTTCAAGATTTGTATTCATGATCTTTTGGGGTTCGGGCTTTATGTGGTAAATGAAGTTTATCGAGTAACGATATGTTACAAAGTTGCGATGGTTCTTGATGATGCAAGTGCTTGATTTTGAATACTTATTTGTTCTTATCTGTTAAGGTTCGATATTCTATTCTTGTGAGGCTTATGCGTTCAACTATGGACTCCACTTATGTTCGTGAGTTCATTGCTTAATTGGTTTCTTCTCTTGGTCCCATGTTCGGTGCAGTGGTGGATGAGTTTTCTAGTTGGTGAAAATCGTTTCCATTTGTCTCTTCTTTTGAGAAAGAATCAATTTATTCTTTTCACGTGGGTCTTTTGAAGTGTTTTCTAATTGTTGTTGTGAAATTGATGTTAATACCCATAGTAATTTGATCGCCTTTGGTGATATCGTTCGAATGAGAATAATTCAAGTTTAGCTTTCGTGATATTTTCTTTGAGCCCATGAATCATCCGGTAGCTGAAATTATTTTAAATAAATTAAGGTATTGGATTGTCTGTTGCTTCTTAAGAGATTTGTGTGATTTAATTTTAAAGGCTCTTTGGTGCGAGTTGGCAACGTGAGGTTGCAATCAAAGAAGTTATGTTGGTTCCTTTAAGAGGAGAATAATCTACTTGCTTTTCGCGAAATCAGTAATTGAAAATGTTTGAGTTTGGTGGTGAGATTATTTGGATTTCATGTTTCTTGTGTAGTTGAACTGTTACGAACAAATATGACGTATTGAAGAATTTCATTGGTTCTTAATTAGTCCTTGTGGTTTGGACTAAAGATCTTATCTTGTGCGTTGTGGCAAGCGATGTTAGTCAAAAAATTAATTTAGGTGTTAAAGGAAAGAGTGCAGAGGAATATTTGAGAATTTGAGTCAAGTTTTGTAACTTGTGGTTATTTGAATTGTTCATAAACTTTTGCTCTTTACACTCAAGAGTTGTCGAGTTTCAATCGCAATGTCATTTCTCTTATTGGTGGTTATTTGCTATTCCCTTTTAGGGATGCGTGCACTCCATTGTGAACTCAATTTTTGTTTTCCCGGATCTTCTTTGCAGATTATTTCTTTTGGTCTCGTGCTCACTTGTGAGCAGCAGCATTTTTTTCTGTGTGGTGAAATTTGTTCTTGTTCGCCTCTTTCTTTTGAGAAAGGATCAACCGTTTTGTCTTTGTAAGTTTTACAAATCGTAAGTTGTTAATTGGTTTGGTGGTGGTTAAGTGATTGTAGGGGTGAGATTTTGCTACCCAGTTATTGGAGGAGTAATAGAAGATGAGTTGGTTTTGACTGAGCCTCTTGGAGGAAGTTGATTCAGATGGGATGTATGGTTTGAAGTAAAAGCGTATATTGTTCGACTAAGTAGGACCTATGGTATAGTGTAGTTCGAACTTTGGTTCATGTTGAAATGTTGGGGATTATCAAATGTATGGAAACCTTAATCAATGTTATAGAGTAAAACAATTGGAAAGTATTGCGATGTTGTGTGAGTGATTCTGATGATGTCAATGAGTGAGTATGTCGGTTTGTGGGGATGTTAGAGATTTAATCCGATGATTTCACTATTTGTTATAAGAGGAATTCGTTGTAGAGGTCTCGGAGGTTAAATTTGGGCTTTTCATTTTCATGCTAGACTTTTGGTCGCCCAAAGATTTGCGTGTAGAGGATAGAAAAGCTGAGTATTCTGAGTAGCGGAATGATTGTCGATAGAACTCTTTTGATGTAGTTCATGGCGGGTGTCTTGAGGATTCGACGTGTTATTCTTGAAAGTTGGAGGTGATAATATTGCATGGGTTTTGAGGTGCTTTGGTGCCTTCTATCAAATTAATGTCATCGATTGAAGGAGTTCTCTAGAGTGTTGATGGAATCAATAGAGTCTCTCTACAAAGGTGTGGATGATGTATTTCGGTTTAAGCCTAATTTGAGGATGTTAAACTAAGAGGTTTGAGCCCGTGTGGTATGCGATGAATTCAAATTCCAAGGTCTGAGAGAGATTTTATTCCAAAAAGTGAAACTAAGAAAAAATGTCTTTTGAGTAGTGAAGCGTTTTCTTTATTCTCACATGAGCTTTGTGTTGTTGGTGATGTCCTTGGCAATTTGAGTTGGCTTTGTACTAGTATGTATGTTTCTTTCCAATTCAGGCAAAAAAATATAAATAAATAAATAATAAAGGAAGTTTTTATTCGGGCATTTAAAATGATTCCTCCTTTGGTTTTCGTGGTGTTCATTCGTAACCGCCTATTTAGAAAGTGGAATTGTTTTCGTGATGAACTGTCAAATTTGGGATTTTACACTTTTGGTGAAGAGTTAGTATTGCGTGGTTGCGATGAGGACTCTATTTCGGTTGGCTTCTTTTTGAGAATTGGTGGTTTAGGAACCAGCTCTATTGTACACTCTTGTTTAACGGAGTTGTCCTTTCATAGATGAAGAGTTCGATTTTGAGCCCGTTGTGTGTTTT
The DNA here is from genome assembly GCA_036346255.1 of Ampelocalamus luodianensis. Classification (NCBI taxonomy): domain Eukaryota; kingdom Viridiplantae; phylum Streptophyta; class Magnoliopsida; order Poales; family Poaceae; genus Ampelocalamus; species Ampelocalamus luodianensis. The sequence goes on from CM070637.1 coordinate 19,085,238, forward strand.
CGTACCAAAGGGGAGTTTGTCTCAGGTTTATTCGCTCGTTTCCAACAATGGCAGAAATTAGGAAGTTGGCGTATCGCTTTGACCGTCTAAGGTCCATATGCGAAGAACGCAACATCTGCCGTGTTCAGTCTTTGAGTGAGTAGTTGGGCCATTCAAAGTTTGAGTTTTCATTAAAAACGTTGACCATCGAGTAAGGTCTTACATTCGATCCTCTTCTGATGAGTATACTTGGAAAGTTCGGGTTGAGTGTTAGGACAGATGTCGTTTTACATCTTTGTGTTGTGGTCTCCTCAATTCGGAGAGGCCATTTGGGAGTTGGAGTTTCGTATGCGTGGCGTTATCCGGTTTGATCACTTGTGCGTGGTTACCGTTAATAGTTCTCGATTGTGGTTGTCCTTTCGCGCGATCTTGTGTGAGGATTCGGTCGAATCTGTTTAAGGGGTAGAATGTAATATCCCGTATATCGGTAAGAGAAAACTTGTTTGGAAGAGAAAATTAAATTAAATTTAAGGATTCTGTTAGAATTGGGAATTTGGGCCTCCACCCAAGCTAAGGGCTGTCTTTGGCCGGCCATGAAGTGGGCCATTAAGGGAGGCGCCCCTAAGGCCCATGGCCCAAGCTGCCCCTTTTCCTCCTAAAACCCTAGACAACCACCCTGTTATTGTAGCACGTGCTAGCGCCGCCCCAGTCTTGTAGCGCCGCCAGTACTGTAGCACGCCCCATACACCCCTTCATCCTGCTGCCATTGGCCAAAAGGAAGAGGAGAAAGGGATTTCGGCAAGAGAAGAAAGGAGAAAGGAAGAGAAGAGAAGGATCTTCTTGGGGTGTTTGATCAGCGTCTTCCTAGGGTTCTACAAGGGTAACGAATACCGATCCTCGTCGTTTGATTAGTGGTAGATGCGATTTGGTTCATATTTGATTAGATCGAACTGCTGCGTTCAGAAAATCAATTCTGTCCAGAATGTTGCGGGGTCTGTTTCGTGGTTTTAGAGGCCGAATCTGAGATGATCATCTCCTGGAGTTATGTAGGTCTTGTTCTTAGCTTTCGTTGGCCGCCAAGATCACCTCATTCCGACTTTCGAGTCAAAAGTTATGATAGATTTATTATCTGCTGTCCAGAATCCTGACGAGAAATAGCAGTCTCTGTATAGGTTGATTTATGGCCTAGTTAGAGGGTGATTCAGAGGTCTTGCCCATAACAAATTTTGAAGGTGATATCACTAGCTTTCAGTATTGATAAAGAACACCTCATTTGGATTTATAGATCAAAAGTTATGCACTTTTCTTTGTGACTGTCCAGATTGTATGTCAGTCTGTCCAGTTTGTATGTCAGTTTCTATCTTTAATTTTGACCCGTGTGCCACTTTTTGTTAAAGACAATATATGAATGTCCTGCCAACTAAGTTATTGTAGATAATTCGATAACCTTTTCAGATTGATAAAGAATGTTCAATTTGGAGTTGTACAACAAAAGTTATGGATATTTTATTTTAGCCGATATTTCTGTCAATTATTTCAGTCAACAGATTTGAGCCGTGGGCCAAATTTTATTAGAGGCAAAATCTGAACTTTTGCCCAACTAGAGTATTGTAGATATGTCAGTTAAGAATCCATGGAAATTGGTCTCACCTCATTCCGAGTTCCAGACCAATAGATATGTCAATTACCGTGCTGCTGTCCAGAATTAAGTTATGTCAGAAATTGTTGATTTCATTTTAAGTTTTGTATTAATGACTAGAGTCATCGGAAGCGATGTTTAACGTCGATTAGTAGTGTTGGGTATATTATGTCCTTATTGAAATTATTTTACTTGTTTAGGAGGTGAAGCCTCGGGTTTAGGAGTATCACCTTTGCCGACTAACGCGTCGCATCGCGAAGGCAAGTACATTGCCACCCTTAATGATTGTGATTGATGAATGTTTATATGGTCATCTTTGTGATTTGGTATGATACGAGAGAAGATGGATTGTCTATGTTCTTTCATATGTGTTGAATCCATGTTTTGTTATCATGTCTTTCAATATTCGTATTTCATTCTATGCATTCATTATGCATGTTTCCTCCACGAAAGTGGATTGCAAGTCCCACCATTCCGGTGTGGGCGGTGTTGGACATTGTCATGTCCGTCCACGGAGTGGATTTGAAAGACCCATTAATTCCGAATGGGCATGTAAGACCCATTAACTCCAAGATGGGCAATGTTGGACACCCGTATGAAACGTTCTTCATACGGGAAGTGGATCCCGCATTTTTGTTAAGATGCGGGCTTGAGTGAACACCGACGGTGTTTCAGCGCTATACTGGTATATGCATGTGTGTAGTCCATTCCTTTGATTTTGAGCATTCATATCATGTCTTCATATGTAGTCGGTTGTGATGTGATCGAACGATGATGAGATTGTCTTATTCATATTGAATGATTATCATATTGATATATGTACTTGCTTGAGTCATGGACTCACTCTTGCGTTGTTTGTTTATTTTAGGTAACCCCTGATGTTGGCTCACTTGGGAGGGAGTAGACACGCACTACTTGTTCACATCACCCTATTCATGTTCAAGATTAAATTTAGTTCTATCTTACATTCGTTAATGATGAACTGTAATAATTAAATTATAATTGATGAAGGAAGGATACCTTCATCATGTCCTGGTTATTTTGATACTATCATTAGTTGATTTTATTCAAATTCTCCCGCAATATGGATGTATGTTAGATGTTTTAGGTGACATCTTGGCTTCCGAATAGCCAGGGTGTTACAGAATCGGTTCGGGAGAATATTTAACGGAACGTCGGGAGGGACCAATTGGAAAGATTTCAGTGCTGCAGTAATAGAGGGGGGAAAGAGCAATTTTGCGGTAACCTGCGCTAGAGCCCATGGCCCAAGAGGGGCCCAAGGGTGGCCGGCCATAGTCTAGGGGGGGGGGGCGCCACTCCCCTTCCCAAACCCTAGCCGACCCCCTCCCCTCCCCCTTTCCTCCCCCACTCCCAACCGGCCGCCACCCTCCCCTCTCCACCTCTCCACCTCCCCTCCACCCTCCCTTGCGCACCTCTCCACCTCCCCACCACCACCATTGCTGCTGGCCGAAGAGGAGAAGGAGCTCCATTGCAGCCGGCCAAGGAGGAAAAAGAAAGGGAAAAGGAGAGAAGAAGGAAGAAGAAGAGGGAGAGGAGAAGGAAGAGAGGAGAAGGAGGATCGTCTTCGGGGGGCTGATCTCTGTTGTTCCGCACGTCGTCAAGGGTAACGAGATGTTCTTGTAGGGTAATTAGTCTTGGAAGAGATTTTGGTAGTCTTTGGTTAGATGGCATTAGGCCTGCTGTTTTACAGTTTTCGTCCAGTGTCTTGCGAGGTAAATTTCATGTGGTTAGATGATGAATCTGGAGTTTTGGTCTCCTAGAGAGTTGTAGGTTATTGTCTTAGCTTTCAGTGGCCGCCAAGTTCACCCAAATCCGATTAACGGTTAGAGAGTTATGATTTTTCTAAGACTGCTATTCCACTGCTCTGTCAGTAATTAGGCAGTTTGTAGAAAACCGATTAAAAGTGATGGTTAAAGTGGAAATATGAGAACCCCAGTATAACGAAAGTTGTAGATAATCCTTCTAGCTTTCAGGAAAACTAAATATCATGGAATTCGGACGAACGTAGCGGAAGTTATGATAATTTCATTATTGCTGTCCAGAAACCTGACGCGAGAATGGATACTCTGTTGTTTAGTTTAGTAGGGCTAGTAAAGGGCCGAATCAGAGAACCTCACCAACGAGGTTTAGAAGGGGAATTCAATAACCTTTTCAGATTGTCCAAGATCACTCCATTTGGATTTCTGTACATTTAGTTATGATTTTTCGAAGGGGGCTGTTCTCTGGAAAAGAAATCTGACAGCCAACATTAGAATTGGGGATTGCGTTTAGTGGACGATGTACTCATTTTGTGTTTATGGTTTTGTTATTAGACCTCTATGGTAGCCTTAGCTTGTCTCAATTGTATGCCCAGGTGTGGGTTTGGCTCCGGGAGCAGTACCTTATTCCCGACATCCACCTTCGCACGGTTGAGGCAAGTGCATTGTTGTTTGAACGATTGGCTATATTGTGTGTTATTTGATATATGGTTGCATAGCAAGATGGTATACTTGATGAATGCTTAAGTATGGTTATTGCTCAAATGATGCTCATGCTTTACTAAGGTTAAGTGTTGTTGTCTTTCGGTAATTTGATGATGATTAAATGATGAGCATGTGCATATTGAAATCATATTGAGGCTTGGTCATGTGGTGACCAAGTGTGTTTCCTTGAGATTCCCGTCATGAATGTGGCGGGCCGAGATCCTCACTCGTGGAGTGTGGGCTTGAGGTCCCGTTACTTGCGAGTGCGGGCAATTGGTCCTGTGCGTGCGCGCCACGAGCATGGGTATGCGGCGGCGGTCGCATACTGCGCATTACGTGTAATGCACAGAAGAGTTAAAGTTAAAGGTTCCTTGAGCATTGCATTTGCATATGAGATGTTTGATGTTGATCTTATTTATACGTATGTTGATGTTATAGTTTCGTTATGTACTTGCTGAGTCTGTGGACTCACTCTTGCTTTATTGTTGTTTTAGGTACCGAGCCAAGAATGACATGCATGGGGAAGTGGATACTAGTCACTCACACACCGCACGAACTAAATAAAGTTGAATGTTCTTCAGAACGAAGTTGATTTTAGAATACTACATTATGTCTTATGCAATGGATTTATGTAATAATGATGAGTAGCGGTTCTTCATGACTCTAGTTTTGTTGGATTCCTAGCATGTCATTGTCTATCTTTTGATGTCTTTGGATGAAAGTTTTAATTATTATTTGATTAAACTGTGTGTTGGAACCTCCGTGTAATTAACTTTACAAGGGAGGTTCTGCCAAAATTTATTAGGATTGTCTACTTTAGAGTTACTAGAGTTTGTTTAGTAGCATTCCAGGCTCATGACGAGCTGGGGTGTTACATGTTGCACGCATGAAATTTTTTTGTTGCAAACATTGTGCCCATATGTTGCGTCGGACTGTATGATGGGAAATTTTCCATCGAACATCCGAGCGCTAGTTGCGCTCTTTAAGAAAACATAGCTGCTATTAATTCATAGAAACACCAACATTACAACCTGAGTCCAACAACCAAGACAGAAAGCTAGAGGAACACCGAATCAAGTAACAACTAAGTGATCCTACAGCTAGCGGCAAAAGTATGAGCAGCTTCATTACCCGAACAATGAACTGTAATACTCCAGGTTAACACGGAGCCCAGAATACTACTAATCTAATCTAGCTATCAATTTTAACAACGATTAACACTAAATTACGGCAAACATATCAAATATAAAACCCGACTATGGGTCACAATAACACAATTATATCCCTGGTTACACTGACTTGTGGGACCTTGCACAGAAATTTCAGCACTTAAACACTCTAATTTCCGTAGCTTCTCACTGACTCGTGGGCCCAAGGCCATTAAACCCACACAGAAACCCACCGTGTGGACCGGACACTGTGCTATGGACTCCAGCCCACACGCACTATTTGGTAAGCCATGACACTGACACGTAGGTCCCACCTTAAGCATATTTGTAGTGCGCCTTTAGTATGATCAAAATACGCTTTCCATTTCAGAAAGCATAAACCTTAACTTCACAGTGGAACATACACTTTCCATATATAGAAGACGTAAACCAATTGAGAACAAAGATAGAATACACTTTCATAGTTAAGAGACGTACTTCTCAATTTAAATGGAATTTCTTAACCGAGCCAAAATGAATCTTTAATAACTTTTGCTAGGAAACTCCAAATGAGTTGATTTTGGTCTCTAAATTTGTATAAAATCATAACCTACCTGATTATGCAAAAAAATATTTTACCTTGGTTACTGTTTTAATTGATTTGCATTATTTAATTGATTTTTGGCTCTTTTTGCAATAAACGTCAATTGCGCAAACGAAATCTTCGACGACCAGCTGATCACATACTCTGAACAACCTGAGCAAGGCAAGCACCTCCTTTGATCATATTGATCCCAGTATTCTACTTATTGTACTTTGTTTTGCAAATCCTATTATGCATGCGTGTATGTTTTGTATGAAATTGCTATGTCTGGGAAATCGGTAGTGGTAATTCCTATTTGCTGCATATATCTCCTTGAAAAATTGATGTCTTATTGTTGTAGCCATTAGATTATGGGTTAGACAATGTATAATGTCAACATAGGAATTTGAGTGCGAGTTATCTCACAAATGCTTACTAGAACGATAGTTTTTCCTAAAAGAGATGTATAAAGGACAATATGATAAATGTGAAATTGGGAGATTTGTGAAAATGTCCAGAGGGGTGTGCCTCTGTTATTTTGGTATAAAAAAACAAAATGCAAAACCTAGTTTTGAACGCGGGCGAGTTATATTATATTTTGAAAAAGGTGGGGGAGGAACCTCGCTCGTAGATAGGGGGAGAATTCTCGCCCGGGTCAATTAAGGACCGAACGCCGGTATATCCGAGCTAAGCGTAAGCATGCAACCATAGTGCCATTTCTGGGTTGGCCTTAGCTAATTAAGTTGTCGAGAACTAGCCTTGCATGAGGGGTAGGCAGTAGACGTGCCGCATACCAATGGAACGGTATGCCGACATAACGACGAATGCCTCGCTGAGACGGGGATACCTGGGCGAAGTGTGAAAAACGTAGCACCTAGACGGGTATGCCTGGGTTTAGTGACGAACAACATTCGATGGGCTAAGTGCAAGGTTAGAACTAGAAAATGTAAAGGCTTCGACACGTGCTCTAGACTGCTTACCTAATCTAGTGAGTGATGGCATAGATATATGCCGGACAAACTAGAGAATTTGTGTACTGTGGGTAAAGTTGTACCCCTCTGCAGAGTGTAAATATATTATAATAGCCATGCTCGTGGTGATGAGCGTTCTAAGTGTAGTATTACCGGGTATAGTCTTGATTTTCACAAAAACTGTCTTATCGGGAAATTGTGGGAAGTGGTTTGTGATTTATTTGAGATAACTACCATGTTATGGTTGAACGTAAATTGTTGCTCACAGCCAAGGAAGACTGTGAGCTGTAGTCGTTCTTATTATTGGATCATTCAATTACTTACTTACTGTCCTGTTATCTATTTAACTGCTCATTTCAAATTCCGTTGCAAAGTAATACTTATGAATATTGCAAATAAAACCTGCTTAGCGCAAAATAACTTGTAGCATAGAGCCTTCTCTTGATTAGCCTTGCATTTAATATAACCTTTGCGATACACTACAAGTCTTGCTGAGTACACAAGTACTCAATCTTGCTTATGTTGTTGTTGTTGTTTAGAGTATGAAGAGGAGCCGATACCAGACGACGCGTTCTTCGCACTTGGAACCTGAGGGTTCGGTGACGGGTCTATCTAGTTCCTTGTTCCCTTGTTGGTTGCTTGAGGGTTGAATGGGCAAGCCGCTGGAGCTTTTGCTACTTTTGTTATATCTTTCGTTGCTACTGTAATCTGTTGGTACTGTTTAATAATAGGCCGGTCGGCCCTTGTAATGTAACTATTGTACCTCTTAAGTTAAGTACCCTTTTGCTTTACTTTTACATGTGTATGTATGGATGTAAAAGCCAAATATTGTGAATGTGTGTACTAGCCACTGATCATGGGACTAGTACGGTACACACATAAGGTCTTCGGGTATTCCACGCCCGGGGGTCTGACAACCACAAAGTCATCTAGATACTCATGCAACATATTATTCATGGTCTCCATAAAAATGGCAGGTGAATTAGTCAGTCCAAAAGACAACTTTATACTCATAATGCTCATACCTAGTGGAGAAAGTAGTCTTCTCTACATCCTGCTCACGCATACGGATTTGATTATATCCCGACTGAAGATCAATCTTGGAGAACACCTGAGCTCCTCTCAACTGATCAAACAAATCCTCAATACGGGGTAATGGATATTTATTCTTGATCATGACTGAGTCACGGTAATCAACACACATGTGCCAACTCATATCCTTCTTCTCTATGAACAGAACAGGAGCACCCCATGGTGACACATAGCGCCTGATCAAACCCTTAGCCAACAAATCATCCAACTGCTTCTTCAACTCATCCTAAAACGGACGTGCCAGTCGATATGGAGTCAACGAGATGGGCCAAGTGCCTGGAACAAGATCAATGCGAAACTCCACATCTCGCGTAGGTGGCATGCCCAGAAGCTCAGTCAGGAACACATTTGGATAAATGCGAACCACCGGAATCTCCTCAATCCACAAAGCCACGCTCGACTTCTCAGTAAGAGCCAAGAGAAGCCCAGTCTTTACCGCACGCTAACCCCAGAACAGTCCGACCAACACAGAAGGAGAGCACAGGCGCACTCCCTTGAAAGGTCAAAGTCTCACCAGACGAAGTCTGCATAGTGACTGTCCTACAGAAACAGGATATCACGGCTCAGTAGGAGTGCAACGAATCGAGGCCCAAGATAGCGTTGAGAGGCTCCAACTGAATGACCATCAGATCCACTGTGAACTTCTCCCCATCGATAACAATAGAGCATCTAGGATAAACAGTGGAGCTCGCAATAACACCCCCAGGAGAACAGACCAACATCGACTGAGAAATCCATTGCACACTCGAGTGTGCTCTCTTAGCAAACACCGTCAAGACAAACGAATAGGTAGCCCCTAAATAAAAAGGGACTAAAGCATCAAACGAATCCACAAGCAAAGTAGTTTTCACCACGTTAGGAGGACCTGGGGCTCCGCGGTAGGCATGCTGTACACTGTAGGTGGCACCATGGCGAAGGAGGACAGCGCTGGGGCGGCGGGAGCCCTGACACTCTGTTGTGGCGGTGCAGGTAAAGCCGATGGAACAGCAATCTGGTGTCATCACTCTTGGCTTTCTTGGTAACATTCTCATTCAAATGTCTCTTCTCTGACTGCTTCGTTGGACACACTGATCCTACGGCTTTACCACCTACTCTGGCTGTTACAATCTTGACTGAAATGTCTTCTAGCATTCTTGTATCAGGAGTGAGTGATTGGTTCTTTTGGGGATACTAGCGGACGTAGTGACCTTTTCCATGGTAGTTGTAGCATAAACGTGTCAAATCTTGTGACTTTTCTGACAAGGCTATGGCAGAACAACTATCCTTATTGAAGGTTGAAGCTTATCGCTTTGGAGGGCATCTCTTGGCATAGTGGTCTTGCTTACCACACTCGAAGGACACTACTGATGATACTGGCTTACTTCTCTTCTGAGGTGGGTTGTCATGATTAACATTTTTCTTTTGTGATTCTTTAGTTGACAATTCTTGCACGGGCAATGGTTTGCCTTCTTTTGCTAATTCTCTGAAAGTGGCTCAAAAAATTTCTCATTGACGTTGAGTTACTGAAGTCAACACTGAATACATGGGGTGCTGGCCCGGACAATGATCATTGCCTTCACAAAAGAAACATGTGATCTTGCCCATTAGACATTCTCTAAAGGAATGGTTTCAATCGCAATTGGAACAATTGATATTGTGCTCATCGGCGCTGTGGCTGATTTCTCCACAATGGGTACATGCACAATCTTCTAACTTATCTGATTGGCAGCACTTCAAATGACAATGGCTAGATTGGATGTAAGATATTGAAATATCAGGTTTCTCTTGACCACTCTTGCTTGATGTCGCATGCTGTTGGTGAAAAGCTATGGCGAACTCTGCCCAAGTGATGGTCTGCTTGTTCTGATGAGTGGTAAGAAAGTTTTTCCAGAAAGTCAATGCAACTCCTTCCAATCGATGAGCAGAATAGAAAACTTCCTTGTTATCGCTGCATTGCACCACAATTAGCTTCTCTTCTATGGTGTAAATCCAAGATTCTACATCCTTGAGCTTGGCCAATCCTTTAAAAATAGGTGGCTTGGTCATTAAGAACTTTGCAAACTTAGACTGAGGGCGTGTCGTTGGGATGACAATGAGTTGTGCATCTTTGCAAACATTACTACTGTCTGACGGTTGCATCGTCATTTGCATGAGATGATTCTGGGTGGCAAAAAATTGATTCAGGCTCTGATGTGTCACTACTGGCACTTGAGATAACGACTGGTTAACATTTGCCCTGGTACTACACTAGTGACGGTGCGATAACTTGCTTGATTATTTTGATTCAACAAATTGATTAAAGTAGCGGTGGTCTGGTTCTGTTGTGTTATCATGTTGTTCATGTTCTGCATTAAGTTTGGCAGCCAAAATTTTTCCCAAGACTAGATCTGCTACTCCAGGTACTGATAACTGACCACTAGAATTGACAAGATTTGAGCTGGCATAGACTGTCTCAAGATTACTGACAAGGTTGGCTTCACTAGGGCTCTCCATCTACTGCTGACCAAGGCTAATAGATGAGAGGAAAGAACACAAGGTAAGGGAGACAATCTACTAAGGGGAGCGGGTTTAACCCAAAGAACACCAAGGAACACACAAATAGCAGAAAAGCTATTAAGAGGCATAAAACTTACAGCCAAACTAAACACAGAAGAAGGAAAACGAAAATCTAATCGTCTAATTGATTAAACTTTAACTTAACTGGGTGACTTGGCTCAACACACGAGAGGTACCAATACTGATTTATCCTATATGGCTGGTCTGAAGAAAGCTCGAACTGGTCACGGTCTTCATCACATGTTGATTGCTTGCGATCCTTGCAGGCGAATCTTGGAGAAAGACAGGGGCGACGTACAACTTCTTCTTGGTCTTTAATTCTTGCAACAAAACTTTTCTTGAACACTTGGGGAGATATCGATATGTTGTTGTTGGTTGCACGATCTTCAAAGAGTTGCTCAAAAGACTCTAGGGCATCCACCAAGATATTTGGTACAGGTAATGACAACTATATAAGTTATGAGGAAAGGTAGTCCAATTTAATGCTCAAAATGGTGAGGAAGAATATAGATGAGAAAGGAATAGAATGAAAAAGTATAGAAGCTAGACAAGGCGAGAATAGCACATCATTAAGATTTTCTATTTGTAAAATAAGTTTTGATGTCTTTCCTAAAAATGGTCATTCTAACTAAGGTCACGACCTATAGTCGATATGGCTCTAATACCACCTCTGTTGGGACCCAAAAATACAATTCTGGACCCTCTGTGTATACTGCACTAGTCTAGGATCACGCTAGTGCACACAGTGGCAACATCGATGAAATATCATTTCCATATACAAATATAACTAATAAATAGGCAAATAACAATAATTATCAGAGTAACGACCTTAAGGTCAAAGTTTACAATTAATACCTCAGAAGACGAATAGCTCAATTATGTTGCAGCGGAACGTAACGGAATAACTTTAGTGAAGTCCATCCATATGCCCACATGCAATCGGCTGGGGTAACACGACCTAGTTCTCCACAATCCTTGAAGTAGACCTGATTGACCGATGATTCCTCTACTTTATTTGAATGATTGCAGCAAGAATGAGTACTCCAAATACTCAACAAGTTGTACCATAGAATATAATTATAGATGATGGCTTACTCCAAATAAAATGGCTTCTGTAGTTATTTTACAATAAAGCTACATTTGCAATTGAATACAATAACATATTGAAAGCATAATTCAAAACAAATAAACAATAATAGTTTAACAATTATTTTCACAAAGACACATAACATAATTAATTTCTTTCACACAACCAAATGAGTTTAAATCACATAGCTGCCCGTTCCCACTTATTTTATGAAAATCTATCCCTTGTGTGAAATCCCCAAGCATGTGCATGACCGTGGATGCGGCTATTTGAATAGATTGTTTAACACTTTGCAGAGGTTGTACACTTTACCCATAAGATGTAATCAACTGGATCAGAGATGATCACAACAAAACCTTTCCGAAACTTCATCTCAACAATTGACACTCTCGATGTGTTTTACTACCAGCCCAAACTCTCAAACAGAAAGTTAGTCAGACGCACACCGTTGGACCTGAACACGACGAACCACTCATAAATGTGAATCACCGTAAAGACGGAAACACACCTCCACTCTGGCACACAGCTTAACCTATCTGCCTGAGTAGTCAATGTTGAGATTCCAAAACTTACTAAGTTAGGCCTGTCCCATACCAGGTGTAACAGCCCAAATTTCAAATTCCAGTTGAAATTAAGGTTTAATTATTTTATTGGTTTTTTTTTGTGGATTTTTTTAAAGCTTTTCCTTAACCAAATTAAAGCTAAAACAAATTTATGTGCAAAATCTATTACCAGATAATAGCTGGAAATATTTTTCTTAAGTCCTAAATGCTCCAGAGAATTTCTATGAATTTTCTCAAAATTTTTGGACTTAATATACTATATTCTAAAGCCTAAATGAATTATCAGCAATTAAATTAAATCAGAAATCGAAACAAAATCTTCCAACAGTGTTCTATATCCACCGTCTGATCAAAATCGGACGACCCAGCATCATCGTCTTCCTCACCTTCGTCCCGCACACCCGCGCGATGAATGCCGCCATTAAGCCGCTGTAACCGAGCTCCAACTCGCGTTTCTCTTCCCCACTCCCCTCGCCATCACGCGCATTGAAGACCCCTCATCACGTCGCCCCACTTCCGGCCATTTTTCCCTTTTCTCGTGCCCACGATCGCCGGAATCTCGCCACTACCGCCGCCGCGCCCGCGCACACGATCTCCACCACCCGGCCTCCTCCGCCCCTATAAAAGGGAGCACGTGGTGCCCCTCGACTCACTGAACACGCCGCCATCACCCGGTACCCTTCACCTCGCTCGTAGCGCCCGATTTTGAGTTTCTTCGCGGCGACCTCGGAGCTTCTTCTCCGATTCCGACGCCACCGGCTCCATCGACTCTCGCCGTCGGTACCATCAGCATCACCGCACCCGTGCGAAGCTGCTGCTACCACCTACTTCGCCAAAGGACCCCGGGAACGTCTTCTTCGTCGACGACCGTACGCCGCCGTCGCCAAACCCCGTCGCCGACGACCTTTCCGCCCCGCTCCGCCGCCGTTTTGGTAGTCCCTGAGTTCGCATTGTTCCCCTCTACATTATGCACACACTCATTTGACTCGCCGCGGCGTAGAACGCCGGCGAGCCCGAGCCCGCGCCATCGCCGCTCACCGGACCTACGTGGCATGACCACGTAGGCGCCAGGTCAGCGCCACCTCGGCGCCAAAAGCCACGTGGCTGCCCACGTGGTGGCCACCTCAGCCACGTCCACCCCTCCCTCGGAGCCGAAAGTTCATAGACTGGGTTCACGTGGACCAAGTCACTTACCAGTGGGGTCCACATGTCAGAAAAATTAATTCATTTCTTTTAATTCCCGAAAATTCCTCGCTGGCGTCAGTATTGCGCAATAAATGGAATTTCCAGTAGAAAAATAATTCAGTAAATTCAATAAATTTCAGAATTTAGTTTAAAACTTCTAAAATTCATAACTTTTGCATACTAACTCCAAATTGGGTGATTCAAGTTGCAAAATTTATCTAAAATCATAATCTAGCTATTTAAACCAAAATAATTCAGTTTAGAGTTCATTTGAGCTAAGTTTTTGAATTTATTTGAATTTGAATTTGAATTTGTCGTATTTTTGCGTATAGACTTCGACGACTCCGGAGAGTTAGATCCTTCTGACGATTTAGAGTTTCAAAACTTCAACGAAGGCAAGTTACACTATTGATCATATTGTTCCTATTGTTTTAAAGTATTTATTTACTGTTTTCAAATTACTATTGCATGCATATGTTTATAAAAATGTCTGAATAACCTGATTTCGTATATAGTTGTTCCAAACTCCTTGGTATGGCCAATTTGATTATCAAACCTGAATACCTTGACACCTTAGATAAAATTTGTCAAATTCTTAGCCTTGCTTAGATAACATTTACAAATTTGGGAGAATTTAGTCAAATCTTTACAACTTAATTTAAAATGTGTTTTACGTGGTATTGTTTTATCACGAAAGGTTTATAAAGAGGTTTTACTCTAAATAAAATAAAATGGGTTTGGACTTGGCGAGATGGATGGATGGTGGGTCAGGTTCATGCAGGCCTAATCTGGTTAGGATTACGACCCGGGTTTTAATTGGAAGTCGCCGAGTCGATTAAGGACCGGTCTTTGAGCGTATTTGCTACACCTTCTGTACCACCACATGTCTGTATTGGCGGATTTGGCTAAATAATTTGTGGGTCTTAGTGTTATTTGTGCTATGTTGTATGTGTGGGTGTTGGTTAGACATTAGTCCCACAGGCGCAAGAGGGCTCCGGAGGATGGTTAGTCAATGGTAGCGAAACCTTAGCGGGCATGAATACATTAAGACACTACTTTGTAAAGGCCTCATGGTAATTGCTTAGTCGCACGCCCTCGGGCGTGTATTGGCGACATTATAAGCATATTATCTCACAATGGGTAAAGCTGTACAAACTCTGCGAGTGTAAAACTATTCGAATAGCGCGTCATGATCATGGACATGCTAGCAAAGCCACTCTAAGTTAGAATTGTTTTTTATTTATAAAATGTGTTCAACAGATATTTTAGGGTGGATAATCCTATGGTAAAAATTGGGCGGTTAGCCAAGTGTTAGGAGGATATCCTTCACCATTCAGCTAGTGGAGGTCATCCACTAATCACTGTCATTTTCGTCACTGATTTCAGTTACAATATTAAAACTGCTTTAAAAAAGTATTAATAATATATAATCTGAAAATGTTGTTTATGCAAAACCACCCTGCCATTACCTTTGTTTACTTTATGCATGCATTAAACTTTCTATATTGGGTGTGACTTGCGAGTACGGAAGTTGTGCTCACTATTGCTGAATAAATCTTATTCAGGAGAAGACGTTTTCCCCGACGGTGAGGATCTTGACGAATAGGCTGCGTCCCCAGACGATTGCCTGTGGCAAGTCGTGTGGCCTACTCTTGCTTTACTTCATTGTGTTATTTCTTTTCTTTTGGCATGAGCCCTTTTTGTAATAAACTCTGAATTATTATCAATAAATGCGTGATATGATTGTGCTATCACTTTTGTTTAACTGTGTACACTAGAAATCCTGGACTAGTGTATGAATACAGAGAATTTGGGATCCTTCGTTCCCGGGTTCGACAAAAGTGGTATCAGAGCCATATCGACTGTAGGTCGTGGCCCCACAGTGTCCTTAAGGACTTATTTTTTTTAAAAAAAATCAAAATTATTTTGAGTCTATCCTGAGTCATCTCTCAACCCTTCTTTTTAAAACGGTTACTGACTCGTCTATTCCTCAAAATTGTAGATGGTCGAGGTACCGGAAGCTATCTCTCATGGAGTCATTGCTGGATACTGGGCTGAGCTTCTCTGGGAAGTGATGCAACACTTGGAGTACAAGAAGAGGCCAACGTTCCAGGGCTATCGGTACAAGGTGGGAGAACGACGTCTCTGAGGGTAGAAGTACTGATCTACTCCGACCTGTCGCCGAACACGGTCTTCCACACCTTCCACGCTCTGATCAGGCGTGACACCTTCGCGGATGGCATCCAGGATGCAGCGAGAGAAGCAGTTCGTCGACTCCGTCATACCTACGACCGCTACCTCAGCGGCGCGGGTTTCACTATTACGATGCATCTTCCGACCGACTCGGCGGCGTCTTCCGCACCGCCAAGAAGAAGACTCCCGGTGGCGCACGGTGGACTTAACAAAGGCACTGGACTATGCCTACGGAAACTCCTTGGACGACTTGCGTACTACCGAGGATAGTTTAGAGTATACTGAGCGGGCGAAGGCGATCGAAGAGGAGCTGGCTAGTTACAAATCAGGCCAAGGAAGTACCAGCAATTCCCCCGAATACACCCCATCCACCCCATAGATATTTACTTTTTCTTTAGTTCGTAACTTAGCTGCGAATTATGAGCTATCAAATACCCATGTGATAACCATAATACATTAATAAAATAAATGAATAAAGGAACTATTTTGAAAAGTTGGTTCTTTGTTGTGTGTTTATTGGTTCTTGAGCTATTTTAGATTTATCCCCCTTAGAATTCCTTGCTATCTCCTCTAAATCCTTGGAGGATCCATGAGATGGTGACCACCGCAAGAACGGCAATGGCGGCGGCGCCAGCGAACAAGGAAACGATCATGCGGATCACCAGGATAACCACGTTCCGCAGCCGCCACCACCGTCGGCAGAAGGACCCGACTAGCGCCAGATGATGGCAAATCAGACCCATCTGATTGACCTTCTTGCCCGATCAACTGCGAGCGTTGAACACTCGGCGCTCTGGCGGCGGCTCGGCCCCCCCGCACAACCAGAGGTTGACCATGTCGGAGTTTATAAGGATGCGTCCGCCGACTTTCTCAAGCAGTACTGAACCGATGGATGCCGATGACTGGCTCCGAGCCATCGGAAAGAGGTTGGACATCATGCAGTGTTCCGATCGTGAGAGGGTTTTGTTTGCCTCTCACCAACTCCATGGTCCCGCATCCGAATGGTGGGATAATTACTGCATCGGCCATAATGATGCTCAAACCATTTCATGGGATGACTTTGTGCAAGCTTCCGTCATGCACACATTCCGGCAGGGATGATGACATTAAAGAAAAAGGAATTCCACGCGCTCCGCCAGGGCAACCGTTCGGTGAATGAGTATCTTAACCGTTTCAATCAACTCGCGCTTCGCCCGGTAGCGTGGCGAGAGATGAGGAAAGACAAGAAAGGTTCCTGGAGGGATTGAATGATGATATCTCTGTCCAACGTATTTCTCAGAATTTCACCGACTTCCAGCAGTTGGTGGATAAAGCAATCAGGCAGGAGGCCAAGCACATGGCAATGGAGAACCGCAAGTGGAGAATGGCTGCTCAGAGGTTCAACGCAGGAGGTCTGCCCAAACCTCGCATCTCCACACCGCAACCGCAGCAACGTGGGAAGTTTCAATCTTCCACGTCACGCACTCCGGCACCGCCACAACGCTCCAACCCTCCAACTTCCGTGGCACTTCATCGGGAGGACAGTTTCCGCAGAAGCACTTTACCTCCTCAGCTTCCGGAGTCACGTGCTTCCACTGCAAAGAGACAGGGCATTATGCCAATAAATGCCCAAAGAAGCAACAAGGTATAGCACCAGCAAGGCCAACCTCAGGAGTCCCTGCTACCGGCATTACCAGACCAGTAGGCCAGTTCACTAAGGGATGGGTGAACCATGTCACCGCCGAGGAAGCTCAGGCAGCACCAGATGTTGTTCTCGGTACGTTCCTAGTTAATTCGATACCAGCATCTTTCCTATTTGATTCTGGAGCTTCACACTCTTTTGTGTCATATAAATTTGTGGGAACATATGGGTTACCTATATCCTCTTTAGCTACTCCCATGATAATTCATTCCCCAGGCTCGGAAATGAGAACCAATTCTTTATGCCCAAATCTTACTCTTGAGATATCCGGAGTATCCTTTCTAGCAGATCTGATAGTTTTACACTCCCAAGGTCTGGATGTAATACTTGGAATGGACTGGCTAGCCAAAAACCACGGTCAAATAGACTGCGCCAATAGGTCAATCACCCTCACAAATGATCAAGGCCTATCTGTTGAATTCAAACCCAAGACTCGAACCGGAGGAAGTTCCATACTCACCAGTTTGAAAGAAGTGAAACTTGAAGATATACCCGTGGCACGTGAGTATCGACGTCTTTCGGATGATCTACCGGCATGCCACGGATAGGGACATCATGTTCCTAATTGATCTAGTCCCGGGACGGCTCCGATCTCGAAGCGGCCCTACAGAATGCCAGCCAACGAGTTAGCAGAACTAAAGAAACAAATTGAAGAGCTGCGAAGCAAAGGGTACATTCGACCCAGTTCCTCACCATGGGGAGCCCGAGTACTATTTGTCAAGAAGAAAGATAATAGTATGAGAATGTGCGTCGATTACTGATCACTCAGCGAAGTAACAATCAAGAACAAATATCATTGCCCGAATTGATGATACATTCGATCGGTTGAAGGAGCAAGTGTCTTCTCAAAGATTGATCGAGATCCGGTTATCGCCATGGCGAAGATCGACCGGAAGATATCCCGAAGACCGCCTTCACCACGGATATGGGTGTATGAATTTACAGTAATGTCCTTCGGACTAACCAACGCCCCTGCCTACTTCATGAATATGATGAACAAAGTGTTCATGGAATTCCTGGATAAATTCGTAGTCGTCTTCATCGACGACATTGTAACACCCCAACTCAGCACGAGCCTGGAATGCAACTACCCTAAGCTGAAAAACTAAATTTCGGCAGAACCTCCTTTGTATACGAGGATACTGGAGGTTCCACACAACAAAACACACAAGTAAACAAAAACTAGTCATGAAATCCAATTCTAAGGTCTAAACATGAATCAACGATAATGAGCTAAGATAACAAATAACCATATGACTTAAAGTTCTCATCTATGTTCTCATTGATCATAAAGGTACCATCCATGACTAAATTTATTTATTACAAACCAAAAGATGACAAAAAAAAGAATCATTATTTCTTATAGCAATGAGTCTAATGTGAAGTGCATTATTCGAGTAGTGCTCATCTACTCCCTCCCAAGTGAACTTCATCAACGATCACCTAGAAATAAACAAACAAAGCAAGAGTGAGTCCAAGACTCAGCAAGTACAATGATTAAGAAAAACATTCATTCATTGAAGATCAAACATAACATCATTGGGTTCGATCATAACACATTGGATTTCTTATGAATACATGATATGAATGCTCAAATCAAGGAATGGACTGCACACACGCGTATACCGGTATAGCCAGTGAACACCCGTCGGTGATCACTCAAGCCCGCATCTTAACAAAAATGCGGGATCCACTTCCGTATGAAGAGCGTTTCATACGGGTGTCCAACATTGCCCATATTGGAATTAATGGGTCTTATCCAACCATCTTGGAATTGATGGTGGTTCTCATCCACTCCGTGGGCGTCAAATGTCAATGAATGCATGCAACAATTAAATGAAATATACCATAACATCACTTCTATTCATGAACTCAATGTATTGAACAAGGCATGAATAAGTCATTTCACATGTCTCACAAGTTACCAAAACAACTCATGCTAAAAACCACAATGCACAAACATCCAAATAAACATGGTACTTGCCTTCCGCGTTGCGAAGCGTTATCTGGCAACGAAGGCGCTCTTATACCCGAAGTTTACGCGCCTAAACCAACGAAATAACTTAATAAGTATACATGATACCCAGCTCAACTAGTCGGTGTTCTATTTTGCTTCTATTAGAGTCAATTAAATCCTATATCGCATAGACTGAAAAACAGCGAGTCTGTCAATAAGAAAATCTGGACAGCAACACGGGGACTAACATAACTCACAGCTTGGAAGTCGAAAAATAGCAAACCCAATTTCTGTAGATTCTTAACTGGTCTAACTACAAAACTCTAGTTGACGCGACAAACCAAATTGGTCAAATTAATAGGCTAATAATTGTTTGAACATTCAGCACAGATTCAGCCTACCAAAATTCAGCAGAAATATTCAGTTGATCATAACTTCTATGTTACAACTCCTAATTGAGCGTTCTTTACCAATCTGAAAAGGTTATCGAATTACCTACAATAACCTAGTTGGGTGAACTTTCAGATTCTTCCAACTTCTCTATCATAATATAGAAAATATACAGACAGATTAATCACGTCAGGTTTCTGGCAGCGACTGATAAAACAGACATATCTTTTGACCCAGAACTCGGAATCAAGTAAACTCAGTGGCCATCTAAACCTGACAGGGGATACTTCAATTTTCTAGGAGACACCGAGTTCAAAATCTGTGAATAACAATTTCTTATACAATTTACAAATTGACTGCAGAATCTCATCAGGATTCTGGACAGTCAAGACTAATTCTATCATAACTTTTGACTCGGACCTCGGATTTGAGTGAACTCGGCGGCCACTGAAACGTAAGAACAAGACCTAGATAACTCTAGGAGGCCGAACCTTCAGATTCTGCCTAAAAATAACCGAAACACCCTTTACAACGAACTGGACAGAAACAGCTTCTAAATTCAGCAGTTCTGCCTAAACAAAAACGTAACCAAAACTCTTCTAACAACAATCAAACCACGAGGATCGGCATCGTTACCCTTGCTGCAACCAGGGAGTAGGTGGAAGGATCCTTGGCGAAGAAGCTCTTCCTCCTTTTCACCTCTTTTGCCCCAAGCGAGCTGCTGTCCTCCTCCACTCCTTGCGCAACCGGCAGCGGGAGAAGGTCGAAGGAAGATTGGGAGGCAAACCAGCAGGGAGCAGCACCAATGGAGGTTGGGGCGACTCCTAGGGGCAGGGCATGAGGGGAAGAGAGGAGGATGGGAGGGTGGCGGCCAAAGGGGAAAAGGGGTTCGGCCAGGGGAAGGAAAAGGGGCTGATTAGGGTTTAGAGGGAGGCGCATGGGCCTAGGCCATGGCGGCCAAGGGGTTGGGAAGGCTTCCCGAGGCCCACGACCTAAACAACTCCAGCGAGAGTTTTAAGCTTTCGGAGTTTCCGATTAAATTCTTTCTTTCAGAGCTAAAAGCAGTATGACATTCTACCCCCTTAGCGAATTCGACCCGAATTCTACTCACGCCACGGACACAAGAGCGAAGTCTAAGGAATTGAAAACAAAATTTAATACGTACCGGCAACAAATAGGTGCGGATAATGCTCGCGCATGCAGATTCCATTCCCAAGTGGCTTCTTTCTCCGATTGATGAGACCAAAGAATCTTGACATACTTGAGGTTTTATTCCTCAAAACCGCTCGATTTGTCGAGAATTTTCTTGGTCGGGACTCAAAAGTAAGGTCTGTTCAATGCTCAACGGCTCCATTGGAATTGCATGCTCGAGGTCAAATAAGAACTTCCTCAACATGGACACATGAAACACATTATGAATCCCTCTCATAGACTCTGGAAGATCAAGCGGTAAGCCAAATTTCCAACTCTTGCCACAACTGGAAGCGGTCCGATGTACCTTGGGCTAAGCTTTCCTTTAGTGCCGAAGCATTACTCGCCTTTGGTAGGCGATACTCTCGAAGGACCTCGTCACCCACATTGAACTCCAATTCTCGCCTCGACATCTGCGTAGCTTTTCAGCCGGCTCTGAGCGGCTAACAAGTTCCTTCTAACCCGGCCACTCTAGCCACGGTTTGCTGAACCCATTCGGACCCAAAGCTGTCCTCTCTCCCATTGCATCCCAACACAACGGAGATCTGCATTTCCGCCCATAAAGGACTTCAAATGGTGCGGCTCGAATCTGGGTGATAACTATTATTATAGGCGAACTCGCCAAAGCGGGTGATCTTCCCAACCACCCTTCGAGGATAAAACACAACACTGAGCATATCTTCTAAGGTTTGAATTATGCGCTCGGTGACCATGCATGCGAGGGTGGAATCGATACTAAGGCGGAGTTGCGTGCCCAAAGCACTCTGCAAACTCTCCCAAAACTTGGAAACAAATTTGGCATCTCGGTGGGAAACAATAGTCTTTGGCACCCGTGCAACCGAACTATCTCTCGCACATAAAGTGGAGCCAAATCGCTCGAGAATTGGTGGTTCGAATAGGAATGAAATGTGCGAGACTTCTTGAACCGATCCACTATCACCCATATAGCATCCTTCCCTCGCTGAGTGCGAGGTAAACCAACCACAAAATCCATGGAGATGTCATCCCATGGCCACACGGAACCTCTAAAGGTTGCAACAATCCTGCCGGCCGCTTATGTTCACCCTAACCATTGGCGGATCCCACACGAGGCCACATCTTGCGCAATATCGACTTTCATTCTCTTCCACGAGAAATTCTTCTTCAAATCTTTGTACATTTGGTCTCACTGGATGTACGATATCTGAGTGCAGTGGGCTTCCTTTAGAATCTCATCTTTGTCTGTGTCTCTGTGGCACACAAAGCGACCTTTAAATCGCAAAGTGCAGAATCATCTATACCAAAATGGCCTTGCTTGCCTTCATCTAGGCGCTTCCTCACACGTTGGAGCATTTGATCATCTTTGTTGTGCTTCCGTACTCGTTACGGAATGTCGACTCAAGAAGCAAGCGGGTCTCGGTCTCGGCGGTACATAAAGCAAAAGATATATCCATACGCTCAAAATCAGCGATGAGACAAGCGAGGTAGGAGGTGTCGCCTTGCGACTCGGGCATCGGCTACAACATTTGCCTTGCCGGATGATCTTGAATGGTGAGATCATAGTCCTTTATCAACTCCAACCATCTCCTCTGCCTCGGTTTAAATCTTTACGGGTAAAGATGTATTTGGACTCTTGTGATCGGTGAAAATGTCACAAGATTCGCCATACAAATAATGGCGCGGATCTTTAAAGCGATTACTCTGCTGCAAGCTCTAGGTCATGAGTAGGATAGTTACTGTTCATGTTTCTTGGTGCCGAGACGCATAAGCAATCACCTTACCATCTGCATAAGTACACAACCCACCCAACTCTAGGCGCATCTGAATAAATAGTGAACCGCTTCCACAGTTACGGAAGGGTGAGAGTGGGCGGTCACCAATCTATCCTTCAAAGTCTGAAGCCGTTCACACGCATCCGTCCACTGAAACTTGACACCTTTACGTGTCCGCGAGACATTGGTCTAGCAATGGTAGAAAACCCTCCACGAAGCCGGTAGTAACCAGCCAAACCAGAAAACTCCTCACTTCTTTTACATTGGTTGGTCTCTTCCATTCCACCATGTTGAAATCTTACTTGGATCGTGAAATGCCCTCTTGATTGATTACATGGCGAAACCCAACCAGAAATCCGAATTCACATTTCTTCAATTTGGCATAGAATTGGTTCACTCTCAAGGTCTCGGTACCAACCTCAAATGTTGAGCATGGTCCTCTTCCGTTTTGGAATAAATCAAGATGTCGTCAATAAATACTACGACGAAATCATCAAGATAAGGGTGCAACATACTATTCATGGCTTCCATGAAAGCTGCAGGAGCATTAGTTAGTCCAAATGACATAACCTTATACTCATAATGACCATACCTTGTAGAAAAGCTGTCTTCTCAATATCTTGCTCATGAACTCGAATCGATTATAACTTTGTTGAAGGTCAATCTTGGAAAATATTTTAGCTCCCTTCAAGCGATCAAAGAGATCTTCAATACGGGACAACGGATATTTATTCTTCTGATTGCTTGATTAAGAGCCGGTAGTCCACACACATCGCCAACTACCGTCCTTCTTCTTAGTGAGCAGAGCAGGAGCTCCCCACGGCGATACACTCGCGAATCATACCTTTGGATAGCAAATCATCCGATTGCTTTTCAACTCCTCTGGAATGGTGGTGCCAAGCGGTATGGAACATCGAAATAGGTCGGGTTCGGAACAAGATCTATCAGAATTCCACTTCACGTTACGGAGGCATACCGGAAGCTCCACGAAACACGTCGGAAAATCATTCACCACGAAATATCTTCAATCGAAGTGGAGATTGAGACTTCTCGCTAAGAGACCAAAGCAACCCAATGTTCGAGGCTCGGCGACTAGGAAGCAGACTAGCCAACACACGGGGAATCAAGCGGCGCGCCGCCTGAAACACTAGTTCCTCTCCCGGCCGGAGCTGCAAAGTCACCGTCTTCCAAAAACAACAAATCTTGCACGGTAAAGAATAGCCAATCCATACCCAAGATAACATCAAAGGTGATAAGCTGAATCACCATGAGATTGGCAATGAAATTTTCATCTTCTATAGTGATAGTACAGCCAGGGACAAAGCGTAGAGCTAGAAATAAGACCTCAGGGAACCGACCACCACAGTTGAAATAGATTGCACACTCAAACCCGCCCTTTTAACAAAATCTAAGGACACAAAAGAATAAGTAGCCCCTGAATCAAGCAGGCAGAAAGCCTCATGTGAATCAACTAATAAAGTACTGTCACCACATCGGGGCGCCCACGGTGCGGGGTGGGCATGGCGTGAGACTCCCAAAGGTGCCGGAGCGGAGGGCGCACCAACACTCGAGAGGAGAGGCGAGGCTGCAGCGAGTGAGAGCGAGGCGGGCGAGATGGAGCGAGGTTCGGAAGAACCGGTCGGGCGCGAGGCTGAAGCGCGGTGGAACCCATCTGGTGAGCGAGGCACAAAGGTGCAACAGTGCGGCCCGAGCTCAGGAGTACTAGAGGGCGGCAGCTGCTGGAGCGCTTCCCACTTGATGATACTTGCGGATTACGCACAAGCGAAAGCTTGTGGCCCTCTCGACCACACCGGCGACAAGTCCCTCTGAAAGAACATTCGGCGCACGATGACCCTCTCCACACTTAAAACATTTCATACCTTGACACAGGCCCAGGCGCATCGAGGTGTGGAAGAAGAAAAAGCGTGGCGCCAAGAAAAGAGCGCCTGCTGGCCGGACGAGATGGGCGGCTCCCACAAACCTCTCGGAGTAGGCGGAGAGGACCCACCTCCACCACCAAAACTCCTCTTCTGGCCACCACGAGAACCACCAACAGAAGTAGTGCCACCAGCTGATTGCCTCTGCGAAGGAGAATTCCTCTCCTGCTCTATCCCTCTAGCCTGCTCAACCACGGTCTTGAAATCCATAAAACAAGAGGCTCCCAAGATCGTGATACTCTGAAGGAGACCCGTGAAACCTCTTGGCCTTCTCCAAGTCATCAGCGCCACGGTGGTACAAAGCGTGCAGTTGTTGAACTCCATCTCGTACTCAGATACTGACCTATTGCCTTGAGTCAACACTAGCAATGACTGCTCCATCCTCTCAATAAAAGAATCCGGATAGTACTTGGCTCTGAACTGTGCCACAAAAACTTCCCAAATGCTGGTCCTGTGCTGGGGTCCTAGCGAGGTGAACCCTTCCGTGCGGATATCGGCTTGACCCTTACGTTGAAAGGCCACAAAGCGAACCCTTTGCGCGAGTTCATCTCCAATGCCTCGAATCGGCGCTCCATGTCGGAGCCAATCTGCTGCTGGCGGGGTACCGCCCCATCAAGCGTGTCGGTAGGCGTCATCCACTCACGAAGACTCATCCTAGTCTCGGTGGAATCTGCGGCAACAACCGGACTGCCATGGCGGCAGCGGCGGCATCCACGGCGATCGCGGGAGCAACGGAGCGGCGGGATAAGCTGCACACTGCCGCGAGCTGCTCGTTCTCCCTTTGAAGATTCGAATAATCGCCGACACCGCTTTGAGCATCGGCGGCGCGCGCGAGCTTCCACGGTGGTTGGCGGTGAGGCAACCTCCTCATTAACCCCACGGCCCTCTTACGCGGGCGTTGCGGCTCGCCGGACCACGTCCACGACGCGACCACGGTGGCGGGCGCTTCACGGCCTCTACCTCTCGCCATCTAAGGACAACACAGCGAGCGGCCAAAGCGAACAACGGTTGCACAACAAATAAATCATAACAACAAGAAAATTGCGGAAACAACGGTGCCCAACCCAACCTCACGCACGGTGTGTCAATTTAATAATTTTATTTTAACCACGGACCTAAAGCCGCTCGATACCAGCTGTAACACCCCAACTCGTACGAGCACGGAATGCAACTACCTAAGTGAAAAACTAAATTTGTGAGAACCTCCTTTGTATCGAGGATCTTTGGAGGTTCCACACAACAAAACACACAAGTAATCAAAAACTAGTCATGAAATCCAATTCTAAGGTCTAAACATGAATCAACGATAATGAGCTAAGATAACAAATAACCATATGACTTAAAGTTCTCATCTATGTTCTCATTGATCATAAAGGTACCATCCATGACTAAATTTATTTATTACAAACCAAAAGATGACAAAAAAGAATCATTATTTCTTATAGCAATGAGTCTAATGTGAAGTGCATTATTCGAGTAGTGCTCATCTACTCCCTCCCAAGTGAACTTCATCAACGATCACCTAGAAATAAACAAACAAAGCAAGAGTGAGTCCAAGACTCGGCAAGTACAATGATTAAGAAAAACATTCATTCATTGAAGATCAAACATAACATCATTGGGTTCGATCATAACACATTGGATTTCTTATGAATACATGATATGAATGCTCAAATCAAGGAATGGACTGCACACACGCGTATCTGCGGTATAGCGGTGAACACCGTCGGTGATCACTCAAGCCGCATCTTAACAAAAATGCGGGATCCACTTCCGTATGAAGAACGTTTCATACGGTGTCCAACATTGCCCATATTGGAATTAATGGGTCTTATCCAACCATCTTGGAATTGATGGTGGTTCTCATCCACTCCGTGGGCGTCAAATGTCAATGAATGCATGCAACAATTAAATGAAATATACCATAACATCACTTCTATTCATGAACTCAATGTATTGAACAAGGCATGAATAAGTCATTTCACATGTCTCACAAGTTACCAAAACAACTCATGCTAAAAACCACAATGCACAAACATCCAAATAAACATGGTACTTGCCTTCGCGTTGCGGCGTTATCCGCAACGAAGGCGCTCTTATACCGAAGTTTGCGCGCCTAAACCAACGAAATAACTTAATAAGTATACATGATACCCAGCTCAACTAGTCGGTGTTCTATTTTGCTTCTATTAGAGTCAATTAAATCCTATATCGCATAGACTGAAAAACAGCGAGTCTGTCAATAAGAAAATCCTGGACAGCAACACGGGGACTAACATAACTCACAGCTTGGAAGTCGAAAAATAGCAAACCCAATTTCTGTAGATTCTTAACTGGTCTAACTACAAAACTCTAGTTGTGCGACAAACCAAATTGGTCAAATTAATAGGCTAATAATTGTTTGAACATTCAGCACAGATTCAGCCTACCAAAATTCAGCAGAAATATTCAGTTGATCATAACTTCTATGTTACAACTCCGAATTGAGCGTTCTTTACCAATCTGAAAAGGTTATCGAATTACCTACAATAACCTAGTTGGGTGAACTTTCAGATTCTTCCAACTTCTCTATCATAATATAGAAAATATACAGACAGATTAATCACGTCAGGTTTCTGGCAGCGACTGATAAAACAGACATATCTTTTGACCCAGAACTCGGAATCAAGTAAACTCAGTGGCCATCTAAACCTGACAGGGGATACTTCAATTTTCTAGGAGACACCGAGTTCCAAATCTGTGAATAACAATTTCTTATACAATTTACAAATTGACTGCAGAATCTCGTCAGGATTCTGGACAGTCAAGACTAATTCTATCATAACTTTTGACTCGGACCTCGGATTTGAGTGAACTCGGCGGCCACTGAAACGTAAGAACAAGACCTAGATAACTCTAGGAGACCGAACCTTCAGATTCTGCCTAAAAATAACCGAAACACCCTTTACAACGAACTGGACAGAAACAGCTTCTAAATTCAGCAGTTCTGCCTAAACAAAAACGTAACCAAAACTCTTCTAACAAC
This sequence comes from Ampelocalamus luodianensis, assembly GCA_036346255.1. NCBI lineage: Eukaryota > Viridiplantae > Streptophyta > Magnoliopsida > Poales > Poaceae > Ampelocalamus > Ampelocalamus luodianensis. The sequence goes on from CM070637.1 coordinate 19,112,628, forward strand.
AATCAAACCACGAGGATCGGCATCGTTACCCTTGCTGCAACCAGGAGTAGGTGGAAGGATCCTTGGCGAAGAAGCTCTTCCTCCTTTTCACCTCTTTTGCCCCAAGCGAGCTGCTGTCCTCCTCCACTCCTTGCGCAACCGGCAGCGGAGAAGGTCGAAGGAAGATTGGGAGGCAAACCAGCAGGAGCAGCACCAATGGAGGTTGGGGCGACTCCTAGGGGCAGGGCATGAGGGGAAGAGAGGAGGATGGGAGGGTGGCGGCCAAAGGGGAAAAGAGGGGTTCGGCCAGGGGAAGGAAAAGGGGCTGATTAGGGTTTAGAGGGGAGGCGCATGGGCCTAGGCCCATGGCCGGCCAAGGGTTGGGAAGGCTTCCCGAGGCCCACGACCTAAACAACTCCAGCGAGAGTTTTAAGCTTTCCGGAGTTTCCGATTAAATTCTTTCTTTCAGACTAAAAATAGGTATGACATTCTACCCCTTAATCGAATTCGACCCGAATTCTACTCATCCACGGACACAAGAGCGAAGTCTAAGGAATTGAAAACAAAATTTAATACGTACCAGGCAACAAATAGGTGCGGATAATGCTCGCGCATGCAGATTCCAGTTCCCAAGTGGCTTCTTTCTCCGATTGATGAGACCAAAGAATCTTGACATACTTGAGGTTTTATTCCTCAAAACCGCTCTGATTTGTCGAAATTTTCTTGGTCGGGACTCAAAAGTAAGGTCTGTTCAATGCTCAACGGCTCCATTGGAATTGCATGCTCGGGGTCAAATAAGAACTTCCTCAACATGGACACATGAAACACATTATGAATCCCTCTCATAGACTCGGAAGATCCAAGCGGTAAGCCAAATTTCCAACTCTTGCCACAGGCCGAAGCGGTCCGATGTACCTTGGGCTAAGCTTTCCTTTAGTGCAGAAGCGTACTCGCCTTTGGTAGGCGATACTCTCGAAGGACCTCGTCACCCACATTGAACTCCAATTCTCGCCTCGACATCTGCGTAGCTTTTACATCGACTCTGAGCGACTAACAAGTTCCTTCTAACCCGGCCACTCTAGCCACGGTTTGCTGAACCCATTCGGACCCAAAACTGTCCTCTCTCCCACTGCATCCCAACACAACGGAGATCTGCATTTCCGCCATAAAGGACTTCAAATGGTGCGGCTCGAATCTGGAGTGATAACTATTATTATAGCGAACTCGCCAAAGCCGGTGATCTTCCCAACCACCCTTCGAGGATAAAACACAACACTGAGCATATCTTCTAAGGTTTGAATTATGCGCTCAGGTGACCATCCATGCGAGGTGGAATGCGATACTAAGGCGGAGTTGCGTGCCCAAAGCACTCTGCAAACTCTCCCAAAACTTGGAAACAAATTTGGCATCTCGGTGGAAACAATAGTCTTTGGCACCCGTGCAACCGAACTATCTCTCGCACATAAAGTGGAGCCAAATCGCTCGCAGAATTGGTGGTTCGAATAGGAATGAAATGTGCGACTTCTGAACCGATCCACTATCACCCATATAGCATCCTTCCTCGCTGAGTGCGAGGTAAACCAACCACAAAATCCATGGAGATGTCATCCCATGGCCACACCGAACCTCTAAAGGTTGCAACAATCCTGCCGGTCGCTTATGTTCAGCCTTAACCATTGGCGAGATCCCACACGAGGCCACATCTTGCGCAATATCGACTTTCATTCTCTTCCACGAAATTCTTCTTCAAATCTTTGTACATTTTGGTCTCACTGGATGTCTGATATCTGACGAATACAGTGGGCTTCCTTTAGAATCTCATCTTTAATCTGTGTCTCTGTGGCACACAAAGCGACCTTTAAATCGCAAAAATGCAGAATCATCTATACCAAAATGGCCTTGCTTGCCTTCATCTAGGCGCTTCCTCACACGCTGGAGCATTTGATCATCTTTGTTGTGCTTCCGTACTCGTTACGGAATGGTGACTCAAGAAGCAAGCGGGTCTCGGTCTCGGCGGTACCATAAAGCAAAAGATATATCCATACGCTCAAAATCAGCGATGAGACAAGCGAGGTAGGAGGTGTCGCCTTGCGACTCGGGGCATCGGCTACAACATTTGCCTTGCCGGATGATCTTGAATGGTGAGATCATAGTCCTTTATCAACTCCAACCATCTCCTCTCGCCTCGAGTTTAAATCTTTACGGGTAAAGATGTATTTGAGACTCTTGTGATCGGTGAAAATGTCACAAGATTCGCCATACAAATAATGGCGCGGATCTTTAAAGCGAGTACTACTCTGCTGCAAGCTCTAGGTCATGAGTAGGATAGTTACTGTTCATGTTTCTTGGTTCTTGAGAGCGCATAAGCAATCACCTTACCATCTGCATAAGTACACAACCCACCCAACTCTAGGCGCATCTGAATAAATAGTGAACCGCTTCCCAGTTACGGAAGGGTGAGAATTGGGCGGTCACCAATCTATCCTTCAAAGTCTGAAGCTTCGTTCACACGCATCCGTCCATGAAACTTGACACCTTTACTGTGTCAAGCGAGACATTGGTCTAGCAATGGTAGAAAACCCTCCACGAAGCGCCGGTAGTAACCACCAAACCAGAAAACTCCTCACTTCTTTTACATTGGTTGGTCTCTTCCATTCCACCACCGTTGAAATCTTACTTGGATCGGCGTAAATGCCCTCTTGATTGATTACATGGCGAAACCCAACCAGAAATCCGAATTCACATTTCTTCAATTTGGCATAGAATTGGTTCACTCTCAAGGTCTCGATACCAACCTCAAATGTTGAGCATGGTCCTCTTCCGTTTTGGAATAAATCAAGATGTCGTCAATAAATACTACGACGAAATCATCAAGATAAGGGTGCAACATACTATTCATGGCTTCCATGAAAGCTGCGAGAGCATTAGTTAGTCCAAATGACATAACCTTATACTCATAATGACCATACCTTGTAGAAAAGTGTCTTCTCAATATCTTGCTCATGAACTCGAATCGATTATAACTTTGTTGAAGGTCAATCTTGGAAAATATTTTAGCTCCTTCAAGCGATCAAAGAGATCTTCAATACGGGCAACGGATATTTATTCTTCTGATTGCTTGATTAAGAGCCGGTAGTCCACACATCGCCAACTACCGTCCTTCTTCTTAGTGAACGAGCAGGAGCTCCCCACGGCGATACACTACGCGAATCATACCTTTGGATAGCAAATCATCCGATTGCTTTTCAACTCCTCTGGAATGGTCGTGCCAAGCGGTATGGAGACATCGAAATAGGTCGGGTTCGGAACAAGATCTATCCGAATTCCACTTCACGTTACGGAGGCATACCAGAAGCTCCACGAGAAACACGTCGGAAAATCATTCACCACGAATATCTTCAATACGAGTGGAGATTGAGACTTCGCTAAGAGACCAAAGCAACCCAATGTTCGAGGCTCGGCGACTAGGAAGCAGACTAGCCAACACACGAGGAATCAAGCGGCGCCTTGCCTGAAACACTAGTTCCTCTCCGACGGAGCTGCAAAGTCACCGTCTTCCAAAAACAACAAATCTTGGCACGATAAAAGAATAGCCAATCCATACCCAAGATAACATCAAAGGTGATAAGCTGAATCACCATGAGATTGGCAATGAAATTTTCATCTTCTATAGTGATAGTACAGACCGGGACAAGCGTAGAGCTAGAAATAAGACCTCCAGAGGCGACCACCACAGTTGAGAAATAGATTGCACACTCAAACCCGCCCTTTTAACAAAATCTAAGGACACAAAGAATAAGTAGCCCACAGAATCAAAGCAGGCAAAAGCCTCATGTGAATCAACTAATAAAGTACTGTCACCACATCGGGCGGCCCACGGTGCCGAGGGTGGGCATGGCGTAGACTCCCAAAGGTGCCGGGCGGAGGGCGCACCAACACTCGAGAGGGAGGCGAGAACTGCAGCGAGTGAGCGAGGCGGGCGAGATGGAGCGGGTTTCGGAAGAACCGGTCGGGCGCGCAGGCTGAAACTGCGGTGGAACCCATCTGGTGAGCCGAGGCACAAAGGTGCAACAGTGCGGCCCGAGCTCAGGAGTACTAGAGGGCGACAGCTGCTGGGCGCTTCCCACTTGATGATACTTGCGGATTACGCACAAGCAGAAAGCTTGTGGCCCTCTCGACCACACCGGCGACAAGTCCCTCTGAAAAGAACATTCGGCGCACGATGACCCTCTCCACACTTAAAACATTTCATACCTTGACACAGGCTGGGCGCATCGAGGTGTGGAAGAAGAAAAACGTGGCGCCAGAAGAAAAGATCCCCTGCTTGGCCGGACGAGATGGCGGCTCCTGAAACCTCTCGGAAGTAGGCGGCGAGGACCCACCTCCACCACCAAAACTCCTCTTACGCCACCACGGAACCACCAGCAGTAGTGCCACCAGGTGATTGCCTCTGCGAAGGAGAATTCCTCTCTGCTCTATCCTCTAGCTGCTCAACCACGATCTTTGAAATCACGCAAAGCCGAGGCTCCCAAGATCGTGATACTCTGAAGGAGACCCCGCGAAACCTCTTGGCCTTCTCCAAGTCATCAGCGCCACACGGTACAAAGCGTGCAGTTGTTGAACTCCATCTCGTACTCGAATCTTGACCTATTGCCTTGAGTCAACACTAGCAATGACCGCTCCATCCTCTCAATAAAAGAATCAGGATAGTACTTGGCTCTGAGCGTGCCACAAAACTTCCCAAATGGCGGTCCTCTGCTGCTGGGGTCCTAGCGATGAGAACCCCTTCCCACGGATATCGGCTTGACCCTTCGGTTGAAAGGCCACAAAGCGAACCCTTGCGCCGAGTTCATCTCGAATGCCTCGAGCGGCGCTCCATGTACGGAGCCAATCTGCTGCTGGCGGGTACCGCCCCATCAAGCGTGTCGGCCGGCGTCATCCACTCACGAAGACTCATCCTAGTCTCGGTGGAATCTGCGGCAACAACCGGACTGCCATGGCGGCAGGCGGCATCCACGGCGATCGCGGGAGCAACGGGAGCGGCGGATAAGCCGCACGCACTGCCGGCGGGCTGCTCGTTCTCCCTTTGAAGATTACGAATAATCGCCGACACCGCTTTGAGCATCGGCGGCGCGCGGCAGCTTCCACGGTGGTTGGCGGTGAGGCAACCTCCTCATTAACCCCACGGCCTCTTCTGCGGGCGTTGCGGCTCAACGGACCACGTCCACGGCGCGACCACGGTGGCGGGCCTTCACGGCCTCTACCTCTCGCCATCTAAGGACAACACAGCGAACGGCACAAAGCGAACAACGGTTGCACAACAAATAAATCATAACAACAAGAAAATTGCGGAAACAACGAATTGCCCAACCCAACCTCACGTACACGGTGTGTCAATTTAATAATTTTATTTTAACCACGGACCTAAAGCCGCTCGATACCAAGCTGTAACACCCCAACTCAAGACGAGCACGGAATGCAACTACCTAATTTGAAAAACTAAATTTGTGAGAACCTCCTTTGTATCGAGGATCTTGGAGGTTCCACACAACAAAACACACAAGTAAACAAAAACTAGTCATGAAATCCAATTCTAAGGTCTAAACATGAATCAACGATAATGAGCTAAGATAACAAATAACCATATGACTTAAAGTTCTCATCTATGTTCTCATTGATCATAAAGGTACCATCCATGACTAAATTTATTTATTACAAACCAAAAGATGACAAAAAAGAATCATTATTTCTTATAGCAATGAGTCTAATGTGAAGTGCATTATTCGAGTAGTGCTCATCTACTCCCTCCCAAGTGAACTTCATCAACGATCACCTAGAAATAAACAAACAAAGCAAGAGTGAGTCCAAGACTCAGCAAGTACAATGATTAAGAAAAACATTCATTCATTGAAGATCAAACATAACATCATTGGGTTCGATCATAACACATTGGATTTCTTATGAATACATGATATGAATGCTCAAATCAAGGAATGGACTGCACACACGCGTATACCGGTATAGCCAGTGAACACCCGTCGGTGATCACTCAAGCCCGCATCTTAACAAAAATGCGGGGATCCACTTCCCGTATGAAGAACGTTTCATACGGGTGTCCAACATTGCCCATATTGGAATTAATGGGTCTTATCCAACCATCTTGGAATTGATGGTGGTTCTCATCCACTCCGTGGGCGTCAAATGTCAATGAATGCATGCAACAATTAAATGAAATATACCATAACATCACTTCTATTCATGAACTCAATGTATTGAACAAGGCATGAATAAGTCATTTCACATGTCTCACAAGTTACCAAAACAACTCATGCTAAAAACCACAATGCACAAACATCCAAATAAACATGGTACTTGCCTTCGCGTTGCGGCGTTATCCGCAACGAAGCGCTCTTATACCAAGTTTACGCGCCTAAACCAACGAAATAACTTAATAAGTATACATGATACCCAGCTCAACTAGTCGGTGTTCTATTTTGCTTCTATTAGAGTCAATTAAATCCTATATCGCATAGACTGAAAAACAGCGAGTCTGTCCAATAAGAAAATCCTGGACAGCAACACGGGACTAACATAACTCACAGCTTGGAAGTCGAAAAATAGCAAACCCAATTTCTGTAGATTCTTAACTGGTCTAACTACAAAACTCTAGTTGTGCGACAAACCAAATTGGTCAAATTAATAGGCTAATAATTGTTTGAACATTCAGCACAGATTCAGCCTACCAAAATTCAGCAGAAATATTCAGTTGATCATAACTTCTATGTTACAACTCCGAATTGAGCGTTCTTTACCAATCTGAAAAGGTTATCGAATTACCTACAATAACCTAGTTGGGTGAACTTTCAGATTCTTCCAACTTCTCTATCATAATATAGAAAATATACAGACAGATTAATCACGTCAGGTTTCTGGCAGCGACTGATAAAACAGACATATCTTTTGACCCAGAACTCGGAATCAAGTAAACTCAGTGGCCATCTAAACCTGACAGGGGATACTTCAATTTTCTAGGAGACACCGAGTTCAAAATCTGTGAATAACAATTTCTTATACAATTTACAAATTGACTGCAGAATCTCGTCAGGATTCTGGACAGTCAAGACTAATTCTATCATAACTTTTGACTCGGACCTCGGATTTGAGTGAACTCGGCGGCCACTGAAACGTAAGAACAAGACCTAGATAACTCTAGGAGACCGAACCTTCAGATTCTGCCTAAAAATAACCGAAACACCCTTTACAACGAACTGGACAGAAACAGCTTCTAAATTCAGCAGTTCTGCCTAAACAAAAACGTAACCAAAACTCTTCTAACAACAATCAAACCACGAGGATCGCATCGTTACCCTTGCTGCAACCAGGAGTAGGTGAAAGGATCCTTGGCGAAGAAGCTCTTCCTCCTTTTCACCTCTTTTGCCCCAAGCGAGCTGCTGTCCTCCTCCACTCCTTGCGCAACCGGCAGCGGAGAAGGTCGAAGGAAGATTGGGAGGCAAACCAGCGAGGAGCAGCACCAATGGAGGTTGGGGCGACTCCTAGGGGCAGGGCATGAGGGGAAGAGAGGAGGATGGGAGGGTGGCGGCCAAAGGGAAAAGAGGGGTTCGGCCAAGGGGAAGGAAAAGGGGCTGATTAGGGTTTAGAGGGAGGCGCATGGGCCTAGGCCCATGGCGGCCAAGGGGTTGGGAAGGCTTCCCGAGGCCCACGACCTAAACAACTCCAGCGAGAGTTTTAAGCTTTCCGGAGTTTCCCGATTAAATTCTTTCTTTCCCGACTAAAAACAGGGTATGACAGACATCCTCATCTATTCAAAGGATGAAGAAGAACATGAACAGCATCTCCGGATGATCCTTGACAAGCTCAGGGAGCACCAACTCTATGCCAAGTTCAGCAAAAGTGAATTCTAGCTAAGTCAAGTTGCATTCCTTGGACATATTGTATCCACAGGAGGAATTGCAGTAGACCCCGCCAAGGTGGAGGCAGTAATGGACTGGAAACAGCCCAAATCAGTCACCGAGGTGAGAAGTTTTCTGGGACTGGCAGGCTATTATCATCGGTTCATCGAGGGTTTCTCTAAACTTGCAAAACCCATGACTCAACTTCTAAAGAAAGAAAAGAAGTTTGAATGGTCAAGCGCCTGTGAAGAAAGCTTCCAAGAGCTGAAAAAGAGGCTAGTCTCAGCACCGGTGTTAATATTACCAGACATCCGCAAGGACTTTGAGATATTCTGTGACGCATCCCATCAAGGCCTCGGTTGTGTACTGATGCAGGAAGGCAAGGTTGTAGCTTATGCATCCGGCGATTGAGGCGCATGAAGAAATTATCCACTCATGATTTGGAATTAGCTGCAATTGTGCATGCTCTGAAAATCTGGCGATATTATCTCATTGGTAACCGTTGTGATATTTTCACAGACTATAAAAGCCTAAAATACATTTTCACGCAGTCCGAGCTCAACCTCCGACAAAGAAGATGGATGGAGTTAATAAAGGATTATGACCTCGGAATCCATTATCATCCGGGCAAAGCCAATGTTGTGGCAGACGCCTTGAGCAGGAAGGCCTATTGCAACACCATCACGGTACAACGAAATCAACCAGAGCTGTATGAGGAATTGCAGCACCTGAACCTAGAAATTGTCAATCAAGGTTGTGTATACGCCTTTGAGATTCAACCGACTCTTCAAGATCAGATCAGAACAACACAATTAGAAGATGAAGACATCCAAGAAATCAAGAAGAATATGAGAAGAGGCAAAGCTTCAGGTTTCTCCGAGGATGAGCAAGGAACAGTGTGGTTTGGGAACCGCATCTTTGTACCTAACCAGCAGGAGATAAAGAATTCGATCTTGAAAGAAGCTCATGAGTCGCCATACTCTGTTCATCCTGGCAGCACCAAAATGTACCAGGATCTAAAAGAAAAATATTGGTGGGTCAGCATGAAGCGTGAAATTGCTGATTTAAATCGCTCGTTGTGATGTTTGCCAAAGAGTCAAGGCGAGCACCAAAGACCATTGGTTTGTTGCGACCACGCCAATTCCCGAGTGGAAGTGGGAAGAAGTAGGTATGGATTTCATCACCGGACTTCCCAGGACCCAATCGGGATATGACTCCATCTGGGTAGTAATTGACCGGTTAACTAAAGTAGCTCACTTTATTCTGTCAAGACCACCTACGAGCGACAAGCTAGCGAGAATTGTACATGGCGAATTGTTTGCACATGGAGTACCCAAAAGATTGTGTCGGCGAGGTTCTCGTTCACCTCTCGATTCGAAAAATGCATGAAGCCTTGGGGACCGAGACTCAATTTGATCGGCGTATCACCCCAGGACCGATGGTCAAGCGAGCGCACCAACCAAGTTCTTGAAGATATGCTTGGCGTGTGCATTAGACTTGGAAAAGGTTGGGACAAGGATCTGCCCTATGCGGAGTTCTCATACAATAATAGCTACCAAGCCAGTTTGCAGATGGCTCCATTCGAGGCTCTGTATGGTAGGAAATGCCGAACCCCGCTCCTTTGGGATGAGGTAGGAGAACGTCAGCTCCTTGGACCTGAATTGATCAAAGAAGCTGAAAGTAAAGTGAAAACCATACAGGAGCATCTGAAAGTAGCCCAATCCCGACAAAAGTGTTATGCCGATAACCGTCGGAGGCAACTAAGCTTTGAGGTAGGAGATGTTGTCTACCTCAGAGTTACCCCACTCAGAGGTGTAAGGCGATTCCAGACAAAAGGAAAACTTGCACCCAGGTATATCGGGCCATACAAGATCTTGGCAAGCGTGGAAAGTAGCTTATCGGCTAGAGCTGCGAAGCCACATCGTGATACATAACGTCTTCCACGTGTCGCAATTAAAGAAATGCCTGCGAGAACCGGAAGACCATACCTTTCTGGAAAGCTTTGACCTTCAAGAAGATCTCACCTACGTGGAGCGACTGATTAAAATTCTGGATGTCGCAAAACGTGTTACCAGAAGCAGAATCATCAGATCGTACAAGGTGCAGTGGAGTCACCATCTAGAAAGCGAAGCCACGTGGGAGAGTGAAGAAGAACTCAAGGCCAACTACCCTGATCTGTTTGCTAACCAAGTCTGAATCTCGGGGTCGAGATTCCCTTTAAGGGGGATAGGTTTGTAACATCCCAAATTTCAAATTCCAGTTGAAATTAAGGTTTAATTATTTTATTGGTTTTTTAATGGATTTTTTAAAGCTTTTCCTTAACCAAATTAAAGCTAAAACAAATTTATGTGCAAAATCTATTACCAGATAATAGCTGGAAATATTTTTCTTAAGTCCTAAATGCTCTAGAGAATTTCTGTGAATTTTCTCAAAATTTTTGGACTTAATATACTATATTCTAAAGCCTAAATGAATTATCAGCAATTAAATTAAATTAGAAATCGAAACAAAATCTTCCAACAGTGTTTGGGCCGAAACCCAGCTCGGCCCACGTCCTGTCCGCGCGCGCACGGCCCTCATCGCCGCGCCATCGTCCCCAACCGTTGGATTAAAATCCAACGGCTGCGCCCGATCCCCACTTACCGTACCCCGCGTTATATCTCAACCATTAGATCGAGATCGAACGGCTGCGGCCGACCCCAGCTTACCGGTTCACATGTTCTATATCCACCGTCCGATCAAAATCGGATGGCCCAGCATCATCGTCTTCCTCACCTTCGTCCCCGCACAGCCGCGCCAGTAACCGCCGCCATTAAGCCGCACAACCGAGCTCCAACTCCACCCGTTTCTCTTCCCCACTCCCCTCGCCATCACGCGCATTGAAGACCCTCATCACGCCCCCCACTTCCGCCGTTTTCCCTTTTCGTGCCCACGATCGCGGAATCTCGCCACTACGCCGCGCGCGCGCCACGATCTCCACCACCCGGCCTCCTGCGCTATAAAAGGGAGCACAAGGTGCCTCGACTCACGAACACGCGCCACCACCCGGTACCCTTCACCTCGCTCGTGGCGCCCGATTTTGAGTTTCTTCGCGGCGACCTGGGAGCTTCTTCTCGGTTCCGACGCCACCGGAGCTCCATCGACTCGCCGTCGGTACCATCGGCATCACCGCACGTGCGAAGCTGCTGATACCACCTACTTCGCCAAAGGACCCCGGGAACGTCTTCTTCGTCGACGACCGTACACGCCGTCGCCAAACCCGTCGCCGACGACCTTTCCGCCCGCTCGCGCCGTTTTGGTAGTCCACGAGTTCGCATTGTTCCCCTCTACATTATGCACACTCATTTGACTCGCCGCGGCGTAGAACGCCGGCGAGCCAGCGCCATCGCCGCTCACGGACCTCGTGGCATGACCACGTAGGCACCGGTCAGCGCCACCTCGGCGCCAAAGCGCGTGGGCGCCCGCGTGGTGGCCACCTCGACCACGTCCACCTCTCCTGGGCCAAAGTTCATAGGCGGGTTCCTGTGGACCAAGTCACTTACCAGTGGGGTCCACATGTCAGAAAAATTAATTCATTTCTTTTAATTCCCGAAAATTCCTCGCTGGCGTCAGCATTGCGCAATAAATGGAATTTCCAGTAGAAGAATAATTCAGTAAATTCAATAAATTTCAGAATTTAGTTTAAAACTTCTAAAATTCATAACTTTTGCATACTAACTCCAAATTGGGTGATTCAAGTTGCAAAATTTATCTAAAATCATAATCTAGCTATTTAAACCAAAATAATTCAGTTTAGAGTTCATTTGAGCTAAGTTTTTGAATTTATTTGAATTTGAATTTGTCGTATTTTTGCGTATAGACTTCGACGACTCCGGAGAGTTAGATCCTTCTGACGATTTAGAGTTTCAAAACTTCAACGAAGGCAAGTTACACTATTGATCATATTGTTCCTATTGTTTTAAAGTATTTATTCACTGTTTTCAAATTACTATTGCATGCATATGTTTATAAAAATGTCTGAATATCCTGATTTCGTATATAGTTGTTCCAAACTCCTTGGTATGGCCAATTTGATTATCAAACCTGAATACCTTGACACCTTAGATAAAATTTGTCAAATGCTTAGCCTTGCTTAGATAAAATTTACAAATTTGGGAGAATTTAGTCAAATCTTTACAACTTAATTTAAAATGTGTTTCTGTGGTATTGTTTTATCACGAAAGGTTTATAAAGAGGTTTTTACTCTAAATAAAATAAAATGGGTTTGGACTTGGCGAGATGGATGGATGGTGGGTGCGAGTTCATGCAGGGCTGATCTAGTTAGGATTACGACCCGGGTTTTAATTGGAAGTCGCAAAGTCGATTAAGGACCGGTCTTTGAGCGTATTTTGCTCGCCTTACCGTACCACCACATGTCTGTATGGGCAGGATTTGGCTAAATAATTTGTGGGTCTTAGTGTTATTTGTGCTATGTTGTATGTGTGGGTGTTGGTTAGACATTAGTCCCACAGGCGCAAGAGGCTCCGGAGGATGGTTAGTCAATGGTAGCGAAACCTTAGCGGACATGAATACATTAAGACACTACTTTGTAAAGGCCTCATGGTAATTGCTTAGTCGCACGCCCTCGGAAGTATGTATTGGCCGACATTATAAGCATATTATCTCGTGTGGGTAAAGCTGTACAAACTCTGCAGAGTGTAAAACTATTCGAATAGCGGCGTCCGCGGTCATGGACATGCTAGCAAAGCCACTCTAAGTTAGAATTGTTTTTTATTTATAAAATGTGTTCAACGGATATTTTAGGATGGATAATCCTATGGTAAAAATTGGGCGGTTAGCCAAGTGTTAGGAGGATATCCTTCACCATTCAACTAGTGGAGGTCATCCACTAATCACTATCATTTTCGTCACTGATTTCAGTTACAATATTAAAACTGCTTTAGAAAAGTATTAATAATATATAATCTGAAAATGCTGTTTATGCAAAACCACCCTACCATTACCTTTGTTTACTTTATGCATGCATTAAACTTTCTATATTGGGTGTGACTTGCGAGCACGGAAGTTGTGCTCACTATTGCTGAATAAATCTTATTCAGGAGAAGACGTTTTCCCCGATGGTGAGGATCTTGGCGAATAGGTGCGTCCCAGACGATTGGTATGGCAAGTCGTGTGGCCTACTCTTGCTTTACTTCCATTGTGTTATTTCTTTTCTTTTGGCCGCAGGCCCTTTTTGTAATAAACTCTGAATTATTATCAATAAATGCGTGATATGATTGTGCTATCATTTTTTTTAACTGTGTACACTAGAAATCCTGGACTAGTGTTTGAATACAGAGAATTTGGGATCCTTCGTTCCCGGGTTCGACACCAGGCATGTGGTTATACGATAAGGCTCAGTTCAATGGTGCACAAAGTTAAGTCCTTAATTGACCAAGGCAAGACTTCCAATTTCTAACTATGCCACGAAGATTATCATTTTCCAAGCACACAGCTCCACCATATCACACAGTTTTTACCACTTGCCTTAGTCTAAATCTTTTCCCACCCTGTTGGTTAAGTGCAACACATGCCATCAACGAGTAATAGCACACAACACACAATTTTATCACAAAGTTTCATAATCACTTAGTCAAGTTTATATTTGCAACTCAGATGATAATGAATGACTCGTTGCATGGCTAAGCAAACTACTCATATCTAACCAACCCATGTTGGTGCCATGATAATTCCAACTATTCGCTAACGAGTTAAATAATAGCACTATTCGTTAGCGTCGCCTGAATCGGCGCTAAAGAACTCATTGGGCGGACAGTCTTCCTCACCTGAAGCTAGTGGTGGATACAAGGATTACATCGATAAATAGAGAATAAAATTATAAGATCAAAATAACTTGGTTCATCTCATTTGGAGTTCATACGAATTAGTTATGAATTTTTAATGTTAGTAGCATTTTCTAGTGTGAAAATAAATTAGTTTTGGATAAATTTCCAAAAACTATATTTCCTGGGGTAGAGACATGTTTGAAACCTATTTCATAATAAAGTTCACTTAAAATGAAAATTATCAAAATTGGTTTTACTCGATTTGAAGTTAAGGTGATTTAGTTATGCATTTTTGAAGTTACTCTATTTTTCAGTATACAAATAATTGATTTTTGGATTTTTCTTTTAACTCTGAGTTAAGTCCAAACTAACACGTGGGATCCATCGGTCATTGACACAACACACAAAGCAGTCAAGCCAGGTCTGTTCGGACCGTCTGGACTTGCGATCGAGTTCATTCGAACTGGTCCGAACATCACCCTGAGTCGTGCGCACTGATAGGTGGGGCCTACTGTCATAGAAACGGTCTATCAACTTGGTCCACGAGTTCACATGCATACACAGGGCACTTAAGGAGCTAGGCCCACATGGCGTACTCTAAACGACCGTCATTTAAACCTCATTTTCTGTTTACGACCCGATGTGTAAGTGACATGTCAGTTCTTTTAAGACAACCATTTAAATACCAACCCAATCATTAGTGCTTAAATACGGTGATTTGCCATAACCGCCCAGCTACAGTAGCTGTCAGCTAGCTGTCAGTGTACGACAACGCTCTTGAGTTCATTCTTGAGCTCACCGCCGATGATGTGGTCCATGTCGGCGTGAACAAAGGGCAGGTACGGGTTCACAATAAGCTTGCACATCTGTTGGGGGGTGGTAACGACAGCTGAGGTGGCTTGTACCGGCGGCTAGTTGGAGAGCAGGTAATGCATAAGCTCCGCATTGTCCAAAAGAGCGGGTGCCTGAGCATCTAAGTGGTGTAGTGAAGCTACTTGGGCACTGGAGAGAAGAGGAGATTGCCGGAGCTAGCTCGATGTCGAAGAGGGTGACAGCGGTGGCACGGTTCAACGAGGAGAGGATGATCTGGTGAAAACGAGATGGAAAGGGTGGTCGGGATAGCTTAACTGGGGTTCCAAGGTGACATATAAGCAAGGAATTGAGTAGAAGCTTACCACACCGAAGATGGGGAAGATGACTGGTTTTGGCCGACAAAAGAGGAACTCCGAAATCCGAGAGCTCCTGCGATACATTGGCCAAATTAGTAGAGGGGATCTCATCCTTAGGCTAAAAGGTGCACGGTGATGCACTTAAGAGAGGAGGGGGCTCACCAGAGACGAAGAAAAGCTCGGGGTGGCTCTCGGAGCACGCTCTAGCAGCTCCAATGGCACGAAGATGGTTCGAGAGCTACAAACCAAATGAAGAACAGGAACAAGAAGGGACACAAGGGTTCGGATCTTACCCGAGAGAGGAGCTAGAAATGGCCTCTTCCTTCTCTGACACCAAGAGAAGGAATGGGAAGAAATGAGGGTGCCGAGGGGGTTTTAATTCGGGAAGATGATGGGAATAGCAACGAGATCAAATGGAGAAGTTCAAAGATAGGACAAAATGGGTGGTGGCTCACAACGTCGACAGATTGGCGCAGGGAGGCTCGACCACGTGGCGGGCTCGCCCTGAACGCACCCTGTGCGAGGAGGAAGACAGAGCTGACTGGTGGGGTCCACCGGTCAGTGATTCAAAACGCCCCTGGTCAGAGCCTGGTATGGCGCGTTACAGCTAGGTGGTTCAATCGAGTCATGTGGCTCAGGTTAGTAATGTTTGGACCGTCCGATGATGCGGTTGGTTCCGATCGGACTAGTCCGATCGGCCAAAGTTGTTTGACTGTTTTAAATCAAACTTTCCTAATTTGACCGGGCTACTAGAAATAGCAACTAAATTCCTAAAATCCTAAAAATTTTCAGGAAGATTGCTGGGCTGACCTATTACCCAAATAAAATCTTAAACCTTATTGTTCATCCTTTATTTGTATAATTTAAATTCAAACCTAGAGCAGGTCAATGAATTGATTTTGAATTTTTGTGGGGATGAATTAGTTCCAAAAATTTGGAAAAAATATATTTATTCCTGATAAATATTGTAGTATTTGAATAAATTATTTCCCTGAGATGATCACATGTTTTTATTTCTGTTTTCTTTTGGAGCTTAAATTTGAAGTGTAGGTTTAATCTCTGATTAAGATTTTACAAGTGCAATAAATGATGCAAATCATTCAAAAACCAAATGCATGCTCATGAGATGCATAAAATTTTATTTATTAAAATGGGGATGTGACAAACCTCCCCCCTTACAAAAGATCTCAACGCCGAGATCTCGGTAGTTCGGAAGTTGAATAGGAAGGTTCTAAAAGAAGTTACAACATCTGTTGTCTTGATTTCATTCAAAGATAGTGCTAAGACATCCTAACAAGGTTACAAGGAGTTGTATTACATTTTATTTTCCATTGTTTTGTTTAACCTTTCCTTTCTTGATTCGAAGGCACTTTAGACAGAAGGAAAAAGGTCAGGATATTCGGTTCGCATCCGATCTTCCCGCTCCCAAGTTGCTTCATCTTTAGAATGGTTGCTCCACTGAATTTGTAAGAATTTGATGGTTCTATTCCTCATCTTGCGCTCCTTTTCCTCAAGAATGCGAATCGTGTGTTCTCGATAAGAAATATCAAGTTGCAAGTCGAGTACTTCCAACGGAGTGGCTTCGGTTGGGACTCGAAGATATTTCTTTAGTTGTGAGACATAAAAAACATCATGCACATCTGAGAGAGAGGGTGGCAATTCTATTGATATGCAATTGATCCTTGTTTTGCTAGAATTCGGAAAGGTCTGATGTAGCGAGGTGCCAATTTGCCTTTGACTTGGAAACAATGGATTCTTTTCCTCAGGGTGACTTTAACGTAAACATGATCATACACATCAAAGCTCAACTCATGATGATGACAGTCGGCATAAGACATCTGACGAGATTGAGCCGCCCGAAGTCGTTCACAAATCACGCGAACTTGTGCTTCTGTGTCCTCCACCAAGGTCGGACTATAGAATGGCCTCTCCCCGGTCTCGGACCATTTCAATGGTGTCCTACAAGATCTCCCATACAATGCCTCTAAAGGTGACATTTGTAAGCTTGATTGATAGCTATTGTCATAGGAAAACTCCACATACGGTAAGCACTTCTCCCAATTTTTATGGTAGGACAGCACACATCCTCAGAGAAGGTCTTCCAATACTTTTTACTCTCTCTATTTGTCCTCCCGTTTGTGGGTGATATGCGGTGCTAAAAGATAGGTTGGTCCCCATCGCTCGGTGTAGACATTTCCAAAATTAAGAGGTGGACTAAGCGCCTCGATCTAAAATGATCACCTATGGTACACCGTGGAGACAAACAATCCTTGAAATGTATAGCTCCGCTAACTTGTTACCATCAAAGGTGGTTTTGGTAGGAATGAAATAGGCAACCTTCGTTAGACGGTCAATAATCACCCATATGGCATTGGACCCAGTTTGAGTCCTTGGAAGGCCGGTGATGAAGTCCATCCCGACTTCTTCCCATTTGCACTTGGGAATAGGTAGCGGTTGGAGCATTCCGGCTGGCTTCAAGTGCTCGGCCTTGACTCTTTGGCATACGTCGCACTCGACGATATATTGTGCGATTTGCCGCTTCATACGACTCCACCAAAGTCTCTTTTTTAGGTCTTGGTACATCTTGGTACTCCCGGGGTGGATAGAGAATTGAGAGTTGTGAGTTTCCTTGAGGATCAATTCCCTCAACTCGCGATCGAAAGGCACCCCAAACGGTTCTTGAACCATAGGGTGCCTTGTGCATCATCGGTGAAGCATTTGGCCTTGCCTTGCTTCATTTCTTCCTGGATTTGAGTCACCTCCAAATCCGTCTTTTGAGCTTCTATAATTCGATCTTCTAGTGTGGATTTCTGTAACACCCCAGCCCCACATGAGCCTGGAATGCTACTAAACTAGCACAATAACATTTTTACATTGAAACAATTCTCTAAAATCCGACAGAAACTCCTTTGTTTAGTTACTAAACTGGAGGTCCCAACATTTAAATATAACATAGTCAAATAATCCAACCTCCAGCATAAACAAGAGATAACCAAAACTATGCTAATCATCACTACAACATCCATAGCATGCTAAACAACTAAAGCATAAACAGAATGACATTCATAATCCTCTAATCAACTCTATTACAAATTATTCCAAGCATAGTGAGTAATCATAAGAAATTCTTTATGCAATTACTCAACTACTAATTTATCAATCATGTTAATCCAAATGTGAGTAGTTCGTGCAATTGTGCAACCACTTCTATTCCCTCCCATGCATGCCGTTCTTGTAAAGGGTACCTAAAAACACAACAACGACAAGAGTGAGTCCAAAGACCAAAGCAAGTACATTAAATGGTAACAATAACATAGACTCTGTAATCATCAACATCCATATACCATCTCAATTATAAACAAGACGTATGCTCATGCTATGCAAGATGCTCAAGTGCACTTTCTCTTTCTGTTTAACTTTTGCATTTTACCGGTAATGCAAAGTATGCAACCGTCATTGCATACCTATGCCTCGTGCTCATAAGCACGGGGACCAGTGCCCATTACTCCGCAAGTAATGGGGACCTCAAGCCCACACTCCGCAATTGTGGGGACCATAAGCCATCGTTTTCCACGATGGGGACCTCTTTCAAAGCCCACATTCCATGAATATGGGGACCTCAAGCCGTCATCTACATGACGGGACCTCAATGTATGTACTTAGTCACTACGTGACCAAGGCGCCTAGATGCTCTCAACATGCGTATGTACTAGAATGTAACTTTCAACAACTAGTAAAGCACGAGTACATACCACATCTCAATCATTTGAATAACATGTAGAGCATTATCACATACAAAATTACTCTTTAATCACAAACATGCCATAACCAAGTCTCATTCATATATATCACACTATCATCCATGTATGACTAGTACAGAAAGACACAACCAATTTCAGCAATCAAACATAAATATTCTACAACCCGAATACTTGCAACCCGATCCTTCATCATAGTCATTTTATCAAACCAGTACTTGTAAGTATTGGGTACTTCAAAGTTGTGCATACTTGGTCCTCACAAGACCAAGTCTAAGTATGAAATTAATATGCACAAGCACCAACACTATTCATCATCAGAGTACCAAAAGCAATAACGACATTCATGTAAGGCATAACCATACTTCGAACATCCACCATTCTTGAAACAATCATCAATCAAGCAATCTTGCTACACTATTATATATCGAAAAGCACACAAACATGGTCAATCAATCATACCCATACAACAGACAATGCACTTGCCTCAACCGTGCGGGAACGAAGGACGCGAAGAGGGTGCCGCCTCCGGAACCAGTCCCCCACCTAAAAACCATTTAGGAGAATGCTAAGAAAATAGTAATGGACCACTCAACCCAAAAGAGTAAACCCGAACTCGCAAAAGCTTGAAACGCGATCCCAACTCCAATTTCCTATAAGCTAATCTGTCCCCTCTGGAAATAGTCGCGTTCTAAAATTCGTATCTTTTAGTACAGTAGTCCAAATGAGGTGATCTTGGACTTCATTGAAAGGTCATCAAATTCTCCAACTAAACCTAGTTGGTGAGCCTTCCTGATTCGGCCAACTACTACCCCTATCAAGCCAAATAACAGAACAACATTTTCTCGCCAGGTTCTCTGGACAGTACACTAAAACCATCATAACTTTTAGCTCGTTTGTCCAAATTTCGCGTTCTTTCCCTTCCCTGAAATCTACGATAATTATCTACAACTTTCGTTATACTGAGCTCCTCAAATTCGCCCTTTAACAGATCGAAAAAGACAGATTACTAAAACCCATCAGATTACCGACAGATTCGCAGAACAGTCCCACCAATAAATTCATAACCTTTGCTAAAGAGGTCCAAATATCGTGATCTAGTACTTCATCGAAAGCTAGTGACGTCCTCTACAATTCTCTAGGAGACATCCGGACCTGATTCTGCCCTTAGACTACTCAAAAATGTCGCCCAACCCACTCTGCTCCAACCGATCAGATTACCGATAAAACTTAATAATCAAATAATCGACTAATCGGAAGGGGATCGGGTCTTACCCTCGAAGAACCGCTGAAGATGACGCACCGAGGTCGTGATCTCTCCCCTTTCCTTTCTTCTCCCCGCACTCCTTCTTCTCCCTTCTTCTTGATCGGTGACCACGATGGAGATCTCCCCCCTTCTCTTCTTGGACAGCACCAATGGAGGGGAAGGTTGGAGGGGATGAATGCTACAGTACCAAGGTGCTACAGTGCACATGCTACAGGGGAGGAGGAGCAAGGAGGGAGAGGAGGGGGCGGCCAAAGGGGAGGAGGAGGAGGGAGTGGGGCGGCTAGGGTTTGGGGGGGGAAAGGTGCCTCCCCCCCTTGGCCGGCCACCTATGGGCCTCATGGGTCGAAGCCCAGGCCCAGGTTGCCGCGGTTTTACAAAAAAACCCCTTCTCCTCCCTTGTTTTGATGTTTTGCTGAAGGAAATATTCTCCCGATTTAATTATTCCTTCCCGATTTAATTATTCTCTCCCGACTAATTCCTTTCAAATACTTTTGGGGCATGACTAATTCATTTCGAATACTTTTGGGGCATTACAATTTCACTTCAAGGGCAGCAAGGGACCCTTCATGAATCATCTCAAGACTTAGCCACTAAAATTTGGCACAAAGTCCTGCCAAAGTGGGTGTTACCGACAAACAGTTGCATTAAGACTTTCTGCTCAACGCGTCTGCCACAACATTTGCTTTTCCTAGGTGATAATGGAGTCCCATATCATAGTCCTTGATTAACTTGAGCCATCTTCTTTACCTCAAAGTTTAGATCAGTTTGAGTGAAAATATATTTGAGGCTCTTGTGGTCGGTGTAGATATCGCAACAATTATTGATGAGGTTGTAACATCCCAAGTTTCATACTTGTGTTTAAAATGTAAGAAAATGAGTATAAATTAAAACTTTTTCTTACATCTTGTATTCCCTGTATGCTTTGAACAATTGTTGTAAGAAGTTATGGAAATACAAAGTCACAAGTCATTTGACCAAAACCAAGTCCTTCAAAAACATTCTTGTCAAATCTTGTGATAATCCTTTGGAAATATTTTTCCTAATCTCTAAGGATGGTTTGTGACCCCTCTGAAAAATTTCACAATTTTTAGAAATTGTTTGAATATTTTTAGAAGGCAGTCAAACCTGTTTGACTTTTAGTCAAACCCTATTCCAGAACTTTGCAGAATTTTTGGAGAAAAATTCACTCCATAAAAACCTCTGAGAATTTTGTACAAGGTTAATATCGGATTTAGAAAGCTCTTGTTAAAATTTTAGAATTTTTAGAGTTGTTTTGCTACCTCAAATAATTCCCCAAAGTACCAGCTCAAATTAAAAACCCAAAAACCTGGTTGCTCTGTTCATCGGGTTCGAGTTAGACTCAGGCTCGAGCCAATGGACTCGACCGAACCAACTAAACGCACCCGGGCTCGCTCTGTGGTAGGCGCACAGTCCATGTTCGCGTGAACATTCGGACCCCGCGATTACGCCAGTCCATTTGAACCATTAGATCAAGATCTAAGCGTCCAGATTACCTGAGCACATTTGGGTCACTTGGAGGGCACATTTAATCGTGACTGTTCATTTCTAATCCAAGGGTTCGCGATCTCCTCTTCTGATTTAAACCTCAGAAACATGGAGCAATCTCAACCGTTCATTTTCAATCCAACGGCTCCCAGTAGCCCCAGCCTTTTATTTGGTCATCTTCAACCTCGCGCCGTGCGTGAATAGAAAAAGAGAGAGAGAGAGGAATAGCACTGTCAAATCGTGCTCCCTCGCCGAGTCTCCCTTGTCGGGCATTTAGTGCGTGCGGCTTGCTTTCGGCCATGTCCATGACCTACCTCTGCACCCCATCATCTCTTTTTCAGGCTATGGCAGCCCCTTTTGACCTAACACCCAAAAATCTCGTTTTGTTGCCAAACCCTAATCCTCTAGCTTTATAAGCTCCCCAAAACCCTCCTGGTGTTCTTTTACACCACCCCTAGCTCTTTCTTTGCTTAAGGAGCTCAAAACACCTAGAACACCAAAACCACCATTGTTGACCCGTGGAGCTCCATTGTGGATCATGAAGCTCTAGTGGTTCTTTTTCAAATATTCTTGCATCCTTTTCAACTCCTTAATGCTCTAATCATTTCCCCTCACTCAATTTTGGGTTTCATTCTCAGGATTTGACAAATTTGGGGGTTGTTCAAATTCGGCCGAAACCATCCCTTTTCTTCCTCAGCTCTGGTAAGTGCTTTATTTCTCAATTATTTGTTCTTGAAGCTTCTATGAGCTATAATGAAGCTATTATGATCACCCGGTGGTGTTCATTTTGCTCAGGTTGTCATTTTCATATCATCTTCTTCAACTCCGGCGGGTTCCTTCTCTGTGAAAGGTACTCCGGCCATCTTTGAAGCCCTTCTCGGTTAAGGTAGCTTCTATTTAGTCCTTAGATGCTTGGCACACGCTTTTTTGGACTGCTGCGGAGCATTTCAGCTATTTTTGTTTTCGACCGATTTGGTCACCATCGCTATTTTCCGGCTAGCCGGCGTTCTAGGCCTTCGCCGCCGGCGAGGTCACCACCATCGGGATCGTAAGGCTATTGTGAACCCATTTTAGTCTTTAGGTTGCGCCACCGTGGCCGGAGCCGTCGGCGACAAGTCACTCTTTTCGCTCGGGTTTTGCCGGCCGAAAACCTCCTGAGTGCCGTTGTCGTTAAGACACAATTAATGGCCGAATCATTGTTAATTATTAGGGGTAATTAATATGTCTTATTCTGGTTCGCTGTGCCACTGACCAGTGGGCCCAGCCATTTAAAATCCCCGCTGGCGCTAGTGAATCCCGCTCGGACATCATTAATGCTAATGATTGTCATTAATCTCTGTCTTGAGATCAATTGTGTCCGAAAGTGTCTCGTGTATCACTGTCAGGTGGGCCCGTAGGCCTAAACTGTAGTATTGGAGTCATTAGGACAAAATCAGGGGTCATTAATTGCTAATCATTGGTTAGCAATTAATGTGTCTTAAGCTGGCAAAATGTCTCACTGTCAGGTGGGCCTCCGTCACTTAAAACCCTCTCCATGCAAACTTATTAGGACACATTAATAACTCATCATCGCTAATCATTGAAGTTAGTAATTAATTGTTGTCCTAATTGACCCTTTGTCTCACTGACGTGTGGGCCCGCATAATTAAATCCTCACGGTGCGTTTAAATCCCTCGTTCGTGAAAGAGTAGCACTGCAGAGATCGTGGACCGTCGAATTTTAGATCTACGGCCCGGATCTATGGGACTTTCGGGTCCCCGAGATGTACAAAGCACGTGGACCATCCATCTTTAGATCTGCAGCTGAGATGCGTGTGCTGTTCGGGCCTCCCGGAGGGAGCAGCGCTCTGAGCCCTTCATCTGGAGATCAACGGCTGTGGTTGATTGCGGCAATCGCGTTCCCCAATCGACCCAATTCATGTGGACCGTTGGATCTAGATCCAACGGTGGCTTCCTTTTAGGATCGCGCGCGTGCGCTATTCCCAGCGCACGTGGGCCGTTAGATTTTGCATCTAAGGCCCATATTCGTCCATGTCGTCTATTTCCGTTAAGTTTGTTTATATTCCGAGAAGCATTTATTTACCAACTGAAAATTGTTTTAAACTTTAGAAATTCATAACTAATTCAATGTTAATCCTTTGTAGATGATTCCAGTGAGGTTAAATTCTAGATTAAATAGAGTTTAATCTAAAAATGCTTTTAGACATGTTTCTATAACAGAAAAATTTTGCAAACATTAAGGACTTGATATCAGCCATTTTAGAATATTCCAGAAAATAGAATTAAGACTTGTAAAATGCATATCTTTTTCTGTGTAACTCCAAATTGTGCAAACTCAATTTTGATAAATTCCTCTGTTAGCAAACTTTAATATGAAATAGGTTTTGATCATAGTTTTATTTCTGTAAAGTAACATGTGTTAGGTTTGCAACTTAGAAAAATCATAAGTAAATCATTATAACTCCAAATTTAGTAAACTCAACTTTGCTGACCTTAGGATATCATTTTCTACTTGCTATAAAAATTTTAAACTTTAGATCACTCCAGAAATTTATGCCATGAACAGTACCAGTAATTAATTTAATTGATTTAATAGGCTGAGTGAGTGTATTTTAGCTATAACTTTTGCATGTTAAGTCCAAATTGAGTAATTCTTGTTTCTAAAATTATCTAAAATCATACCCTTGCTGTTGTGTGATTTTCATTAGTTTTGGATACCTTTTGCTGTTGAAGTTATTTGGTGTTCTTCGTTCTTATTGATTTTATCGCCTTTCGCGTTAGGTTCTGAAGATATTATTGATATTGATTGTGAGCCTCAGCAGCCAGACCCTGCACTCCAGCAAGGCAAGCAGATGTAGCATCATTTGATCATGTTGATCCTATTAATTTCAAATTCTAATATATTGTTTGCAAATTCTATGTATGTATTGCTATGTTGTTTTAACTATTGTCGATAGTTAACCCAGTAGATGCATTATCAGTAGGCAAATGTTTATCCTCTACTACTGAGCCTAGGTTTATCTTGCTGTGATTTTGGGTTCGTTGGATGGACCTTTATGACTTAGTAGTTCACGAGTTTGTTGCTTAGCCATGCTTAGCTATCGGTAAAAATGGGCGGTTATCGACTTGTCGATAATCTTGATCACACAAACTTATTATGATCTCTATATTTCAGCTTTGTGCTATGTTTAATTTGCAAAACTAAAACTGAAAACAAGACAATTTGGACTTGGGCACAATGGTACGATGGTGTGATTTTTGGGTGTGACTGGAATGGTGCCCGAGTCAACAAGGACCGAACATCTTGTTACACTAAACCAAGTATTCTTGCGTGCTAAACACACTAGAGGGAAATGGGACCTCTCTTGACTTAGTATTTTGGCGTGTGTTGGCTACGAGTCGCAGGAGGGCGTGTGTGTGTTGTGTTGTGGTAAAATGAGATAGTTATGTGTGGGAGCATTGTAGTTGTCCGAAAAGCTTTACCCCGAGGGGTAGTTGTCTTTTCAGCTTTACAATGTAAGCGTATGGATTTCTATCAATACGAGCGACTCGTAGTTGATACACAATATTGGAAATATCTCGTAGGACTTAGCCGTGCTGGCATACCTTTCGAAGTGTGCTAATCTTGTGGCTTAAAGGCGGTCTGAAGTGTGGGTACATTGGTACACCCCTGTAGGGTTTAAAACTATTCGAATAGCCTCGTCCTAGGTTATGGACACGCTTGGGGAAGTCTTTCAAGAGTTAGACTACAATATTTTAAATTAAAACTTAACGGGTGGTATGAATCAGGGATTCATACTATGTGTGGTGGTTTTCGGGTTAGTCACTTCTAGGTGGTTACTTGATAATTATTGTTACTCGCTGTTATTTCAATGCTTAAAAACTAATTTGTTAAATTGCTTACAATCTATCACATTATTGCAAATGAAAATTGCTTTATGCATCCAAATAACCATATAACCAATTCCCTTTGACACAGCTTTCATGTAGCTATGTATAGGCTTGTTACTCGTAAGTCTTGCGAGTACATTGTTGTACTCATCTGCATTGCTTGTTGTGTGTAGAGGAAGAAGGTGAGCTTGAGGGACCTCACTTTTGTGAATTGTGCTGTGGCAGTGTGTGGGGCGACTAGCTTGGCGGCCCGGTCGGTTGCCCTGTGGTGTTATGTGGCTAACCGGTCGTCTTTTGGTTTAAGCCATCTTATGTCACCTTTTGCTTCCACTGATACTTTATACTTGTCATTTGGCCGGTCGGCTGTTCTGTAATAACTTATTATTTTGTATGTCTTTGCTAGACTTGTTATATTGATGTGTGGAATTGATGCATACCTTTGAAAAGATGTATGTGTGCTGCATTTTTTGGGGAGCATATGTCCATCGAGGCACGGGTTATTTTGTTTGTGATACTAGAGCCAGTGGAAGGTTAATTATTACAAGCTTAATAAACCAGGGTCTCACAAAGGTAATATCGCCAAATCTTCAGAGTATGGACTACGACTGCCAACTCTAAGTCATGTGTGGGATAATTAGTTTCATGAGGTCTCAATTGCCCCGATGCATAAGCCACAACTTGGCTCTCTTGCATGAGCACACAACTGAGCCTGTGGCGAGATGCATCACAATATATGTCGAAGCTCTTGTGAATATCAGGTAGAATGAGGACTGGAGCTTTTGTTAGACATTCTTTTAAGATCTAAAAGCTTTCCTCACATTCCGTTGGCCATTTGAACTTCTTCTCCTACTTTAGAAGCTGGGTCATCGGCCTCGCAATTTTGGAGAAATTCTTGATGAACCTGCGGTAATATCCCGCAAGTTCGAGAAAACTACGGATGTCGATGATGCTTTCAGGTTGCCTCCAGTCAAGTACATCTTGCAGTTTGCTAGGATCAACAGCGACACCTCCCTTGGATTGCACATGACCCAAGAAGCTAGCTTCATGAAGCCAAAACTCTCAGTTGCTAAATTTTGCATAGAGTTGATGTTGATGAAGCTTCTCCAACACAAGCCTCAAATGTTGCTCATGTTCTTCATTGGACTTGGAGTAGATGAGGATGTCATCGATAAATATGATGACGATCTGGTCCATGAATTCCATGAAAATCGAATTCATAAGGTTCATGAAGTAGGCTGGTGCATTAGTCAATCCGAACGACATAACAGTATACTTGTACATACCATAACGAGTAGAGAAGGCAGTCTTCAGGATGTCTTTGGTTCTGACCTTGATCTAATGGTAGCCCAATCTCAGGTCAATCTTGGAGAATACTTGAGCTCCACTTAGTTGGTCAAATAAGTCATCGAACTGTGGAAGCGGATACTTATTCTTGACTATGACTTCGTTTAGCGGACGGTAGTCATCACACATCCACAAACTCTTGTCTTTCTTCTTGATGAAAATGGTCGGGCATCCCAGGGTGAGGAGCTCAGTCAAATAAAGCCCTTTTCTTGAAGTTCCTTGAGTTGCTCTTTCAATTCTACCAACTCATTCGGAGGCATCCGATACGACCGTTTTGAAATGGGTGTCGTACCAGGTGCAAGCTCGATCACAAACTCGACTCATGATCTAGAGGCATGCCTAGAAGTCCTTCGGGAAAGACATCCAGGTATTCACATACCACTGGTACCCTCTCTAAATCAAGAGTAGTACTCACTTCCATAGCAAAAAGATGAGAGCTGACAATATGTGGAGCAAAAATGACTTGATCGCCGTTTTTACTTGTGATAGAAATGGACCACTGAGCATAATCAATTTTTCCCTTATTCTTGGAAATCCAATCCATTCCTAAAATAACATCAATTCCCACTGATTTATTACTATTAGGTTCACCAAAAATTCGACCCCTTGAATCTCCACTTTCACATCCCGACAAACTTGATCGGTTTGTAAAACCGATCCCAGAGGCTGAAATGTGATATGGTGGCTGAAGTATATGCATTTCAAAATGATGTTGTTCAGAAAAAGCCTTCTTGATAAATGAATGAGATGCTCCAGAATCAAATAGGACAGTAGCCGGACTGGAATTGATAAAGAGAGTATCCAAAATGTTGTTGGGTGCGTCGTTTGCCTCCTCGGCGGTGACGTGGTTGACTCGGCCATGTGCTAGAAATTGAGGGGGCTTGGCCCCCACCCTCGGAGTTGGTGGTGGTCTCATTGGAGCTGGAGTAGGGGCGTTGAAGACTTAGGGCATCCCACGCGCTTTCGCCAAGCATTGATGCGCGTAGTGCCCCGGGCGACCATAGTGGAAGCATGTGACACTCGGCCGGATGTAGCTGCTGTTTGGGGGCTGATTTCCCCCAACTCTTGGCTGCACATTTGGGGTAGGAGGTCTTTGTACAAATGTGGGTGGTCTCGGTGGCGCCAGTGCTTGAAACCGGGGCAGTTGGGGCTGCCTCGCGTGTGGTCTCAGAAAATTGCCACTTGCTGAAATTAGCGTGGCTCTCTTCCTTTTTCTTGACTCATCCAAGGCTTGGCTCTTGCTCTCCACCACTATGGCCTTATTGACCATATGCTGGAAGTTGTAGAAATTGTGGACGGTAAGAGCTAGTTGCATCTCCTCCATCAAGTCGTTCATGAAACGACTTTGATGGCGGGCGTCGCTGGAGACGTCGTCGGGAGCACAACGAGCCAAGAAGTTGAACTCGTGTAAATACTCCGTCACACTCTTCTTTCCTTTCTTCAGAGTGAGGAATTATTGTTGTTTGACGATCATCACTCCATGGGGATATCTTATTGCTATGCAGGCACGACACATGCGGAGACACGGTTGATCCTTGAGTCAGCCATCCCAGACCACGTGTGGGAAGCGTAGCAGAATGACCGGTTATTGCAGAGTGTCAGGAAACGTTTGGACATGGGTAAAGAAGGAGATTTTAGTTTGGATAGTTCAGGCGCTTTGCGGTTTAGGGGTCGTCTTTGTGTGCCGCAAAAGGTGGAGGTGAAAGATGATATTCTGAGGGAGGCACATCGCACTTCGTATACTGTTCATCCAGGAGAAACGAAGATGTACCACGATTTAAAGCAGAACTTTTGGTGGAAAAGGATGAAGGTGGACATTGCTAATTACATAGGCTCTTGTGGTGTTTGTCAGCAAGTGAAGGCGGAGCATAAGCGTCCCCCAAACCCTAGCCGCCCCTCCTCCTCCCCCCTTGGTCGCACCCCACTCCCCTCCCCCCTTGGCCGCCCCACTTCCTCTCCTCCCACACCACCTCCCTGCTGGTCCTCCCCTACTGCTAGCCAAGGAGGTTCTCCCCCGCTGCCGGTGTCGAGGAGGAAGAAGGAGGACCGCTCGGGAGATCGATTGTCCAAGAAGAAGAAGAAGGAGAAGGAGAAGGAGAGGAAAGGGGAAGGGAGAGATCGTGGCCTAGGGTGGGTGTTCATCACGTTCGATGGTGGTTCTTCAAGGGTAAGACCCCTCCTTCATATTAGTAGATTACTTGATCTTTAGCAATGTTGGTATTTAGGTCTGACTAGAGTAGATCGGGTTGGGTGACATTTTTGAGTTGTTTAATGGCAGAATCTGATCAGGACTCCTCCTAGAGAATTGTGGGTGATGTCGATACCTTTATGTAGAGTACAAGATTGCATCGTTTGGACGAGCAGTTCAAAAGTTATGAAATTTGTAGCACTGCTGTTCCGCAAATCTGCTATGTTTCTGACAGTTTTTAGTAATCAGGCTTAAACTGATAGCTACATGCATTTCTGGGAGGTCTAACTATAATGAAAGTTGTAGATAATTATCTTAGATTTCAGGGAAGCGAAATAACATGAAATTTGGATCATTATTCTGATAGTTATGATGGTTTTAAGGTCGCTGGCCAGAACCCTGACGTGAAATTGTTGCTCTGTTAATCTGTTTGGTAGGGGTATTAGATGGCCAAATCAGGAAGGCTCATCAAATAGGTTTAGGTGGGGAATTTTATAAGCTTTTTAGAAAGTCTAAGAACACATCATTTGGATCTTGGATCAGAAAGTTATGGATTTTATAGTGTGCCTGTCTGCTAATGGGACAGACAGTAGGTTAAGATTTTGGGAGTTGGGTTTGCGCTATTGAACGTAGCATTTTCGTAATTACTTTTAGTTTTGTCTTATCCAGTATTATTGTCTTAGTGTGCTTTAATTAAATTCAGGTGGGGGATTGGTCCCGGGGGCAGCGCCCTCTTCACGTCCTTTGTTCTCGCATGGTTGAGGCAAGTACTTGTTTGATAAAATTATTATGGTGAATGATCTGGTTTGCTAGTTTTGTGAGTATATGTGATATTTATGTATGCTAGAGTGTTATGGTTGTCAATGATCATGATTATTAGTATTGTGGAAATAAGTGTTAGTCATGGATGCTTGAATGTTACGAATATCGATGAACTTGAATGATAGAAGAATGAATAAGTTTATTCATAAGTGATGTTGCTCAGAATGCATGACTATGATGATTTAAGATTTGTTCATATGCATCATGCTGATATATGGAAGACTTGGTCACGTGGTGACCAAGGATTTGTTGAGGTCCCCGTCATGAATGTGACAGGCTTATGGTCCCCTCACTAGTGGAGTGTGGGCTCAGGTCCCCATACTGGTGGGGTATGGGCAATGGTCCCTGTGTAGGATGGCACATGCATGGGTATGCATCGACGGATGCATACTCTGTATTACCAGTAAAATGCAAAAGATAAAGAGATAGAGAAAGTGCATTTGAGCATCTTGCATAGCATGAGCATATGACATGTTTGTAATAGAGATTGTAGATGGATGTTGATGATTACAGTTGTGTATGCTATTGTTCCCATTATTTGTACTTGCTGAGTCTTTGGACTCACTCTTGTTGTTGTTGTGTTTTTAGGTACTCTTTACAAGAACAGCATGCATGGGAGGGAATAAAACTTAGAGTGGTTGCACAATAGTATGAACTACTCACATTCGATTTGATAGAACGATTCTTTAGTAATTGATTATATTGCTTAATAAATTATTTATGATTTCTTCTTTGCTTGGAATAAATTGTAATAGAATTGATTAGTGGTTTATGGTTGCTCTTCGGATTATACTTTAGTTGCTTAGCATGCTATGGATGATAAAGTAATAATTAGCGTAATTTTGGATGTCTTTTGATTATGCTGGATACTGTACTGATTAAGTATTTTAGAAATGACTGTTGGGACCTTCGGTATAGTTTACTATACAGAAGAGGTTCTGCCGAAATTTAGTAAGACGCCTTTGTTTTAAATGGATACAATGCTAGATAGTAGCACTCTAGGCTCATGTTGGGCTGGGGTGTTACATACACACTCTCATGAGTGTGGATTAAAATCTGGACAGTGGGCATATACTACTTAATTAAGCATGCATAATGGTATAGAATGCCCAAAAACTTAACACCAAATGGGTGTACAAAGGTACTAAGGCCAGCACAAGATCCATGAAAGCAACTCATAGTTTTCTGGTACGATTTCATACTTATACACCCGTAGGCGAATGGCAATCGCTCGATATGAAAAGTTTGCAACAATACATCAAGAGTTCAACAACTACTAACCTCTTACATGAATTTAAAGATACATAATCGCTAGGCATATGTCCGGACAACGAGCTTGCTACACTAACATCCTAATGGTTCCGGTTGAAATTACCTAGAAACTCGCTTAAAAGATAATACCCGGGTGATCCGTAGTCTTCAAGGTCCTCCGGGTTAGTAAGGTGCAGAGGGGATCCTATGTCAATGACGTGGCCTCCAACGAGTTCTAGTCTTTGAGCATGAGAAAAACACACCGACATACGGGCTTGGTGCCTTGGCCCATAGTTGGGTACACATCCTCTCACTTCGGGAAGACAGTACTCCGGCGGTGTAGAAGCATATGGAGAGACCTCGTTCTCCCTATAGAACACTTCTCGGTGAATGAGCCCCATGTTGTGCATGAGCTGTAAGTGCTCCTGGGCCATGACGAGACGACGCCGTGTCACCCATACCTCATGCATGGTGCAACGGTGGATCCGGTCCATGATATGCACCAATCTTGCCAATTGCCGCACTTGGGGATCTTCCCTATACTGGATCTCAGCGAAGGTGTTCACTTCGGCGCCACGAGCTTGCAGTGGAAAGTGGTTGTATGGGGGTTGCGCTAACTCCATCAAGTCATGACGAAGATGGCTCATGGCCTCAGAGGTGCCACGTGCCTAAAAACCGTACGAAATGCTTCCCATCATGCGTCTGGCGATGATGTTGGCTATTGCCAGGTACTCTTCCATCCCTGGCCCTTAGTCTCGACGGTAGATGGAGTATGTCGATTGGTATGTGAAGTTAGCCCTCCACATTATGTCTCTAAGTAGCGTCGGGTATCCATCAACATCTTCTGCTTTGGTCTCCTTAACAAGGTATTGACGACTCATCTAAAGATAAGGACAAGATGAGTAGGTTAGTTTTGCAAATCAAAACAAGAGTAGGGTAAGGAATGGTACTAGGATGGGTAAGGAATAAAAGATGTCCATAACTTAAAATTTCTGAAATTATTTTGATATTATGAAAATAATTTAACCAAGGACTTGCTAACACTAACGCTAATGCTATTTCTAACCTATAGTCAGTATGGCTATGATACCAAGAGCTGCGAAGACCCCCGGGTTATTTCTGCAAGACCGAGGCCTTTCCGGTCTTATGGAAATAACTCTGGGCCTCAGGTAAATGAATTCCACCTTAACTCCAACTAAATGAGGAGACCCAGCCGAACTAGAGCCCCGGCGATTATGCATACTGCTCCTCTGCAAGCATTGCATGATGACCGGTTCTCCAAACGTTCCAAGTCTATACTTAATGAGTTAAGAGGAAATTAAAAAACAACGGGTATGAGACCGTGTTGGCTCCTAATATCAGTGACCAACATGCACATAGTCTCATTCAACGTG
The DNA here is from genome assembly GCA_036346255.1 of Ampelocalamus luodianensis. Classification (NCBI taxonomy): domain Eukaryota; kingdom Viridiplantae; phylum Streptophyta; class Magnoliopsida; order Poales; family Poaceae; genus Ampelocalamus; species Ampelocalamus luodianensis. The sequence continues at coordinate 19,144,931 of CM070637.1, forward strand.
GATCACATCCATACAACATTCATACATAGATAATCCAAAAGACATACAATATAATAGTTAAATCTAGAGCCATACAACATTCATACATAGATAATCCAAAAGACATACAATATAATAGTTAAATCTAGACTATTACAAAGTGGCTGACCGGCCAAATTCAAATAAGAACAATAAGTAGCAGCGGAAGCAATGTAAATAAACCAAAAGTCCAGCATGGTGTGCCCCATAACCCATGGCAACCGACTGGGAGTTAAATAATAGCACTATTCATTAGCGTCGCCTAAATCAGCACTAACGAACTCATCGGGCAAACAATCTTCCTCACCTGAAACCAGCAAACAAACTGGTTGAGGACAAAGGTACTCACAAGTCTTACACAAATTAAAAAGTATTTATACATAAAGGATATGAAAATAATGGCATTAGTGGTTTAGTTTTGCAGAAAACACAACAATCTTATAATATTAGAACATCTAGTTCGAAATTGCCATTTTGTAAATAGTTGTTTAACAAAAGAAGTACGCAATACATAGATAAATGGGGAAATTAGCTCAGTGACATCGCATTAGGAGATAATTAGAGGAACAACTTTGCGATCGTGACACATTGGAAAACAACACGCGAACACCAAAAAATTAGACGAATGACATCGCTAGTAGTTACTTCTGTTTCTAGAATTTTTTAAATATAGAAACTAAGCTCAAAAAGTTATCAATTTTTTTATGAAGCCTTCTGACACAGTTTAATTTCTTGTGTACTCTTTTCAAAACTTTATACGTACTAATTTGGTCTCTAAAATTCATTTATGTATACTTTTTGTAGGAATTTTCTAATATAGAAAATAAGATCCAAACATTATGATTTTTTTCAGGCTCCTTACATAGTGGACTTGATTGTGTAATTTTTCTAGAATTTTTACATAATTAATTAATGCAATTTCATAATGTCCTTACATTATGAAATATTAGACTCCTCACAGAGTGGACATTATGAAATTGCATTACTTAATTTTGTAAAATTCTGGAAAAAATACACAATGAAGTCCACTATGCAAGGATCCTGAAAAAATCATAATGTTTAGACCTCATTTTCTATACTAGAAAATTCCTACAAACTGTATACTTAAATGAATTTTAGAGACAAAATTATAACATATAAAGTTTTGAAAAAAAATAAACAAGCAATTAAACTGTGTCGGGAGGTTCCACAAAAAAAATTGATAATTTTTTTTAGCTCAATTTCTATTTTTAAAAATTCTAGAACTAGAAGTAACTAATGGTGATGTCATTGGTCTAATTTTTTTGGTGTTCGTAGTGTTGTTTTCCAATGCGTCACGATCGCGATGTTATTCCTCTAATTACGTCCTAACACGATGTCATTGAGCTAATTTCCCCTAGATAAATATATAGGTCAATCAATACCATAGTGGCATCCCACTTTGATAAACTAAAATGCATGAATAACCCATTCATGCCGATACCATGTGGTAACCACATCAACTTTTAATTAGAGTCTACTAATGGTGTCTTTCATAACCAAGTGTTATCTATAACCGTGGACACGGCTTTTCGAATAGGTTTTAATCTCTGCAGAGGTGTACTAATTTACCCACATGACACGATCATGCCTGTAACCCTCCGGATAATAGCACACTTCCTTAGGTATACTAGCTGGGTAGTTTGAGATTCAGTATTTTTTGGCAAGAAGATTCTATTGAGATAAGTCCCCCTTACGAGATGAACCCCATACTTAGTAAAAGCTACAGATAGCGCTTGCTAAGCGGGCACACAAGTTGTGTTGGAGATACCGATGCAATAAACATGACGAAAAATGGTGCTCACATGCACACTATAGAAATTACATCGGTTCCTACGGAAACACAAGTATCCTTACATCACCTGGAACTTAACCCAATAAAACCCTCCCCTTGCTTGACCAAACGGCTCCCAACCCGCTTGTGGAAGTACGAAGGGTGCTTGGAAACGACAGCCCAAAGTTCGGTCCTTAATGGTCTGGATAAGACAACACATACCAAAGTCTTATGCATAGTAACACCCACACTAACAACCACTTGTCCAGACCAAAAACCTTTTGAAAAAACAAAGTTTTTGACTAAAAAACCAGATACAAAGATCTGGACAAAAATTAGATAAGAAGAGTTATGTGTCTCCCACAATTGATGAGCTAACCATGTCAATTGATCTAATACGTCTACTAGACATGCAATGGCTAAGCAGTCAACATTGAATAATACATAACATCACAAACATCTATCTTAAGCATATGTATAATGGAATAATCGAGGATAACCAGCAAGTATAGCACATAACTAACTACTCAAAACATATCATTGCATTTCAAACACTATCTTATTAAAAACAGGATCAATATGATGCAAAAGAAAGTTTAAATGATGTTTGCCTTGTCAGAAGTCAAATTTTTCGCTCACGGTGGCAAAGGAGTCTACGTCGATCACTTCGGACTCTAAAAAATTAAAGACATCGATAAACACCGAGAAATAACATAAAATTCAAAGCACTAAAAAATGCATGAATTTTCTACAGTGGTCAGTGCATGATTTTAGATGAATTTAGGTGAAAGAATTATTTTATTTGGATTTAGTATGTGAGATTTATAGTAGTTTGAAAAATTAGATTTTTGGAAAATCCAAATAAATAGCAATATGTCACTATTCATCTGAATTTAATTATTTAGTGAAATTTTGCAGAGTTGTGGTGGATACAAGGATTACATAGATAAATAGAGAATAAATTTATAAGATCAAAATAACTTGGTTCATCACATTTGGAGTTCATATGAATTAGTTATGAATTTTTAAAGTTAATAGCATTTTCTTGTTAGAAAATAAATCAGTTTTGGATCAATTTCCAGAAACTATATTTCCTAGTGCAGAGACATGTTTGAAACCTATTTCATAATAAAGTTCACTTAAATTAAAATTATCAAAATTGGTTTCACTCGATTTGAAGTTAAGGTGATTTAGTTATGCATTTTTGAAGTTACTCTATTTTTCAGTATACAAATAATTGATTTTCGGATTTTCTTTGAACTCTGAGTTAAGTCCAAACTGACAGGTGGGATCCATCGGTCATTGACACAACGCACAAAGCAGTCAAGCCAGGTCTGTTCGGACCGTTTGGACTTGCGATCGAGTTCGTTCGGACTGGTCCGAACATCACCCTAAGTCGTGCGCACTGACAGGTGGGGCCTACTGTCATAGAAACGGTCTATCAACTTGGTCCACGAGTTCACATGCGTAGTCCACAGGGCACTTAAGGAGCTAGGCCCACATGGTGTACTCTAAATGACCGTCATTCAAACCTCATTTTTTGTTTACGGCCCTATGTGTAAGTGACACGTCAGTTCTTTTAAGACAGCCATTTAAATACCAACTCAATCATTAGCGCTTAAATACGGTGATTTTCCGTAACCACCCAGCTACAGTTGTTGTTGGCGTACGACAACGCTCCTGAGTTCATTCCTGAGCTCACCGCCAGCGATGTGGTCCACGTCGACGTGAACCAAGGGCAGGTACGGGTTCACAATAAGTTTTCACATCCATTGGGGGTGGCAATGGTGGATAAGGTGGCCTGCACTGGTGGTTAGCCAGAGAGAGGCAACGCTAAGCTATGGCCAAAACATGGATGCAACGCGTAAGATTCACATTGTCTAAAAGCGCGGGCGCCCGAGCATCTAAGAGGTGTAGTGAGGCTACCTTGGCACTAGAGAGAAGAGGAGATTGCTGGAGCTAGCTCGACATCGAAGAGGGTGATGGCAGCGGCACGGTTCAACGAGGAGAGGATGATATGGTGAAAACGAGAGGGAAAGAGTGGTCGGGATAGCTTAAGTGGAGTCCCAAAGTGATGTATAAGCGAGGAATCGTGCAGAAGCTTACCACACCGGAGATAGGGAAGATGATTGGTTTTGGCCGACAAAAGACGAACTCTGAAATTCGAGAGCTCCTATGAGACATTGGCCAAATTAGTTGAGGGGATCTCATCTTTAGGCTAAAAGGCACACGGTGACGCACTTAAGAGAGGAGGGGGCTCACTAGAGATGAAGAAAAGCTCAGGGTGGCTCTCAGAGCACGCTCTAGCAGCTTCAATGGCATGAAGATGGTCCGAGAGCTACAAACCAAATCATGCCCGGGCCTTAGCAAAAATAGAAATGACATTGAACAAGAACGAGAAGGCATACAAGGGTTCAGATCTTACCCAAGAGAGGAGCTAGAAATGGCCTCTTCCTTCTCTGCCACCAAGAGAAGGAACAGGAAGAAATGAGGGTGCCGAGGGGTTTTTAATCCAGGAAATGATGGGAATAGCAACGGCATCAAACAGAGAAGTTCAAAGATAGGTCAAAATGTGCAGTGCCTCACAGCATCGATAGATCAGTGCAGGGATGCTTGGCCGTGTGACAGGCTCGCCCTAAACACGCCCCGCGCGAGGAGGAAGACAGAGCTGACCGTTGGGGTCCACTGGTCAGTGATTCAAAATGCCCCGGGTTAGAGCTTGGCGCGACGCGGTACAGCTAGGTGGTTCGATCGAGTCGTGTGGCTCAGGTCAGTAATGTTCGAACCTAGTCTGAACGAGCAGTTGGTTCCGATCGGACTGGTCCGATCGGCCAAAGTTGTTTGTCTGTTTTAAATCAAACTTTCCTACTTTGATCGGGCTACTAGAAATAGCAACTAAATTCCTAAAATCCTAAAATTTTTTAGGGAGGTTGCTGGGCTGACCTAGCCCAAATTAAATCATAAACCTTACTATTCATCCTTTATTTGTATAATTTAAATTCAAACCTAGAATAGGTCAATGAATTGATCTTGAATTTTTCTGGGGTTGAATTTAGTTCCAAAATTTGGGAAAAAAATATATTTATTCCGGATAAATATTATAGTATTTGAATAAATTATTTCCCGGAGATGATCACATGTTTTTATTTCTATTTTCTTTTGGAGCTTAAATTTGAAGTGTAGGTTTAATGTCTGATTAAGATTTTACAAGTGCAATAAATGATGCAAATGATTCAAAAACCAAATGCATGCTCATGAGATGCATAAAAGTTTTATTTATTAAAATGGGGATGTGACACGGGGAACGCGATGTACGCATTTCAGTGTCCTGGCTCGACATGGTCGGCGATGCTCCGACGATCTTCGGGTGAAGGGGACATGATGTAGACGTAGAACGAGGTGAGGCGAACTCAATAGTGCAGATGGTTCGGCCAGGGAACATCGGCTGGAGGTGCAACTCGCTAGAGAAGACCTTCAATTGAACTCGGTTCTTGTAACATCCCATGTTTTGGCTTGTGTTTCAAATGTAAGAAAATATGTAGAAATTAAAAACTTTTCTTACATCTTGTGTTTGACGTATGTTTTGAAAAAATCTTGTAAAAGGATTATGGAAAGACAAATCACAAGCCACTTTTGACCTAAATCTTGGTCCTTTCAAAATTTTCCTGGTTAATCTTGCGATCATCCTCTGAAAATATTTTGCCTAAGTTCTAGGGTTAATGTATGACCCCTCTGAAAAATTTCACAATTTTTAGAAATTGTTTGAATGTTTTAAGAGGTCAGTCAAACTAGTTTGACTCTGAGTCAAACCCTAGCTCAGAACCTTGCAAAATTTCTGGAGAAAAATGCATTGCATGAAAACCTCTAAAAAATTTATACAAGGTCAATATCAAAGTTGGTCAGCTCCTGTAAAAATTTCAAAAATTTTGGAGTTAGTTTGCTACCTCAAACAATTTCTCAAATTTTCTTTCTCAATTTAAAACCCTAATCCAAATCACTGTTGGGCTCGAGTCAGACCCGAGCCTAACCACTTGACTCGGTCGAGCCAAGTCACCTGGCCGCACTTGGGCTTGCTCAAAGTGGTGCGTGGCCTTTCGGCCGTTGGATCTCCATCGGACGGGTCCACGTTCGCGAAAACCTTCGGACCTCCCGAGAGCCACCTCAAATTTGAGCCGCTGGATATCAATCCAACGCCCACGACCTCCCCGTGCCGTCTTGGACCTCTGGAGGTCCCATCCAATCCAAGCCGTTCCTCTCTAATCTTGCGGCCACGACCTCCCCAACCTCCTCCTCTGTTCTTCTTCCTCGCGTCGTGCAAGCGTGCGCCATGGCAGGTGAGGTGCAGGCACTGGTCACCTCATGGGGCCCCTCAATGGCTCTGAGCCTCTCCTTTTCAACTGTGTCAGTGTTTAGCTCTGACCTCCACCTGCTCCCTCCTCTTTTTCGTGCATTGGCAGAAGCTTTCGGTCTCGTCGCCATTAAACCTCATCCGGCTCGACCGTTGACCCTCGAGCTACTTGAGGACCTCGAGCTCCTCCTCTGGCTTCCCTTTCACACTTCTCTGTCACCCCCAGCTCTCTCTCTCTCTGTGTGTTGCGCGTAAACCACCGAGAACACTGTTTCTGCCATTTTCGACCGCGCGAGCTCTTCGTCGCCGATGGTGCTCCAATGGTCCCCTGGCTATTCTTTTCGTGTCGCCTAGACCACCTCGTCATCTTGAGCTAGTCTCCTAACTTGCATTTGGGTTGCCTTCGCAGGAGCAGCCCGGATTTGAGTTTTGGATCCTTGCGGCCGAAGTTCTTCACTTTCGTCCCCGTCTCCGGTAAGGGTCTCCTCCCATCAATTCCTTGCTCCTGGACCTCCTCTGGACCATCGCAAAGCTATCTGGATCATCCTTTTGCATTCTCTTTGCGCAGAGCCTCTGGTCCTCGTTGTTGTGTTCAACTCCGGCATCGGTCTCCGTCGCCAGAGCTCCTCCGACTTCCCCCGGACCTCCTCTGGGCCCAGGTACCTTCGCGATAGCCCCTTAGTGCTCGAGCACCTGCTAGATTAGACCGCCGCGGAGCTTTTTCGTGTTTTTGGTTTTTGCTGTATTAGCTCCTCCGCCCCTCTCTGGCTCGCCGGCGTTCTAGGCCAGCTCCGCGGTCAAGAGTACCCTCAAAGTGTTCGCAATAGTATTGCAAACGTTCTGCCCCTTTTGGTTCGCGCCGTCGTGGCCAAGGTCACCGGCGACAAGCCGGCGAGCAAACACGAAGTACTATACTGTTGTCATAACTTAGGCAAATCACAGGACCTGTTAGGTGTAATCTTAGCCGTTAAAGATCTTTGTGGGTTAGCTCTTAGCCGTAGGATTTCCCTTTGTGAAACCTTAGTTGCCAGGACCTCCCCCAGCTTTGATCCTGACCATTAAGGAGGACCTCCTTGGTTTTTAATCTTGACCGTTAGGATCACCTCTGTGCATCAGACCACCCCCGTAGTCGTTTTTGTAAAAACCACCATCCGGACCACCCTTGGGGTCCTCTTTGCAAAAGACCACCCTTTGGTCTTTTGTAAAGAAAACCTCAGGACCTCCCTCCCCCGTAGATCTTAACCTTTAAGACCACCCTGGGTTTGTCTTGACCGTTGAAGATCTCCCCATGGAGATCTGAGCCGTTCAAGACCTCCCCTCTTTTAGACGTCATCATTAAGGACCTCCCTGTGGAGATCCTGACCGTCCAAAACCTCCCTTGGTAGATCTTGGCCATCAGGGACCTCCCCTCTTTCAGATCTTGTCGCCCAAGACCTCATCCGAGTAAATCTTGACTGTCTAGGATCTTCCCTTGGAGATCTGGGCCGTTCAGGACCTCCTATTATAAGATCTTTAACTTTAAGACCTCCCCTCAGCTCTGGACCATTAGATCTAGATCCAACGGTCTAGACCTCCTCAGCGCTTTCGAAGTCCTAGTGTTCCGATCTCTTTTCGCCGTTCATTTCTAGATCTGCGGCTCTGATGGCGTGAACGTTCGGGCCTCCGAACGGAACTCTCGCTGTGAGCCGCCCATTTTTAGATCAGCGGCCCACATTCGTTGGAACGATCGGACCCCGAGCACCTCCCCTGCTGTGGATCGTTGGATTTAATCCAACGGTGGGTTGTGTGTGGCACAGTGCACAGTGCATCCGGCCCTCGCGTTTGGGTTATTCCATTCGCAATCAATGGCCCACGTTTGTCCACTTCTTTTCCTTTTTGTTAAGTTTGATTAAATTCTGGTAAGTTTTTATTTGTCAACTGAAAATAGTATTAACCTTCAAAAATTCATAACTAATTCATTTTAGCTCTATTTTAGATAATTCCAATTGTGTTAAATTTATGTTTAGATAAGATTTAATCTAAAAATATGTGTAGACAATGTTCTGTACTAGAAAATTGTATAGGCTGAATTAACTTGCTTAGGTATTAATTATTGTTCTAGAAATTCATTAGGACTTGTAAAATGCATGAGTAATTCTCTGTAGCTCCAAATTGAGCAAACTAAAATTTGTTAAATTCCTCTGATAATGCACTTTAATATAGAATAGGTTTTGTTCATGTCTTCGCCTCTGAAAAATGATATGCCCTAGTTTCACAACTTAAAAAAATCATAAGTAATTCAATTTAAATCCAAAAGAAGTAAATCCAATTTTCCTATTCTTAGAATGCCATGTTCTACCTACTATAAAAATTTCAGGTTCTAGAACTTCCTAGAAAATTGTGCCATGAACAGTAACAGAAATCAATTTAATTTGATTTTCTAGTTGAAAGAAATTGTTTAGGCTATAACTTTTGCATGCTTAGTCCAAATTGATTGATTCTTGTTGCTAAATTCATTTAAAATCATGACCTTGCTGCTGTGCAAATTTCATGGATTTTGGATGAGTTTGGGTTTTGAGTCTTTTTCAGTGGTCTTCGTTCTTATTGGATCTTCGCGTTCTTGCGTTAGGTTCCGAAGAATTGGTTGAACCTGAGAGTGACCCTCTGCAGCAAGAGGACTTCCAGCAAGGCAAGCAGATGTAGCACCATTTGATCATATTGCTCCTATTATTTTCAAAGTCTAATATGTTGTTTGTAAATTCTACGTATGCATTGCTATCTTGTGTTAAACTATCCTCTGTGCATAACTGAACTAGTCCCTTGATCAGTGGCTAGCTCACAAAGTAAACAAATGTGATAACACAACCATAAACGCAAAACTTTATTAATAAACAACAGAGTTGATTACAAGATAGCCTTACAGGGCAACATTAAATAAACACAGCGAAAGACGATGAAGAAGTAGTGGAGTCTAGATGATCTGCCACAAGCAATCGACTGGGGTAGCGGCCTAGTCGTCACGATCCACACTTGTAGCGAAGTCATTCTCCTCTGAAATTTGTTTGCATAAAGCAAGTATGAGCACAACCACCGTGCTCGCAAGTTACACCCGTCAAATAACAGAATGACATGCATACACGGATGTAACAAAGAAAGGCTTATAGGGTTATTTGTGCAAAAACAACATTTGACATTAAATACCATACTAAGTTCAAAAGCTCAAGTTTTATAATATCTTAAATTGATTTTGAATTAATAGAGATAGTGCAGGCACCAACCTAACACTAACCTAAACACGGGCACCAACCCGGGGCTTCAACCCATAACTTTTCTCATGGACACCCATCCATGATCAAAACTGTTTTACAAAAATATTTTGAAATGAAAATCAAAGTCTAACTTTGAGTGGCTTTGCCAAGCATGTCCATGACCGTGGACACGGCTATTCGAATAGATTGACACTTTGCAGAGATTGTACAGCTTAACCACTACAACACAACATCCACGTAGAGACGTCCAATCTATAGGCTAAAGACGTGTTATTTCATCTCTAGAGGACCGTAGAGCCGTTTTTATAAAGCGTCCTTGAAGCGCCTCCCCACGGACTGTGTCAAGAACCGTAGAGACGTTTGTAAAACATATGTACAGGATATAAGACACTTTACAGAGACGTTAAAATTCATGTCTATGTCTGTAGAGACGTTTTAGTAGATACACTTACATAACGTCTCTACTGATATATACACGTTTGATTTGCGTGCCAACAAACATAGAGACGCTTTTACAAATATATTCAATTTATATTCGCATAATCTATGCACATTCTGTAGAGACATTATATACGTCTCTAGGTATGCAAAAGCGTCTTTTTGGACATCTTATTGTAAAAGAAATTTATTTTGAATTTAATTGGATTATTTCGAATTTGATTCGTGCATTTTGCTACAAACGGAAACATATAACGTCATATGAAGACATTATTCCAACTCATCCAAAGAAACTAGAAAACAGTAGAGCACATGTCGTCACATGGAAGCATCATATTCTCACAATTAGCAAACTAAGAAATCTGCACAGCATGCATGCACTTCATAGCAGCAACAAACATTTGAATTTACAGCAAGTGGAGTTCACAACTGAATCAAACATCCATATAAAAAAAGGTCCAGATACATCAGGAAAAGATTCTAAATAGTTGGAATCTATCCATAAGCTTTGTCTAGAGAGAAACTAATACACTAGCTCATCCATCTCCATTGCATTCTCTTTGTAATCCTCAATTATCCTGCAAAGCCGGTTGAAAAAGAAATAAATGTCCTGGTTAGAAAAGTGAAGATGACAAGTCTATTTGATGAAATTAGAATAATGTAACGTACCAGATTGTTTTGTGACCGATTTAAAGCTGTTTTCTTAGCTCTTTTGACCTAAAAACGTAAAAGTTCTTCATGAATAATAGAGTTTAAGCAACTATCAAACATTGGAATGTACTCAATGATTATATGAAAATGGACTTACATATGACCGAGGCCAAGCAACAACACAACCAATAGCATCTCTTACTGTACGTATATTTTCATATGGTCTAAGCAATCTTTCATCCCCAATATTTGTAACAGCGTGAACAGCAACTCCAAAATGTTCATCTCCAAGCATGTCTCCTCCAACCACATATGTTTTATCTTTGCTCACTAAACCTCCTTTGTCCACAACTTTATTTTTGTTTCTTGGGTTCGTCGAAAACAAGAAGACTTCAATATTATCCTATCATTTAAAGAAATACAACATGTATTATTGATGAACTTGTAAAGGGTTTATTTTATACAAAAACTAGGAACATCATATATTGAATTGTACCAACTATATTCTAGTACTTCCATTCTTTGAGGTACATGTGAGATGTGACAGACATAATTTAAATAAGGAAGATTAGTGAATGCATAAACAAAATCGGTAATACTATTGTACAAAACAATACAACTGCAGTAATTTTGATTTGCAGTTTGCATATACCTGGTTAGTAACCTGCTCACGCGGTAAAGCTGATTCAGCACAACTCTGATTGGCTTCAACACAATTTTTAGTATGTGCTATCTACAATTGAAGTTCAGTTCAGTTGTAAGTAAACTTATACTGAGAATGAGCATAGTTTGATAGCTGAGTGAAAATTTCTCCACACACCTTAGCAATCATGTGTTCATGTGGTAAAGATGAATTGGCATAACCCTCTTCAGTTCTAGTACAATTGCCGAGACCCAATTGCTACAACGATAGTTTTAAAACATTAGCAAAAACTTGCATTTAAATTTATCAATGAAGAAAATAAATGAAAAACCACTCCATCACCTGCATAGTATTCGATGGAGCATGCGCATTGCCATCTGATTCTTCAAGGTCGTTATTAGATTCATGTCGGATATCATTATCAACAACTCTTTCAAAGAGATCAACCTGCAATGAGAACATGACTATAATATATCAATGTTCATCAATTTATCATTGGACAAAGAAAGAGGAGTTCAGATGGTAACTGCATCATTTTCTGCCGCTAACATTGCATTTCTCCAATCCTCTCTAGGAAACTTTATGGCCATGAATGCACGCATCATTTTCACCTCATCTCTTATGTCTTCTACATTATCTCCCATTGATCGTAGTGCAAATTGAAGCTTTTCTTCTTGCTCAACAAAAGTTAGTCCCTGAGAAACCTTTACTTGGTTACAATACTTATCATTATAGTACCCTCAAAGTTTGGACTCTTTTCCAATTACACCTTTAAACACTTCGCTATAATCTTTACATGACAGGCTCCCATTGTTATTTGTTTTCCTTTTTGCTAATTCCTCATAAGTTGTATCCTATCGAAATAAACAAGTTATTATACTATGAACTAATTATTTTTATTGTAACCATAAGACTGAAATATACCATTAGTGTCTTCATATTCTCGTTAGTATAATTGCCATCCTTTTTCTTATGAGCTTCATCCCATAGGTCAATCTTGTGCACCTTTGCATTCCTTAATGTTTCCTGTACAACAAAGTATAGTAGAAGGTTCATTAATTTTTTTGTTAGAAGATCTTTTAGTTGGTCAAGAAACAAAATATAGAGACAGAACAATTATCACCATCTCTTTTTTTAGCCTAGCATGGCTTTTCCTCCCGGTTGTGTGCGGGTTCTTTTGTTGCCTTGCACACTGAGTGTTCTTCTCACATAATTTCTACAAATACAATAAATTCAGTCAATATTGATGTTAGCAAACTAATTTCAATGTTTAGTTGAAGCATGAGAAAATGAAGACATCACCGCGTGTGAATCCTGACACCACATTCCAATAAGAGCTTCCCATTGATGTGCATTAACACCTTTTGGAATATTTTTCAAAATTTCATCCAAAGACCTCTCATGACAATTGAGATATTTGTTCTTCAAACGAGATTTGTAGACTCTCCACCTTTTACTAATAGTCATTAGGATCCAGTCTCGTGTAAGCTGCATTGTCTCAAGAGGATAGACAAATTTCTCCTTCAACAAGTAAAGTTGATTGTTAGCATGTTAAGTGAACATAGTGATTTATGGTGCAATGTAGTGAAAATTTTACCTCCACATGATTGATCATGTTCTCCTTTTTCTTCACAAACAATTCGTTGTCCCATCTTGTAACACACTGGCTATCCGGAAGCCAAGATGTCACCTAAAACATCTAACATACATCCATAATGCGGAAGAATTTGAAACAAGTATATCAACTAAAGACAGCATTAAGTTAAACAGGATATGATGAAGGTATCCTTCCTTCACCTTTTAAGTTATTTAATTCCGATCATCAATAAAGAAGGTTCACATGCAGTAATAAATCAACATCCATGTGGAGAAGGTATCCTTCCTTCTCCAATTATAATTTAATTATTACAGTTCATCATCAACGAATGTAAGATAAAACTAAATTTAATCTTGAACATGAATAGGATGATGTGAACGAGTAGTGCGTGTCTACTCCCTCCCAAGTGAGCCAACATCAGGGGTTACCTAAAATAAACAAACAACGCAAGAGTGAGTCCATGACTCGGCAAGTACAGATGAAAGAGAAAGAACACATATACAAACAGGACATCACCATTTAAGAATGCGAACCTTGCATCGAGTGAACACTTATGAAAACATGAAATGAATGAATGTAATCAAGGATGGACTGCACACATGCATATACCAGGTATAGTGAGTGACACACCCGTCGGTGTTCACTTAAGCCCGCACCTTAACAAAAGTGCGGGATCCAAGTCCTATATGAAGAACGTTTCATATAGGTGTCCAAAGCTGCCCATACCGGAATTGATGGGTCTTACGTGTCCATACCGGAATTGATGGGTCTTTCAATCCACTCCGTGGACGGACATGACAATGTCCAAAATTGCCCACATTGGAATGGTGGGACTTACAATCCACTCCCGTGGACATAACATGAATAAAAGGATGCATGATATGAACATGAACAGTGATAATACCATCTCTCAGTATATACTCCACATAATGAAAGAACATAACCAATTCAGCATCTCGGGTAACACAATATGTCACACTATATTCATGAAAACATTCACAATCATAACACTCAAAAGCAACAAAGTACTTGCCTTCCGCGTTGCGACGCGTTAGCAGGCAACGATGGCGCTCCCAAACCGGTAGCCTCGTGGCCTAAACAATTAAATAACCGAAATAAGAACAACATAGAATCCAACCCAATTAATAGTCTACAATACCCCCCTTGAACTCCCAAGGAATCACCATAAAACCTAATCTGAAAAATAGGCTGCAACCCAAAAACGTGTCGGGACAGCAGCACGAAAATGACAGTAGTTAATGACGTGGGACTCGAAATGAGATGAGTCCAGATCCTACCTCATCTTAACGAACATATCTATAACATTCAAGTTGATGAGATTTCCCAATTCGGCCAATAAACTTCTCTAATAAAGAAAACAAAACAGCAGCACAGCTTCTGTCTGAACAAACAGGACAGCAATACTAAAACAACCATAACTTTTAATCTACAACTCCGAATTGAGCGTTCTTTAACAATCTGAAAAGGTTATGAAATTAACTACAATAAACTAGTTGGCACAACATTCAAATTTTGCCTTTAACAAAAAGTGGCACACGGGTCAAAACTAAAGATAGAAACTGACATACAATCTGGACAGACTGACATACAATCTGGACAGTCACAAAGAAAAGTGCATAACTTTTGATCTATAACTCCAAATGAAGTGTTCTTTATCAATCCTGAAAGCTAGTGATATCACCTTCAAAATTTGTTATGGGCAAGACCTCTGAATCACCCTCTAACTAGGCCATAAATCAACCTATACAGAGACTGCTAATTCTCGTCAGGATTCTGGACAGCAGATAGTAAATCTATCATAACTTTTGACTCGAAAGTCGGAATTCAGTGTTCTTGGCGGCCACCGAAAGCTAAGATCAATATCTACAAAACTCTAGGAGATGGACAACCCAAATTCGGCCTCTAAGATCACGAAACAGGCCACGCAACATTCAGGACAGAGCTGAAATTCTAACGGCAGCAATTCAATCCAATCAAACTAATCGAATTCGCATCTGAAACAACCTAAACAGCGAGGGAAATCGATCATTACCCTTGTAGAACCATCAGAGATTGCTGATCAAATCCCACGAAGAAATTCTCCTTCAATCCTCTCTTCCTTCCTCTTCTTCTTCTTCCCACGGTCGGCCACAAGCAGCAGGAAAGATGGCGCCGGGAGAGGAGGAGCAACAAGCGGCGAGGCAACAGAGCACGCCGCTATCAGAGCACGGGCCATCTGTAGCACGGCGGCTACTGTAGCAAATGGGGCTAGGGTTTGGTCCCCTCCTCCCTTGCCTTCTAATGGGCTGCCGGCCCACTCATGGGCCTTGGCCCACTATGGCTGGCTCCCCTCTTCTCGAATATGGGTTGGCGGCCCATACTTTTCCTAAAATTCTGAATTTTAACTTATTTCCTCTCTAATCTTACAGATTCGATATCGAATAATCGGGTATTACATTCTACCTCTTAAATAGGATTCGACCGAATCCTCACACCGACTCTACGCGAAAGGTCGGTTGCAACTAAAAATTAATAACAGTAACATGTACTCGATATGAACAAATCTGAATAATGCTCGTGCATGCGAGCCTCCAGCTCCTAAGTGGCCTCTTTCTGACCGAGGACACCACAACATCTTGACGCAAATCGACGTCTGTCTTAACACTCGTCCCGACACTTCCAAATATACTCATCGGACGAGACTCGAAGGTAAGATCCTACTGATGGTCAACGTTGTTAACAAATAACAAACTCCGGATCTCCTGTACTCACTCCACACCAAATGAAACCAAAAGTGAGTACAACGTGTAGGAATCGAGACGGTCTTAGCAAAACGACAACTATCGAAAACAACCCAATGAACTCAGGTTAACCTTCTCCTTGAAGTCGAACCACACAACAAGCACATAGAGCACGGAAATCTTGTTCCACCTCTCCATTGAACTCTTCACCGAACAAGGATCACCCTCTTTTAACCGGAAACATACAATCGAATTCTTTTAAGCAAACTCTTTACCGCAAAACACATCTGAATAAGAAAAATTCACATCACAACTATACGTTACCAATCGAGTCTCAAGAGTAAAATCCGTAAATCGAATTTCATCAAGAAAACCTTTCCACTTTCCAAGTGGCAAATTGCGAATAAACGCCACGAAAGCCAAAGGGAGATCACTTGAACGCTCAAACCAAAAACTTCTTTTGTTTTGCCTGAATTGGAAAGAAGCAAACATGCCAACACAACACCAACTCACCATGCGAAGACACCACCAACAACATAAAGCTCAAATGAGTAACAAGAAAACGCTTCAATACCCAAGGTAACATCCTTTTTCCAATTCCTCTTTTAGGAATAAAATTTCTCTCGGACATTGGAATTGAATTCATCGCATACCACAAGGCTCAAACCTCTTAATTTAACAACCTCAAATTAGGCTTAAACCGAAATACATCATCCACACCTTTGTGGAGAGACTCTATTGATTCCACTGAACACTCTGGACCACTCCTTCAACCGATGACATTAATTTGATAGAAGGCACCAAAGCCCTCAAAACCCATGCAATCTCATCACCTCCAACTTTCAAGAATATCACATCGAATTTTCAAGACACCCGCCATGAACTACAACAAAAGGGTTCTATCGACAATCATTCCACTACTCGAGTACTCAGCTTTTCTATCTCCTCTACACACCAATCTTTAGGTGACCAAAAGTTTAGTATGAAAACGAAAGCCCAAATTTAACCTCCGAGACCTCTACAACGAATTCCTCTTATAACAAATAGTGAAATCATCGGATTAAATCTCTATGATCCCCACAATTCCGATATACTCACTCATTGACATCATCAGGAATCACTCATACCACATCGCGATACTTTCAATAGTGTTATCAGATAAAATTGATTACGATTTCCATACATTTGATAATCCCCAACATTTCAACATGAACCAAGGTTCGGAACTACACTATACCATAGGTCCTACTTAGTCGAACAATATACGATTTTACCTCGAAACCAAACATTCCATCTGAATCAACTTCCCTCCAAGAGATTCAGGTCAAAACCAACTCATCTTCTATTACTACTCCAATAGCTGGGTAGCAAAAACTCACCCCTACAATCACTTAACCACCACCAAACAAACAACAACTTACGAGTTGTAAAACTTTCAAGACAAAGCGGTTGATCCTTTCTCAAAAGAAAGAGGCGAATAAGAACAAATTTCACCACACAGAAAATGTTACTGCTCACAAGTGAGCACAAAACCAAAAGAAATAACTGTAATAAAGATCCGAAAACGAAAGTTGAGTTCACAATGGAGGGCACGCATCCTCGAAAAGGAATAGCAAATAACCACTAATAAGAAAAAATGACATTGCGATTGAAACTCGACAACTCTTGAGTGAAAAGAGTAAAAGTTTATGAACAATTCGAATAACTACAAGTTACAAAACTTGACTCAAATTCTCAAATATTCCTCTGCACTCTTTCCTTAACACTGAAATTAATTCTTTGATTAACATCGCTTTGCCACAACGTACAAGATAAGATCTTTAGTCCAAACCACAAGAACTAATTAAGAACCAATGAAATTCTTCCATACGTCATATTTGTTCGTAATAGTTCAACTACACAAGAAACATGAGATCCAAATAATCTCACCACCAAACTCGAGACATTTCCAATTACAGATTTCGCAAACGCAAGTAGATTATTCTCCTCTTAAAGGAACCAACATAAGTTCTTTGATTGCAACCTCACGTTGCCAACTCGCACAAAGAGCCTTTAAAATTAAATCACACAAATCTCTTAAGAAGCAACAGACAATCCAATACCTTAATTTATTTAAAATAATTTCAGCTACGGATGATTCATGGGCTCAAAGAAAATATCACGAAAGCTAAACTTGAATTATTCTCATCTCGAACGATATCACCAAAGGCGATCAAATTACTATGGGTATTAACATCAATTTCACAACAACAATTAGAAAACACTTCAAAAGACCCACGTGAAAAGAATGAATTGATTCTTTCTCAAAAGAAGAGACAAATGGAAACGATTTTCACCAACTAGAAAACTCATCCACCACTCGACCAACACGGGACCAAGGAAGAAACCAATTAAGCAATGAACTTATAGAACATAAGTGAAGTCCACGATTGAACACTTAAGCCTCACAAGAAGAGAATATCGAACCTTAACAGATAAGAACAAATAAGTACTCAAATCAAAGCACTTGCATTATCAAGAACCATTATAACTTTGCAACATATCGCTACTCGATAAACTTTATTTACCACATAAAGCTTGAACCCCAAAGGATCATGAACACAAAACTTAAAATTTGATCATTTAGGAAATATCACCATAGGTGATCAAATTACTATAAGAGTTAACCTCATTCTCCCATTTTGACGATTCAAAAACATCGACAACATATACTAGTACCAAGAATCATCAAACTTTATTACTCCATCCTAAAACTTCCCAAAGGAACACAAACAAAAGGTTGAAACAAATTTATTATAACAAGACTATGCTAAGCAATAACAATATCACAAGGCACGATATCAAAGACTACTTACGAAATTCGTCTACTCCACTGTGGGTGTTGCTCTACACCTTCTTTAGCGCTCAAAACAAATGATGATTGTATTAATCATGTATGAACATACGGTACTAATTCCATTTGCAAACACATAACCATATATAAACATAGAAATCATTTCAAAACATGATTAAAGATTCACTAACATAATTTTCTATAAACAAGGTTTCCGAATCGATACACCGCACCCATCCGGTCCTTTATACAAGTTTCAACAATTTTAGCATACCATGGAATAGATAAATCTAGCTCTTATGTAAGATCTATAGGTTACGAACAGATATGGACAGTCTTTATTTAACATACAAACATGTATCAAATACAAGGATATTTCAAATTAATCAATTTCACCTTCATAGATGGTAGTTAAGAATAACTGATTTGCACCATGCTAATAACCCAACTTGATAACTCATATCGTAACAATCTATTCGCTTAGTTATAACTTCTCATTTTAAGCATGACAAGACATCACAAAAGGATTCTAACACCTTCATCGCAGCAAAAAGAGAGACTTCAAACCTCAACGCTCAAGTAATCCAAAAGAAACGCATAAAGCCAAAGCTTTCCTGTGCAAACGAACTTACAGCAGAAACTCTCACTAACCAAGCTATCAAACGAGTAAATGAGTCATTTTTTCAATGAGAAAGAAGGAGCAACCAAGAAAACATCAATCTTGCCAATTGACAACGATCATAAGTAGTAAAAGCAACTCAACAATAAAAGCAATAATTGTTTCAGAGAACCAAGAGGGATCTATGGAAAACCATAACTATCATGGACCACAAACCCCTGAGAAATTCATCAACCACCACAGACAAGAATTGCCAAATTCGAAATGAAAGAAGAGAACAACTTTCTAAAGTAACTCATACTTAGTACCAAACGATGATACTCGGGTAACTACTCCTCTAACCACGTGATCGCGAATGGTGGTGTAACCCAGTGAATCCCGAGTAACAACCACGACCTCCACTTCTTATCATCCATTAACAACACGCTTCACCAAAATACTCAATTATGAATATGCGGATCATCTCACGACAATCAAAGTATTAGTTCATAGATAATGAATATCATAGTAGATCATAGATTAACAACAAGAAAGATAATACAAAAGCAACTCAACAATTGCTCAACGAATGAAACATAACAATAGAAATGCGAAGCAATAGATTCCCAACCCCACCTCATCGTGTACAAGGTGTCAATTTAATGTTCTTCTATTAACCACGGACCTAAAGCCCGCTCGATACCAATCTGTAACACCACAGCTATCCGGAAGCCAAGATGTCACCTAAAACATCTAACATACATCCATAATGCGGAAGAATTTGAAACAAGTATATCAACTAAAGACAAGATTAAGTTAAACAGATATGATGAAGGTATCCTTCCTTCACCTTTTAAGTTATTTAATTCCGATCATCAATAAAGAAGGTTCACATGCAGTAATAAATCAACATCCATGTGGAGAAGGTATCCTTCCTTCTCCAATTATAATTTAATTATTACAGTTCATCATCAACGAATGTAAGATAAAACTAAATTTAATCTTGAACATGAATAGGATGATGTGAACGAGTAGTGCGTGTCTACTCCCTCCCAAGTGAGCCAACATCAGGGGTTACCTAAAATAAACAAACAACGCAAGAGTGAGTCCATGACTCAGCAAGTACAGTGAAAGAGAAAGAACACATATACAAACAGGACATCACCATTTAAGAATGCGAACCTTGCATCGAGTGAACACTTATGAAAACATGAAATGAATGAATGTAATCAAGGATGGACTGCACACATGCATATACCGGTATAGTGAGTGACACACCCGTCGGTGTTCACTTAAGCCCGCACCTTAACAAAAGTGCGGGGATCCAAGTCCTATATGAAGAACGTTTCATATAGGTGTCCAAAGCTGCCCATACTGGAATTGATGGGTCTTACGTGTCCATACTGGAATTGATGGGTCTTTCAATCCACTCCCGTGGACGGGACATGACAATGTCCAAAATTGCCCACATTGGAATGGTGGGACTTACAATCCACTCCCGTGGACATAACATGAATAAAAGGATGCATGATATGAACATGAACAGTGATAATACCATCTCTCAAGATATACTCCACATAATGAAAGAACATAACCAATTCAGCATCTCGGGTAACACAATATGTCACACTATATTCATGAAAACATTCACAATCATAACACTCAAAAGCAACAAAGTACTTGCCTTCGGCGTTGCGACGTTAGTTAGCAGCAACGATGGCGCTCCCAAACCGGTAGCCTCGTGGCCTAAACAATTAAATAACCAAGATAAGAACAACATAGAATCCAACCCGAATTAATAGTCTACAATACCCCCCTTGAACTCCCAAGGAATCACCATAAAACCTAATCTGAAAAACAGGCTGCAACCCAAAAACGTGTCGGGACAGCAGCACGAAAATGACAGTAGTTAATGACGTGGGACTCGAAATGAGATGAGTCCAGATCCTACCTCATCTTAACGAACATATCTATAACATTCAAGTTGATGAGATTTCCCAATTCGGCCAATAAACTTCTCTAATAAAGAAAACAAAACAGCAGCACAGCTTCTGTCTGAACAAACAGGACAGCAATACTAAAACAACCATAACTTTTAATCTACAACTCCGAATTGAGCGTTCTTTAACAATCTGAAAAGGTTATGAAATTAACTACAATAAACTAGTTGGCACAACATTCAAATTTTGCCTTTAACAAAAAGTGGCACACGGGTCAAAACTAAAGATAGAAACTGACATACAATCTGGACAGACTGACATACAATCTGGACAGTCACAAAGAAAAGTGCATAACTTTTGATCTATAACTCCAAATGAAGTGTTCTTTATCAATCCTGAAAGCTAGTGATATCACCTTCAAAATTTGTTATGGGCAAGACCTCTGAATCACCCTCTAACTAGGCCATAAATCAACCTATACAGAGACTGCTAATTCTCGTCAGGATTCTGGACAGCAGATAGTAAATCTATCATAACTTTTGACTCGAAAGTCGGAATTCAGTGTTCTTGGCGGCCACCGAAAGCTAAGATCAATATCTACAAAACTCTAGGAGATGGACAACCCAAATTCGGCTTCTAAGATCACGAAACAGGCCACGCAACATTCAGGACAGAACTGAAATTCTAACGGCAGCAATTCAATCCAATCAAACTAATCGAATTCGCATCTGAAACAACCTAAACAGCGAGGGAAATCGATCATTACCCTTGTAGAACCATCGGAGATTGCTGATCAAATGCACGAAGAAATTCTCCTTCAATCCTCTCTTCCTTCCTCTTCTTCTTCTTCCCACGGTCGGCCACAAGCAGCAGGAAAGATGGCGCCGGGGAGAGGAGGAGCAGCAAGCGGCGAGGCATCGTGGCATGCCGCTATCAGAGCACGGGCTACTGTAGCACGGCGGCTACTGTAGCAAATGGGGCTAGGGTTTGGTCCCCTCCTCCCTTGCCTTCTAATGGGCTGCCGGCCCACTCATGGGCCTTGGGCCACTATGGCTGGCTCCCCTCTTCTCGAATATGGGTTGGCGGCCCATACTTTTCCTAAAATTCTGAATTTTAACTTATTTCCTCTCTAATCTTACAGCATTCGATATCGAATAATCGGGTATTACACATCTAGGAATGTTCAATGGTGCAAATGTTGAATTCTCTGCTAGCTGGCCAAGATATTGGCCAAGGATGGAAGCTGACCTTTCGTTTGGAACACCATTTTCATCAGTCTCCACAATTATCTTTCCTCTGTCTAATTGCAACAAATTTCTAACTCGAAATTCCCCTAGAATCTGCCGCACATCTCCATTTGGCCTGCATGTAGGAATAGCACAATAGTGCGTATCTAGGGCAAATCACACTTATGTATATATTTGAAAAATAAGTTACGAAACTTAAATATAATCTTTATTGGCCTAATAGATTCATGAGGCCTCTCTGGTAATATGTTATCAATCTCTGGAGGACCCTGTAAATTATCTTCATGAAGTTGCACATTTTCTGCATCTTGTGTTGCAAAGTTCAAGTTTCGCAATCGTCTAGGTGTCCTGGCCATAATATCTTTGCTAAAGCAAAGAAAAATTCGGAAGTCAACCAACAATCTAATGACAGGTAAATATATGCATAGGCCACATAGTCATATGGCTGCAAATTGTTTAGAGAACTCTATGCTCTGCAACTACAAGTTAAAGAACAATAATCAATACATCTTTCTTTTAGTTGCAAATCATGAATCAGGTAATAGAGAGAAAACACTTCTTGTACATATGTCATGAAAAAAGGAAACATAGACCAGAGGAACAGGTCACTGAAGTTCTTTCAGTTCAATCTAAATCACACCAGCTGGTCATGTAGGTCATACAACAAATATGTGTTGGATGGATACTGTGGGATTGAAACATGGACCCCATTGTGTGATTTACTACTATTTCATCGGTTTTATTGTCATATATGACTACATGCTGCCTTTAAGTTTTGCACTTTCAGTGTTCAGCAAACACAAACATAATTACATAAGCCTAATCAACAATAAATAATCGGCAGAGTATCACAAGAACTGTGCACTGTGACCATTGGCACAACCCAATTGTCACATAGACACTCTGTAGTCCATACTCTCCATACAACACTTTATACATGAGTACATCCCCAAGTCCAAACAGAACGTAATCCTTCAATCTCATTCGACAACAATATGATGAGATCCAGCGAGTTCAAAAGTTTACTTACAAATAAGCAAGTATGATTCTTATCGTAGCACTTTGCATAGGAACCAGTTACATGCAAAACATGTCAAAGTAGAACAACTAACTCTGGCTTAATGCAAAAAGGAGGTCTCGGTGGTCATTTTCAATGGAAATTTGACATGCAAAGTTCACACCGCTCACAGTTTCTCCTTGTCAGTCGCAGCTTCCCTGACTGATCCCAAAGCAGTTTGACAAACCCATACGGGTAATGTGATGCAAACATTCACCGTGAGCCCGTGACAAGTAGAGATATATGCACACACCCTTACTGTGCTCCGACCATGCTTCCCACAGCATTCTAGTATTCCACTCCAAATTGGGTGTGGCAGACATACATAAACCCTAGAAATAGAACCCGGCTAGAGAGGGGTTTAAGTTTAACGTACGTGGGGAGGTGTCAGGCACAATGAGGGAGACGCCGTGGGTGGCGGCAGCGCGCTGGGCACCGAACCTGATGATGAAATTCTCGTCGTTGCTGGTGAGGCCTGAGAGCCAGTACAACACCTGCACAACCACACGGTAGCACAACAACCCCCCGTCAAATTCTGAGAGTATGAAGGATCCAAGGAAAGCGGAGAGCACGCACGGGGAGGCAAGCGGAGGCACAACACCGGCCAGGAGAAGGGGATTTGAGGGAGAAATTGCGTGGGGGGAGGCACAGCACCGGCCAGGAGATGGGGATTTGAGGGAGCACCTATGTTGGGGAGGCACAGCACCGGCGATTTGAGGGAGCACCTGCGTGGGGGAGGCGGAGCACCGGCGATTTGGGGGAGCACCTGCGTGGGGGGAGGCACACCACCGGCGATTTGAGGGAGCACCTGCGTGGGGGAGGCGGAGCACCGGCGATTTGGGGGAGCACCTGCGTGGGAGGAGGCACACCACCGGCGATTTGAGGGTGCACCTACGCGTGGGGGGAGGCACAGCATCAACGATTTTGAGGGAGCACTTGCGCTGCGTGGGGAGGCACATCACCGGCCAGTTCAGTTGGAACGTCAAAGAAGTGGGGAGGTCGAAAAAATTTCCAAAGGAAATGGCGGGGAAGTTTTCTTAAGCGGCAAAATTAAGAAAATAGTGCGCAGCAAGTATTTTGCTGCAATATCTAGCGGGTGAAAAACTGAAAATGAGTCACATAATATCCGTCTGATCATGTATCTGTAAAATATCTGTATGTGTTGATATTTTCTAGATTAAATTTATATTCGTTTATGAATTTTTTCATAAGACGTGTGTTATGATACGGGATAATTAATATCTGCTCCATATTCGTATTTAATAGAATACCAAGAAGTTATCCGATAAATTAGAAAAATGGATATCTAACAAAACGCCAACATAAATACATGAACATTAATATCCTTTAATATGCTCGATGATATATAATTCTGTAGCACGTTATATATAGTTGATGTTTTTGTTGGTGAAGTTATATAATTCTCGATCGGTGACTTGGCACAGCGGCATCGGTGGTGAACAATGCCATCATGGATAGTACAAATCCACTGGTGACGTTGACCGCCATGCATACAACTGAGTAAAGAACATCCTAGCACATCCAAGGGTACCAACGAGGAAGCACCAGTTCCACAGTGGGAGGTGGTGGTGTGAGACCCCGGTTTATTAAACTTGTAATACTTAACCTTCCTCTGGTTCTAGTATCACAAATAGAATAATCATGTCTCGATGAATATGTGCCTCCCGAACAAGCGACACATACATCATATCCAAGCATGCATCAATTCCATACAACATTATAACAAGTCTACCAAAAGACATACATAATATAAGTTATTACAACACAAATGACCGGCCAAATGACATAAGTACCAAATAAGTAACAATGAAGCAAAGTTGCCATAAGATGGCTTAAACCAAAAGACGACCGGTTAGCCACATAACACCACAGGGCAACCGACCGCCGCCAAGCTAATCGCCAAATAAATCGCCACAAAGACAACTCACAAAAGTGAGGTCCATCGGACTCACTATCATCCTCTGCACAACACAAGTAATGCAGTGTGAGTACAAAATGTACTCGCAAGACTTACGAGTAGCAAGCCTATACATAGCTACATGAAAGCGGTATTCAAAGGAATGTGGTTATATGGTTCTTTGGACGCATAAAGCAAATTTCGTTATAATATTGTAATAGATTGAATAATGAGTTTGTAAAATCTGCTTTTAAGCATTTAAATAACGAATGAGTAAACATAAGTAACAAGTATCCACCTAGAAGTGACTTTCCCAAAAGTCACCACAACATAGCATGAATCCCTGATTCATACCACCCAACAAGTTTTAAATTTTAAAATGTTGTAGTCTAACTCTTGAAAAGCTTATCCAAGCGTGTCCATAACCTAGGACGAGGCTATTCGAATAGTTTTAATCCCTGCAGGGGTGTACCAATGTACCCACACTTGGACCGCCTTTTGCCAAGCTATTAAGCACACTTCCTTTGGTATGCCAAGACGGCTAAGTCCTACGAACCCTTTCCAATGGAACATGTTAATCAAGAGACGCACGTATGGGGGTTAATCCTTAGTGATCTGCCGACGAAATATGGATCACAAGGACCCATACGTGGAGCAAGATACACCGGCCTCGGCGGGTGTTCCCCTCCCTACAAACGTGTCCATGTTGCATATAATCAAATATGCAACCCACCACGCGACTCATTAATTAACACACCCAAAGTACTCACTAAGAGAGGTCCCATATCCTCTAGTGTGGTTAGCACGCACGTAATGCTCGGATAATGTGATACTCACAAGTAGTTCGGTCCTTAATTGACCCGGGCACCATTCCAATCACACCCAAAAGATCACACCACCTTACCATTGTGCCCAAGTCTAAATTGTTTTCATTTTCAGTTTTAGTTTTGCAATTTAGACAAAGCACAAGGCTGAAATATACACATAGTAATAGTTTGTGTGATCAAAGTTATCGACGAGTCGATAACCACCCATTTCTACCGATAGCTAAGCATGGTTAAGCATAATGACACGTAAACTACTAAGTGACAACGGTCCATCCAGCGAACCCAAAATCACAGCAAGTAACCTAGGCCTCAGTAGTAGAGGAATAAACATTTCCTACTGATAATGCATCTAATAGGCCAACTATCGACAATAGTTTAAAACAACATAGCAATGCATACATAGAATTTGCAAACAATATATTAGAATTTGAAAATAGTAGGAACAATATGATCAAATGAATGCTACATCTGCTTGCTCGGTGAAGTGCAGGATCGATGGTCTTTGTGGCTCAATATCAAGATTAATAATATTGTCTTCGGAACCTAACGCGAAAAGGCGATAAGCAAATAAGAACGAAGAACACCAAATGAAACTCCAACAGCAAAACACACCCAAAACTAATAAAATTCACACTACAGCTAGGAAAAGATCTAAGACAATGATAGGAACAAGAATCATGCAATTAGGACTAAGCATACAAAAGATATGAGCAGAATGCTCCTTCTCAGCCTTATAACAACCTAATTAATAATTAACACTGTTCATGGCGAAATTTTCTAGAATGACCTAGGGTCTGAAATTTTTATAGTAGGTAGATTATGACATCCTAATAACAGCAAAGTTGGATTTACTAAATTTGGAGTTATACACATTTACTTATGATTTTTCTAAGTTGTAAATCTAATGCAAGTCATTTTACAGAATTATGAACATGCTCAAATCCTATTTTATATGAAAGTATACTAACAGATGAATTTAACAAAATTGGTTTTGCACAATTTGGATTTATACAGAAAAAGATATGCATTTTTCAAGATTAAAACTATTTTGGAATATTCAAAATGACAAAATCAAGTTATTCCTAGTTATACAATTTTACACTCTTTGGAACATGCTTAATTCCATTTTTATAATAAACTAAAGTGACAACATAATTTATTACCGTTGGAATTATCTAAAAGCGATTAAAATGAATTAGTTATGAGTTCCTAAAGTTTTACATCATTTTCATTGTTAAACAAATACTTACCAAATACGATAAACTCAAATAAAAGAAAACGACGTGGACAACTCTCAACCCTTGATCTAAAATCCTCGGCTCACGCGCGAAAAACAATAAGACGCGCGCGAACCTGTCGGAGCCCACCGTTGGATCAAGATCCAACGGCGCACCTGAGTGTATGCATTCGGACGGTGCGGTTGCATACACGATCTTGGCCGTTGATCGAAAGATCGACGGTCGAGAACGATCAAGGCATCCGGAGGGTCCGAACGCACACAAAGATCAGGGCCGCAGATCTAAAAATGAACGGTAGATATTGATCGCAGTTCAAAGGAAGATGCTGACACGTGGGACCGCATGTCAGTGACCTAGAGTCATGATCGCAACGTTTTAACCCACGTGCACAGTGCACTGGGCCCACATGTCAACGACTAAGAGTGGCGGTTAGGACAGGATTAAAGATTCTAATGACTACCATTAACTAGGCACTAATGAATGCTGGAATTTGATTTCAACCCCTCGGGCCCACAAGTCAGCGACCTAGAGGAGATTTCCGACAGGGATTAAATGCTGACTCAATAATTAAGCAATGATTAATCTTAATGATGTCGGAACAGTGCGGGATAGAACCAGAGAGTGATTTAAGGATATTGGGCCCACTGGTCAGTGGCTCAACGACAATGATTAAGACACAATTAATTAACTAATGATTGGTAATTAATGTGTCTTAATAAAGTGATGAAAACGGGAGCTCCTGTGCCGGCAAAACCCGAGTGATTTCAACGGCAAATCGCCGGCGACACTGGCCGCGGCGGCGCCGAACAAGACACAAAATGGAATCGCAATAGCACTGCGAACCCAATGGTGGCATTCTCGCCGGCGGTGAGGGATTAGAACGCCGGCTAGCCGGAAAACGAAAATGGGAGCTTTTACTGCTAAACATGAAAATAGCGAAAAGCTCAGCTGCGGTCCAAGGAAGCGGGTGCCAAAGCTCCTAGGGACTAATAAGAAGCTACCTTAGTGACAAGAAGCTTCAAAGATGGCCGGAGATGCTTGATCACGGTGAAAGCTCGCCGGACTTGGAGAAGAAAACCCGAGATAGATACCTTGAGCCAAATGAGTGATTCCAAAGCATCAGTATAGCTTCATAATGATTCACAGAAGCTACATGAGCAAGAAATTAGAAAATGGAGCACTCACCTGAGCTGAGGAAGAAGATGACCAATTTCGGCCGAATTTGAACAAACCCCAAATTGGACAATTCCTGAGAATCAAATCCAACATTAAGTGAGGGGAAATGTTCAAGGAAGTAAATAGATAAGGTTAGGGCAAAGAAACGTGAAGGAGGACCACTGGAACACCAAGAACACCAGAGAAGCTTCACGGGTCAACAATGGCGATTTGCCATTTTTGAGGTGTCAAGCTCCAATACTGATAATGAAGCTTGATGGTGGTCTAAAGAAATGCCAGGAGGCATTGAGAGTGCTTATAAAGCCATGAAAGCATTAGGGTTTGCACCACCAATCTTTCGGGCGGCAAAACACAGAGCACAAGGTGCGGCCGACAAGGAAAAGAGATGAAGACATGCACTAGGGCATGGCCTGGCTCAGTGTACCTCCCATACCCCTAAACGTCGGTTAGGGTGGCTTTAGGGAGCAAGAAATGACACTGCCATTACTCCCCCTACAGTGCTCGCACGGCCGGAGGTACAAGACGACCCGCGAAAAGGCTCGGTGATTCTCAGCCGTTGGATGAGACACGGACGGCTGAGATAGCGCCACGCCTCCGGGCTTTAAAACACAACGGAGAGGTTCCGAGCCCTAGGATTAGAAACGAACGGCTCAGATAGCCCCACGTCGCAAACGCGGTTTACAACGAAGGGACACGCGGGCGTTGGATCTTAATCCAACGGCTCTGATTCAGGAATGCAACCGGAGGGTCCGAAGGTTTCGGAGAATCTCAACGGTTGGATGGAAATCTAACGGTCGACAATCAAACTTGCAACCGGAAGGTCCGAAGTCTTACACGCGCGCGGGCCGTGCGATTTAGATCCAACAGTTGAGATCCAACGCGCGTTTTAAAGAGGGGCTCGGTGCAGTTAGTTGACTGGACCGAATCAATTGGCTCGAGCCCGAGTCTGACTCGAACCCGAGTAACAGTAAAACCAAGTTTGACTTTGAAATAAGAACAGAGACTTTGAATGATTTATTTGAGGTAGCAAATTAACTCCAAAAATTATGAAATTTTTACAGGAGCTTGCTAACTCAGATATTAACCTGGAGTAAAATTTTAAGAGGTTTTTATACTGTGAATAAATCTCCAAAAATTCTGCAAGGCTCTGTTTTAATGTTTGACTGAGAGTCAAACAAGTTTGACTGCCTCTAAAAATATTCAAACAATTTCTAAAAATTGTGAAATTTTTCAGAGGGGTCACATACCAACACAGAGACTTAGGAAAAATATTTCCAGAGGATGATCATAAACTTTGACAAGATTGTTTTTGGAATATCAAGATTTGGATCAACTAGACTTGTGACAATGTATTTCCATAATCCCTTGTACAAGAATTGTTTGGCACAACAGGAAATACATGATGTAAGAAAAAGTTTTAATTTCTACTGATTTTCTTACATTTGAAACACAAGCCTAAAGTTGGGATGTTACAAAACCTCCCCTTACAAGAATCTCGCCCGAGATTACATTTACTCGGAGAAGAAGGATGGGTAATCTGCACGAAGACGATCCTCGCGCTCCCAAGTTGCCTCATCTTCAGAATGGTTTGACCACTGAACCTTAAGGAACTTGATGACACGGTTCCTTGTCCTTCGTTCAGATTCTTCGAGAATACGAACAAGATGCTCATGATAGGTCAAATTTTCTTGCACCTCGAGATTTCCCAACGGAGTTTCCTCAACTGGAACACGGAGGCACTTATTCAAGTGTGACACATGGAACACGTCGTGCACACTCTCAAGTGAAGCTGGCAACTCCAATCTGTATGCAACGGCTCCAATCCTCTCGATGATGCGATAAGGCCCAACATATCGAGGGGCTAACTTGCCTTTGATGCCAAAACGCTGATGGCCCTTCAAGGGTGAGACCTTGAGATACACAAAGTCATTGGGCTCAAAGCTCAACTCCCGACGACGACGATCCGCATAGCTCTTTTGCCTGGACTGAGCCACGCGCAGATGCTCACGAATCAGCTGAACCTGGCTTTCGGCCTCATTGATGGAATCGCCCAAGAATCGCTCACCACCGCCACCAGTTCAATGGGGTTCTACACTTCCTCCCATACAAAGCCTCAAACGGTGCCATGCCCAGACTAGCTTGGAAACTGTTGTTGTAGGAGAACTCTGCAAACGGCAAGCACTTCTCCCACTTCTTTCCATAGGAAAGAACATAGGCACGGAGCATATCTTCCAACACTTGGTTGACTCTCTCCGTCTGACCATCAGTTTGAGGATGATAAGCTGAACTGAAAGAAAGACGTGTACCCATTGCCTTTTGCAGATTATGCCAAAAGCGAGAGGTGAAAAGAGAACCACGATCTGACACCATCGTTCGTGGCACACCATGCAAACATACAATGCGAGCCACATAGAGATCCGCCAGCTGACTAACACTGAGATTGGTACGCACTGGCAGAAAATGTGCCACCTTTGTCAATCGATCAATGACAACCCAGATAGCATCCTTCCCAGAAGAAGTACGAGGCAGACCGGTGATGAAATCCATACCAACGGAATCCCACTTCCATTCTGGTACTGGCAAAGGCTGAAGAAGGCCTGCTGGACGCTGATGTTCGGCCTTGACACGACAGCACACGTCGCACTCGGCAACGAACCTGGCATTCTCGCGCTTCATGCGAGTCCACCAGAATCTCTGTCGAAGATCTTGATACATCTTGGTAGCTCCAGGATGGATAGACAAAGGGGAGTCATGGGCCTCGCGGAGAATCAATTCCCGCAATTCCACGACCTTCGGAACCACCAAGCGCCGTCCAAACCACACAACACCGTGCTCATCCTCAGAAAAGCACTTAGCTGTCCCATTCTTAATGTTCTGCTTGATTTGGATCACACCAACATCTGCTCATTGGGCAGCCTTGATTTGTTCCACCAAAGTCGGTTGCACAACCAAGGTAGCAAGAGAACCATGCTCAATCAATCCCAAATTAAGCCGCTGAAATTCTTCGAGAAGGGTAGGTTGTTGCTCTTGAAGTGACAAGGTATTGCAATACACCTTGCGACTGAGTGCATCCGCAACAACATTAGCCTTGCCCGGTGATCTTGAATGCCCATATCATAATCCTTGATCAATTCCAACCATCTCCTCTCGCTGAGGTTCAGATCTGGCTGGGTGAACAAATATTTCAAGCTCTTGTGATCGAATACACTTCACAATGTTACCAATGAGGTAATGCCGCCAAATCTTGAGTGCATGAACCACTACCGCTAACTCCAAATCATGGGTAGGATAATTGAGTTCATGAGGCCTCAACTGCCTCGATGCATAGGCCACAACCTTGCCTTCTTGCATAAGAACACAACCGAGTCCTCGCGAGAGGCATCACAATAAATGTCAAAGCTCTTATGCACATCGGGAGAACAAGCATTTGTGCCGACGTCAATCGCCTTTTGAGTTCTTGAAAACTCAAATCACAAGCGAATGACCACACGAATTTCTTCTCTTTCTTGAGCAATTCGGTCATGGGCTTAGCAATTTTGGAGAAGTTCTCGATAAAGCGCGGTAGTAGCCCGCTAAACCAAGGAAACTCCTCACATCGGTGGTCGACTTGGCTGCCCCAAGATAGAACATCGCTGACCTTGCTAGGATCTATCATGACACCACTGCTGAAAGAACATGGCCCAAGAATGCCACTTCCTTCAACCAGAACTCGCACTTGCTGAACTTAGCATACAGCTGATGCTCACGCAGTTTTCCCAATACAATCTGCAGATGCTCAGCATGCTCTTCTTCACTCTTGGAGTAGATAAGAATGTCATCAATGAACACCACAACAAACTTATCCAAATACTCCATGAACAC
Organism: Ampelocalamus luodianensis; assembly: GCA_036346255.1. Classification (NCBI taxonomy): domain Eukaryota; kingdom Viridiplantae; phylum Streptophyta; class Magnoliopsida; order Poales; family Poaceae; genus Ampelocalamus; species Ampelocalamus luodianensis. The sequence continues at coordinate 19,177,102 of CM070637.1, forward strand.
CAAGTTCATAAGATTCATGAACAAAGCTGGAGCATTGGTCAAACCGAAAGACATGACGGTGTACTCGTAAAGGCCATAACGAGTAGTGAACGCCGTCTTTGGAATATCCTCAGCCCTGATCCGGACTTGATGGTACCCCAATCTCAAGTCAATCTTGGAGAACACACAAGCTCCAGTCAACTGGTCAAAGAGATCATCAATACGAGGCAAAGGATATTTGTTTTTCACCGTCACTTCATTCAGCGGACGGTAATCAACACACATATGCAGGGTCTTGTCCTTCTTCTTTACAAAAATAACCGGACAACCCCAAGGAGATGAGCTAGGACGGATGAAGCCTTTTGCTTGAAGCTCACCCAACTGCTTCTTCAGCTCCTCCAACTCATTAGGAGGCATTCGGTACGGCGCCTTTGAAATTGGAGCGGTACCGGGCAGCAACTCAATCACAAACTCCAAGTCTCGAACTGGAGGCATACCAGGCAAATCTTCAGGGAAGACATCCACAAAGTCACAGACTGTGGGCACATCCTGAATCTCCATGGTCGCTTAGCTTCAAGGGCACAAAGGTGTGGCCCTGCACCGCGGTGAAATCCCAACTTGCTCGCTTTGAGGACTAGTGAGGAAAACCATCTTCCTGGCACAATCGATTTGTCCCAAGTGTCGGGACAGCCAATCCATACCAAGAATCACATCTAGGCGTGCCGAATCAAGTAAGATGAGATTCGCCAAGAATTCCACTCCTTCAATATTAATAGGAACGCCCCGACATTCTTGATCAGCTCTCATTTCCGCTCCCGGAGAGCGAATAAGCAAAGGAATCCCCAAAGGAACAAAGTTGTAACAGCCCTAACTTAGGGTTTGTATTTCAAATGTAAAATTTTGAGGAGAAATAAAAACTTTTGTTGTCTCTTCAAATCATTTGAAAGTTTCTACATTTTTCCCTAGCAATTTCCATTTTCTAGAATTAAATTCTTGTGAATGGAAATTGTTGTCAGCACATTCTTAGCCTTCAAACTTGTGATCATCCCCTAGGAATATTTTTCCTGTCATCTTGATCATCCTATCTACCTTCCTGAATTATTTCACAATTTTTAGATTTTATTTGCTATTTCAAATGGCCAAGTCAAACTAGTTGAAAATCTGGTCAAATCCTAGGTCAGCATGTTTGTGAATTTTCTGCAGAACTTTTCAGTGCATAAAAAGTTCTAGAAAATTTATGCAATGTTTTTCTCTGTCTCAAGTAGCTACCATAAAAATTTCGGAATTTTTGGAGCTCGGGATCTATCTCTAAAAATTCCCTAAACTCTCTTAGCTTTTAAAATCAAAAATCAGAAAACACCGTTTGTCGGGCTCGAACCCGAGCCCGACTCAAATCCGACCGCGCCAATTGACTCGGTCGCGTCAACTAGCTGCACCGCGCGCGAGACCAATCGATCGTGACCGTCCGATGCAAATCGAACGATCCACGTGCGCGCATGCAACCGACCTGTCCGAATGCATACATCAATCTCGACCGTCCATCTCAGATCCAACGGTCGACACATTCACGATCGAGTCAAACCACCTAATCGCACCGTGCGGTCTGCGTCCGCACCGCTTATTCTTGCCGCCGATATCGGGCCCACATGTCAGGTCGTCACCTACCTTGCGCCGAAGAGCTGAGTGCCGGCGGTGGCGCGCATGAACGCCACCTCAGCTCCGCTGTCTCGTCACCGCTTTCCGATTTTCTCGCGCGCATTTCCTCGGCCGCATCTTCCGCTGAGAGACCATGCCCTGAGCAGCGTCAATCATCCACTTTTCCGTTCGCCAGTTTGTCGGCACCGTTCTTGAGCTCCACGGTGCCGAAAACGTTGCCGCTCATTTTCCTCCGCCCTCGCCCCTATTTAAGCTCACCCAAAGCTCGCTCTTCCTTCTTTAGACACCATTAAGCAATCCCCTATCAACCATTGCTCCTTCTGAGCTCAATTCATAGTTGAGCTCGAGCTCTGGTGCACGACCGTGCCGCCACCACCGTGTCAACACCACAACCAGTGAAGCTCATCTTCTCCTTTTCGCGTCAGATCGTGTTCCAGACTCCTATCATGTCTTCCCCTCAACTAATTTGAAGTTTTATTCGCAGGGGGCCGTTGAATTTTGGTGTCCCTCTTCTTCGGCCGAAAGTTGGGACCTTCGTCCTCTTCTCCGGTGAGTTAGTTCCTAGAGCAATTGCTCGCGCTAGCACCATCTAGTGCACTCACTCGAGCTACCTCCATCTCTCTTTTCCTCTATTTTTGCTCAGGTTGCTCCCTCCTCGGTGACCCCTTGATCGCCGCCGCTGGCTCTCGTCGCCGGGCCATCTCCGGCAACCTCTTGAGCTCCGCGTCATTCCGGTGAGTTCCTGGTAACTCACTGATGCCCATGCGCGCGCTAATTCTTGTTATTCGCCTCTCGTGCGGCCGCACCTTATCACCTCCATCGCCGGCCGCGCGCGGCTGCCGCCGCCGCCTCGGTGCTTCTCGGCCAACCCGCGACCACCATCGCCTTCGGTGGTCCTCGGCAACCCATTTTGCCCGTCGCACGGCCGCGCCGCCACTCCTTCACCGTGTCGAATCCAGTCCGAGCCTCTGCTCTTCCTTGTGCTCCTCGTTCTTTGTTGTGGTGACGATGGGGCCCACCTCTCTGAAGCTTTGTAGTCACCGCTTATCATGTTTATGATTGTTCATTAGTTCACTTTCATTGCATGATCAAAATTGGGTGTTGGAGGTTTGAAAGCATTTTAGTTCTAGTTCTCTGCTTGTTCCTCGTTGTCGTTTTTACGTTGTCGATGAACGAAAATTGGTTTCATGCTTATGCTATTTAGGTCTGTTAGACTTGATAAATTGCTTAAGAAGTAGTGTTTAGTAAGGAATTATGTTAGTTAGTGATTCTAGATTTTAAAACCCTTGTTGGCATGAGTGATCTAAGAAGTTGTTATTGGAACTAGTGGTTGTCTCTGACTTATTTTTCCTACTTTCACCGGTGTGGTAAGGCCTTGTAGTGATAGCATCTTGTTATGGTTAACCTTCCAATATCTTGGCATGTTGCTTAGGTGTATTAGTAGCTGAATTTTATTAAAGCCCAAACTTAATTAGAATTTTATGTAGCATCTCATAATGGGATACTTGACTAGTTATGCTTTCAATAGCTTCTTGTAGATTCTGTGCTCTCACCTGTCAATAGTGGTTTTAGAATAGCTAGCTGTTTTTGATGTGTTAACCTGATACTTAAATAATAGATGTGCACACAATCACCATCAAAGTCTATCCAATGTTTAAATCATATAAGAAGAGTGATTTTGTGGTTAGCCTGATAGATAAGTGAGTGGGTCTCTGTAGCAGTATCTGTCATTCTTTTGTGATAGTCTAGCCTCTGTGTATAAATTGGTGTTTGTGTTTGATTATTGATTTTTGCCGGTGTTATTCGTTCTTATTATTTGCTTTGTTCAATCGTTAGGGTTCGATATTTGCGGCAACCCCGAGAACGATCCTCCGCAACATATTGAGCAACAAAGAATGAATAAGCGGTTTGATCATGTTTATCCCAAGATTTTAAAGTCTAATATTTTGTTTCAATTTGTATGTATGCATTGCTTAATTTGTGTTAAATTGATTAGTTAAATCCGTAGTGCATATTCTGTAGACAAAATATTGATCTCTACTACCGAGCCTAGGTTATTTGTCGTGATTAGAGATCATTGGATGATCTCTTATCACTTAGTAGATCCGGTCAACTTGCTTAGACATGCTTAGCTATCGGTAGAACTGGGCGGTTATCGACTTTAGTCGGTAACCTTGATCACACAAAATTTACTATAACTTTATGTTTTAGCAATTCTGCTATGTTTAATTGCAAATTTAAAAATGAAAACAAAAATGATTTAGACTTGGGCACAATGGTAAGACTGGTGTGATCTGTTGGGTGTGACTGGAAAGGTGCCCGAGTCGCTTAAGGACCGAGTTACTTGCGCCACCGTCATCGAGCATTTTGCGTGCTAACCACACTAGAGTATATGGGACCTCTCTTGACCTAGTACTTTGGCGTGTATTGGCTCCGGTCGCAGGAGGTCGCAGGAGGGATGGAGGTGGGAGCATGGTAGTTGTCCAAAAGCTTTATCCCGAGTGGGTAGTTGTCTTTTCGGCTTTACCATGTAAGCGTATGGGTTTCTATCCATACGAGCGGCTCGTAGTTAATACACAATATTGGAAAAAGTCTCGTAGGACTTAGTCGTGCAAAGATACCTTCTAAGTGTGCTTTGGCTTAAAGCGATGCAAGTGTGGGTACATTGGTACACCCTGCAGGTTAGAACTATTCGAATAGCCTCGCCCTAGGTTATGGACACGCTCGGATACGCCCGTAAGAACTAGACTACAACATTTAAACTAAAACTTGATGGGTGATGCGAATGCGGGATTCGTGCTATTGTTGTGGTGACTATTGGGGTAGTCACTTCTAGGTTGTTTATCTTTCGCTTTTGTTATTAATATCCTTCTCGTTATTTCAATCTTATAAATGAATTGCAAACTTGCCTTTAAAATCAGTATTACCTTATTGCAAATGAAAATTGGCTTTATGCAAATGAAACATATGGCCTCCACTAAATAAGCTTTGCATGTAGCATATGAACAGTGCTGCTAGTTCACACGTCGATCTTGCGGTACAAAGACAATCTTTGTACTTAGGTGCTTTGCTTAATGTTTTGTTGCAGAGGAAGAAGGTGAGCCCCAAGGGCCTCACTTACGTGAGTCAGTGTTGCCGCTTCGTGGGCGACTAGACTTGGCGGTCCTGTCGGATGCCTTGTGGGTTGGAGGCACGATTGGCTTTGTTTATAGCCATCTTATGGCACTTTTGCTTCACTGCCGTTCTTGTTTATTTGTGTACCTCGTGGCCTGTTGGCCTTTGTCTGTAATAACTCTACTATTTGTTTATCTTCCGTTTGGTAGTGTAGTGTTTGGACTCTATGTTTGGAATGGAGTTGATGTCTAATTTTGTACCGAGGTGTGTATACTTCTTTCTGGGAAGTATACATATCTCGAGGATCAGTTTATTTGATTTGTGCTGCTAGGACCAGGTGGTTGGTTAAGCATTACAAGCCAAATAAATTGGGGTCCTCACAAAAGTGAAGGTCACAATCAGCAGCAAATGATCTCGAAATAAAGGAATGTGAAGCTCCAGAGTCAAACAAGACTGCAGCAGGACGATAACTAACAAGGAACGTACCCAACACACGTCGGGTGCCTCCTGAGCCTCCTCAGCCGAGATGTGGTTGACTCGACCACTCCCGACACCCTGAGTCTTCTGGATCACCTTCTGGTCAGGTGTGTGACCATTCCCGCGTCCTCCATTAGGACGAGGGGCTGCTCCAATCCTCTGAGGGCAACTCCTAGCATAGTGGCCCTTCTTGTTGAGGGCAACTGCTAGCATAGTGGCCCTTCTTGTTGCAAAGCGGCAGTAACGTCGGCGGTGGGTTGCGGGCGCAACTCGCTTCTGAGTCGCAGTGCACGGGTGAAACACGGCTGCGGGGGCGAGCAATCGGCGCCGACGGCCTCGGCGGTGGTGAAACCAAAGCACGAGCTCCTGGTGCGGGCCCAACACGGGGACGAGTGAGGCTAGCCTGTGCAGACCGATGGGCCTCCCACTTGCGCTTGCGGGACTCACCCAACGCCTTCGCCTTGTGCTCGGCGACGATGGCCTTGTCAACCAAGGCACGAAGTCAACAAAGTCCACTATAGATAGCTTGTCCTGCAGCTCCTCGGACAAACCATCCATGAACTTCTCCTGTTTAGCCTCATCAGAGGCCACCTCTCCCGGAGCATAACGAGCCAAGTGGTTAAACTCGTAAAGATACTCCGAGACAGTCTTGCGCCCCTGCTTAAGCGCAAGAAACTCCTTCTTCTTGAGCTTCATCGGGCCATCGGGAATGTGGGCTCGACGGAAGCGGTCGAAACTCATCCCACGAGACAACGTGGCTGCGGGCTGCATGGCGAAAGTTCTCCCACCAAGAGAGTGCCGCACCCTCAGCCGATGGGATGCAAAGAGTGCGCTCTGCTCCCGGCATCGAGCGATATTGAGCTTCCGCTCAACAAGACGCAGCCAATCATCCGCGTCCGAGTGGATCCTCGGATCGAGAAAGTGGCGGCTGCGTGCGGAGAAACTCCGCAAGCCCACCACGAGGCGGTGGCCACCACCTCCGCATCTGGCGGCGGCGGGAGCGGAGGTGTTCCTCGCAATGACCTCCAAGATCCGGGTGCGGTCCATGCGATTCCGCTCGATCGAGCGAACCTCACCATGGTCGGAGGAGGAAGCTCCTCATCGAACCAAATGGGTGATCACAGCGAGTGGTTCTTGTCATCTGTTCCACAAAAATAGGTTAAACACAACTCCGGAACAGGAGACAAAGAAAACAACTAACCTCTAAACAAAACAACCTTTTAAAAGCTCAAGTAACCACATAAAATTACAGCAAGATCATAAAGATAACAACCATCTTCCTATTATGACTAACTCGTATGGAAAAACGAGTAATCAATTTTTAGGAAGACAAATTTCAAAACATTAACTTCTGTTCGAAACAGCTAGGAACAGGGTGAGATATTTACTAAAGAATGGTTAGACTCTTAGCTAATTCATATCACTTCTTACCCTGTTATCCCCACAAGTTTTAGTGGAATTAACCTCCCATTTCAGCACTTTTACTACCTAAAGGCTAGCTGTCCAGAAATTATCTTGCTTGCTGTCCAGATTTTCCTATTCAACTTCTGGCCGAAATTTGCAGCTTCCAATTGCTTCACATATTCCCAAGACAGCCAACACTTTCATTTTATAACTCTCATGGTGTACTCAAAACCAATCTACTCGGCTACTAACTTTTGAAGGAAGATGAGAGGAAAACTCAGCTTTCAAATTCAGTTTAGAATGAGGTGAGATGAGCAAACTAAGATAGGTGAGGAGTAAAATCCGAGAACTTACTTAAGATTTTCAGGAAAGCACTGATATTTGGAAAGTAAGTTTTCAAAATATACTAGGGACGACCAAGCTAGGGGTTTCTACGGTCAGTATGGCTCTGATACCAAGCTCTGTGAGACCCCGGTTTATTAAACTTGTAATACTTAACCTTCCTCTGGTTCTAGTATCACAAATAGAATAATCCGTGTCTCGATGAATATGTGCCTCCCAGAACAAGCAGCACACATACATCATATCCAAGCATGCATCAATTCCATACAACAGATTATAACAAGTCTACCAAAAGCCATACATAATATAAGTTATTACAACACAAACCGACCGCCAAATGACATAAGTACCAAATAAGTAACAATGAAGCAAAGTTGCCATAAGATGGCTTAAACCAAAAGACGACCGGTTAGCCACATAACACCACAGGGCAACCGACCGCCGCATAAGCTAATCGCCAAAAGAATCGCCACAAAGACAACTCACAAAAGTGAGGTCCATCGGACTCACTATCATCCTCTGCACAACACAAGCAATGCAGGTGAGTACAAAAATGTACTCGCAAGACTTACGAGTAGCAAGCCTATACATAGCTACATGAAAGCGGTATTCAAAGGAATGTGGTTATATGGTTCTTTGGACGCATAAAGCAAATTTCGTTCGCAATATTGTAATAGATTGAACAGCAGTTTGTAGAATCTGTTTTTAAGCATTTAAATAACAGCGAGTAAACATAAGTAACAAGTATCCACCTAGAAGTGACTTTCCCAAAAGTCACCACAACATATCATGAATCCCTGATTCATACCACCCAACAAGTTTTAAATTTTAAAATGTTGTAGTCTAACTCTTGAAAAGCTTATCCAAGCGTGTCCATAACCTAGGACGAGGCTATTCGAATAGTTTTAATCCCTGCAGGGGTGTACCAATGTACCCACACTTCAGACCGCCTTTTTGCCAAGCTATTAAGCACACTTCCTTTGGTATGCCTAGCACGGCTAAGTCCTCTGAACCCTTTCCAATGGAACATGTTAATCAAGAGACGCACGATGGGGTTAATCCTTAGTGATCTGCCGACGAAATATGGATCACAAGGACCCATACGTGGAGCAAGATACACCGCCTCGGCGGTGTTCCCCTCCTACAACGTGTCCATGTTGCATATAATCAAATATGCAACCCACCACGCGACTCATTAATTAACACAGCCCAAAGTACTCAGCTAAGAGAGGTCCCATATCCTCTAGTGTGGTTAGCACGCATGAATGCTCGGATAATGAGATACTCACAAGTAGTTCGGTCCTTAATTGACCCGGGCACCATTCCAATCACACCCAAAAGATCACACCACCTTACCATTGTGCCCAAGTCTAAATTGTTTTCATTTTCAGTTTTAGTTTTGCAATTTAGACAAAGCACAAGGCTGAAATATACACATAGTAATAGTTTGTGTGATCAAAGTTATCGACGAGTCGATAACCGCCCATTTCTACCGATAGCTAAGCATGGTTAAGCATAATGACACGTAAACTACTAAGTGACAACGGTCCATCCAGCGAACCCAAAATCACAGCAAGTAACCTATGCTTCAGTAGTAGAGGAATAAACATTTCCTACTGATAATGCATCTAATAGGCCAACTATCGACAATAGTTTAAAACAACATAGCAATGCATACATAGAATTTGCAAACAATATATTAGAATTTGAAAATAGTAGGAACAATATGATCAAATGAATGCTACATCCGCTTGCTCGGTGAAGTGCGGATCGATGGTCTTTGTGGCTCAATATCAAGATTAATAATATTGTCTTCGGAACCTAACGCGAAAAGGCGATAAGCAAATAAGAACGAAGAACACCAAATGAAACTCCAACAGCAAAACACACCCAAAACTAATAAAATTCACACTACAGCTAGGAAAAGATCTAAGACAATGATAGGAACAAGAATCATGCAATTAGGACTAAGCATACAAAAGATATGAGCAGAATGCTCCTTCTCAGCCTTATAACAACCTAATTAATAATTAACACTGTTCATGGCGAAATTTTCTAGAATGACCTAGGGTCTGAAATTTTTATAGTAGGTAGATTATGACATCCTAATAACAGCAAAGTTGGATTTACTAAATTTGGAGTTATACACATTTACTTATGATTTTTCTAAGTTGTAAATCTAATGCAAGTCATTTTACAGAATTATGAACATGCTCAAATCCTATTTTATATGAAAGTATACTAACAGATGAATTTAACAAAATTGGTTTTGCACAATTTGGATTTATACAGAAAAAGATATGCATTTTTCAAGGTTAAAACTATTTTTGGAATATTCAAAATGACAGAAATCAAGTTATTCCTAGTTATACAATTTTCTGCTACTGGAACATGCTTAATTCCATTTTTATAATAAACTAAAGTGACAACATAATTTATTACCGTTGGAATTATCTAAAAAGCAGTTAAAATGAATTAGTTATGAGTTCCTAAAGTTTTTACATCATTTTCAGTTGTTAAACAAATACTTACCGAGATACAGACAAACTCAAATAAAAGAAAACGACGTGGACAACTCTCAACCCTTGATCTAAAATCCTACGGCTCACGCTGCGCGAAACAGCGCAGACGCAAAACCTGTCGGAGCCCACCATTGGATCAAGATCCAACGGCGCACCTGAGTGTATGCATTCGGACGGTGCGGTTGCATACACGATCTTGGTCGTTGATCGAAAGATCGACGGTCGAGAACGATCAAGGCATCTGGAGGGTCCGAACGCACACAAAGATCAGGGCCGCAGATCTAAAAATGAACGGTAGATATTGATCGTAGTTCAAAGGAAGATACTGACACGTGGGACCGCATGTCAGTGACCTAGAGTCATGACCGCAACGTTTTAACCCACGTGCACAGTGCACTGGGCCCACATGTCAACGACTAAGAGTGGCGGTTAGGACAGGATTAAAGATTCTAATGACTACCATTAACTAGGCACTAATGAATGCTGGAATTTGATTTCAACCCCTCGGGCCCACAAGTCAGCGACCCAGAGGAGATTTCCGACAGGGATTAAATGCCGACTCAATAATTAAGCAATGATTAATCTTAATGATATCGGAACAGTGCGGGATTGAACCAGAGAGTGATTTAAGGATATTGGGCCCACTGGTCAGTGGCTCAACGACAATGATTAAGACACAATTAATTAACTAATGATTGGTAATTAATGTGTCCTAATAAAGTGATGAAAACGGGAGCTCCTGTGCCGGCAAAACCCGAGTGATTTCAACGGCAAATCGCCGGCGACACTGGCCGCGGCGGCGCCGAACAAGACCCAAAATGGAATCGCAATAGCACTGCGAACCCAATGGTCGCATTCTCGCCGGCGGTGAGGGACTAGAACGCCGGCTAGCCGGAAAACGAAAATGGGAGCTTTTACTGCTAAACATGAAAATAGCGAAAAGCTCAGCTGCGGTCCAAGGAAGCGGGTGCCAAAGCTCCTAGGGACTAATAAGAAGCTACCTTAGTGACAAGAAGCTTCAAAGATGGCCGGAGATGCTTGATCACGGTGAAAGCTCGCCGGACTTGGAGAAGAAAACCCGAGATAGATACCTTGAGCCAAATGAGTGATTCCAAAGCATCAGTATAGCTTCATAATGATTCACAGAAGCTACATGAGCAAGAAATTAGAAAATGGAGCACTCACCTGAGCTGAGGAAGAAGATGACCAATTTCGGCCGAATTTGAACAAACCCCAAATTGGACAATTCCTGAGAATCAAATCCAACATTAAGTGAGGGGAAATGTTCAAGGAAGTAAATAGATAAGGTTAGGGCAAAGAAACGTGAAGGAGGACCACTGGAACACCAAGAACACCAGAGAAGCTTCACGGGTCAACAATGGCGATTTGCCATTTTTGAGGTGTCAAGCTCCAATACTGAGAATGAAGCTTGATGGTGGTCTAAAGAAATGCCAGGAGGCATTGAGAGTGCTTATAAAGCCATGAAAGCATTAGGGTTTGCACCACCAATCTTTTGGGTGGCAAAACACAGAGCACAAGGTGCGGCCGACAAGGAAAAGAGATGAAGACGTGCACTAGGGCATGGCCTGGCTCAGTGTACCTCCCATACCCCTAAACGTCGGCTAGGGTGGCTTTAGGGAGCAAGAAATGACACGCCATTACTCCCCTCAGATGCTCGCACGGCGGAGGTAGAAGACAACCAAATGAAAAGGCTCGGTGATTCTCACCGTGGATGAGACACGACGCCGAGATAGCGCCACGCCTCCGGGCTTTAAAACACAACGGAGAGGTTCCGAGCCCTAGGATTAGAAACGAACGGCTCAGATAGCCCCACGTCGCAAACGCGGTTTACAACGAAGGGACACGCGGGCGTTGGATCTTAATCCAACGGCTCTGATTCAAGAATGCAACCGGAGGGTCCGAAGGTTTCGGAGAATCTCAACGGTTGGATGGAAATCTAACGGTCGACAATCAAACTTGCAACCGGAAGGTCCGAAGTCTTACACGCGCGCGGGCCGTGCGATTTAGATCCAACGCGCGTTTTAAAGAGGGGCTCGGTGCAGTTAGTTGACTGGACCGAATCAATTGGCTCGAGCCCGAGTCTGACTCGAACCCGAGTAACAGTAAAACCAAGTTTGACTTTGAAATAAGAACAGAGACTTTGAATGATTTATTTGAGGTAGCAAATTAACTCCAAAAATTATGAAATTTTTACAGGAGCTTGCTAACTCAGATATTAACCTGGAGTAAAATTTTCAGAGGTTTTTATACTGTGAATAAATCTCCAAAAATTCTGCAAGGCTCTGTTTTAATGTTTGACTGAGAGTCAAACAGGTTTGACTGCCTCTAAAAATATTCAAACAATTTCTAAAAATTGTGAAATTTTTCAGAGGGGTCACATACCAACACAGAGACTTAGGAAAAATATTTCCAGAGGATGATCATCAACTTTGACAAGATTGTTTTTGGAATATCAAGATTTGGTTCAACTAGACTTGTGACAATGTATTTCCATAATCCCTTGTACAAGAATTGTTTGGCACAACAGGAAATACATGATGTAAGAAAAAGTTTTAATTTCTACTGATTTTCTTACATTTGAAACACAAGCCTAAAGTTGGGATGTTACAGGTGGTGAGCGATGGGCGGCGGTGACACTCTCACCAATGGAATATTAGGGTGGACAATGACGGCACAGTGGGGGAGGGGGAGAGGGACAGTGAGGTGGTGGCGGTGGTGACGGAGGTGCTCGTAGCTCGCCGGAGTTGGAGGAGACATGGCCAGGGGAGGGACATGTGTTGGTCCATATTCTTTCTTAGCTAAACGGGTGGAAGATCCATCCAATTTGGTTATATCATGGACTCGAAAAGTGGATGTGAATGTGACTAAAATGCACGATCTTCACAGGTATCACTTTTCATAATACCTAAAAGATGGAATAGCCGATGGAACTAAGCTACTTTTTAAGGAGGATATCCTGCCATCCCGAGGAGATATTCCCACATGAATTGCATCTCTAGTTGTTGCTTTAGCTACAACTACGCAAACAACACATCAGAATGCTTCATTTATCTTCTAAAAAATAATCTCTGGTGTCAGATATCTTGTCTCAGTACTTCTCAAAGACAACAGCAATTACAAAGAAGCATACGATTGGTATAATCATAAAATATTTGAAAAGAAATCAAATGAAGTACCTATGTATATAGTAAAAAAGATGTATATGCCCATTGTCCATGGTAAAACCAAATTTAGCACAAAATGTGATCTGCAGGAAAAACTTTCGAAATACATGTCATCGACAGACATAAAAGAAATTACAACAGAATGTTTCTAATCTGCTTCATTTGATGATTGTTCTGCACCCATATCAAAAAGATCACGTGGCCTGACTCCCACCACCACATTCCATCCTTCATTTTTTGGATCTTCTACATAAAAAACTTGTTCCACTTGGGAAGAAAAGACAAAAAGATCATGCTCTAACTTCTCTCCGGTGTGTATTTTCCTAGAGAAGTTAACGAGAGTGAATCCAAATTCATCTTTTTTTATGCCAGCTCGGTGATAAAACATCGTACCAATCACATTTGAAGAGCACCACCTTGTAATCTTTGTATGACAACTCCATAATGTCAGATAATCTACCATAATAATTAACCCCATCATCTGCAATATTCACTACACCACTATTTTGTGTGACATGCCCAGTCTCACGACTCATAGTGTGGAACCTGAAACCATTAATGATATAGCCACTATAGCGCACACCACATTTGTTTGGCTTTGCAGCCAATACTCTTATCTTTTCAGTGATGCCCAGTCCATCATTTTGTAAAACCTGTATGCAAGAGTTGTTACATTTAGTTGTCCATGTAAATTCATAGTATAGATACATGGTCAATTGTACCTTTTGTTCCAACCAGTCTGGAAAGTGTCTATTAATCAACTTGTCGATGTCAGCATCTGTCAAATTAGCTGAGTGACTCTTCTCTTGATCCACAAATTCTCTACAACAATCAGACCAACTGTGCAATGTCATTTCACCAAGTTGTGTAAAACAAAATAAGTAAAAGATGGTAGTAATACTGTAACAGCCCTAACTTAGGGTTTGTATTTCCAATGTAAAATTTTGAGGAGAAATAAAAACTTTTGTTGTCTCATCAAATCATTTGGAAGTTTTCCAAATTTTCCCTAGCAATTTCCATTTTCTAGAATTAAATTCTTGTGAATAGAAATTGTTATCAGCAAATTCTTAGCTTTCAAACTTGTGATCATCTTCTGAAATTATTTTTCCTATCATCTTGATCATCCTATCTACCTTCCTGGATTATTTCACAATTTTTAGATTTTGTTTGCTATTTCAAATGCCCAAGTCAAACCAGTTTAGAAATCTGGTCAAACCTCTGGACAGCAGCTTGTGAATTTTATTGGGAGAAATCTAATGCATGAAAACTCCTGGAAAAATTTCACAAGGTTTTTCTCTGTCCTAGCAAGCTCCCATAAAAATTTCAGAATTTTTGGAGCTCAGGAGCTACGTTTAAAAATTCCTCAAACCTTATCAGCCTTTTGAAATCAAACCTGGAATCACTATTCCCCGGGCTCGGACCCAACCTCCGACTAGAGTCCGACCGCACCTAAATGGCTCGGTCGCACCGCCTAACTGCACAGCGCGAGCCCGATCATTGTAGACCGTCCGATGCAGATCGTGCGGCCCGCGTGCGTCGAATCAACCGACCTGTCCGAATGCATACATCAATCTTGACCGTTCATTTTAGATCCAACGGTCGATACATTCTGGGTCGAGTCAAACCACCGGTTCGCACCGCATTTGACTCCGGCTCGCACCGCTTCGCCGCTATCACTGACAAGTGGACCCTACCTGTCAGGTCCGCCCTCGTCTTCTCCGCACCTCACCGGAGCTCGCGGTGCCGCGGCGCATGCGTGCCACGCAGCTCGTCGCTGCCACGTCGTGGACGCGTGTCCGTCCATAGCGCATCGCCAGGCCTTCATAAGCTCACCACCCTGATCCATTCATCGTTTCCTTCGCTCTCTCGCTTTCTCCGCCCACTTCTCCGTTTGGCGGAGAAAACGGCGCGCCGCCGCGTTGAAGCGCGCTCGAGCTGCGACCGCACCATCGTGATCCACTCTCCTCACCGCGTCCATTTTGCCCATCCCAAGCCTCTGGCATCGAGTGTATCGCCGGGAGCTAGTTCGTCGTCTCCGCCTCCGGTGATCTCGGCTCCGCGAGCTCATTTGCGCTCTGGTGAGTCCTCGCCTCGGCGCTTGGTCCTCGTAATCGCAATCCCTTTACGAGTCTAACCGTGAGCTCCTTCGCCTTGGTACATCATGGTGGGCGTGCGGCGTTTCTTCCCCGCGCACGGTGATTCGCCGCCGCAGCAATTTCGGCCGCCGCGGACCTCCATCGTCGTCGTGGCCGTGGGCTTATCCTTCCTGGAGTCAAGGCGAAGCTGGTGCGCACCTTCTCGAAGCTTCTCATTGCTCGTGGCGTCTTCTCGCGAAGGCGCACTTTCTTCTCGCCTCAGTTCGCGCCACTCATCGCGGCATCTCCGTGGGTCGGCACGCCGTCATCGGGTTCGCAAAGTCTCTGTGAACCCGAAGGTATCACTCGCTCACTTTGAAACCCGCTGGTTCGCGAGATCCACTGCGCGGCCGCGCCGCCGTCCCCGTGCGCGCCGGCGAGCCGCCGGTGGCATTCAGTTAGCACTAATCCATGTTTAGTTCAGTCACTGCCATGTGGGTCCCTCTCGGGTTAATCGTGTTTAGTAAACTCTAATCCAACCGTTATATTTCCCTCTGAGTCGCTGCCATGTGGGTCCGTGCTGTCAGTTAGGGTTGTGTAGCTCTGGTAATGCGTTTTCTCTGTCGGTAAGCGTATTTCTCTGTGAGAGTATGTTAGGTTTGCACTTTGGTAAGCCGAAGACGTATTCTCAGAATACGCCTTCGACGTCACCTTCGTGAGCGATCGTTCGTCAACAACTTTATTTGGGCCATTGTCGATGTCGGGGCTGGTTGGTTGCGGTGAAAAAGATTTAAATGCTTTAGTATTTCAAATGCTTTTACATTGCCTTCGTTAATTCAATTAAATTTAGAAAATGCATAACAAATTCAATTTTTATCCAAATTGCATGAAACCAGTGCTGTTAATTTTCATTTTAAATGCACTATTTACTAAAATTATTTCCAACCTTGTCCCTGTATCAAAAATCTGTTAATTAATTTAATGTTGTAGAATGTAATCTCCAAATTAGAAAATGTATATCTCTTTCAATAATTGTCCAAATCCAATGAACCAAATTCTGTAAAATTTCATTTTTAGTATACTAATTATCAGGATCGGTTTTAGATACTATTTCTATTCATCAAAATTTGTTAATTATTTAACTAGTGCTTTGATGTGTTTTTAGTTTAGAAAATTCATGGGAAAATTCATAATATCTTAAAATAAATTATTCTCTGTTTCTAAAAATTTTGTTATTTCTCGCTTCTTTGTGTGAGTTTTGGTATGTTTTGTTGTTGTTATATGTTTGAGTTTGGTCGGTGTTATTCGTTCTTATTATTTGTTATTTGTTCAATCGTTAGGCTTCGACATTTGCGGTAACCACGAGAACGATCCTCTGCAACAAGTTGAGCATTACGAGCAACAAAGAACCGAACAAGCGCTTTGATCATTTTTATCCCAAGATTTTAAAGTCTAATATTTTGTTTCAACTGTATGTATGCATCGCTTATTTTGTGTTAAATTGGTTAGTTAAACCTTTAGATGCATAATCTGTAGGTAAATATTTGTCCTCTACTACGAGCCTAGGTTATTTCTTTGTGATTAGAGTTATTTGGATGAACTCTCGTCACTTAGTAGATTACGAGTTCGGTTGCTTAGCCATGCTTAGCTACCGGTAGTTTTGGCGATCATCGACTTAGTCGATGATCTTGATCTATAAAATTATTCTTGTTCTTATATTCCAGCTCGTGCTATGTTAATTGCAAAACAAAACCGGAAACAAAAATGATTTAGACGTGGGCACAATGGTAAGATTGGTGTGATACATTGGGTGTGGCGGAAAGATGCCCGGTCAATGGGAC
This sequence comes from Ampelocalamus luodianensis, assembly GCA_036346255.1. Classification (NCBI taxonomy): domain Eukaryota; kingdom Viridiplantae; phylum Streptophyta; class Magnoliopsida; order Poales; family Poaceae; genus Ampelocalamus; species Ampelocalamus luodianensis. The sequence goes on from CM070637.1 coordinate 19,193,697, forward strand.
CGAACATCTTGTGAGTGAATTTTATCCGGGCATTTCGTGCATAAACCACACTAGAGTATATGGGACCTCTCTTGACCTAGTACTTTGGCGTGTATTGGCTCGGTCGCAGGAGGGATGGTGTTGGGAGCATGGTAGTTGTCCAAAAGCTTTATCCTCGAGTGGGTAGTTGTCTTTCGGCTTTACCATGTAAGCGTATGGATTTCTATCCATACTGAACGGCTCGTAGTTAATACACAATATTGGAAAAAGTCTCGTAGGACTTAGCGGTGCAACATACCTTCTAAGTGTGCTTTGGCTTAAAGGCGATGCGAAGTGTGGGTGCATGGTACACCCTGCGAGGTTAAAAACTATTCGAATAGCCTCGTCCTAGGTGATGGACACGCTTGTAAGCTTTTCAAGAGTTAGACTACAACATTTAAATTAAAACTTGATGGGTGGTGCGAATGCGGGATTCGTGCTATTGTTGTGGTGACTATTGGGATAGTCACTTCTAGGTTGTTTATCTTTCGCTTTTGTTATTAATATCCTTCTTGTTATTTCAATCTTAAAATGAATTGCAAACTTGCCTTTAAAATCAGTATTACCTTATTGCAAATGAAAATTGGCTTTATGCAAATGAAACATATGGCCTCCACCAAATAAGCTGCATGTAGCTTATGGGCCAGTGCTGCTAGTTCACACGTCGGTCTTGCGGGTACAAAGACAATCTTTGTACTCGGTGCTTTGCTTGATGTTTTTGTTGCGAGAGGAAGAAGGTGAGCCCCAAGGGCCTCACTTACGTGAGTCAGTGTTGCCGTTTAGTGGGCGACTAGACTTGGCGGTCGGTCGGATGCCTTGTGGGTTGGAGGCACGATTGGCTTTGTTTATAGCCATCTTATGGCACTTTGCTTCATTGTCGTTCTTGTTATTTGTGTACCTCGTGGCACATCGGCCTTTGTGCGTAATAACTCTACTATTTGTTTATCTTCCGTTAGTAGTGTAGTGTTTGGACTCTATGTTTGGAATGGAGTTGATGTCTAATTTTGTACCGAGGTGTGTATACTGCTTTCTGGGAAGTATACATATCTCGAGGATCAGTTTATTTGATTTGTGATGCTAGAACCAGGTGGTTGGTTAAGCATTACAAGCCAAATAAATTGAGGTCCTCACAAATACACACTTTCGAAAATCTTCAAGCTCATCACAGTCTCGCAAGACATATCGATGTGCTTGAAGAAGAAGCTGGTTATCAATCTAGCCTACTGTGATAGCCTTTCCAATTGGTTCACCAGCACTACCAAACATATACAAGTCCTTTATCTTGTCTGAAGGATCAGGGTTTCTAGATTGTCTTGTAAAACGTGTAGTTCCTTCTAGAAATCTTGAACAAAAGGTCAAGCATTCTTCAGCAAGATATCCTTCAGCAATAGAACCTTCTGGATAAGCTCTGTTGCGCACAAGCGCTCCGAAAAAATGATCTACATATAATTAAGCAAGAATTTTATTTCTATGAATTACTTAAGCTAAAAAAACAAAGCAAAGTTTCATACCTTTCTAGAGGATACATCCACCGGTAGTGCACTGGACCACCAAGTTTAACTTCTTCAACCAAGTGCACCATTAAATGCACCATGACAGTAAAAAAGGATGGAAGAAAAATTCTTTCCATATTACAAAGTGTCATCACAATACTCTCTTGAAGTTTGTCAAGCTCAGAGACATCTAACACTTTGGAGCATAACTTCTTGAAAAAATTAGCCAGTTCAATAACTATTGTCATGACTTCTTTGCTGGGGTAACAAGATCGAAGTGCTATGGGAAGAATGTCTTCTAGTATAACATGACAATCATGACTTTTGAGACCATTCAATGTACATTCTTTCATGTTGACACACCTAGAAACTGTTTGATGCATAACCATCGGGAGTCCTAATTACTATACTTTAAAGCTGCTAGCTTTCGCCGCTCCCGGCCCTAGCCACGTCGCCCGCAAAAACGGCACCGTCTGATCGCCTTCGACCCTGCGCGTGTCCGCTCGATCCGCGCGCCAGCGCTTGCGTGCGTTCCGCTCGTGCCTGCGCTTCGTGCGCTCCGTGTGGGACGCGTGGCCGGTGGGCCCGTGTGCTCACGCGTCTGCTCGCTGGCCTCTGGGCTCTGGCTACTTTGCGCGCCGTCCCGCCCCAGTGGGCCTCGCCTTCGATCAGGCCGCGCGTTCGTGCCCGCGCGAGGCGTGTAGGTCATCTTCTAGTAAAAATAAATGGAGGGAGGTAACACCAATTAACGTGAGTTGATTGGTAATTGAGCACGCAAAGCCAAATAGCTTCAATGTTTCAGCTTCGAAGTTACTCCCTCCGTTTGTTTACATTTGACGTCATGTAGCACTAAAGATCACATAAAAATAAATGGAGGGAGGTAACACCAATTAACGTGAGTTGATTTGTAATTGAGCACGCAAAGCCAAATAGCTTCAATGTTTCAGCTTCGAAGTTACTCCCTCCGTTTGTTTACATTTGACGTCATGTAGCACTAAAGATCACATCACAACGTTAATCTAAAGCTGCTAGCTTTCGCAGCTCCCGGCCCTAGCCACGTCGCCCGCAAAAACGACACCGTCTGATCGCCTTCGACCCTGCGCGTGTCCGCTCGATCCGCGCGCTAGCGCTTGCGTGCGTTCCGCTCGTGCCTGCGCTTCGTGCGCTCCGTGTGGGGCGCGTGGCGGTGGGCCGTGTGCTCACGCGCGTCCGCTCGGCCTCGGGCTCTGGCCGCCGCGCGCCCCCGCCCGATGGGCCTCGCCTTGATCGGCAGCGTTAGTGCCGCGAGGCGCGTAGGTCATCTTCTAGTAAAAACAAATGGAGGGAGGTAACACCAATTAACGTGAGTTGATTGGTAATTGAGCACGCAAAGCCAAATATCTTCAATGTTTCAGCTTCGAAGTTACTCCCTCCGTTTGTTTACATTTGACGTCATGTAGCACTAAAGATCACATCACAACGTTAATCTTTTAAAACCAGAGGTAGTATATTCTTCACTTCCTCTAAATAGTGTGCAACAGTGGGCACCATGGTTTGGTGCAACGTAATTACAGGCTTGTTTGGTTGATGACTTGGATTCCATGACTGGGAAAAAGTGGTGCCTAGAGGTAGCCTGGAAAGTAGATAATTTTTGTCTGACCAGGCAAACCTGAAGATGAGTTCTTTAGTTGAAAGCATATGCCTAAAATTAGTGAACTTTAAAGCTGCTAGCTTTCGCCGCTCCCGGCCCTAGCCACGTCGCCCGCAAAAACGGCACCGTCTGATCGCCTTCGACCCTGCGCGTGTTCGCTCGATCCGCGCGCCAGCGCTTGCGTGCGTTCCGCTCGTGCCTGCGCTTCGTGCGCTCCGTGTGGGACGCGTGGCCGGTGGGCCCGTGTGCTCACGCGTCCGCTCGCTGGCCTCTGGGCTCTGGCTGCTTCGCGCGTAGTCCCGCCCCAGTGGGCCTCGCCTTCGATCAGGCCGCGCGTTCGTGCCCGCGCGAGGCGCGTAGGTCATCTTCTAGTTACTAACCTTAAAGGCAGCTAGCTTTGGAGGCCTCTGGCGCTAGCTACGTCACCCAGAAAAGGCTCGCACGTCCGATCGCGCGGGATGGCGGTCGCGTGGAGAAAGGAGAGCCTCCCGCGCGTGGTAGGTCGTCGATTTCGCGCCGCCCGTCGGATCGCCATCGTGCGCGTGAGATCGGCGGGTGCGAGTCCGTCGGATCGGCGTTTTTTGGCACGTACGCCTCGGATGCGTTCGCTCCCCGTCTCCGGTCTCCCCATTCGCCACCCTAGGGTTACCCCTGTCCCCTCGCAGCGCTCGCCGCCTCCTCGCCTCCCGCCCCTTCGGTCTCCCTCCACGGCCGCCGCGTCGGCGCCGTCCCTCACTCTCGCTCCCCTGCCGCCCCCACGGCCTCGCTCCCCCGCCGCTGCCGCTACCTCCCTCTTCCAGCTCCCGCCCCTTCGGTCTCCCTCCTCGCTCCCTCCCCAAAATCCCTTTCGCCGCCGCAGCCAGGTTCGTGGCATCCGCCGTCCTCTCGCGCGTGCCTCGGTTCCACGCTTCTGCCCGCTTGCCTCTGTGCGGATCCGCGCCGGTTCCGCCGCGCGGTCCTTCCCCTCTCGGCTCCCTTTCAGCGCGGGTGCCGCCTTATTTGCGTCCTCTTCTCTTCCGTGCACATCCGCTCGCCTCCCTCTACGTTCGATGCCGTGCGGTCCGATGTTTCCTGTTCCTGTCTGCGCCTATGTTGGTGGCCCGCTTTTTCGGCCTGCTCCATCGTCCGTGGATGGTTTCGTTGCTTTAGCTCCGTTCGTGACTCCGTCGATGTGGTCTATACCCGGCTGGGTCCGTGGTGTTGTGCTGCGGGCTGCGTCGGCGGCTCCGTCGGGTTGCGGCGGTGTCCCTTCTCAGGTATATTGCTGCCGCCCAGGTATAGTGCTTCTTCTCAGATATAGTACTAGCGGCCAGGTATAGGTATGTTTCGTTCTGCATCATCCTGCCCAGAAAAGTTATCTTATGTCGTCTGGACCAACCTTTGTATCCTTTGATTGACCGGAGAAAAGAAATTTGTGAAAGAGAGCACTTGCTGCAAGCAGTTGTTTACGCGAAATTGCGTTGCTCAGCAAAGCTGAACATCACCATCGTAGAGAGATTTTTTTCCATCTTTAGCGGGAAGGGGAAGATTGTTCATGTTCTTCTTTGGCTTCTGCTTTGTGGATTTAGCGTTTGTTGATACAGAACACTGAACATCACAATCGTAGAGAGTTTTTTTACCCCGTCTTTAACGGGAAGGACAAGATTGTTCATGTTCTTCTTTGGCTTCTGTTTTGTGGATTTAGCGTTTGTTGACGCAAGTATTTCAGTGTGCGACTTTATGTGGGGACTAGGGAATATGTGCTTCTGGTGGAGGGATCGGCTTTGATAATCTGGCCTGTTGGAGACTGTCAGCATAATAAATCTACTGATCAGATTACGTACAGATGTTGTTTTGTAGTGTAGTTTATTGTTTATTCATTCCTTCTTCGATAATATGGATAGTTTGTCAGACTCTGAGGTAGCACGCTACTTATGTTAAGTCTTACAATTTTCAAGGGTGAGATACTCTTTTTTCTTTATTTATTTTGTAGACTTGAGAACACACTAAACTATGGCCTTGAACGAGTCTGGCCTGTTGGATACATGAAGGGGTCAAGAAGGTAGCACACTACTTATGTCAAGAAGGTTGCCGAATTTCCTTGGTAGATAAGTTAATCTTATTGCTTCATGCAGTTTGCCTCTCTCAAATTTTGGAATTGTGTATTGCACACCTCTAATTTTGAAGAGAAGAATACCATCTGTAAAATTTCTCTCTTTATATCTCTATCCCGTCAAACAAACATGTCTTTAAATATACCCCTTTCATCATATCCGGTTCCACCACTCTTATGTCGTGAACCAAACACCATCTTAGGTAAATTGACTGCTGCATGAAACTCAAAATTTAGTTTTCCTATAGTAAAGTCAGCTGTTGTGTTGAGCACTAAACATGATAATTGTTCCGCATATTTTAGATGGGTTCACTAAACATGGTAATTGGTTTCGTTACTATGGGTTTGGATGGTATTGGGTTTCCCTTATTTGCAAAAAAAACAATGCCGGTACTGAGCTAGGGACATCATCTGCTACACATGAGCCCCCACAGAAAACTGAGTTAACACCCCACCCATCGCAGCAGTCAAAAGCGGTTACGGTAACCTACGATTCGTTATATTTTAGTCTTTATATTGCACTACTTCGTCATGTGTTTTGAAATAAACCTGCTGCATTTTGGTAGAAATACTCCAGTATTTACCTACACGTGTACTTTACTACTCTGCCTCTATATGTTATACAAAAACACTCTTTAGTGTTCACAGATGTTTCTGCACCGGACCTGTTGCCTTTTTCGTAAATGTGCCTCTGTACTCATTTGCATCCAATTTTTTTATTACGTGCTGCGATCCTATCGCCAGTAAAAAAAAATTCATTTGGTCGTGCTACATCGCCTTTGGTTATTGATCACTTTAAACAAAACCTTTGCTATTTCTATAAGTTATTATTTGTAAATAATAAGCCTCATTGTCCTTTTAAGTATTCGGTTCTTACCTTCACAGGCAATCAGTGTCTGCTTTATAATGGATTTAAACACTGCAGACTTACCCTCTAAAGATACTTTATTTCTTTTGTTCTCTTGAGTTCTATGATAAGACTGATTTGAGATCAAATTGTGCATCTAGCTAATCGATACTTTTCATGGCTCGCATGACATAAACATGCAGATCATTATTTATAGATTCTCTTTACGGTACCTTTAGTAACACGTCCACCATTAATCTTTGCGTCGAATTTTTGCATGAACTCTACATTTACGCCACCGTCATACTCCGTTGCTTACATTTAATATATTGGTTTTGTTACATCTTTCTTTTTTGGATTCGACTATCACCTCACCATATGTAGCCCTGTATACACACTTTAGCCTACAATTCCTTTTACGTCTTCGCACCTTATCCCTTGACTAGGATACTACAACGATCTAGACCATACTACTACTGTTTGCGGACACCTTATGCATGTAACTTACTGCTATTATTAGTCATCCGCAATATAACCGCGTGCATCGGTTTGCTAATTTCTCTTTAGCGATAGCTTTAGCAGCACACTGCCGTTAGAGATGTTTCGGTTTTTACCTTCCCTTTACCACCGCCATTAAAGATGTTTCAGTTTTTTACATTCCCTTTACCATTCATATCAGCTTTTGTTTTGCACAAGTTTGTCTTATGTGCTGTATCACGTCAAATACTAATGCTAAAAAAGAAACAAATTCGGCTAAACCCTTATTGTATGCGTACAACAGGCACAGTCGCGCCATTTGGCGCGGGTTGCTTCTAGTGTTCTTAATTACTGAACAAAGAATCTCCTTCTTTTCTCTAGACATAGTAAAAGGTGCAGGGGGCAATAATTGTTTTCCTTTATCATCTACGACAGGATGAAGTTCAGGTCTGATTCTAATTTCTTTCAAGTCAAGTCGTGCATTAAGGTCATCTTTTATTTTAGTATCGATATCCAATAATGTTCCAATAAATTTGTCACAAATATTTTACTCTATATGCATTACATCTAGATTGTGCCTTAACATGTTGTGCTCCTAATATGGTAGAGTGAAGAATATTGACCTCTTTTTGAACCAATCCTCAGGTTTCTTTTCACCTTTCCTTTTTTGTACTACATTGACCTTTTTCCCTAACACAAACACTCTACCCTGCAACATTCTCAAAGATGAGCTACCACTCAAAGTTTTAGGTGCAAGTTCCGTCTCTTCAGTGCCATCAAACTGCCTCTTTCGACTTTGATACAAATGACCCTGTGGCAACCATCGACGATGACCCATATAACAAAATTTTGAACCCTTCTTTAGGCGAAATGATTTTGTAGATACAACACAAGATGGACATGCATATTTACCACTTGTACTCCAACCATATAGGTAAGCTAATGCAGGAAAATCATTCAAAGTCCATAGTAGTAGAGCTCAGAGAGAAAATCTCTCCTGTGAAGAAGCGTCAAATGTTTCCACACCCTCCCATAGTTGTAAGAGCTCATCGATCAGTGGCTGCAAATATATATCAATATCATTCCCAGGGGAATGTGGTCCAGAGATGATCATTGACAAAATTAAAGATGTTTGTTTTATGCAAATCAAAGGTGGTAGGTTGTAAGGAATAAGCATCACTGGCCAAGTACTATGCTTTGAACTCAAGTTCCGGAAAGGGTTAAATCCATCGCTTGCAAGACCAAGGTGTACATTACGAGCATCCGCGGAAAATTCAGGATATATGACATCCAAATCTTTCCAAGACTGGTGTAACATCCCCATTTTGGCTTGTGTTTCAAATGTAATAAAATGAGGGTAAATTAAAACTTTTCCTTCATCCTTTTACTTTTGAAACTTTTCTGAAATTCTTGTAAAAGAATTTTGGAAAATTAAAAATCAAAGGCCTCATTTATCAAGTCAACAACCTCCTTGGTCAAATCTTTTGTCAAACCCTTGGAAATAATTTTCCCTGGTTCTAGGGTGGCTTGGTAACAACTCTGAATTATTTCATAATTTTTGGAAATTATTTGAAATATTTTAGAGGCAAGTCAAACCTTGGTCGAACCTCTGTTTTAACCTTCTAGAATTTCTTGAGAAAATTCCAGTGCACAAAACCCTCTGGAAATTTTATGGAAGGTTAACCCCAAGGTAAGCAAGCTCCAGTTAAAATTTCATAAATTTTGGAGTTGATTTGATGCCTCAATTAAATCCCTAAAGTTTCAGTTCAAAAATCAAAACCTAATTGGTTTGCACTGTTCCTCGGGTGCGAGTCAGGCTCGGGCTCGAGTCACTTGACTCGACCGAGCCAACTAACTGCACCCGGCGCGGTCGAGCGAGCGCGCGCGTCATCAGCCGTTAGATCTCCATCGGACGGCTCTCATTCGTGTAAGCATTCGGACAACTCCGGTTGCCCTCTGATTCTCAGCCGTTGGATTTCAATCGGGCGGTCGACGTTCGCTGATGTCGTTTCAACGTGATCGCGCGCTAGCCCTTGGATGCAAATCGGACGGCCGCCATCGTCGTCCTCTCGCGCTGCTCGCCCGCCCGCTCGCGCTCGCTCTGCGCCATGGCGAGAGGCTCGTGGGCGATGGCGTCGCGTCCACTCACCTCGACGCCAGCGGCGGTGCATTAAATGCGCGCGCGGCAGCCGCCCCGAAAGTCCATCGCTCACCGCTCCGTCACTCGTGGCGGCCGTGTGGCGGCGTGGGCATCCGAGGCTTGCTTGCCGTTGCTCACGGCTTTCCCTCGCCTACTTAAGCTCCCATCTTCCTCCTGCCTTCCTTTACGCACCCGTGAGCTCTCCCTTGCACCCACCGCATTCGTGGAGCTCCCAAGCGACTGTTTTCTCTCGCGCCATTGTTGCCCGGAGCTTCTCGGTGAAGGCGGAACCACAGTGGCTCTCCCTCTCTTTTCCTTGCTTCCTCAGCTCCCTACTTACTCCCTGAAGCTTAACCCTCAATTAATTTTGGGTTTATCGTCGCAGGGGAGGCTAATTTCGGAGTTCCCCCAATTCGGCCGCGAGCGCCCCTCTTCGTCTCCAGTGCCGGTGAGTCCATCTCCCCTCAATTCTTTTCTCTGGGAGCATCAGTGTGGCACGTGGGACCTATTTTGATGATGCGGTCGCTCTCTAGTTGTCCAGGACAGCTTCCCCTCGTTGCCGCCATTGTTGCCGTCGCGGAGCTTTGTCGCCGGAGCTACTCCGACCGCCTCTGCACCCCCGCGTCCGTCAGGTAGCCCCCTGGTAGTCCCTAGATGCTCGGGCACCGCTTGAATGGACCGATGCGGAGCTCTTTTGCTGCTTATCGTCGTCGTCATCTTTGCCGTGACCGCCCCTCTCCGTCGCGTCGCCGCTCACGTCCACCACCGCCGGTGTGAGTGGTGCGAGGGTGCGCAATGCTGCGCACCGTTGCTAGCATCCTCTCGCGCCGCAGCTTTGGTCGCCGGCAATTGGCGGCGGCTCTCGGTCGCGTTGTCGGACGCGTCGGCGCGATCGTGGCGTGGCCGCGTCGCCGCCCATCCTTGGATCTGCGGTCGAGATTTCGTGTGTTACGTGCGGTGTCTTTGTGTGGCGTTGATTGTGAGCCGTCCATCTCACGATCGGCGGTCCACGGCCGCCAGTTCCGCCGCCGCGCTGCGTTTTCAAGCGCGTCGGCGTGGTTCAATCTGGATCGTTGGATCGAAGATCAACGGCTGGGATTGCGAAGGCATTCGTTCGGTCCGAATGCCATCATCATTTGGACCGTTGGATCTTGATCCAACGGTGAGCCTCGGTGAGCGCTGTGTGTGTGTGCTGTGCGCGCCGTGTGCGTGGGCCGTCCGATCCAGGATCGACAGTCCCTATTCAGCCACGTCGTAATAGCCTTTATGAGTTTCCCGAAAGCTTTATTTGCAAACTGGAAAAGGTATTAAACTTCAAAAATACATAACTAATTCATTTTAAACCCAAATCGGTTGATTCAAATTTTGTTAGCTTTAGATTGAGTTGTACTTTAATTTAAAAATGAATAGGAGTTTAGTTCGGCTCCAGAAAACAGATTTTAAAATTTGTTTAGAAATAGGTTCTACTTATTATTCTAAAATTGGCAATTAACTTGTAAATTGCATAACTAATTCTCTGAAAATCAAATTTTAGTGAAACCAATTTTGTTAGCTTCCCCTAATACAGTACTAAATTATAAAATTGGTTTTAGGCATGTTACTGTGTTTAACAAGATTTCACATGCAATTTAAATTGGTTCATTTTCATGACTTGAAAAATCATAGCTCTTTAAATATAACTCCAAATGACCTGAAATTTTATATGGGTTACCACTATACCAGTAGGTAGCCACCATAAAAGTTTTAGCTTCAAAATCTTTCTAGAAAATATTTTTGCTACAGTGCTAATTATGGCCGAAAATAGGTTTTTAGGGAATATCTTTTGCACCACAAATCCAAATTAAGTTTTTCCAGTTTCTATGTCTAGGTATATTCGTATTCTACCTTGTGTGTAAATTTCGTCGCATTTGGATAATTGTTGCTTGCTATTTCATTTAAGTGTTGCTCGCCTTATGGGTTGTTTTCGCTCTTTCGCTTAGGATTCGATATTTGCGGTAACCCCGAGAACGACCCTCCGCAACAATTTGAGCCACAACAAGCAGGCAAGCAGTTTGATCATTTTCCATTGATCCCATTACTTTTAAAGTCTAATATTTTGTTTAACTTCTATGTATGCATTGCTATTTTGTTGTTAAATTGATTAGTTAGACCTCTAGTTGCATAATCTGTAGGTAAATGGTTATCCTCTACTACCTGAGCCTAGGTTATTTGCTGTGGTTAGAGTTCGATGGATGAACTCTTATCACTTAGTAGATTACAGAATGAATATTGCTTAGCCATGCCTAGTTATCGGTAGTATTGGGCGATCATCGACTTAGTCGGTGATCTTGATCACACAACTACTTATACTACTCCATTATGTCCAACCCTTGTGTTTATTGATTTACAAATCAAAACTGAAAACAAAACTATATCTTGACTTGGGCACAATGGTATGTTGATGTGATCTGTTGGGTGTGTGGAATGGTGCCTAAGTCCCCAAGGACCGAGTTACTTGTGTCACTAAGCCAGCGCTTATTGCGTGCTAACCACACGAGGGGATATGGAACCTCTCTTGACTCGGTGCTTTGGGAGGTGTTAATTATGAGCTGGTCGGTGGGTGTGTTCTTGTGTGTGTGTTTTGGAGGGAGCATTAGCGCACCGGTTAGGGTGCATCTAATGTGTCCTTCTCCGTGGGTTCGCGGCTCTTAATTAGCATCGTCCATTGGAAAGCGTCTTGTTAGACTTAGCCATGCACGCATACCAAAGGAGGTGTGCTAACCGTGGTGGTGGAAAGGCGGTCTATCGTGTGGGTACATTGGTACACCCTGCAGGTTAAAACTATTCGAATAGCCTCGTCCTAGGTTATGGACATGCTTGGTAAGGTCGTGCAAGAACTAGACTACAACCTTTTAAAAACTTAAACTTGACATGGGTGGTATGAAGGGTACTTCATGCTATTGTTGTGGTGACTATGGGTTAGTCACTTCTAGGTTGGTGTTGTCATCTATCTATTGTTATAATTGTCTCTCTTTTATTTGAACAATAAAAGTTAATTGCAAACTTGCTTTGAATCTATTACCTTATTGCAACCGAAACTTGCTTTATGAAAACAAGTTGAGCCTCATCCACTTAAATAAAGCTTGCATGTAGTTAATTATAGTTCGTTATCTCACACGTCGGTCTTGCAGTACAAAAACAATTTTTGTACTCATCCGCTTCTTAATATTAATTGTTGCAGAGGAAGAAGGTGAGCCCCAAGGGCCTCACTTTTGTGAGTCGTGTTCTTGGTACTGTTTGGGACGATTAGCTTGGCGGTCCGGTTGGTTGCCTTGTGGGTAAAGGCACACCGATTGGCTTTTGTTTATCGCCATCTTATGGCCATTTTGCTTCCATTGTGTATTTACTTATCTTTATGACTTTTGGCCTCGGCCTCTCTTTGTAATAACTCTCTTTATATTATCTATGTCTTTCGATTGTTGCTTTTGCTTGACTCTATGTGTATGAATGGAATTGATGCATGATTTTGTAACGGGTGTGTATCTGCAGTGCAGGAAGTATACATATCTCGAGGTTTGGTTTATTTGATTTGTACTGTTAGAACCAAGTGGATGGTTAAACAGTACAAGCCGAATAAACCGGGGTCCTCACAACTGGCCATCAGCTGGATGTCGCAGCAATCCATCTTTGGTGCGACCCTCATCATGCCAACGCATGTCATCAGATGTTTTGTTAGTTGCAAAGAGCCTTTGGATTCTTGGTATCAACGGAAAATATCGCAACACCTTTGCTGGTTTCTTCTTCTTTTGAGGTTCGGTTGGAGAGCGTTTCTTGTCATGAGTCACCCAACGAGAGGTACCGCACACATGGCAAGACTCTTGGTTAGCTCTTTCACCTCGAAAAAGCATGTAGTCTTTAGGGTATGCATGGATTTTCTCATAGTCAAGCCCTAAACCACGGATGAATTTTTTTGCTTCATAGTATTTCTTTGGTAGATTTGCCTCATGAGGAAGTGCATCAGATAATACACCAAGAAGTCCTGTAAATGATTCTTGTGACCATCCATGTAAGCATTTCAGGTGATATAAGGTGAGTAGAAATGACAACCTAGAAAATGTTTCACATCCATGGTATAACTTTGTGTTTGCATCTTTGAAGAAGCTTGCATATGTATCTTGTTCCTTCCTTGTATGAACATCTTCTCATGCAGTATTCCCATCCTCAACCACATTAGGTTCCATATTAGCAAATTCAAACTGAACACCATCTAGTTCACCATCAGATGTGCTTGATAGTGATTCATAGCTGTCAGCCATAACAAATGCAGCATTTAGGAGTCCATGCATGTCATCCAATCTTCCATGGCCATCTTCTACAATAGTATTCCTTGTAACACCAGGAATAGGCAAATTATTAGTGTTATCCGATATGTGAGCAAATGCAAATGATGGTGAATTATATTCCTCTCCATGGCAAACCCATTTAGGCCTTGTTTGGTACAGCTTCTACTCCTAGCTTCTCAATTGATTCTCATGGAGCCATACCAAACACCTTGATTCTCAAGACCACTCGATTCTGATTCTCGCGTGAAGCTATCTCAAAAATACACTAACGAGGAGAAGCAGCCTTTCCTTGGATTCTCGTGAGAATCCAACTTGATAGAAGAAAAATACCTATTGAAGTTAAGGTTATTTACCCGCTGATGCCATCCACTTACCCCCCCCCCCCCCGAGTGACCGAGTCCCTCCGCGAGACGCCAACGCTTCGGCTTTCCTCCCATCCTCTCTCACGACCGAGGTGACCGAGGCGATATCGCCTCCAACCCCGAGCGCGCCGCCTCCGACCCCGAGCGCGCCGCATCTGGCCCCCCGTGTGCACCCTGCCGGACCTCCATTGCGCCACCGCCAGACCCGGAGTCCACTGCCTGGAGAAGACGCTGACCGCCGACCGAGGAAATCCTAGAGGCCGCTGCCGCTCCCCACCTTCTTCGCCGTCGCCGTTCCCGAGCACCACCGGTCGACTCCTGTGAAGTTAGAGCTCTAGATCCGGCCGTCCCCCTTGCCCTCCCTACTCCTCCCTTCGTCTCCTTCTTGTTCGTCGGCCGATATCAGTGCACCGCCTCTGTCCCCCTGCCCCTTGCCTTCCCTACTCCTCCCTTTGGCTATGATTCTGTGATTGGATATGTGTTTGAATCTGTGATTATCTGTGAATATTGTGAATGATAGCAATTAGTATTGAAATCAGTTCGTCCTGATTGGTCAGTGTAGAAACCAGAGCTGAAGTATTATGTGTGTACACTCTCTAGCGACTTATCATGCGTGTAAGCTATAGGTACTGAGGACATGCTTGATGAATCATGATAAGTTCAGGTATAGTCCAGGAATAATGAATTACTCAATAGAGAAACACAAGATGTTCTTGTTATTTTCCTTTATTAAGCCAAATTTTCTGTGAAACCGACCTAGTTTTGGTGAATCATCCGTTATCTCAATCAGAGTGGCAGTTGTTGTAGCTAGAAGAATCTAGTCTAAACTGTCTTAGCTGGACAAAATATGAAAATAACTATATGCTTGGTTAAGTGGTATTTGAATTGTAATTTCAGTTCATTCTGCTAAACGAAATGATCATGTACAATCATGGTGATGGTAACTACAAATTTCCTGCTTGGTGAATTTATAGCTTAGTTGTCTCATGATTCACATGGATCTTACCGTTTACACAAGTATTTGAGGGCTTTGATACATCAGCTCCTTTTGTCTGATCCTTCTCTGTTTGAGTTGCAGGACATCGTCAAGTGATATTAAAAGCCTCAGAGTAATCACAGCGGTCAAAACCCCCTATTTGCCAGATGGAAGATTTGACCTTGAAGCATACGATTCTTTGATAAACATGCAAATAGAAGTGAGCACCTTATGAGCTGGGATGAACACATCATGCTTATTGGGCATACTGTGAACTGCTTTGGCACTAAAATTGAAGTGATAGGCAACACAGGAAGTAACTCAACTGGAGTTATGTCTGTAGCTAGCAAACCTTGTCCCTGGTCTCATGCACAATCTCATGTACGAAGGGGAGAATGTGGTGCTAAATGAGAAGCTATTGCCTCTGATGAAATGGTTATTTTGCCAGCCAAATCCGATTGCCCTCAACATTACCCTGTCTCAGCTCGGGTTGGTGAGGCTTGTTTTCAGATTACCATATGTTCCTCTCTCTCTTGAAAAGAGGGTTGAGTTTGTCTGGATCGTTGAGGCCATTGGACGGGAGAACTTTGTAGGACAGAAAGAGGCGCGGGTTCTCGATGATGGTGATTTTGTGTTGGTCAGTAGGTACTAATAAGTGAGTTCTGCCCTACGTGTCCAATGTATGCTACTTAATAGTGTTAGTGTCGCAGTATGGTAATTTGCAGTTCTCCTTTCAGACACTTGGTGCCTTTTGTTCTTCTGGATTTACCGGTGTAATTGGAACCCATTTTGTTTCTTTGCACCATATAATGACAGGTCTGTTGATAATGAGCTAAGAGTTATACAGCATCCTTGTGGTCCGTGAGTGTTTACACATGCACAACACCGACTCCTGGTTCTGAAGTTTTGTTTAATTGTTCAGACTGCTTTCTCCTCCTCGCCCTTGTCCGCTGAGTTGGTCTTGATGGTCCGGTCTGTGAGTGTTTACACATGGACAGCATGTTCCCTGGGACCGAGGCCAACGAAGCAGGGGAGATTAGGCCGCGGGCGGCGGCGGTGCTCCGGCGGAGTACAAAATTTGCTTATATACAGTTGTAATCTATTATGAAGTGTAAATGCAATATAACCTGGCATTGTGCAAAGATACAACGTATATACATTCACATGGTCTAAACAAATTTAAGGGGAAAAAAATCTATAATTTTTGTACAAATACATAGGAGAAAGACACAAATATAATTGAATTATTACAACCAGGGGTAACATAGTCTATTTGCCTCAAATCCTCCTCATATGGTTTTGGAAGCCAACCTACCAGCCAAACGCTTTTAACAGACAGCTCCAGATTCTCAGAGAAGTGAATTCTTAGGGAATCAGGAGCAGAATCTGAAAAATGAGAATCCGGAGCTCTACCAAACAGGGCCTTAGTATAACCTTGAAGAATACCATCACACCTCAGGTGGGTTTTAACTTCATCGTAATTCTGTGTTGCTCTATTTGCACAATTTACGCAAGGGCAAAGGATTTTATCACCACGTGGAACATCACGAAATGCAAAAGATAAGAATTGCTCGACACCATGTTTATAAGCAGCACTTGATCTTGCTTTACTCATCCAACCTCGACCCATTGCCCTTTGATATGTTGTACTAATGAAAGCAAAACATATCAGTTTGTAATTCCACATTTTTTCAAAGACATGAAGCTTAGGTTAAAAAAATAGATAAAATATGCAAGGGATACTTAGATTGAAATTACAAAATTAGATTCTGCCACAATTCATTAAGCTTAGATTGAAAATCTAAAATGAAAGCATGCAGTTAGTACAATTTAACTAAACTATGTAAATGAAGGTTGACTTGTAACATGACTGAATAGATTGGCAAAAATAATTTATTTGTCTCTAAATTTAGATTTTATTTTTCTTTCCTTTAGTGACAATGTTAGAAGCCTAGTGGTGTAAGCTAATAGTAAAATTCAAGTAAGGTTCACTTATTTCTCCTGCTACATCAAGCAAAATAGATATGGTTAATTAAATGTCCAACCAAACTTTAGAGTGTAAATCGCAACATCTAGTTTCCATATATGCCAAAAACATTGCACTTTTTAGCATCTTAGTCATGAACTGGTGTGGAATTCTTCATGATTATGCAGAAAAGAAACTGAATTAATCTGAACCAACAAACCCATATCTAATTTGCTTTTCAGCGATGCACATACAAGGCTTCACATGATTCAGCCAAGAGCTAGCAAAGAAGAAACAGCCATGCTTCTACTTCGTGCAAACATCAATCGACAAGAAAGCTTCATATTAATAACAAGACGTGGCAATAAGCTAGTAATTAACCTGGTGGCACCCGACACCCAGCAGCGCGGAGGAATGGTCGCGCGGGTAGAGCCTACTGATTTGGTGCACAAGGGACTGGGTGATGGAACAACCAGAGCGCACACTGCCTCTCCGCCTCACACCCCTCGCCGCCGCCGCCGGCGGGTCCGTGCTTGAGTGCAAAGCTTGGTGATCGGCACCAGCAGGTTGTCTAGAAACATGTGGATTCGTTTGCAGAACCTGGCGAAGCATCAGTGAATTAGTTACAGAACGAAATGGAGCAATTTAGATGCTAGACATGTACCAATGCATCTCATGACAAGAGGAAGAATATATCACACAATATAATAATCGCGTTTCATACTTCCAAACGAGGCAAAAGAAAGGGCCACTTAAAATCAAACTGTCAGGTTAGTTCAACTTACATTTCGAAAATCAAACTGCTCTAATAAGCAGGGTTAGTGGTAAGATATGGATAGGTTGCAACATAAAAAAAGGGAAGTGGCATAACATTTGAATATGTGGAGATAAAACTCTCAGTTCTACCTATTCTTTTCATTGAAATGGTATCAATGACGTAACTCGGACCCGAACTAAAACGAAATCACGGTGGAAGTAATCAAAACAAGATCACAGAGCACTCTTCAATTTGGCGCTGCAAACTTGCATTCTTTTGTGTTTTTCTTTCTCATATAGACTCAGAAGTTTACAAATTTGACTCTATTTCAGAATTGCTACAGTATTCTGAAGCTATCTTCAGAAACAGACTCGACTACTAGCAAAACAAACTCTGTTTCGAAGCCAAAACAGAAAACGACTCTCTTTACAATTACTGAATTGTCTTATACATTGACAATCCAATTACTAATATGACTAACTTAGAACTAACACAACCATACTATATACGAAGAACAATGGAATTGTTTTCATGCAATCTGATTTTTTTTCTCAGTTGAAAAGGCAGGAATTTTAAAGGGAGAGGGGGGGGGGTGGATTTATATGAACTTTTAGGATTTGTTCAGAGGTTAAAGAGTGACAGATCTAAGTCTTGAGAAGAAATAAATGCAAAACTATAGACATGTTATGTTCTGTTCAAGAATCAAGGAAGCTATTCATACAACTCCAATCACAGTTATCAGCATGCAATGCAAGGTAGAAAAAGGGAATTTCCATAACATGTGCCAAACACACCTTCCATCCTCCTTTGTGTACACGTATCAGGATTCAGTGCACGCAACTGGCGGCTGCAATGTCGCCGCGCGCGGCCCGAAAGTGCCGGTGTCTGAGCTCGGCGGAGGCGAGAGAGTTCGCGCCGCCGGTGCCGTCGGGTGTTCTTCGGCGTGGGGGCGGCGGCACCGGCCGCTTGGAGTGGCGGCGGCGCACCACCTTTCTTCGAGTGGCGGGGGCACCACTGTTCTTGGAGTGGCGGCGGCACCTTCTTGGAGTGGCTGGTATCCCGACACATTCTTGGAGTGGCGTGGGTATCCGAACTGGTGTGACTTGGGACAAAAAATATATGGGGCAAGAGAGAAGGTTAAAGAGAGTAAACATGAGTACATAAACAAAAGGCCAAAGATGTTCAAATGGCAAGGTGCGTTCGTTGTTTTCCTGACGAGCACGGTTTGAATCCCACTAGGTGCATTATTTTTTGCTATAAAAAGCGTCAAAACAAAAGCGCATTGATGATGATTTACCAAGCAATTGCTGCATTTATTCAGCTATCATTTCACCCATTTCTAATAGAGTGAATGTGATCAATTGAAGTAGGCATGATGAGCACCAAGGAGACCAAATGACAATAGCTATACAATATTCACTATATATTAGTAATCAAAAAGATGATCTCAAGGTCAGTTTGATGTACAACAGGTTACTCTTATAGACATAGGAGGCTATAGAACACGAGAGGTATGAAAGCATTTTCGAGCTGTGCCGTATATGCCTCCAATAATCTGCTCAATGTCAGAGCTATTAAAAATGATAGCCAGTGCTGTGTCAACATGAGAACAATGGTTAGTACCAATTTATGCTTACTTTGTATGTTCTAGCATAACGTTTCGGTCACCTCCATGCAAGAAAGGGATAGAACCTGTGAAAGAATGTATCCACTTGAAGCTAAGAGTGACACTAGGATTGAGCAGGCTGCCATCACAAAAGTTATTCCCGAGGCTCTGGTCATTTATTGGACTCAATACAGCTGAATGCACTCAATCAGGAAAAAAAAAACAAGAGACAAGACGTCCCAGAGGCAAGGTGCTGTTGTTGTTTTTCCCGCGAGCAGGGATCGAAACCCCCTTGGAGCTTTAATTTTTGCAAAATTTTTAGATTTTAAATTCATATTTGATCCAAAACTTTGAACGAAATTCCAGCGGCTCAGTCGGGCAAGGCCAATGTTGTTGCCGATGCACTCAGTCGCAAGGTATATTGCAATACCTTGTCACTTCAAGAGCAACAACCTACCCTTCTCGAAGAATTTCAGCGGCTTAATTTGGGATTGATTGAGCATGGTTCTCTTGCTACCTTGGTTGTGCAACCAACTTTGGTGGAGCAAATCAAGGCTGCCCAGCAGACAGATGTTGGTGTGATCCAAATCAAACAGAACATCAAGAATGGGACAGCTAAGTGCTTTTCTGAGGATGAGCACGGTGTTGTGTGGTTTGGACAGCGCTTGGTGGTTCCGAAGGTCATGGAATTGCGGGATTTGATTCTCCGCGAGGCCCATGACTTCCTTTGTCTATCCATCCCGGAGCTACCAAGATGTATCAAGATCTTCGACGAGATTCGGTGGACTCGCATGAAGCGCGAGATTGCGTGTTCGTGGCCGAGTGCGGCGTGTCTTTGTCGTGTCAAGGTTGAACATCGCGTCCGCAGAGCCTTCTTCGCCTTTGCGATGCACTGAGTGGAAGTGGGATTCCGTTGGTATGGATTTCATCACGATGCGCCCGTGCTTCTTACGGGAAGGATGCTATCTGGGTTGTCATTGATCGATTGACAAAGGTGGCACATTTTCTGCCAGTGTGTACCAATCTCAGTGTTAGTCAGCTGGCGGATCTCTATGTGTCTCGCATTGTATGTTTGCATGGTGTGCCACGAACGATTGTGTCAGATCGTGGTTCTCTTTTTACCTCTCGCTTTTGGCATAATCTGCAAAAGGCGATGGGTACACGTCTTTCTTTCAGTTCAGCTTATCATCCTCAAACTGATGGTCAGACGGAGAGAGTCAACCAAGTGTTGGAAGATATACTCCGTGCCTGTGTTCTTTCCTATGGGAAGAAGTGGGAGAAGTGCTTGCCGTTTGCAGAGTTCTCCTACAACAACAGTTTCCAAGCTAGTCTTGGCATGGCACCGTTTGAGGCTTTGTATGGGAGGAAGTGTAGAACCCCTTTGAACTGGTCGGAAACTGGTGAGCGTCAGTTCTTCGGGCCAGATTCCATTAATGAGGCCGAGAGCCAAGTTCAGTTGATTCGTGAGCATTTGCGCGTGGCCCAGTCCAGGCAAAAGAGCTATGCGGATCGTCGTCGTCGGGAGTTGAGCTTTGAGCCCAATGACTTTGTGTATCTCAAGGTCTCACCCTTGAAGGGCCATCAGCGTTTTGGCATCAAGGGCAAGTTAGCTCCTCGATATGTTGGGCCTTATCGCATCATCGAGAGGATTGGAGCTGTTGCATACCGGTTGGAGTTGCCAGCTTCACTTGAGGGTGTGCACGACGTGTTCCATGTGTCACACTTAAAGAAGTGCCTCCGTGCTCCAGTTGAGGAAACTCCGTTGGAAAATCTCGATGTGCAAGAAAATTTGACCTATCATGAGCATCCTGTTCGTATTCTCGAAGAATCTGAACGAAGGACAAGGAACCGTGTCATCAAGTTCCTTAAGGTTCAGTGGTCAAACCATTCTGAAGATGAGGCAACTTGGGAGCGCGAAGATCGTCTTCGTGCAGACTACCCATCCTTCTTCTCCGAGTAAACGGAATCTCGGGGCGAGATTCTTGTAAGGGGGAGAGGTTTTGTAACATCCCAATCTTGGGCTTGTGTTTCAAATGTAAGAAAATCAGTAGAAATTAAAACTTTTTCTTACATCATGTATTTCCTGTGTGCCAAACAATTCTTGTACAAGGAATTATGGGAATACATTGTCACAAGTCTAGTTGATCCAAATCTTGATATTCCAAAAACAATCTTATCAAAATTTATGATCATCCTCTGGAAATATTTTTCCTAAGTCTCTGTGATGGTATGTGACCCCTCTGAAAAATTTCACAATTTTTAGAAATTGTTTGAATATTTTTAGAGGCAGTCAAACCTGTTTGACTCTCAGTCAAACATTAAAACAGAGCCTTGCAAAATTTTTGGAGATTTTTTTTCACAGTATAAAAACCTCTGAAAATTTTACACAAGGTTAATATCTGAGTTAGCAAGCTCCTGTAAAATTTTCATAATTTTTGGAGTTAATTTGCTACCTCAAATAAATCATTCAAAGTCTCTGTTCTTATTTCAAAGTCAAACTTGGTTTTACTGTTACTTGGGTTCGAGTCAGACTCGGGCTCGAGCCATTTGATTCGGTCCAGTCAACTAACTGCACCGAGCCACTCTTTAAAACGCGCGTTGAATCTCAACCGTTGGATCTGAATTGCACGGCCCGCGCGCGTGTAAACATTCGGACCTTCCGGTTGCTTGCGTGAGTTTCGACCGTTAGATCTCCATCCAACCGTCGAGATGCGCCGTAACCTTCGGACCCTCCGGTTGCATTTTTAAATCAGAGCCGTTGGATTAAGATCCAACGCTCGCGTACCCCTTCGTTGTAAATAAGAGTTTGCGACGTGGAGCTATCTGAGCCGTTCGTTTCAAATCGTAGGGCTCACGCTCCCTGTTGTTATGTTTTGAACTCAGAGGCGTGGCTCTATCTCAGCCGTTCGTGTCCCATCCAACGGCTGGGAATCGCCCGAGCTTTTCGCGGGTCGTCTTCAACCTCTGGCCGTGCGAGCACTGTAGGGGGAGTAATGGCAGTGTCATTTCTTGCTCCTAAAGCCACCCTAGCCGACGCTTTAGGGTATGGGAGGTGCTCGAGCAGACCATGCCCTAATGCACGTCTTCACCCTTTTTCCTTGTCGGCCGCACCTTGTGCTTTGTGTTTTGCCGCCCGAGAGAGGTGTGGTGCAAACCCTAATGCTTTCATGGCTTTATAAGCACTCTCAAGGTCTCCTGGTATCTCTTTAGACCACCATCAAGCTTCATTCTCATTATTGGAGCTTAACACCTCAAAAATGGCAAACCGCCATTGTTGACCCGTGGAGCTCCATTGGTGTTCTTGGTGTTCCAGTGGTCCTCCTTCATGTTTCTTTGCCCTAACCTTATCTATTTACTTCCTTGGGCATTACCCCTCACTTAATTTTGGATTTGATTCTCAGGAATTGTCCAATTTGGGGTTTGTTCAAATTCGGCCGAATTTGGTCATCTTCTTCCTCAACTCAGGTGAGTGCTCCATTTTCCAATTATTTGCTCATGTAGCTTCTGTGGACCTTAATGAAGCTATTTTGATGCTTTGGAATCACTCATTTGGCTCAGGGTGTCTATCTCGGGTTTTCTTCTCCAAGTCCGGTGAGCTTTCACCGTGGTCAAGCATCTCCGGCCATCTCTGAAGCTTCTTGTCACTAAGGTAGCTTCTTATTAGTCCTTAGAAGCTTTGGCACCCGCATCCTAGGCTTGCAAGGAGCTCATCGCGATTTTCGCATTTAGCGGTGAGGGTTCCTTTTAGTTTCCGGCTAGCCGGCGTTCTAGTCCCTCACCGCCGGCGAGAGTGCTACCATTAGATTCGTTGTGCTATTGCGAATCCATTTTGGTTCTTGGTGGGCGCCGCCGCGGCCAGTGTCGCCGGCGATTCGCCGTTGAACTCACTCGGGTTTTTACGGCACAGAGCTCCCGTTTTCGTCAGCTAATTAAGACACATTAATTGCTAATCATTAGTTATTAATTATGTCTTAATCTTTGCCATTGGGCCACTGACCAGTGGGTCCAATATCCTTAAATCACTCTCTGGTTCAATCCCGCACTGTTCCGACATCATTAATGTTAATCATTGGTTAATCAATGTGTCGGCATTTAAATCGCTGTCGAAAATCACCTCTGGGTCGCTGACTTGTGGGCCCGAGGGGTTAAAATCAAATCTCAGGTGTCATTAGTGTCTTTTTAATGTCAATCATTAGAAGCATTAATCCTGTCCTAGCCGCCACTCTCAGTCGCTGACAGGTGGGCCCAGTGCACTGTGCACGTGGGTTAAACCAGCGCGTGGGTGACTCGAAGTCACTGACGTGCGGTCCCACATGTCAGCATCCCTTTTGAACTGCGATCAATAGCCACCGTTCGTTTTTAGATCTACGGCCCCGATCGTGAGTGCATTCGGACCCTCCGGTTGCCTTGATCATTCTCGACCGTCGATCTTGCGATCAACGGCTGAGATTGTGTTTGCAACCGCACCGTCCGAATGCATACACTCGTGCGCGCCGTTGGATCTTGATCCAACGGTGGGCTCCGATTAGGTTTCGCGCGCATGTGCTGTTTTCGGCGCGCGTGAGCCGTAGGATGTTAGATCAAGGGTTGGGAGTTGTCCACGTCGTTTTCTTTTATTTGGGTTGTTCTGTATTTCGGTAAGTATTTGTTTAACAACTGAAAATGATGTAAAAACTTTAGAAACTCATAACTAATTCATTTTAATCGCTTTTAGATAATTCCAACGGTAATAAATTATGTTGTCACTTTAGTTTATTATAAAAATGGATTTAAGCATGTTCGATGGCAGAAATTGTTTAGTTAAGAATAACTTGATTTGTCATTTTGAATATTCGAAATAGTTTTAATCTTGAAAAATGCATATCTTTTCTCAGTATAAATCCAAATTGTGCAAAATCAATTTTGTTAAATTAAATCTGTTAGTATACTTTCATATAAAATAGGATTTGAGCATGTTCATAATTCTGTAAAATGATTTGCATTAGATTTACAACTTAGAAAAATCATAAGCAAATGTGTATAACTCCAAATTTAGTAAATCCAACTTTGCTGTTATTAGGATGTCATAATCTACCTGCTATAAAAATTTCAGACCTTAGATCATTCTGGAAAATTTCGCCATGAACAGTATTAATTATTAATTAGGTTGATATTGGGCTGAGAAAGAGCACTTTGCTCATATCTTTTGCATGCTTAGTCCTAATTGCATGATTCTTGTTCCTATCATTGTCTTAGATCTTTCCCTAGCTGTAGTGTGAATTTTATTAGATTTGGATGTGTTTTGCTGTTGGGATTTATTTGGTGTTCTTCGTTCTTATTTGCTTATCGCCTTTTCGCGTTAGGTTCCGAAGATAATTTTATTACTGATATTGAGCCACAGCAGCCATCAGACTCTGCACTTCAGCCAGGCAAGCAGATGTAGCATTCATTTGATCATATTGTTCCTACTATTTTCAAAGTCTAATATATTGTTTGCAAATTCTATGTATGCATTGCTATGTTGTTTTAAACTATTGTCGATAGTTGGCCTACTAGATGCATTAACGATGGAAATGTTTATTCCTCTACTCTCAAGCCTAGGTTACTTGTCGTGATTTTGGGTTATTGGATGGACCCTTGTCACTTAGTAGTTTACGTGTCATTATGCTTAGCCATGCTTAGCTATCGGTAGAAATGGGCGGTTATCGACTTGTCGATAACCTTGATCACACAAACTGTTATAATATGTATATTTCAGCCTTGTGCTTTGTCTAAATTGCAAAACTAAAACTGAAAATGAAAACAATTTAGACTTGGGCACAATGGTAAGATGGTGTGATCTTTTGGGTGTGATTGGAA
This sequence comes from Ampelocalamus luodianensis, assembly GCA_036346255.1. Taxonomy (NCBI): domain Eukaryota; kingdom Viridiplantae; phylum Streptophyta; class Magnoliopsida; order Poales; family Poaceae; genus Ampelocalamus; species Ampelocalamus luodianensis. The sequence goes on from CM070637.1 coordinate 19,218,221, forward strand.
TGGTGCCCGGGTCAATTAAGGACCGAACTACTTGTGAGTATCATTATCCGAGCATTCAGCGCGTGCTAACCACACTAGAGGATATGGGACCTCTCTTGGTGAGTACTTTGGGCTGTGTTAATTAATGAGTCGCGTGGTGGGTTGCATATTTGATTATATGCAACATGGACACGTTTGTAGGGAGGAGAACACCCGCCGAGGCCGGTGTATCTTGCTCCACGTATGGGTCCTTGTGATCCATATTTCGTCGGCAGATCACTAAGGATTAACCCCCATACGTGCGTCTCTTGATTAGCATATTCCATTGGAAAGGGTTCGTAGGACTTAGCCGTGCTAGCATACCAAAGGAAGTGTGCTTAATAGCTTGGCAAAAGGCGATCCAAGTGTGGGTACATTGGTACACCTGCAGGATTAAAACTATTCGAATAGCCTCGTCCCTAGGTTATGGACATGCTTGGATAAGCTTTTCAAGAGTTAGACTACAACCATTTTAAAATTAAAACTTGATGGGTGGTATGAATCGAGATTCATGCTATGTTGTGGTGGCTTTGGGAAAGTCACTTCTAGGTGGATACTTGTTACTTATGTTTACTCGCTATTATTTAAATGCTTAAAACAGATTTTACAAACTCTTTGTTCAATCTATTACAATATTGCAAATGAATCTTGCTTTATGCGTCCAAAGAACCATATAACCACATTCCTTTGAATACTGACTTTCATGTAGCTATGTATAGGCTTGCTACTCGTAAGTCTTGCGAGTACATTTTGTACTCACTGCATTGCTTGTGTTGTGCAGAGGATGATAGTGAGTCCGATGGACCTCACTTTTGTGAGTTGTCTTTGTGGCGATTCTGAGGCGATTAGCTTGGCGGCCCGGTCGGTTGCCCTGTGGTGTTATGTGGCTAACCGGTCGTCTTTTGGTTTAAGCCATCTTATGGCAACTTTTGCTTCCGCTGTTACTTATTTGGTACTTATGTCATTTGGCCGGTCAGCTGTGTTGTAATAACTTATATTATGTATGTCTTTTGGTAGACTTGTTATATTCTGTTGTATGGAAATGATGCATGCTTGGAATTGATGTATGTGTGCTGCTTGTTCTGGGAGGCACATGTTCATCGAGACCCGGATTATTCTATTTGTGATACTAGAACCAGTGGAGGTTAAGTATTACAAGTTTAATAAACCGGGGTCTCACAGAGCTTGGTATCAGAGCCATACTGACCGTAGAAACCCCTAGCTTGGTCGTCCCTAGTATATTTTGAAAACTTACTTTCCAAATATCAGTGCTTTCCTGAAAATCTTAAGTAAGTTCTCAGATTTTACTCCTTATCTATCTTAGTCTGCTCATCTTACCTTGTTCTAAACTGAATTTGAAAGCTGAGTTTTTCTCTCATCCTTTCAAAAGATAGTTGTTTATCGAGTAGATTGGTTTTGGTAAACCATGAGAGTTATAAATTGAAAGTGTTGGCTATTTTGAGAAGATTAGGAGCTGCTGGGAGCTACAAATTTCGGCCAAAAGTTGAATGGAAAAATCTGGACAGCAAGCAAGACAATTTCTGGACAGCTAACATTTAGGTAGTAAAAGTGCTGAAAATGAGAGGTTAAATCCACTAAAATTTGTGGGAATAAGAGGGTAAGAAGTGATATGAGATAGCTAAGTGTTTAACCCTCCTTTAGTATGATTCTCACCCTGCTTCCTTGCTGTTTTCGAGCAGAAGATGTTATTCTGAAATTTCCTTCCTGAAAAATTGATTACTCGTTTTTCCATACAAGTTAGTCATAATAGGAAGATGGTTGTTATCTTTGTGATCTTGCTGTAATTTTATGTGGTTACTTGAGCTTTTGGAGTTTGTTTAGGGTTAGTTGTTTTCTTTGTCTCCTGTTCCGAAGTTGTGTTTAACCTATTTTCGTGGAACAGGATGACAAGAACCACCCGCAACAGTCAGCCGGCTGGTTCCGATGAGGAGCTTTCCCTTCCTCCGACCATGGCTGAGGTTTTGGCTCAGATCGAGCGGAATCGCATGGACCAGACCCGGATCTTGGAGGTCATTGCGAGGAACACCTCCACTCCCGCTGCCGCTTCAGGATCTGGAGGTGGTGGCCACCAGTCGCGTGGTGGGCTTGCGGAGTTTCTCCGTACGCAACCGCCTACTTTCTCTCGGTCAGAGGATCCACTCGACGCGGATGATTGGCTGCGTCTTGTTGAGCGAAAGCTCAATATCGCTCAGTGCCAGGAGCAGGAGCGGGCACTCTTTGCATCCCATCGGCGAGGTGCGGCACTATCTTGGTGGGAGAACTTTCTCGCCATGCAGCCCGCAGGCCACGTTGTCTCGTGGGATGAGTTTCGATCTGCTTTCCGTCGGGCCCACATACCTGATGGCTTGATGAAGCTCAAGAAGAAGGAGTTTCTGGCGCTTAAGCAGGGGCGCAAGTCTGTCTCGGAGTACCTTTACGAGTTTAATCACTTGGCTCATTATGCTCCGGGTGAGGTGGCCTCTGATGAGGCTAAACAGGTGAAGTTCATGGATGGCTTGTCCGAGGAGCTGCAGGACAAGCTATCTATAGTGGACTTCGCTGACTTCCAGGCCTTGGTTGACAAGGCCATCGTCGCCGAGCACAAGGCGAAGGCGCTGGGTGAGTCCCGCAAGCGCAAGTGGGAGGCCCATCGGTCTGCACAGGCCGGCCTCACTCGTCCCCGTGTTGGGCCCACACCAGGGGCTCGTGCTTTGGCTTCACCACCGCCGAGGCCGTCGGCGCCAGTTGCTCGTCCCCGCAGCCGTGTTTGACCATGTGCACTGCGACCCGGCGGCGAGTTGCGCTCCGCAACCCACCGGTGGCGTTACTGCCGCTTTGCAACAAGAAGGGCCACTATGCTGCGATTGCCCTCGAGGATCGAGCAGCCCTGCGTCCTAATGGAGGACGCGGAGTGGTCACACACCGACCGAAGGTGATCCGTAAGACTCGGGGTGTCGAGTGGTCGAGTCAACCACATCTCGGTGAGGAGGCTCGAGGCACCGACGTTGTGTTGGGTACGTTCCTTGTTAGTTTTCGTCCTGCTGCAGTATTGTTTGACTCTGGAGCTTCGCATTCCTTTATTTCGAGATCTTTTGCTGCTGAATGTGACCTTCACTTTGTTCCTTTGGGGATTCCTTTGCTTATTCGCTCTCCGGGAGCGGAAATGAGAGCTGATCAAGAATGCCGGGGCGTTCCCATTAATATTGAAGGAGTGGAATTCTTGGCGAATCTCATCTTACTCGATTCGGCGCGCCTGGACGTGATTCTTGGTATGGATTGGTTGTCCCAACACTTGGGGCAAATCGATTGTGCCAGGAAGATGGTTTTCCTCACTAGTCCCTCCGGCGAGCAAGTTGGGATTTCACCGCAGCTGCAAGGGCCACACCTTTGTGCCCTCGAAGCTAAGCCAGCTATGGAGATTCAGGAGGTGCCCACAGTCTGTGACTTTGTGGATGTCTTCCCTGAAGATTTGCCTGGTATGCCTCCAGTTCGAGACTTGGAGTTTGTTATTGGTATTGCCGTGCATCGCCCGATTTCTAAGGCGCCGTACCGAATGCCTCCTAATGAGTTAGAGGAGCTGAAGAAGCAGTTGGGTGAGCTTCAAGCAAAAGGCTTCATCCGTCCTAGCTCATCTCCTTGGGGTTGTCCGGTTATTTTTGTGAAGAAGAAGGACAAGACCCTGCGTATGTGTGTTGATTACCGTCCGCTGAATGAAGTGACGGTGAAAAACAAATATCCTTTGCCTCGTATTGATGATCTCTTTGATCAGTTGAATGGAGCTTGTGTGTTCTCCAAGATTGACTTGAGATTGGGGTACCATCAAGTCCGGATCAGGGCTGAGGATATTCCAAAGACGGCATTCACTACTCGTTATGGTCTTTACGAGTACACCGTCATGTCTTTCGGCTTGACCAATGCTCCAGCTTTGTTCATGAATCTTATGAACTCGGTGTTCATGGAGTATTTGGATAAGTTTCTTGTGGTTTTCATTGATGACATTCTTATATACTCCAAGAATGAAGAAGAGCATGCTGAGCATCTGCAGATTGTTTTGGGAAAGCTGCGTGAGCATCAGCTGTATGCCAAGTTCAGCAAGTGCGAGTTCTGGTTGAAGGAAGTGGCATTCTTGGGCCATGTTCTTTCAGTGGTGGTGTCGCATAGATCTGGCAAGGTCAGCGATGTTCTATCTTGGGGCAGCCGTCGATCCACCGATGTGAGGAGTTTCTCGGCTTAGCGGGCTACTACCGCGCTTTATCGAGAACTTCTCCAAAATTGCTAAGCCCATGACCGAATTGCTCAAGAAAGAAAAGAAATTCGTGTGGTCATCTGCTTGTGATTTGAGTTTTCAAGAACTCAAAAGGCGATTGACGTCGGCACAGATGCTTGTCCTCCCGATGTGCATAAGAGCTTCGATATTTATTGTGATGCCTCTCGCGAGGACTCGGTTGTGTTCTTATGCAAGAAGGCAAGGTAGTGGCCTATGCATCGAGCGATTGAGGCCTCATGAACTCAACTATCCTACCCATGATTTGGAGTTAGCTGCGATGGTTCATGCACTCAAGATTTGGCGGCATTACCTCATTGGTAACCGTGTGAGGTGTATTCGATCACAAGAGCTTGAAATATTTGTTCACCCAACCAGATCTGAACCTCGAGCGAGAGGAGATGGTTGGAATTGATCAAAGATTATGATATGGGCATTCAAGATCACCCGGCAAGGCCAATGTTGTTGCCGATGCACTCGATGCAAGGTATATTGCAATACCTTGTCACTTCAAGAGCAACAACCTACCCTTCTCGAAGAATTTCAGCGGCTTAATTTGGGATTGATTGAGCTTGGTTCTCTTGCTACCTTGGTTGTGCAACCGACTTTGGTGGAGCAAATCAAGGCTGCCCAGCAGACAGATGTTGGTGTGATCCAAATCAAGCAGAACATCAAGAATGGGACAGCTAAGTGCTTTTCTGAGGATGAGCACGGTGTTGTGTGGTTTGGACAGCGCTTGGTGGTTCCGAAGGTCATGGAATTGCGGGATTTGATTCTCCGCGAGGCCCATGACTTCCCTTTGTCTATCCATCCTGGAGCTACCAAGATGTATCAAGATCTTCGACGAGATTCGGTGGACTCGCATGAAGCGCGAGATTGCCGTGTTCGTGGCGAGTGCGGCGTGTCTTTGTCGTGTCAAGGCTGAACATCAGCGTCCAGCAGGCCTTCTTCAGCCTTTGCCAGTACCTGAGTGGAAGTGGGATTCCGTTGGTATGGATTTCATCACCGGTCTGCCCCGTACTTCTTCTGGGAAGGATGCTATCTGGGTTGTCATTGATCGATTGACAAAGGTGGCACATTTTCTGCCAGTGCGTACCAATCTCAGTGTTAGTCAGCTGGCGGATCTCTATGTGTCTCGCATTGTATGTTTGCATGGTGTGCCACGAACGATTGTGTCAGATCGTGGTTCTCTTTTTACCTCTCGCTTTTGGCATAATCTGCAAAAGGCGATGGGTACACGTCTTTCTTTCAGTTCAGCTTATCATCCTCAAACTGATGGTCAGACGGAGAGAGTCAACCAAGTGTTGGAAGATATGCTCCGTGCCTGTGTTCTTTCCTATGGGAAGAAGTGGGAGAAGTGCTTGCCGTTTGCAGAGTTCTCCTACAACAACGCTTCAAGCTAGTCTTGGCATGGCACCGCTTGAGGCTTTGTATGGGAGGAAGTGTAGAACCCTTTGAACTGGTGGAAACGGTGGCGTCGGTTCTTGGGCGATTCCATTAATGAGGCCGAGAGCCAAGTTCAGTTGATTCGTGAGCATTTGCGCGTGGCCCAGTCCAGGCAAAAGAGCTACGCGGATCGTCGTCGTCGGAGTTGAGCTTTGAGCCCAATGACTTTGTGTATCTCAAGGTCTCACCCTTGAAGGGCCATCAGCGTTTTGGCATCAAGGGCAAGTTAGCTCCTCGTTATGTTGGGCCTTATCGCATCATCGAGAGGATTGGAGCTGTTGCATACAGGTTGGAGTTGCCAGCTTCACTTGAGGTGTGCACGACGTGTTCCATGTGTCACACTTAAAGAAGTGCCTCCGTGTTCCAGTTGAGGAAACTCTGTTGGAAAATCTCGATGTGCAAGAAAATTTGACCTATCATGAGCATCCTGTTCGTATTCTCGAAGAATCTGAACGAAGGACAAGGAACCGTGTCATCAAGTTCCTTAAGGTTCAGTGGTCAAACCATTACAAGATGAGGCAACTTGGGAGCGCGAAGATCGTCTTCGTGCGGACTACCCATCCTTCTTCTCCGAGTAAACTAATCTCGGGCGAGATTCTTGTAAGGGGGAGGTTTTGTAACATCCCAATCTTGGGCTTGTGTTTCAAATGTAAGAAAATCAGTAGAAATTAAAACTTTTTCTTACATCATGTATTTCTGTGTGCCAAACAATTCTTGTACAAGGAATTATGGGAATACATTGTCACAAGTCTAGTTGATCCAAATCTTGATATTCCAAAACAATCTTATCAAAATTTATGATCATCCTCTGGAAATGTTTTCCTAAGTCTCTGTGATGGTATGTGACCCTCTGAAAAATTTCACAATTTTTAGAAATTGTTTGAATATTTTTAGAGGCGATCAAACTGTTTGACTCTCGACCAAACATTAAAGCAGAGCCTTGCAAAATTTTTGGAGATTTTTTTTCACAGTATAAAAACCTCTGAAAATTTTACACAAGGTTAATATCTGAGTTAGCAAGCTCCTGTAAAATTTTCATAATTTTTGGAGTTAATTTGCTACCTCAAATAAATCATTCAAAGTCTCTGTTCTTATTTCAAAGTCAAACTTGGTTTTACTGTTACTTGGGTTCGAGTCAGACTCGGGCTCGAGCCATTTGATTCGGTCCAGTCAACTAACTGCACCGAGCCACTCTTTAAAACGCGCGTTGAATCTCAACCGTTGGATCTGAATCGCACGGCCCGCGCGCGTGTAAACATTCGGACCTTCCGGTTGCTTGCGTGAGTTTCGACCGTTAGATCTCCATCCAACCGTCGAGATGCGCCGTAACCTTCGGACCCTCCGGTTGCATTTTTAAATCAGAGCCGTTGGATTAAGATCCAACGCTCGCGTACCCCTTCGTTGTAAATAAGAGTTTGCGACGTGGAGCTATCTGAGCCGTTCGTTTCAAATCGTAGGGCTCACGCTCCCTGTTGTTATGTTTTGAACTCAGAGGCGTGGCTCTATCTCAGCCGTTCGTGTCCCATCCAACGACTGGGAATCGCCCGAGCTTTTCGCGGGTCGTCTTCAACCTCTGGCCGTGCGAGCACTGTAGGGGGAGTAATGGCAGTGTCATTTCTTGCTCCCTAAAGCCACCCTAGCCGACGTTTAGGGGTATGGGAGGTGCTCTGAGCCACACCATGCCCTAATGCACGTCTTCACCCTTTTTCCTTGTCGGCCGCACCTTGTGCTTTGTGTTTTGCCGCCCGAGAGAGGTGTGGTGCAAACCCTAATGCTTTCATGGCTTTATAAGCACTCTCAAGGTCTCCTGGTATCTCTTTAGACCACCATCAAGCTTCATTCTCATTATTGGAGCTTAACACCTCAAAAATGGCAAACCTCCATTGTTGACCCGTGGAGCTCCATTGGTGTTCTTGGTGTTCCAGTGGTCCTCCTTCATGTTTCTTTGCCCTAACCTTATCTATTTACTTCCTTGGGCATTACCCCTCACTTAATTTTGGATTTGATTCTCAGGAATTGTCCAATTTGGGGTTTGTTCAAATTCGGCCGAATTTGGTCATCTTCTTCCTCAGCTCAGGTGAGTGCTCCATTTTCCAATTCTTTGCTCATGTAGCTTCTGTGGACCTTAATGAAGCTATTTTGATGCTTTGGAATCACTCATTTGGCTCAGGGTGTCTATCTCGGGTTTTCTTCTCCAAGTCCGGCGAGCTTTCACCGTGGTCAAGCATCTCCGGCCATCTCTGAAGCTTCTTGTCACTAAGGTAGCTTCTTATTAGTCCTTAGAAGCTTTGGCACCCGCATCCTAGGCTTGCAGTGGAGCTCATCGCGATTTTCGCATTTAGCAGTGAGGGTTCCTTTTTCGTTTTCCGGCTAGCCGGCGTTCTAGTCCCTCACCGCCGGCGAGAGTGCTACCATTAGATTCGTTGTGCTATTGCGAATCCATTTTGGTTCTTGGTGGGCGCCGCCGCGGCCAGTGTCGCCGGCGATTCGCCGTTGAACTCACTCGGGTTTTGGCGGCACAGAGCTCCCGTTTTCGTCAGCTAATTAAGACACATTAATTGCTAATCATTAGTTATTAATTATGTCTTAATCTTTGCCATTGAGCCACTGACCAGTGGGCCCAATATCCTTAAATCACTCTACGGTTCAATCCGCATCGTTCGACATCATTAATGTTAATCATTGGTTAATCAATGTGCGGCATTTAAATCGTCGCCGAAATCACCTGCGTCGCGACTTGTGGGCCCGAGGGTTAAAATCAAATCTCGGTGTCATTAGTGTCTTTTTAATGTCAATCATTAGAAGCATTAATCCTGTCCTAGCCGCCACTCTCGATCGTGACGGTGGGCGGTGCTGCGGCACGTGGGTTAAACCAAATAGCGTGGGTGACTCGAAGTCACCGGCGTGCGGTCCCACATGTCGAAGATCCCTTTGAACTGCGATCAATAGCCACCGTTCGTTTTTAGATCTACGGCCCCGATCGTGAGTGCATTCGGACCCTCCGGTTGCCTTGATCATTCTCGACCGTCGATCTTGCGATCAACGGCTGAGATTGTGTTTGCAACCGCACCGTCCGAATGCATACACTCGTGCGCGACGTTGGATCTTGATCCAACGGTGGGCTCCGATTAGGTTTCGCGCGCATGTGCTGTTTTCGGCGCGCGTGAGCCGTAGGATGTTAGATCAAGGGTTGGGAGTTGTCCACGTCGTTTTCTTTTATTTGGGTTGTTACGTATTTGGTAAGTATTTGTTTAACAACTGAAAATGATGTAAAAACTTTAGAAACTCATAACTAATTCATTTTAACTGCTTTTTAGATAATTCCAACGGTAATAAATTATGTTGTCACTTTAGTTTATTATAAAAATGGATTTAAGCATGTTCGATGTGAGAAATTGTTTAGTTAAGAATAACTTGATTTGTCATTTTGAATATTCGAAATAGTTTTAATCTTGAAAAATGCATATCTTTTCTCAGTATAAATCCAAATTGTGCAAAATCAATTTTGTTAAATTAAATCTGTTAGTATACTTTCATATAAAATAGGATTTGAGCATGTTCATAATTCTGTAAAATGATTTGCATTAGATTTACAACTTAGAAAAATCATAAGCAAATGTGTATAACTCCAAATTTAGTAAATCCAACTTTGCTGTTATTAGGATGTCATAATCTACCTGCTATAAAAATTTCAGACCTTAGATCATTCGGAAAATTTCGCCATGAACAGTATTAATTATTAATTAGGTTGATATTAATGAGAAAGAGCACTTTGCTCATATCTTTTGCATGCTTAGTCCTAATTGCATGATTCTTGTTCCTATCATTGTCTTAGATCTTTCCCTAGCTGTAGTGTGAATTTTATTAGATTTGGATGTGTTTTGCTGTTGGGATTTATTTGGTGTTCTTCGTTCTTATTTGCTTATCGCCTTTTCGCGTTAGGTTCCGAAGATAATTTTATTACTGATATTGAGCCACAAAGACCATCGGACTCGCACTTCACCAGCAAGCAGATGTAGCATTCATTTGATCATATTGTTCCTACTATTTTCAAAGTCTAATATATTGTTTGCAAATTCTATGTATGCATTGCTATGTTGTTTTAAACTATTGTCGATAGTTGGCCTACTAGATGCATTAACAGTAGGAAATGTTTATTCCTCTACTACTGAAGCCTAGGTTACTTGCTGTGATTTTGGGTTCTCTGGATGGACCCTTGTCACTTAGTAGTTTACGTGTCATTATGCTTAGCCATGCTTAGCTATCGGTAGAAATGGGCAGTTATCGACTTGTCGATAACCTTGATCACACAAACTGTTATAATATGTATATTTCAGCCTTGTGCTTTGTCTAAATTGCAAAACTAAAACTGAAAATGAAAACAATTTAGACTTGGGCACAATGGTAAGATGGTGTGATCTTTTGGGTGTGATTGGAATGGTGCCTGTGTCAATTAAGGACCGAACTACTTGTGAGTATCTCATTATCCGAGCATTCGTGCGTGCTAACCACACTAGAGGATATGGGACCTCTCTTAGCCGAGTACTTTGGGTGTGTTAATTAATGAGTCGCGTGGTGGGTTGCATATTTGATTATATGCAACATGGACACGTTTGTAGGAGGAGAACACCGCCGAGGCCGGTGTATCTTGCTCCACGTATGGGTCCTTGTGATCCATATTTAGTCGGCAGATCACTAAGGATTAACCCCATACGCATGCGTCTCTTGATTAGCATATTCCATTGGAAAGGGTTCAGTAGGACTTAGCCGTGTTGAGGCATACCAAAGGAAGTGTGCTTAATAGCTTGGCAAAAGGCGAAGTGTGGGTACATTGGTACACCCCTGCAGGGATTAAAACTATTCGAATAGCCTCGTCCTAGGTTATGGACACGCTTGGATAAGCTTTTCAAGAGTTAGACTACAACCATTTTTAAAATTAAAACTTGATGGGTGGTATGAATCAGGGATTCATGCTATGTTGTGGTGGCTTTTGGGAAAGTCACTTCTAGGTGGATACTTGTTACTTATGTTTACTCGCTATTATTTAAATGCTTAAAAACAGATTTTACAAACTGCTGTTCAATCTATTACAATATTGCAAATGAATCTTGCTTTATGCGTCCAAAGAACCATATAACCACATTCCTTTGAATACAGCTTTCATGTAGCTATGTATAGGCTTGCTACTCGTAAGTCTTGCGAGTACATTTTTGTACTCACCTGCATTGCTTGTGTTGTGCAGAGGATGATAGTGAGTCCGATGGACCTCACTTTTGTGAGTTGTCTTTATGGCGATTCTGGGCGATTAGCTTAGCGGCCCGGTCGGTTGCCCAATGGTGTTATGTGGCTAACCGGTCGTCTTTTGGTTTAAGCCATCTTATGTCAACTTTGCTTCATTGTTACTTATTTGGTACTTATGTCATTTGGCCGGTCGGCTGTGTTGTAATAACTTATATTATGTATGTCTTTTGGTAGACTTGTTATATTCTATTGTATGGAAATGATGCATGCTTGGAATTGATGTATGTGTGCTGCTTGTTCTGGGAGGCACATGTTCATCGAGACGCGGATTATTCTATTTGTGATACTAGAACCAGTGGAGGTTAAGTATTACAAGTTTAATAAACCGGGGTCTCACAATACAACCAATTCGCCAAAGTCCAAACCATCATTTTATTTCATTTTCCAAAGTCATTTATGAAACTTCCATGACACACCAATGCCAAGGGTACACTTTAAACAATAGTTGGTTTGTGGCTGAAATTCCCCAAACGAAACATGTTTGGTCTATAAGCATGGCTAAGCACAATATTTTCCAAATGATCCTAGTCCATACTATTGTATCAACTAGGTTTTATCTAGGGTGACAATATGCTTGCTTCAATTATCAAAATTGGCCATACAAAGGATTTTAGGCATAACTATGGATTTAAAACAGGAATTTAAACTATATTGAATAGAAATAAGCATGCAGTAATAATTTAAAACAAAATTAAATAATTTAAAATACTGGGCTCAAATATGATCAAAAGTATAACTTGCCTTGCTCAAATAGCTGCTCTCAAACGGCGTCGAAATCTGACTCTCCGAAGTCGTCGAAATCTAATCGTGAAAATAAGCCAAATTCAAACTAAATTCAAATAACAACTCAAATGAACTCCAAATTAAAATATTTTAGTTTATTTAGCTAGATTACAATTTTATACCAATTTTACAACTTGAATCACCCAAATTGGAGTTCGGATGCAAAAGATATGGGCTTTGGAAGATTCAAATTACATGAAATGATAGAATTAGGGGTTTTCAGAATTATTAGAATTATTTTTGTAAAGGAAAAAGGTTATACTGCGTCAGCATGACATCATCAGGTGGAAATGGATTTCGGTCGAATTAAATTTGTAAAGAAAAAGGAATTGGGTCACTAACATGTGGGACCCATGTGTCATAGACACGGTCCATATGGACTAAGTCCACAGTGGTTGTGGAATAGGGCTGGGGCTGAGCTCGTGGGCGTGTGCGCACGTGGATGACACGCAAGTGGTGACTAGGCGGCCACGTAGGCAAGAAGGGTGATGTGGCCGTGAGGTGGCCACTAGGTGGCTGTGCCACGTCGGCATGGGCGGCGCTCGGCGTTGAGCTCGCCGGCGCTACGCGCCATGGCGAGCTCCACCGAGGGGCTCAATGCCAAGAGGGAAGTGCGGGGAGTTGAGGGCGCACATTTTGGTCACCTGAAGACGCCACGATGGCCGACGGTGAGGTGAATAGCGGCGACGCGTGCGGGCTCGACGGCGGCGACGAGATCTAGCGGCGCTCCGGCGAAGGCGGCGCGAGCACCGGGTAGGCGGTGATGCAGCGAAGCTGCTGGTGCGGTTGGAGTTGACGTTGAAGCTTGGATGGTGCTGGAGACGAAGAACGAAGATGCTTCGGCGGTGCAGAGAAAAACTCAAAATCACGGCGATTGAAGGGAGGAGACGAGAAGTGGGTGATGGGGGCGGGATGAGGGAGAAAGAGGGCTCCCAGGGCTCCCTTTTATAGGGCACAGGAGTGGCCGGGGAAGGAGAGCGTGGTGCGGGTGAACGTGGCAGTGGCGGTTGGGTGCGCGGGCGAACCGGTCGTGGAGAGAGGGGGAAGAACGTGGGGGTGGAGGCGGTTGGGGGCGCCGGGTCGTACGCATGCCGCGTGAGTCTCGCGGGCGAACCGGGGCGGCGATTTGACGGAGCTCGGCTCGGCGAAAATGGCGGAGGCGCAGTCGCGTGAGGAAGAGGGCGCGGGGAGGAAGAAAGGGCGCGGGCGGTTGGATGTTGATCCGACGGCGCGGATGAGAAGGAGAGAGAGGGAGGCGCGTGGGTGTTTGGTGGCCGTCCGATGTAAATCGGACGGTGGGAGAGAGATAGGGAAGAGAGGGTGCGGGCTGGCGCGGAGTGGGCCGACTAGGCTGGCGCACGGTGAAGAAGAGATGGGCTGAGTTAGATTCAGCCCATTGGCCACTTTAGGTTTTTCTGTTGATTTTCCAATTGATTTCATTCAGATAATTAGAAAGGGCTTTAGAAAATAGTAAATAAAATCCAAAAATTATGAAAAAAATTAACATAAATTCCCTTATTTATTTTGGACGTAATAATATTATTTTCAACTTAAAGTTGGCTTTTAATTTTGCAAATAAATTATTTTGGCTTTGAAATACTTAGGAAAAAGCTTTTTAAAATTCTAGAAAAACCACAAAATTAATTAATTTTTCCTTTTAAACTTTTAATCCAATAAAACTTCAGAAAACTCAAATAAATTTTACTTTTGACTTTTAAAACTTCAGAAATTCAATAAAGCAAAAACTCTTTCAAATTTTTAGAAAATTCAATAAAATAATAACTTTATTTATTTTATTTCTGGTAACATAACCTTGGGATGTTACAGTGTGAAGGTCGACAAATACGACGTCACTACTATGGACCTCAAATGTGTCAGAGACAAGGATGAACCATTCGGACTCGCTAAGTAAGTTGTTCAAGTTTTTTATGTAACTGACCCAAAAAATAAGAACTGCCACATAGTTCTTCATAGAAAAAGAAGGATTGTCGTAGTTGAGAATATCGTGGATGAGAAAGAGTACAATCAATTTAACGAGTTGCCTCCTTTCGAAGACAGTATCAGGCTCGAGGAAGAACCCAATGAGGAAGCTAGCTATATGCGCGTCGATCATCATGAAGGGCTATTTTTTAAAAGGAAATAGCCAAGTGGAATGATCCCACACGGTGAACACCTATTTGGAAATTATTCCATTGTAATTTAGAAACTCGGCATGCAATTAAAAATTATTCCATTGTAATTGATTCAGTAATTAAGAAATTATTCCATCTATGATTGTATCTGCTTTCTTGTTTTCAGAAGGCTTGCATGGCTCACATTCCATCAATTACAGATATGGTCGAATATCTCAGACGGTTCTAGGATATAACCGTTTGTGATATGCGACCATGTCACAGACGGTTCTATAATAGAACCGTCTGTGATATTCCTTTATAAGTAGGGCCCGCTAGGGTTTGTGCCCTTAGTCCTCACTCTCACCCGTCACCCTCCCCAGTGCCCTTACTCCTCACTCGCCCTTAGCCGAGCGCCCCTAACTCGACGCCGCCACCGTCCCCAGCCTCTCCCCCGACACCGCCGCCTTCCCTTGCCCGACGCTGCCGTCCTCTGTCAATCTCTGCTGGCTTCCCTCGACCCCGCGCCCGATGTCGCCGTCCTTCCTCAACCTATGTTGGCCTCCGTCCTCCATCAACCTCCACTAGCCTCCCTCGACCCCACGCCTGATGTCGCCGTCCTCCCTCGACCTCCGATGGCCGCCATCCTCCATCGACCTCCGCCGACCTCCCTCGACCCTATACCTGACGTCGCCATCCTCCCTCGACCTCCGTTGGCTTCCGTCCTCCATTTTCTTTCATTGTGAGTTTCTGTTTAATGTTGGGTCTTGAGGAGGAAAGGGAAGCAATATTGTGGGATTGGGTTTAATGCTTAATGAGGATAATTGTCTTGTATTGAAATTAATTTGATTGCTAGTTCAGTCTTGATCTCTAATTGAGTTGCTTACTGCTTACTACTCTAATAGCTAGTGTAAGTTTTGACTATTGTGCATGAGATTAATTTTGACAGATTAAAAATCAGAAAGTAATATTGATAGTAAATACAATAAATATATTAAAAAGCTTAATTGAAAATAATAATAAATAAATAGACAATTGCTTTGAGACAACCAATGAAACTCATGTTCACTTCCCAACCAAACCACTATCCAAAGTTTTATGAAAAACTCTATATCACATATGAAATCACCAAGCATTATCCATAACTAGGGACACAACTGTTCGAATAGTTTAACACTCTATAGAGGTTGCACAGCTTTACCCACAAGTCGGCCAAGACACACTTCCGTAGGCATGCGACTAAGTGATTATCACAAGGCTTTTACAAAGCTTTATCTTAACCAAGTTCTGTCCGCTAAGGTTTCACCACCGAATGAACCTCACACCCATTCGGGGGCCCCCTCTTGCGCAATTGTGAATATCCCTAGCAGAATTCACGCTTCCCAAAACAGAACTAAAATCAAGACACACATGTGGTTATATGATAAGGCCTAGATCAATAGCGCACAAGATTAAGTCCTTAATGATTACCCAAGTGAGACTACTTATCCAAAACAACGTGCTTCGCGCACCCCCTTTACTGTACGATCACTCATCTGAGCATAAATCATTTTGTTGACGCTAGCCAATGATCATCCCTGCCATGGCACAACAATTTTTATATAGTGGCCTCACACCACAATTCCATATATCATTAAATCAAATTACATTATTGAACATGTGATCATGAGCCCAACGTAACTAAGCATGACTAAACATCTCTACGATACTCATGTTGGTGATACAAATATGTCCAACTAATATCAACCCATCCTATGGTGTCCAAGGATATAAGTCATTCACAATTATTCAAGGTGGCATAATGTCAAATAGGTATTTAACTATTCCCGACTACAGTTAATATAAAATTAGTGTGCATGTGGATATAAAACAATATAATTTTGCAATAATGGGTACAACATGATCAAATATCTATAAATTGCCTTCGTTGAAGGACGGTGATACTTCAGCAGACCAATCCAGGAGGTCTTCAGAAACACTAGATTCTATAGGCACAATACGAGGCAAATAAATATAATAAATCCAAATAAAATCCAAAAATTATCAAATTAGTACTATTAGAGATATTATGAATTTATATGAATTTAGGAACAAGAATTGATGAAATCAGAGTTTGTATGAAGGAGAATGAACACCCAGAAGTTTATCAGACAAGAAAATCCTAGAAAAAGAGAAGGAGGGGAATATTCCCTGGAATATTTTGTTTCAGATTTAAGGGATAAAAGAAAAAGGCTAACACTTGGGGTCCACTTGGATGTGAGAAAAAGAGCAAATAATGAAGACAGAACAGAGTAGAAAGCAGAGGAGGCATAGGCGCTCGGTGCGGCAGTGGACGGCGGCATGGTAGCGTCGGCCGACTAGCAAAATGGATGGTCAGCGGCCCAAGGAGGGGCTAGGAGGTGACAGCGCGGGCTAAGGTAGTCGGTGGTGGGGCCGGCGGGGAGAGCGCACGGGCGGCGATGCTCCAACAACGGCCTAAGGTGTTCTGCAGTGGGCGGTGTGAGCACTACCTCGGCGGCGGCAAGGGTAAGGTGGCGGCAGGGTCGGGGTGGCACGGGGGTGACCGAGGAAGCACGGTGGCAGCGGCCGGTGGCAAGGAAGATGGAGTGACGGTGGCGGCATACACCGGTGATGGGAGAAATGAAATTGAGGTGGGAGATGAGAAGGCGATTACTAGGAACAAGTCGTGACACAGTCAATTTGGTCGAAGGATCACCGGAGAAGAAGATCAACTCTATGGTCTCATCGCCATACTTGGAGAAAATGGTTGACGGCTTCGCGCGTTTCAGGAAAACGGAGAGGAGTTATGTAACATCCCAAATATGGGTTTGTATTTCAAATATATAAAAATGAGAAGAATTTAAAACTTTTGATGCATCATACTATCTTTTGAATTCTCTGGATTTTCATTCTTTGGCTTTGGTGAATTTTGAAAAACTAATGCTTCATTTGACTAGAAGCACAACCCTTGAAGACTTTTGAAACAAATCTTCTAGATAGTCCCTGGAATTATTTTCCTAGGTTTTGGATCATCCTAGTGACTTCTCTGAAAAAATTCTTAATTTGTAGATTTTAATTGCTATTTTTAAGGAGTAGTCAAATCAGTTTGATCCTTAGTCAAAACCCTAGGTTAGGACCTTGAAACATTTCTAGAGAAAAATGTAGTGCATGAAAAACTCCAGAAATTTTATAAAAGGTTGTACCTAGAGTTAGTAACCTCCCTTTAAAAATTTTAGAACTTTTGGGGCTTTAAAACTATCTAAAAATTTGCAACCCTCTTGGCCTTTTGAAATCAACTCGGTCATCTATGAGTACTGCTCATCTTCGAGTGTTGTTCATCTACGAGTACTGCTCATCTTGGAGTAATGCTCATCTTCGAGTACTGCTCATCTTCGAGTATTGTTCATCATTTTCGACCACCTCAATCGAATTCGACCACCCCACTTTATTTCAACTAGAACCACTCAGATCCGACCAGGTCCGACTAGACCATCCGACCAGGCCCAACCAGACCCCTCCGACCAGGTCTGACCCAGCCACCTAACCAGTCCGACTCGAGCCTCTTACCTTGAACCACTAACCGGTGGGCCCCTGCTGCAGTTCTTCGTCTCCACACGGACGCCATGCCTCCGCCGATGCTAAACACCCTCGTCAGCGCACTCCGCCTGTGCATCAATGCCAACTACCGTGCCCACCATTTTCTGACCGTGTGCCAGTGGTTTGGCCGTGTTTCCCGTACTCACCCATACTCCCGTCGCCTCACCATCACCTCCCTATCACTCAATGGCACTCCTTGGACCGAGCTCACCCACCGGCCTCTCCTTGCGAGTTCTCCATCCCAGCACCTATAAGAAGCTCCCTGGGGTGCCCTCTTCTCGTTTTCGACACACCTGAGCATTTCCCTACCTTCCTTTCCCTCTTCTTCCTCAGAACTGAGAGCTAGAGATTGAGCTCTAACTCATGGCTGAGACACCGCCATCACCCCCAACACCGTTCCGGCCGCCACACGGGTTCCTGCTCATTCCTCTTCGTGTCATCTTGTGTTCCTAAGCACAAAAACCCTATCCTCTAACTTATTTGGGTTTTGGTTCACAGGAACCGATGCATTTTGGGATTTCTCATCTCCGGCCAAAAACTGTCCCTTTCGTCCCCAACTCTGGTGAGATGCTCCACTCTTCATTGCTTGCTTTTATTCCTTCTCAGAGCCATTCTTGAGCTTCCCGGACCATTAGTTTCACTTGTTGTAGCTTGAGCCGACCTCTCCGTGGTGAAGCTCCGCCGCCACCTTGGGTCTTCATTGCCAGACCATCTCCGATGAGCTCCAAGACCACTCACCACTCCGGTATGGTCCTAGTCACCTCCAGTGCTAGTGCGAGCGTTAGATGGGACATTGCGCGACCATATTGCCATTGCAGTTGTCACCGTAGCTCCACCTCCGCTCCAAGTCATCGTACAACCACCTTGTAACCCTCTACAACCACCTTGCAACCCTCTATGACCACCTTGTAACCATCTATGACCACCTTGTAACCCTCTACGACTACCTTACAACCCTCTATGACCACCTTGTAACCATCTACGACCAACTTGTAACCCTCTATGACTACATAGTAACCATCTATGACCAACTTGTAACCCTCTATGACCACCTTGCAACCATCTACGACCACCTTCGACCTCTTGCGACCTCGTGCAACCTCTTGTAGTCAAACCTCCTTCCAACTAGGTGTAGTTGAGCCTTCTTCCGACTAGGTGTAGTCAAACCTCTTTTCCGACTAGGTGTAGTCGAACCTCCTTCCGACCAGATGTAGTCGAACCACCTTCCGACCAGGTAGTCGAATCGTTGAGCAATAACCGAAACCCTTATTATTGCATTTTTTCTGACAAATTTGTTTAGGCTATAACTTTTAAATGCATCATCCAAATAAAATAATTTTTATTTCTAAATTCATTTAAAATCATGCTCTACCTTCTGTCTAAATTTCATGATTTTGGATTTTTTGGTTTATTTGGCGTTATTTGTTCTTATTGGTTCTTTTCTATTCTTTTTCTAGGTTTCGATGATTCTTTTGAATATGAGAGTGACCCTCTGTAGCAAGCGAAATATCTCCAGCAAGGCAAGCAGCCCCCCTTTGATCATGTTGCTCCTTTTACTTTTGATAAAATTATCTTGATTGCAAATGTATGTATGCATGTGCTATTTTGATGTTAATTTTCGTTAGGAGTAGTTAATCCGAATAGATGCATGAGCTGTAGGTAAATGTTCTCATTCCTATTGAGCCTAAGTTAGATTATTGCTAATGATTTAGTGTCCGTTGGATGGACTCTAGTCATTTATATGTATGTAGTATACGAGTCGGTTTGCTTAGCAATGCTTAGAATGGTAGATTGGGGATCATCGTTTCGATGATGGTCATTATATCATCACTATAATTATTTGGGTCAGGGTACTCATGTATGTAATCGTATCTGAAAAACTAAAACTGAAAATAAAAGGTTTTAGACTTGGGCACATTGGTTGGATGGTGTGTTGTTGGGTGTGTGCTTGGTGCCCGAGTCAACAAGGACCGAATTACTTGTGTCACTAATCCAAGCACTTTTGCGTGCATCCACGTGAGGGCATTTGGGAACCCTCTTGACTTAGTACTTTGGGGTGTGTTAATTAGTGAGTCATCGGTGGTAGTTAATTAGGAGAAAAATATTATGTTGATGGAAATGTGCGGGTGGATCCGAGAAGGTAACCACGCCCGAGGAACATCGATAGTTGCTGCAGTTTTGTTGGTGGCTCGGACACAACGTATAGGTTCCCCGAGGGAGCCCCGTTTGGGTGGTTCACAGAGGGCTAACCCCCATACGTGTGGCTCTTAATTAATTAATTCCATTAGAAAGCGTCTCGTAGTACTTAGCTCTGCTGGCATACCTATGGAAGTGTGCTAAATAGCTTGGCAAAAGGAGTGGTCTAACATGTGGGTAAAGTTGTACACCCCTGCACGGTTTTAATCTACTCAAGTAGCCAAGTTCTTTGTCACATCCCCAGATTAATAAAGAGGTTTATTATGCATCTCATTAGCATGCATCATGTTTTGAAACTTTTTATTTAAATATTGTACTTGGAAAATCTCAAAATACATATGAAACATACACTTTAATTTGAACTCCAAACTAAAAACTGAAATAAATGCTGCTAAAGTTCCTCTGGAAATAATTTATTCTAATACTATATTAATTATCATGAATTAATATAATTTTTCCCAAATTTTTGGGACTGGTTTGAACCCTATGAAAATTCAAACACAAATTAAAGATCAACTTTATGTTTGAACTTGAATTATACACTTTATATCATGAACAGTAGGGTTAAACAGTTTTTATGTACACTAGACCTTCTCAAGACTCCCTCTGATTTAATTCAGATTTTTATGAAATTTATTTATATTTTTAAGACCTCAGTCAAACTAGAATCAAAAGAAATTCAATCGGTCAAACCCTAGTACTGTTTCTCGGGCCTGAACCGCACCTTGACTCGAGTCCGACCCGGCCTCTTGACTTAGTCGAGTCAACTAACTGCATCTTCGCATGCAACCATCAAATCAAGGTTCAACGGTCCTGATCTCGCAACCTTTTGGCCAGTCCGAAGTCCCCTCTAATCTGAGTCGTCCATTCGCGATCCAACGACCGACCGGAAACCTCTTCACCGCACCACCCTGTATCACTGCCAACTCGGGCCCACGCGTCAGGGTCATCTTCCTCCTCGTGACGGAGCTCGCGCAGAGCGGCACCGCCATGTCTCGCTAGAGCCCTGCTTCACGTCAGAGGCGCCATCGGGTCACCTTTCCAATTGACCACTCCCTGAGCTTCGGCATCTCTCACCGCCCCCACTCCAACGTCTCTCTTGCCATATTACCTCCTCCACACCTCTCAACTCCTCACTTCTCCTCTTTTCGGCAGAGGAGGAGGAAGCTCCCCCGTGCGTGTCTCTCGGGTAAGCTCCCTCCACTTGATTCCTCCCTGTTCTAGGTTCATTCCCGTGTCCATTTTTGCTTATGCGAGCTCATGTCTTTTCTTGTAGCTCGCTGTCCATTGTCGTGCTCCCGGTGACTTCCAGAGCGTGCTCTCGCGGACACATTCGTGCCTTCTTCATGTCCGGAAGGTATTATCCTCAATCCACCGCGTCACCTTACGTGCTTTAGGCCACTGATCAAAACCCCTCAACTTATTTCTTTGTTGCACGATAGGGTTCCGGTGAATCAAAGTTTTGTCTATTTTCGGCAGTGAATCAACTTTTCGTCTCCCACCTTGATTCGGTAAGCCAGTGGCCAATTCTTTCCGCTGGTAGCCCCCTAGTATGGTCCTTGAACTGTTCCGACCACTCACTCGTGTTGGTTTTGCTCAGGGCTATCTCTCCGCGCGAAGTCGTGTTGTCGCCATCTTCTTCTCCGGCGCTGACAGAACTCCCGCTACTCCGAGCTTCCTCGAACACCATTACTCGCTCAGGCAGCTCACTGATAGTCCCTAGTACCTTGGCACTCGCTTGTATGTCACTACGGAGCTTTCTATTGCTTTGTGCACTTTTGCCGTAGAACCGCCGCCGCTTAGCTCCGGCTAGCCGCCGGTGCAGGGCACCCCAGACCTCGCCACCACCTCTCTAAGTTGCGTAGCACTATTGTAAAGCTATCACGGGCCTTGGCCGGCTCCGCCGTGGCGCGTAGCGCCGGCGAGCTGCCGAGCAACCGCACGGGGGCGTTGTCGTACCCCGACCAGCACTGTAGCTGGGAGGTTACGGCAAATGACGGTCATTAATGCCTAATGATTGGCTTAACCATTAATGGATGTCTTACCGAGTTAAACAGTCGCTTACATGTGGGTCCCGTGCACAGAAAACGGCGGGGTTAAACCGTAGCGTAAAGTGGCTGACCTGTGGGCCCTGGACTTTAAACCCCATGCACCGTGTGAGTGCACGAGTGGACCAAGTCCTTTGGACCAGCTCACTGACGGCGGGTCCCACATGTCAGTTCGGGATTTAAAATCTGAGTTAAAAAGGAAATAGCACTGTTCCCGGGCCCGCTGGTCAGTGACCTTGGCTAGCGCGTGGCTCGGTGGGAAAAGTATGAGATACATTATGAAATTCGAAATCTATTAAATTTCACACTGAAATTTGTATTAACTTCTAAAATACGTAACTAATTCATCTCAACTCCAACTTGAGTAAAACCACTTCTGATAATTTTTATTTTTAATGAACTTTATATTAAAATTGGTTTCAAATATGTCTCTGTAACAGAGAGCATTATTTTGGAAAATGAGCCATTAACACTATTATTTTTGCAAAAGAAAATACTGATAACTTTAGAAGTTCATAACTAAATCTTGAAAACTCCATTT
This sequence comes from Ampelocalamus luodianensis, assembly GCA_036346255.1. NCBI lineage: Eukaryota > Viridiplantae > Streptophyta > Magnoliopsida > Poales > Poaceae > Ampelocalamus > Ampelocalamus luodianensis. Next base: position 19,240,526 of record CM070637.1, read on the forward strand.
GAGGCAAACTCAACTGTTTTGAACTTGTAATAATATTGCCTATTTATCCATGTAAACCATGTACTCACCACTGTTCTACAAATTTTTATCTTATAATTAAATTACGTGAATAAAGGCATACTGAAATCTGAAAATCAAATCATCATAACATTCACACACTAAATCCAAATGGAATAATTCTTTCACCTAAAATCATCTAAAATCATGACTTAGCTACTGTAGAAAAATCGTGCATTTTTTAGTACTTTGATTTTTTGAGTATTTCTCGATGTTTATTCGGTATTGTATTTATATAGATTCCGAGCCTATTGATATTGACTCCTACGCTACTGAGGGAGAGCAATTAGCCTACCAGCAAGGCAAGCATCCTTTGAACTTTCTTTTGCATCATATTTGATCCCAGTTTTGTTAGAATAGATGCAATGATAATTGCTTGCATGATATTTTGATAATGTCGCTATTTTTGTGATGAGTAGTTAGACACGTCCTATTATCTTGACATTGTGGCTATCCATGAATTATTCCAGTACCTAAATTCTTATGTTAGGATGTGTGAAATTAAATTATTCGGTTTGCTTAGCCATGCAAGTCTAGAAACGGTAGTCTGATTGTTGGGAATAACTCGACAATTAGGGGGTAAACACAACTTTCATTATATACCGTTGTTTCAGATCTTAGTATCTGTTTTATAAATTAAGTTTTGTCATTTTAAATGAGCTTTTGGTCTGGACAAGTGATGGCTAGTGATGGTGCTTTCGTGCACGAGATTGGGTATGTGGTTGACTTGTCTAGACAATTAAGGACCGAACTTTGGTAACGTCGTTGATTCAAGTACATTCGTGCTACCACATGCGGGTTGGGAGCCGTATGGTTAAGTAGGGGGAAGGTTTGTTGTGTTGAGTCCCACGGTGGTGAAATTGTAAGGGCATGGGACCGAGAAATCCTATGTTTTCCTTTTGGGCCGATAGGATGGAGACGTTAACGTCTTGTATTTCCTAGGAGCCCTGGGTTGGGGGACTTAGCCCAATAGGCTCTTCTTGCTAAAAACGATCATATCTTGATTTACCCGGCCGACATACCTTAGGAAGTATGCTATATTCGGAGGCATCTGGAGGCTTACGGGCTAATCAAGTCGTGTGGGTAAAGTAGTACACCCCTGCAGGGTATAAAATCTATTCGAATAGCCGTGTCCACGGTTATGGACAACCGATTGAGTTCGGGAGTTACTATTGTTAGTCTTGGAATTAAAATTGTGGTTATAACTTGGTATTGAGTTCGGGATGTTCATGCTTGTTGTTGTATCAAAGTGGACAGCCACTTTGCCATTTGTATGATTTATTTGTTATCGAATTCATTACTTGTTCACATGCTTTACTTCTACTTCAAATCTAATTTTGAAATGGCACTTGAAAAACTAGTATGTGTAGGTTGTACCTTGTTGCGTCTCTTTTGCAAAACTAAGCCAATATGAGCCATCCCTTGGAACAGCCTTATGCATAACTAATTTTTATTTGTGTAAGACTTGCGAGTACTCTTTGTACTCAGCCAGATGTTTGTTGGCTTTTACAGGTGAGGAAGATATTGAGACCGATGAGCTTGTCGGTGTCGATTTAGGCGACACCGATGAGTAGTGTGCTATCTTTAGCTCCCAGTCGGTTGCCGATGGGTTATGTGGCATACCACTGCAGGCATTTTGGTTTATTTACTTGCTTCCGCTATATGAACTTTTTTAATTTGGCCGGTCGGCCACTTATGTAGTTGTAAACTTGAAACTGTGATGTATAACTTTTGTACTATTTATGTATGAGTGTTGTATGGATGTGATCAACGTTGTATGAGAGTATGGTTATATTGGTCGCTGATCTTGGGAGCCAATATAAGTCGTACTCGCTATTCATGGCTTCCTATTTAACTCACTAAGGGTAGTGCTTGACTTGTTGGAGAACCGATAATCATGTAGTGCTCGCAGAGGAGCGGCGCGCATGATCGTCGGGGCTCTAGTTTTAGTTAAGCCTCTCATTTAGATTGAGTTAAGTTGGAATCCATTTACTGGAGATCCAGAGTTATGTCCCTAAGAACTTGATTAGTCTCGGTCTTACGGAGATAACTTCGGGGTCCCCACATTCTTGGTTATGACAATGCTTAGCTAGGTCATGCAAAAATTAGACTCTATGTTTTCGATAAAACTTGAAATCGGGTAGTACAAATGGGAAATTCGTGCTATGTTGTGGTAGCTGTTGGGAAGTCACCTCTAGGATGTTAAATATGCTTATAATTGTTGTCTCACTGTTATTTAAACAAATAAAAATAGATTTGACAAATTGCTTTACAATCTACTACTCTATTGCAAAGAAAATTGCTTTACGCTGAAAATTGCTTAATGTAGTAGCCTTCCTTTGATACATGAATGCATCTATATATTTCTTTTGCTTATAAGACTTGCGAGTACAACTTTGTACTCAACCCGGTTGCTGAAATTTCAGAGGAGGTTGATCACCAAGGGATCAACTTTTGTGAGACCGACTTCGTGTAGGACGACTAGCTCGGTGGCCCGGTCGGTTGCCTTGTGGGTAAGGGCAAACTAGTCGGCTTTCTTTTGGCGCCATCTTATGGCTATGTTTCTTCTACAACTCTTATTACTTTTGGATTGTTATATTTGGCCGGTCGGCCTCTCTATGTAATTTGAACTTGTATGCTTTGAAGATGTAAACGTTATTGTTATCGGTATTGAAATCTTGTGTGTGACTTGTGACATTATGTTTTTGAATGGTGTGTGTATACAACTCCTGGGAAGTATAAAATACATCGAGGTCGTGATATTTGGTTTGTAATTCTAGGACCAATGGATGGTTAAGTATTACAAATTAAATACCTTGGGTTCTCGCAAAGCTTGATATCAGAGCCATACTGACCGTAGAAACCCATAGTTTGGTCATCCTTAGGCTATGTGGAAGGTATTAGTTTCAAAATATCAAACATTTGATGAAAATCTAAGTAAGTTCTCAGATCTTACTCTTTACCTATCTTAGATTTCTCATCTTATCTCTCATCTCCTTGTTCTTGTTGAGTTTTTGAAAAGTTGTTTCCCTCTCATCTCCTTTCAAAAATTAGTGATAATCATTTAAATTCGGTTTATGGATTCAATGAGAGTTCAAAAATATAGAGTGTTTTCTGTCCTTTGATGAAGATTAGAAGCATTTGGAGTGGAATAATTCATCTCGGAGCTTGGGTACAAAATCTGGACAGCAAGCACAAGTTTTGGATAGCAAGCAGTTAGTTCGTCGTTAGGGATAAAAATGAGAGGAAAATCAACTAAATCTCATGGGATTAAAATGGTAAGATGTGATAATAGATGTCTAGTGCCAAATGCACCCCTACATGGTTTTTACCACTCTCTTTAGATGCAATAGAACTTAAGTTGTGTTCTGAAATTGTTCGTCCAAACTGATTGCTCGTTCATTCAATACGAGTTAGTCGTACCGGGAAAAACAACCATTTGATTTATGGATTTATGCTGGTTCTTATGCTTGTATACAAATATTTGGAGTTCATTTCTTGCTAAAATTTGTAAGCTTATGTTAGGGTAATATCTCATTCTGCTAGTCAATTGCTTCTCTACTGCTATCTTTCGCATCTAGTCTTCGGGTGTTGTTGCTAATCCATTTCGTCAGAGTGGGATGGCCAGAAGAACCCATAGTGGTCAAGGTCTGCCTGTTGGTCATGACGAGGAGCTCCCACCTCCTCCAACCATAGCTGAGGTTCTCGCTCAGATCGAGCCGAACCGAATGGATCAGACGCGGATCCTGAAGGTCATAGCTTGGAACACCTCCGCTCTATCAGGCGCCTCTGGATCAGGAGGAGGAGGTGGTGGTGGACATCAACAGCGGGGAGGACTCTCCGAACTCCTCTGCACTCAGCCACCGTCCTTCTCGCCGTTTGAAGACCCGCTTGACACAGACGACTAGTTGCGTCTAGTAGAGCGAAAGCTCAACATCGCCCAGTGCCAGGATCACGAGAGGGCACTCTTTGCCTCACATCAACTAGAGGGGGCAGTGCTTTCATGGTGGGAGAACTTCCTTACCATGCAGCCCGTTGGCCAAGCCGTCACCTTGGAGGAGTTCTGTACTACCTTCCAACGGGCTCACGTCCCCATAGGCTTGATGAAGCTAAAGAAGAGGGAGTTTCTTGCACTCAAGCAAGGACACAAGTCCATGATAGAGTATTTACATGAGTTCAACCATCTTGCTCGTTATGCTCCAGAGGATGTGCCCACCAACGATGCTAAGCAGGAGAAGTTCATGGATGGCTTGTCTGAGGAGCTACATGACAAGTTGTCTATTGTTGACTTCCCCGAGTTCAAGATATTGGTCGACAAGGCCATTGTCACTGAGTACAAAGGGAGGGCGTTTGGTGAGTCCCACAAGCTCAAGTGGAAGGCCCAAAGATTAGCAGGGGGGACCATTCCCCGACCTCGCTTTGGGCAAGCCCCGGTGCCCCACCCTCAAGTTCCACCACCACCAAGGCTGTCGACATTCGTACCTTGCCCTCCGCAGGCCGTGTTTCAATCATGAGCACCTACGGGACAGCAAGGTGGCCTCCACAATCCAGCTGCTGAGGTCACTTGCTTCAACTGCAACAACAAGGGCCACTACGTGCATAGTTGCCCTCAGAAGATTGGAACAGCCCCTCGCCCTAATATGGGGCAAGTACAAGGGCAAGGACGTGGTCATCCCCCAGCTCTGAAGGTGGCCCAACAATTCTAGAAGGTTGCAAGCGGTGGAGTTAACCACATCTCGATCGAGGAAGCGCAGGAGGCACCCGATGTCATGTTGGGTACGCTTCTCGTCAACTCTCGTCCTGCTACTGTTTTATTCGATTCCAGAGCTTTGCATTTTTAATATCGCAATCCTTTGCTGCACTTGGTGATCTTCAAATTGTTCCTTTGCTTGCTCCTTTGATAATTCACTCTCTAGGGTCAGAAAATGAGAGCTGAAAGTGAGTGTTGGAACGTATCTATTGAGATCGAAGGAGTGGGATTTTTGGCAAATCTTATCCTCCTAAATTCAACGAGTTTGGATGTAATTGTAATGTCCCAAAATTTGGTTTTTCAAAAATCTTTTGAGTAGTTTAGGTCTTTGGAAAATTTCACCAATTTTATTTGAATTAATAAAGATTAATTGGGAATTTTCTAAATTTAAAATATTTAATTTGACTAATCTAAACATTAATTAAATAAAAACTTGTGTTATTTGGCTTCCTTGTCTTTCAAGGAATTTTTGGGTATTTTTTCGGATTTGTTTGCTATTTATTTGATCTCCTTAATTTTTGGCCTTTTATTTTAATTCCGAAAATGAGCCTTTCTCTCTCTCTCCTGCCATGTGCTACAGTAATTCGTGAATGACGATTCATCTTCCAGCCCGAACCGACTAGCTGAGTTCGTTCTCTGTACGTTTCAACCAAACCTTCCAAATTCCATATCTTTCTCCACGGTGCATATAAAAACGAGCCGTTTGCGCCCACGCGTCCGTTTTGATCTCCTCTTCTATTCCCCCAAATTGGTTTCCTCAAAACTAATCTATTTTCGTCGCAATCTCCAGAAAACCAAGCTCCAACCGAAGGTTTTCTCTGGCGAACTACGCCTTCATCCGACGTCCCCCGGCCGAACCATCTGCGGCGTTGGCTTCACGTCGTCGCGTTCTACATCATGGTTCCTTCCTCTTCACACAAAGATCACCGGAGCACCGTCGGCCATGTCAAGCCATAAAGCCAAAATGTGTTCATCGCGTTCCTCGCTTCCTCGATGAGTTTTTTCAAAATCCGATCGCGTCATCTTGTGCCCCTCGTCACTACCTATTTTTCGCATCTTTTGGATTCAAGTTTCATCCACCGTGCGCCGAGAATCGAGTGTTCTCTCGCCTCTTGTTCGTCGTCCTTCTCCAGCCAATTACTCCGCAACCGTTGATCCCCTGCCTTAAACTCCACCACCGTTGGGTTCGCGTTGCCGCGTTCTACGCCGTGCTCACCTCCCTTTTTGCAGAGCATCGCCGGAAGTGTTACGCGCCCATGAGGCCGCCGTCGTCGGCGTTCTTGGCGTCGCTGCCGTCGCATGGAGCCGAATCTCGACGTCCGGACTGCGTCATCATCTCCGACTCGTCATTTCCTTTCTGTTTTGCCCCTTCGCCGTCGCTGGTTTGCCTTCGTTCATCGGCACCGCCATGAGCAAGAACCGGCCATGCCTTCTGTTTACTATTCATGCCTGTTGTCCAGTACGTGAGTGCCCAGTTCGGTTCCTTCTCTGGATTCCTTTCTTGTTTTCTTTCACATCTATGATGTTTGGCCAGGCATGGTTAATCCCTTGTGTTAATCCTCGTTATTAATTCTTTTATCTGATCCTTGCTTTCCATCTCAGTGCCAAAATTCATACCACTATGCCAGGAGGGGCCACACCTTCTCTGTTCGTTGTCTGTTGATTTTTGGTTCTATGTTTCTCTGGACCATGCAAGCATTAAGCATTGTTAGTATGTATGTGCGCCAAAACACACATGCTTTCTTTGTGTTAATTCTTTTTCTCCCTGATGTATGGTCTTCTTGCCATTCAATCAATCCAAGCCACACATCTAAATATCTATCTCACTTACATGTAGACCCCACATGTCATCCTTCCAATTAAAAACTCTTATTATTTCTCTCACTTACCTGCGGGTCCCGCGCCTCAGTCAACCTTTTGGTCAACTCTATTCATGAGCTTGGTCCACCGTGGACTAGCATATCTCTGTGGACCTGGTCCATAGACCAGTGGCCCACATGTCTGAAGGGATACTGGTAGGTTACGCTAGCAACAATTCAAAATTTCTACCACGTAAACCAGGATGCCAAGCAAGATAGATGATCACTGATCATTACCACCAGACGCGTAGTGCAGCGGAAGTAGAGTCGGAGCAGCCTAGTCCGACGATGAACACGCCGATGTAGTGGTCGTAGATGATTGTCCAACGTTCTCGTAGTCGATCGTCTCCTCCAGCAGCCTCCGCAGTTCCTTGTGAAGATCGTGGATCGTCCTCAGCACAACAGCGACCGCAACAGCGCCTCTACGATATCCACACATCCAAAGAAGGAACAACCGTACGCCGGTGTGCTAGCACCAAGTCGCACGGTAAGGCTCTCTCAAGAAGATGACGGCTAGGGTTTCGGCGGAAACAACTCACGTCCTTGCCTTAGCCTCAAGCATCTCCTTATATATAGTGCCCTGTGTCGGATTCTATCCGAACACGTTTTACGAATCGTATTTGTACTGGTTTGTTCCATCCCCTTAAGTGTGTGATGTAACATCCCCAATTTAATAAATGAGAATTAGTATGCATCTTATCAGTATGCATGACATTTTGGAATCATTTGCATCTTTTATTGTACTTAAAAAATCTAAATCAAAGATTAAACCTACACTTCAAATTCTAACTCCAAACAAAAACAGAAATAAAAACTTATGATCATCATTTGGAAATAATTTATTTAAATACTATAATATTTATCATGAATAAATATGAATTTTAATAAATTTGTAGGAGCATTGTTAACCCTGTAAAAATCTCAAACACATCCCAAAGGTTGGATAGAAATTTAATTACTGCTCTCAAATGGAAAGTGATCCATGTGTGGGGCCTTGAAAAATGGAAACTAGACTTAACATAGAAGCCATACAAAATTTTTTAGACTTTTTAGATTTTATTTACTACTTTAAGCAAGTAGTGAAAGCCACCATAGCCATTCAACCTCTCACTGGTTTTTTTTTATTTGCCCAGCGGAACACACATCTCTCTGCCATCTTCTATTCCCAACACCAAACTCAGCACTATTCATTCGAAATTTTTCTTGCTCCCAGCTGAACACCACACACCACTGTCCACTGCCCCTTTCCCATTCTTTTCCACCTCCCAACCGAACCCCACCAAGTCCATATCCTCACTGCCATCTTCTTCTCCAAAACAGCAGCACTGCCATTCTTTTTCTTCTCACCATGACTCAACACCTCACACCTTCTCTCCTGCCAAACGCCCCCAACAACCAGAGAATCAACCCATGCATGCTATACCATCTTGTTGCTCATCACACCAGCTTCCCATACCTCTAAGAAGTTTTTGCATGCATGGCCATTTGAGTATTTGAGTATTTAGGAGAGAAGAGAAGAAGTGGCTGTTTTGGGTGGAAGGAATAGCAGCGGCGCAAAGCAGCAGCCAGCATGCAGTAGCTCGGCAACATGCATGCATGTGATGAAGTTAATCTTGTTCGTTTTTGCTAGGGTCAGTCAGTTTCTTTTGTCCCCTTTTGTCTGAAGCTATTTTAGTGTTTGAGTTGATCCTCTGTCAGAGTTCAGATTTCAGCAAGCATATCGAAATTTAGAACTCGGCCAGAAGTTCAGACTTTTTAGTTTGCTTGCACTTTAGTCATGATACGAGTTGTGGGGGATATGGCTGAGTCCATGCTACGGCCCATGTAGGTGTTAATCTTGTTGTGTTTGAGTCTACTCGGTTTTGTGTTGTCAGGATAACCAAGTCTGAAATATGGCTTAAGTCTGAAATTCAGAACTGGGTTACTCGAGTTCAGAGTTTGGTGGCTCTTGCCCGATCTGCTTCAAGCTCATGATCGGAGGCTCAAACTTTGTTGGATAGGCTCCAAACTTGGTGAGTTAGTTCTACACATAGAGCACTTTGCTGTGATCAGTTGGTTTGAGGTTTGGTTTGCTTGAGCACTGGATTTGAGAGTGGTTTAGTTCGTTCTGTTTGCAGTGCAATCAGAGATGCGCAATCTTGGTGCTTGATCCATTTTGGGGGTCATTTGGTGTCGGATTGGGCCGAAATTTGGAAAGCATGTTGAGGACTCATTTAACTGCATTCCGGCCAAGTTTCATGCAGTTTGAGTTACTGGTTTGGAAGTTATGCACTAAAGACCAAGGTGGACAGTAACAATGCTTTTCTGTTTTAGCTGATTTTAACTACCTCTTGACAAATGTGGTTGTTATTGCTGATGATGCCAAGTTTATAACTGTAACACCCCATCTCAGCATTGAGCTTGGAATGCTACTAAAATTAAATTAGACTAAACTAAACTAAGACCAATTACAAATTTTCGGCAAAACCTCCTTTGTATAGTCAACAATACCGAGGTTCCAACAATTAATCATGACACTTATCAATATCTTCATAATCAAGGTTACACAAGCTTGCAAGATGATCGAATAAACAAAATCCAGACTTGCTATTCTCATTATCACAATTAACATAAATACTCAAAACCATCTATGAGTGATTCTCAAACAGTTTACTTAATCTTGATGTGTAATTAAATGACAAACGCCTTATGGTCGTGAGATAGTGAGTGCATCCAACATCTACTCCCTCCCATGCATGTCGTTCCTGCCAGTTGTACCTAAAACATATCAAAGCAAGGGTGAGCCCAAAGACTCAGCAAGTATCAACAAGGCTATAAACAAGAACACAAGCATAGCAACAATGATCCACAATAACGTTACACTAATCATAGCTTTCATACTCATGGAATGCGATCAATGCAATGCACCTTTTGAACTTTATCTCTTTCGTATTTTACCGTGTACGGGTATACATCCGTCGATGTATACCCTTGCTGCGCCCTCCGCACAGGGACCAAGAGCCTATACACCACATGTATAGGGACCTTTGCCCATCATCTCTATGATGGGGACCTCTTTATTCATTGCCCACATTCCACGAATGTGGGGACCTCAAGCCCGTCATCTACATGACGGGGACCTCGAACATACATAGTCACCACGTGACCAATCCTCCAATATGATTGCATGATGCACATGAACAAAACTTTAAACCATCATACATATGGATTCACAACAACGACGTGCATGAATAAATTTATTCATACTTCTAGCATTCCTCATCATTGACATTCTTAGCATTCTAGTATCCATGAATAGCACATATATTCATAATACTAGCAAACATGAACAATCCTTCATGAATAATAATTAATCATATCTCAAATATTTACCATCCTTAATCATACATGTCACACTATCAACCTTGCATGGTTAGTACGCATCAAAGTACTAGCACCTTCTATCAAACATTCATACATATTCTCTCAATCAGAGTACTTGCATTCACTAGGATAAAATTGGAACTCATCACAATAACATCAACTTTAACCATAACTAGCATTCATCAAGATAAATGGAAACTCATCACATTAACATTCATGCATGGCTATTACGAGCAAAACACAAACACTCTCAAAGATACAAGCATAAATATGCTATAACCCGAATACTTGCCTCAACCGTGCGAGAACGGTGGACGCGAAGAGGGCGCTGCCCCTGGGATCACGCTCCCACCTGAACATAAAGATAACCCCAATCTAAGACCAACATACTGGATCAAAAGCATAAATAACAACACAAACGAACTCGCTAATCTCCCAAGCGTTTTCCAATCTTTCAATTTCTAGCGATCGCTTTGGTGATCACTGCGGACAGTCAACTTCTAAAATACATAACTTTCTGATCATGAGTCCAAATGAGGTGTTCTCAGACTTTCTGGAAAGGTAATTAAATTACCCAAATAAACTTAGTTGGGGAGCCCTTTTGATTATGCCATCTACAGCCCCTACCAAGCCAAACTACAGAACAACAATTTTCACGTCGGCTTCTCTGGACAGTACACTAAAACCATCATAAAGTTTGCTACGAAAGTCCAAATCTTGCGTTCTTTATCTCTCTGAAAAGGTATGGAAATTACCTACAATTTTCGTTATATTGAGATCCTCTGATTTCGTCTTTAACTAATAGATTAACTCACTTTTCTACAGACTGTCAGGATGTTGACAGATTAACCAGACAGCGGCACTAAACAATTCATAACTTTCTAACCGTTAATCGGATTTTGGCGTTCTTGGCGGCCACTGAAAGCTAAGAACATTATCTACATGACTCTAGGAGACCAAAACTCCTAATTCGGCCTCTAAACACACGAAACTGACCACGCAATAATCTGGACAGAACGCGATCTATTAAACCGACGCAAATCAATCTACCAAATGACATCAACCGCAACTATTACGTATCAAACAACGAAGAACACGAGACGTTACCCTTGTAGAATCGCAGCAAGATGATGAACTCTCCCCACGAAGTTGATCTCCTCTCCTTTCTTCACTTGATCGGCAGCAGGGAGTACCGACGGCGAGGAAGGGAGGCACCAATGGAGGGGGGCACCACCATGGAGGAGAGGTGTGCTACAGTAACCGTGCTACAGTGCGGCGGCACTGTAGCTGCAGTGCATCTAGGGTTTTCCCCCTTCCTTTTATTGGTGGCCGACCCCTCATGGGCCTCCTTGGCCAAGGCCTAAGGCCCAAGTTGCCGAAAAACTGCAGAAACCCCCATTTTTTGTGTCTAATTTCTCTTTTGAACGCTTTCTTTCGTAGAACAAATTGGAGTATTACATTAAAACCCCTCTTTCTCCTGTTCAATCGCTTTGCTAAAAGAAATATTCCCCCGATTTTAATTATTCTCTCCTGATTTAATTATTCTCTCCCGATTTAATTTTTGGGGTATTACAATAACTTGATGATGTTATTGATTCTAGTGAAGACTCCATCGTATCCTCTGTTATGAGAGTGGAGTATTGGACGCGAGCGAGAGGCCGAGCGGACGCGGATCCGGTCGAGTTCGGTAACAACTACGGAGAGCCCCGTCGCGCTGGCCCGACGCACATAGGTGATAATCCCGTCTTTAACACTTAATTAATTTCTTAGTATGTGTGACATGTAGGCCTCACCTATCATAGACCGTGGCTAGGATCACCTTGGTATAAAAAGTAATTCATTAATTCTGAAAATCCAAAATAAATTGTTTTACGACATGAAATCGCTCTTAAATTTGAAAATACATAACTAACTCATTTTAACTCCAAAAATAGTGAAACTAATTTTGTTATTTTTTATTTAAAATGAACTTTATTTTAAAAATAGGTTTCAAACACAGAAAATATATTTTGAGGAGAGTGATCCCAAAGTAAATTATTTTTACACTATAAAATGTTGATAACCTTAGAAATTCATAACTAAATCTAGAAAACTCCAAATGAGGTAAACTCAATTATTTTGATCTTGTTATTTTATTCTCTATTTACCTATGTACTCCTTATATCCACAAATGTTCTGCAAATTTTCACCAAAAAATTTAATTGGGTGAACAGTAACAGATTGCAATTAAATTGGATTTTTCCAGAAATCTGATATTCAAACCACCATAAATTTCACATGCTAAATCCAAATTGAATAATTCTTTCACCTAAATTAATCTCAAATCATGACCTACCTACTGTATAAATTTCATGCATTTTTGAGTAGTTTGAATTTTTTTTGCTTTATTTGATATTTATTGCAATATCGTCTTTCGATTAGGTTTTCGATGATACCGTTATAGTCGTGAGATCAATATGTGAGTAACCTGAGATTGAACAAGTGTTATAGCAAAGGTGCAAGCACCCTCCTCTTGATCATATTGCTCCTAGTGGTTTTTAAAAGTTTTGTGAGAGTTTTATTATTGCAATTGCATGCTATTTTGAAATGTATGTTTATGGGTAGAAGTAGTTAATCTCCTAATTGCTGCATTAGCCCTCCTTTGAATGTTGATTACCCTTTTACCTTGCATGATTAAGGATATATGTTATATGGGTCGTTTGCTAGTTTGTAGAACGAAGCTTAGCCATGCTAGTAGTTGTAGCCGAAAGCGGTTGATGGAGCTAGTTCCTCGGCCGGTGGATTGAATTGAATCTTGATGAAATTTGAGGATTATATGGATTGAATTATATTGATATTGAGGATTGTTTCCAGATCTTTGAATCTAGTTAGTGTGACTTGTTAGGTGGGTTTTTGTTGTGTGTTGGACTTGGACGGGTGATAGGGTGATGAAGGGGTGGTCCCGGATTCGTGTAGCCCCGTCTGGGTATATGAGGACCGGTCTGTGGTGTGATGAACCAAGTCTTACGTACAACCACACGCCGGGTTTATGGGCGATGGCTTGGCTTAATAATTTGTTGTGTGTTAGCTATCAAAACACAATGAGATTGACAATTGTTATTGTTATGTATTTAATTGTTCTTTTGTCAATATCGTGGGGGCATGTTAAGGGTCGCCTTACTTGCTCTTAAGGGTCTCTTGTTTGATAGGGACTTACTTACGCAACGGGTACACCCATGGCGCCGATAAGCGACTTTCGACCATGGTGTTGTTTCCTCGGGTGGTTTGATAGTTAGTGCATAACATTGTAACGGCCTCGTTATGATATCTTAGTCACACTCCTTCGGAAGAGTGCATGGCGACATTATAAGGTATTCATATCGTGTGGGTAAAGCTGTACAACTCTGCAGAGAACTAAATCTATTCGAATAGCCTCGTCCTAGGTTATGGGCATCACTTGTGGGAAAGCATGCACAGTTAGCTCTTGGGAAATTAAGTTTGGGGTATGGTTGGAAATGTTATGTCTTTATGTTAGTTTTGTTCAAATCTGAAATGATTTCATGAACGCGTTGTTCGCGCGTTAAATTTTGTTGGGAAATGAATTGTGCCACGAATGAGATGTTCGTGTGTTGATTATATTTGGAGAGTATACCATTGATGATCATTACTTATTGTTATCAAATGTTTTCTAAATGTTTTACAAATGGCAAGTTAGAATCTTTTATCTTTATGCAAAACTTGCTTTATGCTAAAAACTGACTAGTGTAGTAGCCTTCCTTTGATACTTACATGCATCCTTATTTCTTTTGAAAGTCTCGCGAGTACAACTTTGTACTCTAACAGTGTCTTTTGGTTCAGGTGAGAACAACGGGTGCAACGGCTTTAACTCCAGTTGGTTGCTTGTGGGATTGTTGGCATACCAACTCGGTTATTCCCTTTTTATTTTAAGTTTATCTTCCGCTGCAAATTTATTTGTGTTAATTAGATTTGGCCGATTGGCCCTCTTTTGCAATCTTGTACTATAAGGTGCTATTTAAATGATGTTGTAATTGATTCTTTTATTCTTGTATATTGTGTATGGATGTGATTGCAATGTTGTATTTGGATATGTGCATGTTAGCCACTGATCCTTGGGAGCTAGCATGTGACACATATCCGGGTCACTCGGAATCGTGTGTGTCTCACGTTAAGTGTTGCGTTTACGGCGTAATCACTTAGCTTGATACGGATCCGATCCCGGGGGTCCTCACATGTGACCCATTAGGTTTATGTGTAATCGGTTGTGACTCGGAAATCCTTTCCGACCACGAGTCGTAGCGGTCCTTAGCAGGACATAACGATTCCCGAATACACACAAATTATATCGGACGAACCTTAATGCAATATGATCTACGACTAGGTCCTCATCACTTACGACCAGGTCCTATCTTTATACGACCAGTTTGCACTCGGCCACGACCAGTTCGTAACTCCTTACGATCAGGTTTCGACCACTCTGTGATTTCATTCGATCAGTCTACGACTTGCTCGTATCACCATACAACTTGTCTGGATCTGATCGAACTAAGCGACTTACTCTAGTATTTTTTCTTTGCCTCACGATATCTAGTTTGAACTCCAGGTGAGATAATGTGTCATCCATGGACTGTTCAATATTTTCTCGATCAAGTCGTTGGATAACCTTACGTGGTCGAACACTTCGACCACTAGTGGCATGGCCATGCACTTTCTTTATCCGACTACTTCGAGGGGCCCAGAGACATCTCTCCCGTTATGTTTGGAGGGGCAAATCCCATATCCGACCAGTCACATCCCTCCGCATGTTTCATAGCATACCCGAAAGCTACCTTTAGAACTACCCAGTTACGAGTAGCATTTGGCAACCCCTAAGAGTGCTATTACACATGTAGGGAACCATGCTGATCTCAGGTCTAAGGATTATACATCATCATTGCTTGAGACCAACTAATGACACACATGATCATAACAATCTCAATAGTATCTCAAGGTGGGTCAATCCAACCCCATGTTCTCTAACATGTGTTTACATTATTGATTCGATATCCCTATATCCATGACCGGTGAAACATGATCATCAATCAACACATGTACTGGTCATATGGTCACTAGTGTTCCGATTAGTGACATTCGACCAGGGATACTTTTAGAACAACATCATACAAGTCGAAGAGTTTCACCAACAAGTCACATACTCGTTGATCTTCAGAACTAACGATTCATTCAAGGAACAGAACAACATTTATTCAAGAACTCATAAACATAGACGTGATACAATCATCTCCATGATTGCCTCTAGGGCATATCACCAACAATGTCAACCCCTAATCCTATTTTCGGGAATTAATTTAATTCTTGAAAATCCTTTTATCTCATTGGTCCCACTTGTCACTCTCTCTACCTTATTTTTGGAATTATTTTAATTCTAGAAATCCAAAAATACCAATCGGTCCCACCTATCATACACTCATTTTTTTTCTAATATTTTTGGAATAGAATATTCTGATAATATTCCATAGAGCTTTTTCATCATTTCATGTTTATTCCAATCTTCCGAGAGTCATATCTTCTTCATCCAAATTCTGATTGAACCCATTCAAGTTTCTAAATTCATCTAAATTCAATATCTACCTTCCAGTACCATTCAATTTCAATTTGGAGTTTATTTGATTTGTCTTTTGAATTTAGTTTGTTTTGCGCTTTCTTTCTCGTTAGACGATGAAGTCCCAGAATCGTCCGAAGGAGCTGAAGATCAAGTAAGTAGAAGATTGACGATAAAATAAGATCATCATTGCTATAGCAAGACGAGTTATACCTTTGATCATATTGAATCCCAGTTTTCAAAATTACTTTGATTCAAATTATTGCATTTACTTTAAGTAATTATTTAAATGCTTTTGGGCTTAGCTATTAATTCAATTTGTTATATCCACTTTGTCTATTGTATGTCATAATATTTTGTCACCCTAGATTGGTTCATATTTAGTTGGTGCTATGGTATTACCAACGTGGGTTGGTTAGTACGAGTAGATTGCTTAGCCATGCAACGAGTCATCATCATCACCTGAGTTGCAATTATGAATTTGACTAAGTGATTATGGAACTTTGTGATAAAACTGTGTGTGCTATGTGTTATTACTTTGTGATAGCATGTGTTGCACTAAACCAACAGGGTGGAAAAGGATTTAGACTGAGGCAAGTGGTGGATACTGTGTGATATGGTGGACTTTGTGAATGAGAATGATAATCTTTGTGACTTAGTTAGAAAATGGAAGTCTTGCCTTGGTCAATTAAGGAGTTAACTTTGTGCGCCATTGAACTGAGCCATACTGTACGACCATATGCCTGATGGGACGGGCCTAACTTAGTAGGTTGTGGATTCTCGGCATTGATGTTCATGTGGATAGGTTAGCCTGTGTGACAGGGTGGAGGTGTGACTACATGGTAGTTGCATTGCGGGATGATTCATCGCATCCCTGTCCAGCGGTGTGTGTCGGACTAGCATTCTTTGTGAGCTGGTCTGGCGGGAAAGCACATTGGGAATGTCAATGTTTGAGATGAAGTTTATGAATTATTTTGTTACGATTGGTGCTAGCTACACTAGTTGTATCTTGCGGGTAAAGTGTACAAACTCTGCAGTGTGTAAAATCAATCTATTCGAATAGCCGCGTCCGCGGTCATGGACATGCTCGGGGATTTCACACGAGGGGTAGTTTTCATAAAATGTTGGGATGGGAGCTATGTGGTCTAAGTCATGTGGCTATGTGAAATAATCTGTTTAGCTTTGT
Organism: Ampelocalamus luodianensis; assembly: GCA_036346255.1. Classification (NCBI taxonomy): domain Eukaryota; kingdom Viridiplantae; phylum Streptophyta; class Magnoliopsida; order Poales; family Poaceae; genus Ampelocalamus; species Ampelocalamus luodianensis. Next base: position 19,257,340 of record CM070637.1, read on the forward strand.
GTCTTTGTGAAAACCAATGTTAAATTAATATTGTCTATTTGTTTTGAATTATGCTTTCAATCTATTACTTGTATTCAATTGCAAATATTGCTTTTATGCAAAAGAACCACAGAAGCTTTTTCTCTTGGAATAAGCTTGCATCTATAAATTGCATTATGTGGTATGATTTGCGAGTACGGTTGTGTACTCACGCTTGTTGTAAAACTTGCGCCCAAACCTACAGAAACGGAGGAATCGTCAGTCAACAAGGTCTGCTTCAAGGATCAAGGAGAACTAGGTCGCGCACCCCAGCCGATTGCCTGTGGGCATATGGATGGGCTTCACTGAAGTTATTCTGTTTCGTCCCGCTGCATCTTCATTGAGCTATTCGCCTTCTAAGGCATTAATTGTAAGCTTTGACCTTAAGGTCTTTACTCTGATATTTATTGTTATTTGTCTATTTATTAGTCATCTTTGTATATGGAAATGATATTTCATCGATGTTGCCGCTGTGTGCACTAGCGTGATCCTAGACTAGTGCAGTATGCACAGAGGGTCCAGAATTGCATTTTTGGGTCCCGATAGAGGTGGTATCAGAGCCACATCGACTGTAGGTCGTGACCTTAGTTAGAATGGCCGTTTGCAAGGAAAACTTCAAAACTTATTTTACAAATGGAAAAATCTTAATGATGTGCTATTCTCATCTTGTCTAGCTTCTATACTCCTCCATTCTATCCATTCCTCATCTATATGCTTCAACCGCCATTTGGAGTATTAAATTGGACTCTCTCCCCTCATAACTTCTATAGTCATCGTTATCCGTATCAAATGTGTTGGTGGATGCCCAAGAGCAGTTTTGAGCAACTGTTTGAAGACCATGCAACCAACAACAACGTATCGACATCTTCCCAAGTGTTCAAGACAAGTGTGTCGCAAAAATTGAAGATCAAGAAGAAGTTGTATATCACCCTTGCCTTCTCCAAGCTCCGCGTCCAAGGATCGCAAGCAGTCAACGTTTGACGAAGACCGTGATCAGATTGAGTTTTCTTCAGACCAACCATATAAGATAAATCAATGTTGGTTAATTCCTCCCGTGTGTTAAGCCAAGTCACCCAGTTAAGATAGAGCTTAATCGACTAGACGATTAGATCTTTGTTTCCCTTCTTCGGTGTAGTTTGGCAGTGAGTTTTATGCTTCTTAATAGCTTTCCGGCTATTTGTGTGTTCCTTGGTGTTCTTTGGGTTAAACCTGCTCCCTTAGTAGATTCTCTTCCCTCACCTTGTGCTTTTCCCTCGCATCTATGAGCCCTCGTCAGCCAGCAGATGGAGAACCCAAGTGAAGCTAACCTTGTCAGTAATCTCGAGACAGTCTGTGCCAGCTCAGATGTTGTCAATCCCAGTGGACAGTTGTCAGTACCAGGAGTAGTAGATCCAGTCATGGAACAATTCTTGGTAGCTCAGACTCAATCCATGAATGCAATGATGGAGAACAAAACCAATATGATGACACAACAGAATCAGACCACTGCTACTTTAATCAGTTTGATGAATCAGAATGACCAAGCAAGTCGTCGTACTGTCACCAGTGTTAGTACCAGAGCAGACGATGACCAACAACTATCTCCAGTGCTAGTAGTGACCGATCTGAACCCGAGCCAGCTCCCTGCCACCCAGAATCAGATCATGCAAGTGACGATGCAACCATCAGACAATAGTAATGTTTGCAATGATGCACAGCTCGTTGCCATCCCAACGACGCACCTCAGTTCGAGCTTGGAAAGTCCTTAAGGACCAAGCCGCCTGTTTTTGAAGGATCAACCGCACTGAAGGATGCAGAATCCTGGATTCGCTCCATCGAAGAAAAGCTAACTATTGTGCAGTGCAACAATAATGAGAAAGTTCTCTATGCCGCTCATCAATTAGAAGGAGTTACATTAGATTGATGGAAAAAAAACTATCATGCGGACCATCAGGACAAGAAGACCATCACATGGTTAGAGTTCCCTGCTGCCTTTCGCCAACAGCACGCGACATCCAACAAGAGTGATCAAGAGAGACTTGCTATTTCGATATCCTGCACCAAATCTAGCCGTTGTCAGTTGAAATGCTGCCAACTAGATAAGTCAGAAGATTGTGCATATACCCACTATGGAGAAATAAATCATAGTGTCGATGAGCAAAATATCGATTGTTCTAGTTGTGAAGGAAACCATTCTATCGAAGAATGTCCGATGAGCAAGATCACATGTTTCTTATGTGAAGGCAATGATCATTGTCCGAGTTAGCACCCATGTATTTGGTATTGACCCCTACAACACAATGTCAGCGAGAAAATTTTTGAACTATTGTCAGAACATTAGCAAAAGAAGGCAAATAATTGTCAGTACAAGATATGTCAGCTAAAGAATCACAAAAGCAGAATATTGACCTCAGCAGCCCACCTCAAAAGAGGAACAAGCCAGTATCATCAGGAGGTTGATTCAAGTGTGGTAAGCAAGGCCACTATGCCAAAAGATGCCCTACAAAGCGACTATCCTTCTTGAAGGTTGAAGAACACCAGAATAATCGTTCTGCCTTGGCATCTTCAGAAAAGTTGCAAGGTTCGACAGGTGTATGCTACAACTATCATGGAAAAGGTCACTACGTCAGCCAATGTCCTCAGTGGAACCAGTCACTCACTCCAATATACAAGAATGCCAGAAGTTAGTTCAGTCAAGATTGTAACACCCAGAATAGGTGGTAACGCAGCAAGATTCGTGTGTCCAGCGAAGCAGTCAAAGAAGAGACGTTTGTGCAATGATGTTACCAAGGAAGCCTAGTTTGGCAGTGTCAAATCAAGTTTGTCAGTTTGGCAAGCACCAATGTGAGTTGTTATGATAGATTGTTAACACAAGGACGTGCGAGAATTTCAGTCTATCTGGAAGCTAATTTTCAGAACCTCAGAGTTACCTTGTTTGAGTTTTGAGTAAGAATATCATTTCTCTCCAAAATCACCTGTGAACAAGACAGTGTTAGTTGAAGATCAATGAGACAGTCGTTTCAAGTTAGCCAAGACCCTTCACCGGTTGTAAGAAGAGAAGTTCACCCAGACCGCTAAAAGTGAACCGAGTTTGTGAGAATTTCATGTGAGATTAATCACAACTCTAGTGTTCGGATTGCCAGATATCAGAAAGAACCTTGATAATTTTTATCACGGAACAGCCAAGAATTTGTGTGTTAAGAAGTTTCAGGCAGTGAATTATCTTAGTCATAATTCGAAGTTTCTACCGTGGGGCAACAAAGACGGTTATTGGATTAAGAACTATGAAGTTGAAATCTCCCTCAGGACAGACCAATACAACGGCAGATACTTTGAAACAGAAGAGCTACCGTAAGAATTTGTTGATCAGTTAGCTAAAGTTACTTGTGAAAGTCAGAAGTTGAGTCTGGAGTCAGTTTCAAGAGGATATTTGTTAAACCCCGGAGTTCGAACCGATGCTAGATATCAGTATTGACCAGACAGTGAAATGATAGTTTTGTCAAGGAAATCCGTCCTCACGTAAAGCAAAGGAAAGCGTAAGAACCCGCTGAAGGCGAACAGAATGATCCATGGATCAATGAGTATATTTGCATATCTAATGAGAAGAAATTCAAGTAGTTGATGCTCAAATCAATATTTGACTGTAAGCATTCTATTTTTTTCTTTGAAAGTACTAAGGTGTACAAAGATCTCAAAGTTGCATTGTGATGATCCAAAATAAAGCAAAATATCGCCGAATAAGTTTGTAACATCCCAAGTTTCAGACTTGTGTTTCAAATGTAAGAAAATGAGTAGAAATTAAAACTTTTTCTTACATCATGTATTTCCTGTGTGTACTAAACAATTCTTGTACAAGAGTTACGGAAATACAAAGTCACAAGTCTTTTGATCCAAATCTTGATCCTTTAAAAACAATCTTGTCTAATCTTTTGATCATCTCCTGGAAATTTTTATCCTAAGTTCTTGGGATGGTATGTGTCCCCTCTGATAAATTTCACAATTTTTAGAAATTGTTTGAATATTTTTAGAGGGCAGTCAAACTTGTTTGACTTTTAGTCAAACCTTGAACCAGTACCTTGTAGAATTTTGGAGAAAAATGCACTGCATAAAAACCTTTGAAAATTTTACACAAGGTCAATATCTAAGTCAGCAAGCTCCTGTAAAAGTTTCAGAATCTTTGGAGTTATTTTGCTACCTGTAATAAATCCTCAAAAGTCTCTGTCTATTTAAAAACCTAGAACCTGGTTCCACTGTTCCTTGGGTTTGAGTCGGACTCGGGCTCGAGCCAGTGGGCTTGACCAAACCAACTAATCGCACTGCTCACCTCGCCGCGCGATTGATATCCGCCGTTGATTTAAATCGCACGCCCGCGTCAGAAACATTCGGACCGCCATGAACGTTCTATCCATCTCGAGCCGCTCGCTTTTGATCGGACCGCTCGATTGCTTGAGTATTAGAAACCCTCCGCCGGACCCTTTCAATCGCAGCCGTCCATCTCAGATCCGACTGCCACGATTCCTTTTCGCTGTTCTTCTTCCTCCTCTGTCTCGCCGTGCACGCGTGCGTCAATGGCAGAAAGAGAGAGAGGGCAGCTTCGCATTGTCCTTTCGAGCTTGCTCTCATCAACGTCTCTCTGTGGGGCATTTAATGCGCCCCAGGCTTTCGGCTCCTCCATCCTGAGTCTCACTTGCCCCCATCATTTCTTGGTCCATGACCGTGCTATGAACCGAGCCCACAATGGACTCATGTTCTTGCTCGAAACCCTAATCCTTCCTCTATATAAACCCCTCTAGGTCCTCCTGGTGTTCCTTTACACCACACCTAGCTCTTCTCTGTGTTTGAGCTCAAAACCACTTCAAATCCTCAAACCACCATTGTTGACCCGAGAGCTCCAATGGCGATCTTGGTGTCCAGTGGTTCACCTTCAATCTTTCTTGTACCCTTTCGAGCTCCTCAACTTCCTTTACATTTCCCCTAACTTAATTTTGGGTTGCATTCACAGGAATCACTCAATTTTAAGTTTGGAGATTTTCGGCTGATTTCACCCCCTTTCTTCTCCAACTCCGGTAAGTGGTTCATTTTGCAATTACTTGCTGTTAGAGTTTCTCTGAGCTATAATGAAGTTATGGCAATGAGTTGGTCCCATTCGTTTTGCTCAGAACCTCATTTTCTACTTCATCTTCCTCGGCTCCGGCGAGCTTCATTGTGTTCAAGTCTTCTCTGGCCATCTTTGAAGCTCCTCTCTGTTAAGGTAGCCTCTTATTAGTCCCTAGAAGTGATGGCACTCGCTTTCTTGGACCGCAGCGGAGCATTTTGCTATTTTCATGTTTTGCCGAAAAAGCTCCATCTGTGTTTTCCGGCTCGCTGGCGCTCTAGACCTCCACCACCGGCGAGGTCATCACCATTGGGTCTGCAACACTATTGCGAACCCATTTTGGTCTTAGGTTGGCGCCGCCGCGACCAGAGTCGCCGGCGACAAGCCGTAGTTTCCACTCGGTTTTTGTCAGCTGGGAACTCCCGTTTTCGTCATTTAATTAGGACACAGTTAATGCTTAATCATTGTCAATCATTAGAAGTATTAATTGTGTCCTAATCCGGCCTAATGTCTCACTGACATGTGGGTCCAACCCCCTATAATCCCCTCCGCTGGCGCTAATCAGTGCGTTTAGGACATCATTAATGTCTAATCATTGATTAGTTAAGTGTCGGTATAAAGGGCTGTCGGAAATAACCCCCTGTGCCACTGCCAGGTGGGCCCGTAAGCTTAAAACCAAAAACCAGAAGTCATTAGGGCTAATTTTGGGATTATTTATTGCTAATCATTGTTAGCAATAAAATGTGTCCGAAGCCGCCATCCTGTGCCACTTCCAGGTGGGCCCTCAGTCCTTAAATCACCTCTGCACAAAATCTTTAGGACACATTAATTGCTAATCATCACTAATCATTGGTCATTAGTAATTAATTATCTGTCCTAAAATCTCCATGTGTCTCGCTGCCATGTGGGCCCCGAGCCCTGTGCACGTGTGTTAGAGCTCGTGTTTGTGACTCGCAGTCACTGACTTGTGGCCCCACGTGTCAGCGCTCCATGTTGCACTTCGATCTAAGGCCACCGTCCATTTTGCGATCTGCGGCCCAGATCTGGAAAACATTCGGACCATACGGTTCCCCTCTTCATTCTGGACCGTCCATCTCACGATCTGCGGCTGAGATCGTGTGTGCAATCGGACTCTCCGATTAGAGGTGTGCTCAGAGCCGTTCATCTTTAGATCTGCGGTCGTGGTTGGCCGAAGCAACCGCACCGTCCGGATGCATCCTTCCTCGTGAGCCGTTGGATCTTGATCCAACGGTGGGCTCCTTTTTAGAGATCGCGCGCGTGCGCTGTTCTCGGCGCGCGTGGGCCGTAGGATGTTAGATCGACTGCTCTCGAGCGTCCACGTCATTTATATCCATTTGGGTTGGATTTCAGTTCTGTAAGTATTTAATTATCAACTAAAATTGTATCAAAACTTTAGAAACTCATAACTAATTCATTTTAACTCCTTTTTAGGTGTTTCCAACTGTAATAAATTTCTTTGCCTCTGTAGTTTAATATAAAAATGCATTTGGCCATGTTTCTATCACAGAAAATTGTGTAACTCAAATAACTTGATCTCTGCCAATTTTGAATATCCCAAAAATAGAATTTAACTTGTTAAATGCATATCTTTTTCTGTATAACTCCAAATTGTGCAAAATCATAAGTAAATTATTATAACTCCAAATTTAGTAAACTCAACTTTGCTGTGATTATAATGACATAAACTACCTACCATAAAAATTGTGAGTTCTAGATCATTATAGAAATTTTCGCCATGAACATTACCAATAATTAATTTAGTTGATTTAATAGGCTGAGAAAGAGTATTTTGGCTGTAACTTTTGCATCCTAGATCCAAATTTGCATGATTCTTGTTCCTAAAATTGTATAAAGTCATCCTCTAGCTGCTGTGTAAATTTCATGGGATTTGGATGTCTTTTGCTGTTGAGTTTTATTTGGTGTTCTTCGTTCTTATTTGTTTTATCGTACTTTCGCGTTAGGTTCCGAAGAATATATTGAACCTGAGAATCCTCCTCTGTAGCAAGAACAATCCCAGCAAGGCAAGCAGTTTGATCATGTTAATCCCTGTATTTTTAAGTATTTATGTTGTTTACAAACTCTATGTATGCATTGCTAGTTTGTGTTAAACTATTGTCGTTAGTTGACCTAGTAGATGCATTTCCTTAGGCAAATGATTATCCTTTACTACCGTGAGCCTAGGTTATTGCTGTGATTTAGAGTTCGTGGATGAGCTCTTGTCACTTAGTAGTTTGCGAATTAATTGCTTAGCCATGCTTAGCTTCCGGTAGAAATGGGCGGTTATCGACTTGTCGATAACCTTGATCACATAAAACTTCTTATGATCTATGATTTCAGCCTTGTGCCATGTCTTCTTATGAAAACTAAAACTGAAAACAAAATAATTTAGACTTGGGCACAATGGTAAGATGGTGTGATTTTGGGTGTGACTGGAATGGTGCCCGGGTCAACAAGGACCTCTCTTGACTTAGTACTTTGGCGTGTATTGGCTTCGGGTCGCAGGGAGTCGCAAGAGGGATGGTGTTGGGAGCATTGTAGTGTCCGAAAGGCTTCCCCCGTGATGGCTGGTTGTCTTTCGGCTTGCAATGTAAGCGTATGGATTTCTATCCATACGAGCGGCTCGTAGTTAATACACAATATTGGAAAACGTCTCGTAGGACTTAGCCGTGCCGGCATACCTTCGGAAGTATGCTTTGTGGCTTAAAGGCGGTCTGAGGTGTGGGTACAATTGTACACCCCTGCAGGGTTTAAAACTATTCGAATAGCCTCGTCCTAGGTTTTGGACACGCTTGGCAAGGTCTTTCAAGAGTTAGACTACAACATTTTAAACTAAAACTTGATGGGTGGTACGAATCTGGGATTCGTGCTATGTGTGGTGGCTATTGGGATAGTCACTTCCAGGTGGTTACTTGTATTTATTATTAATTCGTTGTTATTTTCAACATCAGAACAGACTTGCAAACTTGATTTTAAAGGTATTACATTATTGCAAATAAAGTTAGCTTTGTGCAAAATGAGACATATAACCTCCACTTAAATGAGCCTGCATGTAGCATATGAATAGGTCTGCTATTCCACACGTCAGTCTTGCGAGTACCTTTGTGTACTCAGTTATCTTGCTTAAATGTATTTGTTGCAGAGGAAGAAGGTGAGCTTGAAGGGCCTCACTTTTGTGAGCTTTGTTGTGGTAGCTTGCGGAGCGACTAGCTTGGCGGCCCAGTCGGTTGCCTTGTGGATTGTGTGGCTAACCGGTCGACTTTTGTTCTAGCCATCTTATGGCACCTTTTGCTTCCGCTGTCATTCTTGTATATTGTGTTATTTGGTTGGTCGGCTCTTTTGTAATAACTTTACTTTATGTATGTCGTTGTTGAACTTAGTGTTAATTGTTGTATGGAAATGATGTATGATTTTGTGATGATGAGCGTGTGCTGCAATTCTGGGAAGCACATGTCCATCGAGGCTTTGGATATTTGATTAGTAATGCTAGAACCATATGGAGGTTAAGTATTACTAGTTAAATACCCGGGTCCTCACAGAGTTACCCTTTGGTATGTCAGAAAGTTAGCCAACATGTCAGTGGCTAGTCAAAGCACTCCTATCACTGGGAATTCAGATATGGGATTTTCTAGGACCCGATCGAGATATAACCTCTTGAAAGGTAATTGTTGACCAGTTGTTAGAAAATTTGCCACTTCATGCCTACCAATATCACCTAGTTTGGAGATGGTCTAGCAGAGTGGTATACGACAGAGGTTGTATATGACAGATATGGTATTCGTCAGCATGGGTGCAGTGTCAGATCTACAAAGGTGGTCAATTTGCACGACGTGTCAGAGAAGTTAGTGTCAGACCAAGGATCCCAGCTTATCTTGTATTAGCGACAGAGTCTGTATGATGCTTGGATGGTCATTTCAGTTCAGTATTGTGTATCGCCCCGAACTAGTAGACAGATTGAAATAGATTAATGAGTTGTGCCTTAACTCATAGTACCAAGTCAAGCTAGTAAGTGTTCTGTGCAGAGTTCCCCTGCAACGCTAGTTGTCAGCCAGTTACAGTTGTCATCCTCTGAGGTTCACAGTGGTTGATCGTGTAAGTCATCACTCAGCTAGGAGCAGATCAAATTACAAAGTATGTGGATGTTGCATTAATCATGAAGCAGAAGACCAATGGTCCTTAATCTTAAATGGAATTTAAGTAGCAGTGTTCAAGAAGGAAAGCTACACAGATCATACAGATTATCACCTTCGCAACCATGTCTATCTGCAGAATACCTGTTGAAGTTCTGTGCTAAAGAATTGTATGACAGAGTTGACATAAATGTGTCACTTAGTTCAGACTCCGAAGCGTGGAAGAAGAGATAGCTTGCCAACCTGAGTTGCCAAACAGCAGCAAGATTTCCTCCACTCCAGAAGTGCCTTCAAGCAGCCCCGGTAGAAGCAATCAAGTTTCAAGATGCCTTCCAGCCAAGAGTCAATCTATCAAGTTTTCAGTGAAGCAAGAAGTTTAGCAAGAAGCAAGGCAGTTGTTCTGTAAGTGTTCAGCAGAGCGATTCTGTCAAAGTCAATGCAATTTGAAAGCAAGAAGTGCACCCGAAGGCTAAGTTTCTTATCCTATTCTATAGCCAGCTTGAATCTCGGGGACGAGATTCCTTTAAGGGGGTAGGATTGTATCGTCCCAAAATTTGGTTTTTCAAAAATCTTTTGAGTAGTTTAGGTCCTTGGAAAATTTCATCAATTTTATTTGAATTAATAAAGCTTAATTGGGAATTTTCTAAATTAAAAATATTTAATTTGACTAATCTAAACATTAATTAAATAAAAACTTGTGTTATTTGGCTTCCTTGTCTTTCAAGGAATTTTTGGGTATTTTCTGAGATTTTTTCGAATTTGTTTGCCATTTATTTGATCTTCTTGATTTTTGGCCTTTTATTTTAATTCTGAAAATCAGTCTTTTTCTCTCTCCTGCCTTGTGCTACAGTAATTCACGAATTACTGTACATCTCCTGGCCCGAACCGACCAGCTGAGTTCGTTCTCTGTGCGTTTCACCAAACCTTCCAAATTCCATATCTTTCTCCACGGTGCATATAAAAGCGAGCCGTTTGTGCCCACGCGTCCATCTTGATCTCCTCTTCTATTCCCCCAAATTGGTTTCCTCAAAACCGATTTATTTTTGTCGCAATCTCCAGAAAACCGAGCTCTAACTGAAGGTTTTCTCTGGCGAACTGCGCCTTCATCCGACGTCCCTCGGCCGAACCGTCTGCGGCGTTGTCCTCACGTCGTCGCGTTCTACGTCATGGTTCCTTCTTCTTCACCCAAAGATCACCGGAGCACCGTCGGCCATGTCAAGCTATAAAGCCAAAACGTGTTCATCGCGTTCCTCGCTTCCTCGGTGAGTTTTTTCAAAATCCGATCGCGTCATCCTGTGCCCCTCGTCAATACCTATTTTTTGCATCTTTTGGATTCAAGTTTCATCCACCGTGCGCCGAGAATCGAGCGTTCTCTCGCCTCTTATTCGTAGTCCTTCTCTTGCCAATTACTCTGCAACCGTTGATCCCCTACCTTCAACTCCACCACCGTTGAGTTTGCGTCACCGCGTTCTACGCCGTGCTCACCTCCCTTTTTGCAGAGCATCGTCGGAAGTGTTACGCGCTTGTGAGGCCGCCGTCGTCGGTGTTCTACGCGTCGCTACCGTCGCATGGAGCCGAATCTCGACGTCTGGACTGCGTCATCATCTCCGGCTCGTCGTTTCCTTTCCATTTTGCCCCTTCGTCGCCGCTAGTTTGCCTTCGTTCATCGGCACCGCCATGAGCAAGAACCGGCAATGCCCTTTGTTTACTATTCATGCATGTTGTCCAGTATGTGAGTGCCCAGTTCGGTTCCTTCTCTGGATTCCTTTCTTGTTTTCTTTCACATCTATGATGTGTGGCCACACATGGTTAATCCCTTGTGTTAATCCCCGTTATTAATTCTTTTCTCTAATCCTTGCTTTCCATCTCAGTGCCAAAATTCTTACCACTATGCCAGGAGGGGCCAAACCTTCTCTGTTCGTTGTCTGTTGATTTTTGGTTCTATGCTTCTCTGGACCATGCAAGCATTAAGCATTGTCAGTATGTATGTGCGCCAAAACACACGTGCTTTCTTTGTGTTAATTCTATCTCTCCCTGATGTATGGTCTTCTTGCCATTCAATCAATCCAAGCCACACATCTAAATAATTATCTCACTTACATGTAAATCCCACATGTCATCTTTCCAATTAAAAACTCTTATTATTTCTCTAACTTACCTGCGGGTCCCGCACCTCAGTCAACCTTTGGTCAACTCTATTCATGAGCTTGGTCCACCGTGGACTAGCATATCTCTGTGGACCTGGTCCATAGACCAGTGGCCCACATGTCAACCCGTAATCCTATTTTCGGGAATTAATTTAATTTTTGAAAATCCTTTTATCTCATTGGTCCCACTTGTCACTCTCTCTACCTTATTTCTGGAATTATTTTAATTCTAGAAATCCATAAATAGCAGTCGGTCCCACCTATCATACACTCATTTTTTCTAATATTTTCGGAATAGAATATTATGAGAATATTCCATATAGCTTTTTCATCATTTCATGTGAATTCCAATCTTCCGAGAGCTATATCTTTTTTCATCTGAATTCCGATTGAACCCATTCAAGTTTCTAAATTCATCTAAATTCAATATCTACCTTCCAGTACCATTCAATTTCAATTTGGAGTTTATTTGATTTGTCTTTTGAATTTAGTTTGTTTTGCGCTTTCTTTCTCGTTAGACGTTGATGTCTCGGAATCGTCCGAATGAGCTGAAGATCAAGCAAGTAGAAGATTGAAGATAAAATAAGATCATCATTGCTATAGCAAGGCAAGTTATACCTCTGATCATATTGAATCCCAGTTTTCAAAATTACTTTGATTCAAATTATTGCATTTACTTTAAGTAATTATTTAAATGCTTTTGGGTTTAGCTATTAATTCAATTTGTTATATCCACTTTGTCTATTGTATGTCATAATCTTTTATCACCCTAGATTGGTTCATATTTAGTTGGTGCTATGGTATTACCAACATGCGTTGGTTAGTACGAGTAGATGGCTTAGCCATGCAACGAGTCATCATCATCACCTGAGTTGCAATTATGAATTTGACTAAGTGATTATGGAACTTTGTGATAAAACTATGTGTGCTATGTGTTATTACTTTGTGATAGCATGTGTTGCACTAAACCAACAAGGTGGGAAAGGATTTAGACTGAGGCAAGTGGTGGATACTGTGTGATATGGTGGACTTTGTGAATGGGAATGATAATCTTTGTGACTTAGTCAGAAAATGGAAGTCTTGCCTTGGTCAATTAAGGACTTAACTTTGTGCGCCATTGAACTGAGTTTTACTGTACGACCACATGCCTGATGGACGGGCCTAACTTAGTAGGTTATGGATTCTCAGCATTAATGTTCAGGTGGATATGTCAGGCTGTGTGACAGGGTGGAGGTGTGACTACATGGTAGTTGCATCGCGGGACGATTCATCGCATCCCTGTCCAGCGGTGTGTGTCGGACTAGCATTCTTGGTGAGCTGGTCTGGCGGGAAAGCACATTGGGAATGTCAATGTTTGAGATGAAGTTTCTGAACTGTTTTGTTACCACTACTACAGAAAACGTCATCACACACGGTTCGGAACCGTCTGTGTTTTTGTACATCTGTAATAACTGACGGTTATCACAGACGGTTAAAAATACCGTCTGTGATAAGTCACAACACAGACGGTTCTAAATTCCAACCGTCTGTGATATCCACATATCACAGACGGTTCTAGTTATAAACCATCTATGATATCTCACATACTAATATGTGATATCTCACATATCACAAATGGTTCTAGTTACCAACCGTCTGTGATATGTGGATATCACAGACGGTTTAACAATCAAACCGTCTGTGATAGTTCTTTCAGCCTAACTTTTTTTTTTGATTTTCGGCTAGCCTCAGGAATTGCTAGCCATGCCCTCTAAAAACAAGCAGGCAGAAAATATCACAGATGACTCAATCGTTGACAACTCAAAGTGATCATTTATAACTCAAAATCAATTACAAACGAATATGTATCAAATATTGTCGCTAGAGTTACATTTGAATTACAACTATTCAAAGTGAATTACAATTAATGAATCAATTGTTTCAAGGTCGTTCAGCGGTGTTGATGGAGTAGTGAAACTCTCCGTCGGCGTCAATGATATCCGTCATGATGAAGGTGCAGAGCCTCCCTCGAACATCCAAGATCTCTCTCTGAACGAGTGAATCTAAATCTATATTCAAGCCCTGTAGCTAGCAAGAGTAAAGTAGTAAGCATATATATTTAAATTTATAATTAGAAAATAATTATTGCGAGATTGACCAACCTCGGGATCCTTCAACTTAGCACTCATGAGAATCTGCATATGATGGCAAACGTAGAATGCACATTCTTCTGCTTTTTGTTGGCGGCACTGCAAAAATAGAATCACATATATAAGTATAGTCAGTTCGAGACGCATTATTACGAAGTATGATATAGGATTATTGTGTTGTAGCACGTACCGGAAATCGCGTCTTGTGATTAAGTGTGGCGTTCGTTCCCTTGTATAGCCCTCCCTCGGCAACATAGGAGATGAACGACCTACATGTTTCCAAAAAGTTAACCTCGGCCATTTCAAACGAAGGAAGACTACAATAGAGTTATGTATTGAGGAAATGAGCACACCTGTCAAGTACTCCTTGCACAAAGGTGAAGTCGTGGCTTTTTTTGACTAGGGAATCAAGGTATAGTACCTGGTTCCTCTTTGGTATAATGACTAAAAGGATCCAGTGATGCCTACTCATGTATGTTGCTATAGTCATTAAACCTAAGTTCGTGCTGCGTATAAAGTACAAATGAAATTTGTATAGCAAGTAGTGAAGCACTTACTTCTGGTTGTATGGCACTATTATGTAGCCCTTGTCGTTTTGAGCAAGCAATCCTGTCGTTATGTATTTATCGACGTAGGATGCGTCTGCCAAGATGGTTTGCTCAGAGACCATGGTGGGTCAAGGAAACCCACCGGTTCTTTCAATCGTCGGGCATTTTTAATCATGTATATATACATAAGCAATGAGTTGTTATATTAATCGGTATTATGTGAATGTAGAACTTGATTGTACACACTTACAGTGTCCAGCATCGTAGAAGTGAGGCATCAAGGGCTTTGGGGTTGAATAGGTCGAATAAGTCGTCGAAGCCCACGACGAAGGGGGCCGGCTCGTGGAGGAAATACTCCTCCGTGTATCTGACGGTGATTCCATCAGCGCCCCCTTTCTCTTTGGTCTTGTGCAAGTACCAGGTATGCAAACTCTGACAACCTAATCCAGCGTAGGCTAATACTGTGGTGGTCGCCAACGGACTTCCAAAAGAGTATTTCTTAGGGTTAGGAGGCGGAAGCGCCTTAATGTTCTTCAATTTTGATTTGTCCTGAACGACTTGCCCACTATGCGTCTTCTTGTGAGACGACTCGGGAACCGATATGGCAGCACGTTTTTTTTGTTCGTTCGGTGTCTTCTCCACGGGAACCGATGAGGCGGGCTTCTGAAGCGAAGGTTGAGGTGTAGTCATGGAGGGTCTTGTTGGAGAGGCATGGTCGTGTCGAGATGGTTGGGGTGGAGTCATCAAAGGTTGAGGCGGCACTGCAGGGTCCAGGACGATGTCCCTCTTGGGTCCTGTTGGAGAGGCATGGTCGTGTCGAGATGGTTGGGGTGGAGTCATCAAAGGTTGAGGCGGCACTGCAGGGTCTATGGCGATGTCCTTCTTGGGCCACTGGATAAAACTGTACACGGCATCCCCTAGTGTTCTGATGTCGTCGTTCGGGCGAATCTCCAGCGGGACGACCCTTAAATTGTCATGTACCATGTCCACCTGGACCCTGGCATAACCCTGCGCCACCTGGGCACCGTGCCGCACTATCCCTTCCTTGCATGGATACGCCACCCCCCGCCCAGCCTCAATAGACATCCCAACCATCCTCACTTGGAGCGTGCAGTGCGTCGGCTCCTACAAAACGATACGCATTTAGCTAAAGAGTCCTATAGGTCTATCTTTCGAGCATTCCAGAGATGTACATTACCTTGATGTCGTCGATAGGTAATTGGACGTCATCATGTTCATAATTTTACGTGGACGCGACGCTACTCCGATGTTGAGGAGGACTGGCTCCCAAAACAACGGGGGCGGCTTGTGACTGGTTGAGGAGTAGGAGTTGATTAACTTGGTCCTGCAATTTTGCTATCTTTTCTTCAAATTTTGCAGTAAGCACCCGTTCTCTTCCTTCAAATTTTGTAGTAAGCATATATTCCTGTAATACTCCGGAAGTGTGAGAAGCCTTTAATCGGGATAATTAAATTTAATCGGTAGAGATTATTTTAATCGGGGAAAAGTTTATTTCAGAAATCATCAAAAACAAGAAAAGAGAGGGCTTTTCCGCTTTTCACACCCACTTGGGCTCGGGCCTTGGCCCATTTGGCCTTGTAGTGGCCGGCCAAAGGGGAGGTGCCACCCTCCCAAACCCTAGCCGCCCCCCTTCCCTCCTCCCACTTGCGGCCGCCTCCTCCTGCTCCCTTGCGCCTCCCTCTGTCCGTGCTCCCTTGCGCCTCCCCTCTGTCCAAGCTGCTGCCCTTTGCGCAAGAAGGAAAAAGAGAGGAAGGAGAAGAAGGAGAAGAAGGAGAAGAAGGAGAAAAAGGAGAAGAAGATCTTGCGTGGGGTTTGGTTCAGCAAGCTCTAGCGGTTCTACAAGGGAGGTGAAGCCTCAGGTTTAGGAGTATCACCTTGGCCGGCTAACGCGTCGCATCGTGGAAGGCAAGTAAATGTAGCGGTTGTGCTACGGTTTAACCCGTTATTCTTAGTACTTGCACTATGTATGATTGACGTAATGTTAAATGATATGCCATGGTTACATGTTTCCTAAGTAAGAATGTGGTAGCCAGATATTAATCAATTGCTATGTTTGGATGAGTTTGGGTAGTATTGTGGTAATTTGCTTAATGAGCCAAATGCGGAATATGAAAATAAACTCAATGTGGATATGTTGATAATTCCTTGTGGTTACATTCATGATGATCATGTTGTGGTCTATGTGGTAGAATTCCCTTTAGATCGACTGATTTTGATCTTGGTGAATCGAGTGGGGTTATGTGGTAATGGTCTTATGACACAATGGTATTGTGCTTAATGAGACACATGTGGATTATGAGGAAGTATTCATGATGAGTATGTTGTTGACCTTCGTGGTTAAATTCTTGTGGTTTATGTTAATCATATCATTCATGACATGTCATAACATTTGCATTGTGGATGTCGCCGCTTTTAGCCGCGATCAGCATCGGACAACATCGTGCATTGTCAGAGCACGATGCACACTTTTACCTTATTAGGTAAAGGTGCAGTGGAGCATAGCATGCATATGCATTACATTGTGGAAAGATCATTTGCATACTTATGCAATATATTGAGGTGAAGTTATTTTGCAAACAAACGCAACTTCATAGTTGCAATGTGGAAATTGACTCATGAGAGTCACTTGTGGTATGAGTAATGTGGTTGTGGTTGTGGAATGGGGTTCATCCCTTGTGGTATGGTAGAGGTTGTGATTGTGGCTTGAGATTCTTCTCTCTTGTGGTAATTGTTGATAGCAGTTGTGGATGCGAGAAATAGTAAAGTTATGAGGTAAAACATGTTAATACTTTATTGTCATTGGTAGTGGTAGTGGTGATTAATATGAAGCAGTTGATCAAGTTTCAATTGTTAATATTTTACTATCATTGGTAGTAAATATGGTTGAGGCTATAATTGTGATCATTATGGGAATTGGATATTGATGCTTAATATCTTTGTAGTTTAATTAGCTTGAAAATGAATGCGGATTCACATTACGGATGTGGACATATGGATACTTTAATGATGTTGTATATTTGTTGGTAGTCTGAATAGCCTGCTAAACAGTTTGCTTGCTGAGATTTTTATCTCACCCTTGTTTTCCCCCCTTACAGGAGATTGTTGAGCATTCATGGGATGGGTAGAGCGGCACCACAATAATGCACTTGGTTCAGCAACTCATGTTGTAATAAAGTCGATGAAATTCTATCCAAATGCTTAACTATTTGTGGATGATTATGTTATTTAATAAGGATGGACTTGTGAACCATTCTTTGATTAATCTGCTAGAGGTTGTTTAATTATTGAACTTGTTACCGTTATCTTTATTCCCTTAGTTGTTTATGCTTCCGCTTAATGCTTCTTGACTAGAGATGTTGCCGAAATAATTTATCTTGAAATTATTGGCTAGCTGTAGAGTGGTTTAGTAGCATTCCAGGGTAATGTGGGTCCTGGGGTGTTACAATTCCAACACTGTGTCGTACTCGGCCTTGGATCTCTTCCTGCTCCTATACGTGCAGTAGTCATCTAGGAATCCATCCCTCCAAGATACGTTAACCCCTTTGCCTCGCGTGCGAACCGGGTGCTCCTTATTTCCCAAGGCCGTAGATAGTATATCCTTCTCCCTGTCTGCTTGGAAGGAGCCTTCGGAACATGCGAAACTAAATTCTTGCTGCAAGAGGTCATCATGTTATTATAGACATTATGAAGTTATGGACTTATTAACAACTAGGTAGTTCGAAGACATATTTACCACACGGTTGGCCACATCCCGATCTGCCGGGTTTGTGAAAGAGATTTCGCCCGAAGACGTGACTGATGCCCTCGCTCTTAACCAGAAGAGAGCGCGCTTGTCTGTGATCTCAGCAAATGGCCTTATTTCGTTCTCGTCCTCCGCCGCCCATTGCGCGGTTTTACCCGCGTACCCAGCGGTGCCGAGTTTGTGGGGGTGAGTGTTCAGTGTCTGGAGAGCCCTGTGCGTCGCACTTTCCTTAAGAAATTCGGTCGTCGTCTTCATTTGCACAAAGGCGTCCCATATATCCCGCGACAAGAATTTATACGCCGTGAAGGTCGTTCGACCCGTGTTCATGTACTTCGTGACAAGCACGCTCTTGAAGGTCCTCCATGCCATTCCCATCGAGAGCAACGCCTGCCGTTCCACGCGCGCCTAGTCTGCGGTTGGGAAAGTGAACAATTTTAAAACTTCGTCCCACAGCTCGCGTCTCCGATCATCTGACACTGTGTCCCAGCTCAGTGTGGTGATGGGGACCCGTTCCCTTCCAAGTATCCCGCAGATGGTCTGGAATCTCGCCGCTGCTTTGGGGGACTCACAGGGATCCCATTGGCATTGACCTCCGTGACGATCATTAGGCTCGGAGGAATTTTTGATATTCCTCTGCCATCTCGCGTACGTACCACTTTCTTCGGAGATCCAGACGCATTCGGCGACGTCGATGACGGCGGCGAAGACGGTGTGGATGCCATGGCGCTTACTTGCTATCTATATATGCTTAAGCTCTAACTGACCAGATTCAAGCAGATTTACTCAACTTAACTGAAAATGATGCACAAACGTAATATATAAAGAAGGATTGATGATAGTTTGTGCTCTCAGAAGGAGAGTTGCAAAAGAACAAGTCTTTGCCATCTCAATCCTATTGTCTATACTCTTCATTAAATGAATATGATAGTATAAATTCAAACTATGAGCTCTAAACAATACTTTGCTTAACTGTCAAATGATCTCAACTGTTACGAAAATGATCTTAACTATCACATTCAATCTCAGTATAAGACAAAGTTCACCACAGAGCGAACCAGAAGAATCAGAATAACTAGCATTCAACCGAAGGTAACAAATTCACAGTATATCAAATTGACAGTAGCAAGTAATACAATAGAGCTCAAGAATGAACTAATTATCACATTCAATCTCAGTATAAGACAAAGTTCATCACAGAGCATGTAAACAAAGCCCACTGATCAATTTGCAATATCTTTAGTACTAGATTCAGTTCACATATTATCAAAGACTATCAAAGTCAATATATCCACCAGAACAACAAAAGGCACTCTGTTATGAAAAACAGAACAGAGCATATAATGTACTAAGTTGTAGCAACAAATATACACATATGCATATTGTACATCATGAAATAAAGAGAAAAACAACATAAGCATGATAATGAGTTGATGACTTACTTGTTTTGATCCTAACATATATTTCTTTTGCGTAGTGGGCAGTCCAAGACTTCAAGTATATCAAATTTGCCTACTACAACTGCTATTCACAACAACTACTAATTCTACTACTACTACTAGTAATCCTGCTACTGCCTACTACTGCTGCTATCTAATACAGATACTGCAACTACTACTAGACTACTAGTCTACTACTGCTATTACTAGTACTACACTACTACTACTACTAAAACAGAGCAAGCGGAGGCGCAGCGGCGCGCGCGGCAAGCAAGCGCATAGCAGCAGGGCGACTAGTCGACGATTAGTCGCGACTAGTCGTGCGACTTAATAACATTACTAGCTCACACAAGGATAATCTGAAGCCAAAGTGATGCACAAACGTAATATAGGAATACTTACAGAAGCCTTATCCACAGATTGAGAATAACTATGTATCTCATAAAGATCAACTAGCTCATACAAGGATAATCTGAACTATGCAGAACTGACAACCAAAAGGAATAAAGCTATATATTAAACCTAACAACAGAAAGCCAAAGTGATACACAAACGTAATATAGGAATACTCACAGAGAGGATGCCGCACAAGAACTCACGGTGCAAGGAGGAGGCCGGTGCAGGGGAGGAGGCCGACACGGGGAGGAGGGAGGCGCGGGGAGGAGGTCGGTGCAGGGGAGGAGGCCGACACGGGGAGGAGGACGGCGCAGGGAGGAGGCCGGTGCAGGGGAAGAGGCCGACACGGGGAGGAGGACGGCGCAGGGAGGAGGTCGGTGCAGAGGGAGGAGGCCGACACGGGGAAGAGGCCGCGCGTCGAGGCTGCGGCAGTGTCGTCGATGTCGGGGGCGGCGGCGTCGGGGCTTACGGCCGGGGAGGTGAATGGGCGAACCCTAGAGGAGGCGACAGAGCACGCGAGAGCCTAAGGGGCGCGGGTGTAAGATCGAGTAGGCCGACTAGAGGGGGGTGAATAGGCGGTTTTAAAACTTCTATGCTCTAAAACCGATTTCTAATGCGGAAGCTAAATATCAATTCGGTTTAGCACAATTAACGCCTAAACAACTAGGTGCACCAACAATACAAGTCAATAATAAATAGAGCAATTTAGCAAAGACTTGTAAGCTATCAACTAATGATATAAACAATTAAATACATAAGATAGCGTTCACACAAGTAAGCAATTTAATTCTAGGAATATAAATTGCTATGTAGTAAAGCTAGAATGCAAACCACAATTGACACGGCGATATTTTTCCTGTGGTGATCGAAGACTTGCCGGTCTCCCCTAATCCACGTTGAGGTAAGTTCAACCTTTTGGATCGGCTCCAAAACGCGAGGCAACACCTCCGAGGTAAGTCCAAACAACTTGGACCGGTTCCAACCGAACCAACACCTCTAAGTGAGTTCAACCGCTTGAACCGACTCCAACTTGAACTTATCACCCCAATCCACTAGGGTTGCTCTTACTCCGCTCCGGAGATGGCGAGCACCAAGCCACTCACAAATCGCTCGGGTCTTCTCACAAGCTTCACTTGAGAAGATCACCGACGCACAACGTCTCCACACCGTCTAGGTGTCGGCAAACACCAAGAGTAACAAGACTCAACTTTCACTTGAACCAATCAAGTGCCAAAGCTCTATGGATAAGCAATCCACAACCTAATGCAACACATGCACTTAGGGTTTGCTCTCAATCACTCACTAAGTGCAACACATGCACACTAGAGTATGAGAGGCTTGCTCTTAGCTCAAAGAAACTCAATGGGGCACAAGCAACAACCTTTCTCACACAGCCAAGATGGGTATTTATAGCCCACACACAAAAACTAGCCGTTGAGAAAAGATTCTAGAGAATCTGGACAAAACCGGTCAGACCGCCAACTAATGGCCGGTCGGACCGCCCAAGTGCCAACGCCTATAAAACTAGTCGTTGGACTCACAATCGGTCTGACCACCAACCAATGGCCGGTCAGACCGCTCCAACTAGTCAGACCGCCAGAGGGGCCGGTCAGACCGCTCAACTGAGCAACAGAGCAATCTAGAAAAACACTCTTCTGGAAAACACGTACCGCCAAACAAAGTTCGGTACTACCGCACTCCGGTAGTACCGCATAAAACTCCCGGTACTACCGCACCCCGGTAGTACCGTTTCTTACGGCCGGTACAAACGAAGATCGGTCAGACCGCCCAACCCATGGCGGTCAGACCGCTACCATCGGCCGATCACGAGGCGGTCGGACCGCCACGATCGGCAAGGTGAAAGCACTTTGTACATTTGCTTCAACTCAATTTGCAAAAACATATTTGCCAAATTGATGCAACATGTACACAAAAGCTGAAAGTTAGATTCTCAACAAGTTGCAAAACACATTTGCCAACTTTTAGAATCATCGCCACAAGGAATAAGGTACATGGACTTAAACCGTTTGCAAAACACATTCGCAAACTAAAGTCACATGCTACAAGTTTTAACCATGAGCCACAACCATTTGCAAAACGCATTCGCAAATATAGGCAACATGTTAAGTTGAGCTAGAGCAAACACAATGAGCCATCAACACATGACTAACTCAAGTTACTAATTAAGACCCCTCTTAATAGTACGGCAACCTATTCTAGCAATCCGATCTCTCAACCAAACACCGAGATCGGTAAAAGACTAGGAACAAATCCTTAGCCCGAGCTAGTCATACCTTAGCCTTGCACATCTCTTGAAGCTTGACAATTATCAACGCATGATGATTTCCTTTGCTTCATGATTTCGACTTGATGTCCATCAACACATGATGACACCTTCTCTTGTCTTGATGATCAACCAATGATAATCTCATCTTCTTGAACTTGACACGCATCAACTCATGATGCATCCTTTACTTCAAGCTCTTTACTTCAATATCATCAACGCATGATGATCATCATTTTCTATCAACATATGATGTCATCCAAAGTCTTCAAACACCTAGAACATAACCTATTCATCCAACTCAAGGAGAAACGTTAGTTCCATAATGTGATTATCATTAATTACCACAACATACCATTAACTCATAATGGTTGGGACAAGATACCAAAATCTTTCCTCTTTGGTAATTGATGATAACCAACACAATTGAGATAATTGAATGTAATTGGTATGAGTATATATAAACTACACAAGTTATATATACCAAAATGAGTGTATGTAAACTACACAAGTTGTATATACTCATATGAATATATTAACTACACAAGTTAAATATATTCAAGGATATATTTCAAGGTAAAGATCCTTAATATGTGTGGACAAAAGAATATGGATCAATACTAATGAAACCACAAGATATAGCTTGAACTCCCCCTACATGTGTGCATACACGAGTGTGTAAATAAAACATATGCACATTTACAAGTTTTCCTTTTTGGTGAAGTTCAACCTATATATTGGATCCGAGGAATGCAACAAGATATAATTAGAAGTTGTCAATGCATACCTCTTTGATCTTTAAATCCAATTGAAACTAAACAATAGGTATATCAAAAAGAGTGTTAGTCTCACAAAGCATTTGTCATTAATAACCAAAACATCGTTAACATATAATGACGGGTCTAGATTCTTCAATCTCCCCCTTTTTGGTAATTGATGACAAATCCTTTATCAATAGCCACATTTAAATATTATCAACATATATTGAGCAATTAAGCTATTGAAATGTAAATCATGCAAATAATGAATTCTTTAAGCATATGAAGGAGACATGTAGAATATTTGATACACAACCAAATGTGGAAAGATATTGATCCATCATTCTCCCCCTTTTGGCATTAATCACCAAAAACTTCAAATCAACCTTAAGCAAAGTAAAAGATTTTGCAATAAGAGCTTGGCACGAGAAGACATTTTATTTAGATTAAATAAACATTCTCCCCTTTTAAGGATAGGTTTCTGTAACCAAGAACCAAACAGAGATAAAAACTCCCCCTAAACATGTGCATTTAAGATCTGAAAGGAATACATGCACAATAGATTTTATGAAATTTTGACGGAGTTTTCTCTGAAAAATAAATCCAAGGAAGCATGACAATATATAATCAAGATAAGATTATTCATGCAACAACAATAAGGATTCAATAACATAAATCAGACAAGGATAGTAAACACAGTTCATAACATTTAACAACCACATATCCAAAGAGTCTGACGGCAATTAATATCACAACAGGGTACAATAAGCTCATAACAAATAACAAAAGATAACATGCAGCTTATCCCACAATACAAGGTCTATTGACCTACATATGAAAAGACAGACTCTAAGAAGGAGGAGCAGCTGAAGTGGAAGGAAGATCGTCCTGAGCGCCTGAGGATGTATGTCGACGTCTCCCAAACCTCTGATAAACAATAGGCACTTGCTGCTGATGATACTCTGAGAGTCTCGCATCCATATGACTGACTCTCAAGTCCAAAGAATCCAACCTAGCTGTAGTCTCTGCATGCATCTGATCATATCTCGCATCCATGCGATCAAACCTAGCATCCATGCTCGTTTGAAGATGCAAGATAGCTGCCAGTACTGCATCCTGCTCCTGAGGAGCCTGCTGACCTGGAGGTCCCTGAGAGGATGATCCCTGTCCCTGATGCTGAAGAGGAGGTGGAGGGGGCACCTGAGGAGGAGGAGCATCTCTAGGTCTGTACTCCTTATGCTCCATATCATAGTCCTGATCAAAATCAATCTTACTCTGAATGAGCTTCATAATATAGGGAGCAAAATAAATGCTTTTGGTCTTGTCTCCCTTAGAGGTAGCAATCTCTCTAATGATCAGGTCCATCACATCAAATCTAGTGCCATCCATAATATACTTAATTACATTCTAGGCACGCCCGTGAATCTCATCATTATTCCCACTCCTAGGGAAAAATGATGCTCTCATGATCCTATTAATAACACTGGGCAATGGAAGGAGTCCTGTTACTCTTCCTCGCACAAACAGATTTCCTGGATCATAGAACTCATCCACCTGAGTGAGGTCAAGAGATTCCTGAAGATGTACCTTTAAACCACTTGAATCTCCTAGGCTCAGGGCACTTATAAAATCATCCTTGGTAGCTTCCAATTTTTGATGTCCAGTCATCCATTCAAGATAATCATGATCAGGAGAAACATAGATCTGTTGCATAAAAGCTGTCGATGGCTTTTGCATGAAAATTGCATTGTAAAGAGACTAATGATTCCAATCTGACAGCTCTAAACAATCTAAACAGACCATTATAGACTGGATTCTTGCCAATATAGCTCCACTTTACAAATCGATGATTTGCAAATTTTTTCTTAGCATAGATTATCTGATAGACATGCTGTTGAAATAAAGTGTGGAACATACCCATGGTTGCATTTCTAGGAAACCTGAACTGATTAATATGCCTCAGAATAGTATATTGCTCACTCTTAATAGTAGACACATCAAGTCCAATAAACTGACTCTGATCAGGAGCATCATCATCATTATCATTATCATCATCCTCATTATCATCATCATCCTCATATTCATTATCACTGTTGTTATTGTCACTGTTGTCATCACTTGCACTTTCTTCTTCTTCTTCAACTTCTTCTTCTACATCTTCCATATTTTCATCTCTTGAAGAGGAAGGAGGTGCAGGGCGTTTCGCAACCCTCTTGACAGGCATCGTCACTGAGATAAGATAGCAAAGAATATCAAAGATTTTCAAAGAATGAATTAACAAGCATTCATAAAGCCATTTCATCATCGCTTCATCGTCATAGGCGGTCGGATCACGCTCGGCTGGCGGTCGGACGCCAGAGGAACAGTCGGACCGCCAACATGCGGTCGGTCGGATCGCCATGACAAAATGATGATCAATTTTGGAAAAATCCAAACTATCCAATTTTTGTGCAATAGCATTATGAGTGATTGTTAATACAGTCTTAACATACTTGCATATCAATAAATTTCCACCATTGAAGTGAATTTGGGGACATTCATGTCAAACCCTAGAAATTTGGGGAAATTTGCAATGTGGGTAAAATGCAAGTAAGGAAGGGAGAGATTACCGGCTAGGGATGAAGAGATTAGTCCAAGGAGATGATCCCTTGAAGCAATTAAGAAACAAATAGCCGGATTTCAAAAATACACCTTCACCTAGGGTTCTATGGCATTTGAGATTAATTGATTTAAAACTCAAATCAATCCGTGGAATAGAGATAGGAGATGAAGGAGATCGCTTGATTACCTTTGACTTCCAAAGAGATGGCCGGAGAGGGAGATCCGGGCCTGAGAGGAGAGAGCAGCCGAAGGAGAGAAAGAGAAAAGAAGTTTCGGTTTTGGGGAGGAAGTGAGGAAGAAAACTTCTCGGGTGGAGTTAAGGGGAATTTCACGCAAAATCGGTCTGACCGCTGGGCTTGGCGGTTCAACCGATTTCAGCGGTCAGACCGCCAAGGAGAGCGGTCAGACCGGTTGAGTCTGAACTGACAACAGATCAGTACTGGATTTTGAGAATTTGAGAGAATTGTTGTAATTTGCTCCAAATTTTCACACAATTAATCAAACAAATAACTTTGGAGCATTTCCAACTTATATAGCCCTTTAAAATCCAATCTTCAAATAGTTTTTACAAATTAAGTTTTAGTTTTCGCAAATGAAATTGTATTTTTGAGAACTTCCACAAAAAGATCCAAATTGAGCATTTGAAGTATTCTATAGCATCCAATTGCATGTATGAGTCATAAATACCATCATGGACCTATTCATGTGAATGATTTAGGTTCAAATGGCTAAACTCACTTAAGTGCTAGAAAGTTACTTTTATGGTTAAGCTGGTATTTTGGATGAGTTTCGAAAACGAATAACTTTTGATGAGTTGGTCTTTTGGAGATTATTTGAATACCAAAAAGGTTTAGAATAACCAACTCTAGGATTTTCCTTTTGGAACGAAGATCAAATTCCTTTTAGAATAGATTTTACACAAAAATCTAGTTTAGGTCAAAAACAAGATTCTAAGATCTAGAATTTTGGGTAGAAACTCATTTTCACTTAAAATATGTTTTTCTTGAACCAAAACCTTTGGTAAACCTTTGAAATGCATTTGTATACATTTTGCAACTAATTTTTCAAATGATATACTAATAATTTCAAATTTTTGACTTTTGGCTAAATGGCTTAATTTAGAAAAATATTACTAGCACTTAATTAATTTGGGCACACTTTGGGACATGATATACATGTAAATAATTTAGCACTTCCCCATAATGTGCCACTTCCATCTTGCTCAAGATACGAATAAACAAGATTAAGCACTAGAGCAAGAACAACCCTTTTCATAAGTTTTTCATGAAATGCAACCTACACAAGGTAAAGGGTCTAGATACTTCAATGTAAATACTTGTTACCGAGATAGCATTGGCTCATGATATGATTTGATTATCCTCATACTTGGCTCCAATTTTCACATATGGTGGAATACACCTCTTCATGAATAAGCCAAGTCTCCAATGCCTCTCCAAGTACCTATTAAGCATTTAAGCGCATTTGGTACCCAATACTTGGTTGGGTCCATGAATGTTAGTCACAATACTTTTGGGCACCCAAATAGCCCTTCTAATAATAGTCTTAGGTGAACTAACAATTCTAGCAAACACATTTCCATTCTTATCCTTCCTAAGCACATAATGATCATTATAAATAATTGGCTTAGGAGAGATACCTTTGGGACATTCCTTACTAAAATGTCCTTTCTCCCGGCAATTGTAGCACGTAGGGCTTTTGCTTCCCCTTGATGTCTTCTTTTCTTACTCATTGTCGTCTTGCCTCTTCATTGAATGTCTTGGCTTGACATCCTTTTTATTTGGGCACACCGAGGCAATGTGTCCAAACTTCTTGCATCCAAAGCACTTGATAATTTTGAATTTATCTCCATTTTGCTTTGGGTGACTCTTCACCTTATTCTTGGCGGTGAGACCAAGTCCTCTCTTGTCTATTTTCTTGATAGGGCACTTGGAGGCAAAGTGACCCTTCTCATTGCAATCAAAGCATTTGATATCCTTGATCTTTTTACTTTCCTCTACAAGATTAGTCTCACAAGACATAGAGGAAATTGAAGCATTTAATTAAGAGCAACAAGGTATATCATTTAAATCATTTACCTTGTTAGGGCACACGGAAGCAATGTGTCCCTTTTCATAACATCCAAAGCATTTGATATTTGAGTATTTCTTTCCTTTTTGCTTTGGGGTGAACTTCACCTTTTTCATTTCGATGAAGCCAAGTCCTCTCTTGTAATCTTCCTTATTAGGGTATTTTGAGGAGAGGTGACCCTTTTGATGGCAATCAAAGCACTTGATGTTCTTGTTGTGTCTTTGATTGTGTCTCATCTTGCTATTCTCCCTTTTCTTCATAGGAGTGAAGTCGATTCCACTCTTGTCATTTGAGCTTCGTTACTTGCTCAAGATATCATCAAGAATGGTCTTCCCTTTGTGGCTTCTATCCAAGTCATTTTTCAAATTTGTGACTTGGGCCTTGAGCCTTTTGTTTTCTTCTACAAGATTAGTTTCAACAAGCATAGTGGAAATAGACGTATTTTCACAAGTGCTACAAGGCATGTCAATTAAATCATCGCAAGATGAGGATATGTTAGCTTTAGATGAATTGCAAGAAATAGGAGCTATGCATGGCAAATCATCTATTAGATTACATGTTACACCTATATCCACCTTGGAGCTAGTATATTCATTTAGGAGGAGCTTTTCATGTTCATCTTTTAGAACATCATAATTATTTTGAAGTAAGACATGTTCTTTCTTCAAAACTTTGTATTTAGATTTCTCTTCTCCTATATATTCATTAAGCTCTTCTAGCATATCCATCAACTCATCATAAGAAGGATTATTATCATCATAATTATTTACCTTCTTATTACCTTTAGCTATAAAGCAATGAGGCGAAGTGGATGGAGTTGATGTCTCATCATCGTCGGAGCTAGAAATTGAGCATTCTTCTCCCGACATCCATTCTTGTATGCAATCATCACTTGTGGAAGTGGACCTTTCATAATATTCTTGAAGATGGGTCCACATCTCATGAACGTTCTCGTGATCGCATATGGCATCAAACACATCTACACTCAAAGCACTAAATAAAGCGTTAATTGCTTGAGCGTCGAGATGTAAGCATTTCTCTTTCTCAATTATTGGATCAAGCCTATCCAATGGAGGAGAAAAACCGACATCTACAATCCGCCATATATTTAGGCCCATGGCCTTAAAATAACATGACATGCGGATTTTCCAATGTGCATAATTTGTGCCATTAAATTTAGGTGTTTCACCTAGGTGCATAAAATCTCTAGTCGCCATTCTTTACTCTCTAGACGGTTAAGTCTAATAAATGAGAGACCAAGCTCTGATACCACTTGTAAGATCGAGTAGGCCGACTAGAGGGGGGTGAATAGGCGGTTTTAAAACTTCCATGCTCTAAAACCGATTTCTAATGCGGAAGCTAAATATCAATTCAGTTTAGCACAATTAACGCCTAAACAACTAGGTGCACCAACAATACAAGTCAATAATAAATAGAGCAATTTAGCAAAGACTTGTAAGCTATCAACTAGTGATATAAACAATTAAATACATAAGATAGCATTCACACAAGTAAGCAATTTAATTCTAGGAATATAAATTGCTATGTAGTAAACCTAGAATGCAAACCACAATTGACACGGCGATATTTTTCCCGTGGTGATCGAAGACTTGCCGGTCTCCCCTAATCCACGTTGAGGTAAGTTCAACCTTTTGGATCGGCTCCAAAACGCGAGGCAACACCTCCGAGGTAAGTCCAAACAACTTGGACCGGTTCCAACCGAACCAACACCTCTAAGTGAGTTCAACCGCTTGAACCGACTCCAACTTGAACTTATCAACCCAATCCACTAGGGTTGCTCTTACTCCGCTCCGGAGATGGCGAGCACCAAGCCACTCACAAATCGCTCGGGTCTTCTCACAAGCTTCACTTGAGAAGATCACCGACGCACAACGTCTCCACGCCGTCTAGGTGTCGGCAAACACCAAGAGTAACAAGACTCAACTTTCACTTGAACCAATCAAGTGCCAAAGCTCTATGGATAAGCAATCCACAACCTAATGCAACACATGCACTTAGGGTTTGCTCTCAATCACTCACTAAGTGCAACACATGCACACTAGAGTATGAGAGGCTTGCTCTTAGCTCAAAGAAACTCAATGGGGCACAAGCAACAACCTTTCTCACACAGCCAAGATGGGTATTTATAGCCCACACACAAAAACTAGCCGTTGAGAAAGATTCCGAGAGAATCTGACAAAACCGTCGATCAGCCAACTAATGGCCGGTCGGACCGCCCAAGTGCCAACGGCTATAAAACTAGCCGTTGGACTCACAATCGGTCTGACCGCCAACCAATGGCCGGTTAGACCGCTCCAACCGGTCAGACCGCCAGAGGGGCCGGTCAGACCGCTCAACTGAGCAACAGAGCAATCCAGAAAAACACTCTTCTGGAAAACACGTACCGCCAAACAAAGTTCGGTACTACCGCTTCAAACTCCCGGTACTACCGTACCTCGGTAGTACCGTTTCTTACGGCCGGTACAAATGAAGATCGGTCAGACCGCCCAACCCATGGCGGTCAGACCGCTACCACCGGCCGCTACGCTCGGTATGGCGGCGATCGGCAAGGCGAAGATCGAAATGACTTTGTACATTTGCTTCAACTCAATTTGCAAAAACATATTTGCCAAATTGATGCAACATGTACACAAAAGCTGAAAGCTAGATTCTCAACAAGTTGCAAAACACATTTGCCAACTTTTAGAATCATCGCCACAAGGAATAAGGTACATGGACTTAAACCGTTTGCAAAACACATTCGCAAACTAAAGTCACATGCTACAAGTATTAACCATGAGCCACAACCATTTGCAAAACGCATTCGTAAATATGGGCAACATGTTAAGTTGAGCTAGAGCAAACACAATGAGCCATCAACACATGACTAACTCAAGTTACTAATTAAGACCCCTCTTAATAGTACGGCAACCTATTCTAGCAATCCGATCTCTCAACCAAACACCGAGATCGGTAAAAGACTAGGAACAAATCCTTAGCCCTAGCTAGTCATACCTTAGCCTTGCACATCTCTTGAAGCTTGACAATTATCAACGCATGATGATTTCCTTTGCTTCATGATTTCGACTTGATGTCCATCAACACATGATGACACCTTCTCTTGTCTTGATGATCAACCAATGATCATCTCATCTTCTTGAACTTGACACGCATCAACTCATGATGCATCCTTTACTTCAAGCTCTTTACTTCAATATCATCAACGCATGATGATCATCCTTTTCTATCAACATATGATGTCATCCAAAGTCTTCAAACACCTAGAACATAACCTATTCGTCCAACTCAAGGAGAAACGTTAGTTCCATAATGTGATTATCATTAATTACCACAACATACCATTAACTCATAATGGTTGGGACAAGATACCAAAATCTTTCCCTCTTTGGTAATTGATGATAACCAACACAATTACAGATAATTGAATGTAATTGGTATGAGTATATATAAACTACACAAGTTATATATACCAAAATGAGTGTATGCAAACTACACAAGTTGTATATACTCATATGAATATATTAACTACACAAGTTAAATATATTCAAGGATATATTTCAAGGTAAAGATCCTTAATATGTGTGGACAAAAGAATATGGATCAATACTAATGAAACCACAAGATATAGCTTGAACTCCCCCTACATGTGTGCATACACGAGTGTGTAAATAAAACATATGCACATTTACAAGTTTTCCTTTTTGGTGAAGTTTAACCTATATATTGGATCCGAGGAATGCAACAAGATATAATTAGATGTTGTCGAATGCATACCTCTTTGATCTTTAAATCCAATTGAGACTAAACAATAGGTATATCAAAAAGAGTGTTAGTCTCACAAAGCATTTGTCATTAATAACCAAAACCCTAGCGGTGCGCCTCTTTATAAAAAGGCTATCACAGACGGTTAAATTAAAGAACCGTCTGTGATACGTTCCATATCACAGACGGTTGTGATATCAAACCGTTTGTGTATCACAACCGTCTGTGATATGGAACGTATCACAGACGGTTCTTTAATTTAACCGTCTGTGATATGGAACGTATCACAGACGGTCATTTAATAGAACCGTCTGTGATAGCCTTTTTATAAGGAGGCCACCTGTTTTGCTCTTACTCAACTCATAACATATTTGACTTCAAAAATTCATATCTAATTCAGCTCAACTCCAAATCAAGTGAATTAATTTTGATACTTCACATTACAATGAACGTCCACATTGACATCACACATTAACACATGACAATTCCACGTTGACATCAAAATATACGTACGAGAGATTACAAGTCCATAACACATGATGTTATGGCATAAATTAATTACAATGGAGTAAATTCTTAATTAAAATATAGCCCTTCATGATGATCGACGCGCATATAGCTAGCTTCCTCACTGCATTCTTCCTCGAGCCTCATGCTGTCTCCGAAAAGAGGCAACTCGTCAAATTGATTGTATTCTTGCTTGTCCACTATATTCTCAACTCCGACAATCCTACTTTTTCCATGAAGAACTACGTGGTGCTTCTTATTTGCCGGGTCGGTTACATAGAAGACTTGAACAACTTGGTTGCTTGATCTGAATGGTTCGTCTTTGTATCCGACACGATCGAGGTCCATGGTAGTGACGCCGTACTTGTCGACCTTCACCTGTGGGAGATGGACTCAACGGCACCGAAATAGGGGGATCTTGAAAAGCACGTAGTCAAGCTCCCATATCTCCTCTATTTGCCCATAGTACGAGCTCCTTAGCCCATCGGTACTGAATGCATCTATGCGGGCACCGCTGTTCTGGACTGTGCTCTTCCTATCCTGAGCTGCCGTATAAAATGTGTACCCATTTATGTCGTATCCTTGTCATGTGACAATTATAAATTGTGGCCCTTTTGCCAACCATAGCAGCGTATCATCACTTGATGACCTCCGAGTGATTCGCACCTTTAACCATTCGTTGAACCTACGGTTATACTCTCTCGTGATCCAAACCTCCGACCGGTCTGAATTCTGTTGGCGTACCACGTCTTTGTGCTCGTCGATGTACGAGGACACTTGGGTCATGTGTTGTAAGACTGTGAAATGGGCTTGAGCGTACGTATCCAGATCGGGAGTGATTGATTTCCTTCCGATGGTCCCGATACCATCCAGCCTTCCCTCATGACGAGATAGAGGCACACCTATCGGTTCCACCTGAGCCATGTAGTCGACGCAGAACTCAATGACCTCTTCGGTTGCATAACCTTCGATGATGCTGCCCTCCGGTCGAGATCGATTCCGTACGTAGGACTTGAGAATTCCCATATACCTCTCGAACGGGTACATATGACGTAGGAACACATGACCACATATCTTTATCTCTTTTACAAGATGAACAATGAGATGGACCATGATATCGAAAAATGACGGAGGAAAATACATCTCAAAATGGCATAGAGTCGTCACCACCTCGGCTTGTAGAGCATCTAGTCCTTGGGGATCGATGACCTTCTGAGCAATTGAGTTGAAAAAATAACACAGCTTCAAGATTGCCACTCGGACCTTGTTCGGCAAGATACTCCTAATTGCAACAGGAAGTATTTGTGTCATCAGCACATGACAATCATGAGACTTCATACCAATTAATTTCAAATCTTGCATAGAAACAAGTTTCTTAATGTTAGCGGAGTAACGAGACGGGACTTTGACACCATGCAAGCTCTGGCACAGTTCATTTCTCTCGGCCTTGGACATAGTGTAGCAAGCTGGTGGAAGGTATGTTCGTCCTTTATCGGTCTCTTTCGGTGCTAACTCGGTCCTTATGTTCATATCAACTGAGTCACGCCGTGCGTTAACACCATCCTTTGTTTTGCCACTAATGTTCAGTAAGAGACCAATCAAGCTATCACATACATTCTTCTCCACGTGCATGACGTCGATGAAGTGACGAACTTCTAAGTGCTCCCAATAAGGCAAGTCCCAAAAAATTGACCGCTTCTTCCAGATGTTCTTCTGACGGGTTTTTAATTTACGTCCCTTCCCAAGCACAACATCGATATCCTTAACCATATCATAGACCTCTTTCCCTCTAAAAGCTCTTGGAGCTGAACTGTCCTCCTTATTTTCGTTGAATTGTTTCTTCATCTTGCGGTATGGGTGACTCTTGAGAAGGAACCTACGGTGACGCATATACACAGTTTTGCGCGAGTTGATCAGCCCTACACTCTCCGTAGCATCTAAGCAGTGCGGACAGGCTTTGGCTCCTTTCGTACTGAAGCCCGACAGGTTACCAAGGGCAGGAAAATCATTGATAGTGCAGAACAACATGGTGCGTAAAGAGAAGTTCTCTCGTTTGTACGTATCTCATACTTGTACCCCTTCGTTCCACAGTGTCACAAGATCATCCAGTAATGGTGCTAGGTACACATCAATATCGTTCCCAGGTTGCTTCGGCCCTTGGATAAGTAGTGACATCAAAATGTACTTCCGCTTCATACACAGCCAAGGAGGAAGGTTGTACATACATAGATTCACGGGCCAGGTGCTATGTCGGCTGCTCATGTTACCGAAAGGATTCATTCCATCTGTACTCAACTCTAACCTTATGTTCCTCGGTTCCGCACCGAACTCTTTGAAGGTCCGATCGAAGTTTCTCCACTAGGCAGAATCAACAAGGTGTCTTAGCTTTCCATCTTTCTTACGCTCCTCCAAGTGCCAACGCAGCAATCTTGCCTCCTTTCGGTTCGCAAATAAATGCTTCAAACGTGGGATCATAGGCAGATACCACAACACCTTAGCAGGAGGTCCTTGCTTCACCTTAGCAGTATTCTTACGCTTGTATCAGGATGCTTTGCACACGGGACATACATGCAAGTCTGCATACTCTTTACGATATAGGATACAATCGTTCGAACATGCATGTATTCTTTCTACTTCCATTCCCAATGGACAAAGAACCTTCTTGGCTTGGTAGGTGGTGCTGGGCAAAACGTTTCCCTCTGGAAGAATGTCTGCTAGGAGACCTAACAACACCGTGAAATTCTTGTCGGACCAACCATTGCTCGCCTTCAATTTCAGCAGTTCAAGTACGGTTGACAACCTTGTGTATTCCGGCTTGCAGCTAGG
This sequence comes from Ampelocalamus luodianensis, assembly GCA_036346255.1. NCBI lineage: Eukaryota > Viridiplantae > Streptophyta > Magnoliopsida > Poales > Poaceae > Ampelocalamus > Ampelocalamus luodianensis. The sequence continues at coordinate 19,291,846 of CM070637.1, forward strand.
GAACAAAGGTTTCCCCAAGTCCTCCATTAAGCGCTTGAATTTACAAAACTCTCTCTCACTATAGTTCCCTTCTATATCGCGTGGCATCTGATCCAGATTGTCACCGTACGACCTATCCTCATCAAAAGCACAGTCCACATCCGGCATATCGTTGACTTCCTCGGCGATGTCATCATTATTAACTTCCTCGGCGATGTCGTCATTATTAACTTCCTGTATAATCTGCTCTTTACCGTGACTGGTCCAACATATATACCCTTTTTTGAAACCCCTTCGAATCAAGTGCCCTACGATCTGCGCTGGGTTGTTAAAAATCTTCAGATTACCGCAATCAATGCATGGACAGTACATAAATTCTATCCCCTTATTCAACATATCCTGCTCCGCGGCTCTTTTAAAAGCAATCACGCCATTAATGTACTCTTCACTCACACGGTTCGCACCGTACATCCAGTTTCGGTCCATCTACGCTACGCACGTAACAATTAGTAGTGTTAAATTATATTAATAAACTGCAAATATGTTACTCCTATTAACCAAATACACTAAAATTGATTAAAGATAAACCTAGAGAAAATATAAAGAGTTACAGATCGTTACCCTCGGAGCCCACGACGAAAATTCCAAATATCTCGCGAGATTCCTCACTAGTCTTCTCCTTCAGGCCACAGTGCAACGTGAGACTTAAGTGGACAGGGCAAGAGAAGAGCCACAGTCGAAATGCACCTCCCCCACAAGCTTATCCCTGTTACAAAACACCCACTGCCGAAACAAAAGCACTCATTCACAACACCCAAAACTGAGAGCTACCACCAAAGCCAAGCCTCACAAAGCAAGCAATATGCAAGCCAAATAGCCATAAGTTGCCAGGGCAACCCACAACCAAGAACAAGGCAAGCAAAACAAGCAAGCCTCCTACAGCCACCACAGAGCAAAGCTTCTCACGCCACTCTATTCCAAACAACAGATCAGAGGCGCTAGGGCAGGTCTGTCGGGCCTTGATATTTATAGGGGTGGCATATCACAGACGGTTCTTATTACCAACCGTCTGTGATGTGAATATATCATAGACGGTTCCTTTCTACCGTCTGTGATATCCTCCATATCACAGACGGTTCGTAAATAGAACCGTCTGTGATATACTCACATCACAGACGGTTCTTATTACTAACCGTCTGTGTACATCACAGACGGTTCTATTTACGAACCGTCTGTGATGTGAGTATATCACAGACGGTTCTACTTACGAACCGTCTGTGATATGGAGGATATCACAGACGGTTCAACATGGAGCCATCTGTATAAGTTCAACACAGACGACTTTTCATGGAACCGTCGCGATGAGGATATTATCACGCATGGTTCTTCATTGAACCATCCGTGATAGCGCATTGAGCATGTATATGCGCAAATAATTACTAAAATGAATTTCCAAGAATAAATGATGATAAAAAGATCATATCATCACGCATTTATAAAAAAGACCATATTGTTTTTACATCACAGACGATAGATAAAAAAGACTATATCGTTTTACATCACAAAATTAAGATAGATAAAAAAGACTGGCCATATCGTTTTTACATCACAGACGATAAAAAAGGATGAGCGATCCTATCTTAGTCTTCAAATCTTCGTACGCCTTCTCGTCGGCTTGGTGGGGCGGGATCGTCGCTCACCAAACGCCTCCACTGTGACCTTGCACGCTCAATTTCCTCTTGTAGATGTTCGGACTCCGTAATCAAGTCCCATATAGCCCAGAGGCCATCAACCCTGGTCTCCACAGTCTCGGCTAGGCGGACCCGCTCTCCTACAATGTCGAGGTCGTCCTCGACTCTCTGGGCTGCATCCTCGGTGCGGACCAAATAGTTCCATAGGACAATCTCCACGACGAGGTTTACTCGCCGGATGCTAGAGAGCCTCGCACTGGTCTGTTGGAAGAGGAGCTCGAATCGACAGATGACGGCCGTTATGATCTCCAGTAGATGGGAGGGCCTACAACGGATTGTATTGCGAACGGACGCCTTGTCCGCAGCTTGGGCCAGGTTGCGACCAGAGAGGTGCGAGTACACAACCAAAATGTAAGCCACTACAGCCGGGACGAGAGAGGAAGAAGCCATTTGGAGTTTGTGGAAAAGGTGATATCAATGAGGTTCATGAGAAATCCCTTTCATAAGGGATGTCTATTTATATAAAAGTAGTAAAGCTGGAGCAGGAGATGAAGAGATGAAGAGACACTCGCGCGGGAGACGAAGGGATTGAAAGGCATATCATAGACGGTTCTATCATGGAACCATCTGTGAAATATCATAGACGGTTCGTACGAACCGTCTGTGATATTTCACAGATGGTTCCATGATAGAACCGTCTGCGATATCTAATTATCACAGATGGTTTGTAAATAGAACCGTCTGTGAAATTCATACCGTATCACAGACGACTCTATTTAAAAACCGTCTGTGATAATGACATATCACAGATGGTTCAAGGATAAAACCGTTTGTGAAGTATCACAGATAGTTTTATTTGCAAACCGTCTGTGATAATGACATATCACAGACGGTGGAAAAGACGGTTCCTAAGTGACTATCTGTATAAGTTCAACACAGACGGTTCCTTTGGAACCGTCTGTGATGAGGCGTCCACTATAGGCTATTTTGTAGTAGTGTACGATTGGTGCTAGCTACACTAATTGTATCTTCTGGGTAAAGTGTACAAACTCTGCAGAGTGTAAAATCAATCTATTCGAATAGCCGCGCCCGCGGTCATGGACATGCTCAGGGATTTCACACGAGGGGTAGTTTTCATAAAATGTTGGGGTGGAAGCTATGTGATCTAAGTCATGTGGCTATGTGAAATAATCTGTTTAGCTTTGTGTCTTTGTGAAAACAAATGTTAAATTAATATTGTCTATTTGTTTTGAATTATACTTTCAATCTATTACTTGTATTCAATTGCAAATATTGCTTTTATGCAAAAAAACCACAGAAGCCTTTTCTCTTGGAATAAGCCTGCATCTATATATTGCATTCTGTGGTATGATTTGCGAGTATGGTTGTGTACTCACGCTTGTTGTAAAACTTGCGTCCAAACCAACAGAAATGGAGGAATCGTCAGTCAACAAGGTCTGCTTCAGGGATCTAGGAGAACTAGGTCGCGCACCCCAGCCGATTGGCTGTGGGCATATGGATGGGTTTCACTGAAGTTATTCTGTTTCGTTTCGCTGCAGCTTCATTGAGCTATTCGCCTTCTGAAGCATTAATTGTAAGCTTTGACCTTAAGATCTTTACTCTGATATTTATTGTTATTTGTCTATTTATTAGTCATCTTTGTATATGGAAATGATATTTCATCGATGTTGCCACTGTGTGCACTAGCGTGATCCTGGACTAGTGCAGTATACACAGAGGGTCCAGAATTGCATTTTTGGGTCCCGACAGTAATACTTGGCATAGATTGGCTGTCCCAACACTTAGGACAAATCGATTGTGTCAAGAAATTCATCTCCCTCACCAGTCCCTCCAGTGTGCAAGTTGGAATTACGCCGAAGCTTCAAGGACTGCATCTTTTTGCACTCGAAGCGAAGCTGGCTCTGAAAATTCATGAAGTCCTAGTGGTGTGTGACTTCACTGATGTATTCCCCGAAGAATTGCCTGGGATGCCTCCAGCCCAAGACATCGAGTTCGTCATCGAGCTACTGCCTCGTACAACCTCGATTTCGAAGAGGCCATACCTGATGCCTCCCAATGAATTAGAGGAGTTGAAGAAGCAACTTCATGAGCTTCAAGAGAAGGGTTTGATTTGCTGAAGCTCATCTCTGTGGGGCTGTCCGGTAATCTTTGTGAAGAAGAAGGACAAGACTCTGTGGATGTGCATCGATTACTGTCTATTGAATGAAGTGACGATGAAGAACAAGTACCCATTGCCTCAGATTGATGACCTTTTTGATCAATTGACCGAAGCTTAGGTATTCTCCAAGATTGATATGAGATTGGGCTATCACCAAGTCCGAATAAGATCTGAAGATATTCTGAAGATGGCTTTCTCTACTCGTTACAGACTGTACGAGTACACCGCCATGTCTTTCAGCTTGACAAATGCTCCTGCCCTGTTCATGAATTTATGAATATGGTGTTCATGGAGTATTTGGATAAGTTTGTGGTGGTCTTCATTGATGATATTCTTATCTACTCAAAGAATGATGAAGAGCATGCTGAATATCTGAAGCTAGTGTTGGAAAAGCTGCGTGAGCAGCAGCTTTATGTGAAGTTCAGCAAATGTGAGTTCTGGTTGGAAGATGTAGCATTCTTGGGCCATGTTCTTTCAGTGGGAGGCATAGACATGGACCCTAGCAAGGTTAGTGATGTGCTCTCTTGGGGTCAGCCCAAGTCGGTGATCGACATAAGGAGTTTTCTCGGTTTAGCGGGATACTATCGTCGCTTTATCAAGAATTTCTCCAAGATCGCAAAACTGATGACAGAGTTGCTCAAGAAGGACAAGAAATGGGTGTGGTCCACTGATTGTGAGAACTGTTTTCAAGAGCTCAAGAAAAGGTTGACCACAGCCCCAGTTCTTGTACTTCCCGATATGCACTGAAGCTTCGATATCTATTGTGATGCTTCTCGTCAAGGATTCGGGTGTGTTCTTATACAAGAAGGCAAGGTAGTGGCCTATGCATCAAGACAATTGAGACCTCATGAGCTCAATTATCCAACCCATGACTTGGAACTAGCTGCAGTGGTCCGTGCATTGAAGATTTGGGTTGGATAATTGAGCTCATGAGTTGCGACATGTATTCGGACCACAAGAGTTTGAAGTATTTGTTCACCCAACCAAATCTGAACCTTAGGCAAAAAAGGTGGTTGGAGTTGATCAAAGATTATGACATGGGTCTCCAATACCATCCGAGCAAGGCCAATGTTGTTGCTGACGCTCTCATCGAAAGGTTTATTGCAATACCATGCTGATCAAGGAGCAATAGCCCGCCCTCCATGAAGAATTTCAATGGCTCAACTTGGGCGTGGTTGAGCATGGTTTCCTCGCTACCATGGAAGTGCAACCAACCTTGGAAGGTTAGGTCAAGGTTGCTCAGCAATCAAACAAAGGGGTGAGCCTAATCAAGGTGAACATCAAGAACGGGACAACTAAGTGTTTCTCAGAAGATGACCAGGGTGTTGTGTGGTTCAAACAGTGTCTTGTTGTTCCAAAGGACATGGGATTGCGGGATCTAATCCTTCATGAAGCCCATGATTCTCCTTTGTCCATTCATCCCGGGACCACGAAGATGTATCAAGATCTCCGGTAGAGAATTTGGTGGACCCGAATGAAAAGAGAGAACGCAAGATTCTTTGGCGAATGTGATGTATGTCATCATGTGAAGGCCGAACATCAATGTCCAGCAGGTAGGCTACAATCCTTGCCCGTGCCTGAGTGGAAGTGGGACTCGATCAGTATGGATTTCATCACCGGTCTACCCCGTACCTCCAAGGGCAATGATGCCATTTGGGTTGATATTAATCGACTGACTAAAGTGACACACTTCCTATCTGTCAAGACTGATCTTCGTGTAGGTCTTTTGGCGGACCTCTACATATCCCACATTGTGAGTTTGCATGGGGTACCCAAGACGATTGTTTCAGATCGCGGTACACTTTTTACCTCCCGGTTTTGGAATAGTTTGCAAGGAGCTATGGGGACTCACCTTTCCTTTAGCACAGCATACCATCCAAAAATAGGAGGCCAAACTAAAAGAGTCAATCAAGTCTTGGAAGACATGCTCCATGCTAGTGTCCTCTCCTATGGGAAAAATTGGGAGAAATGTTTGTCGTTTTGCTGACTTCTCTTACAACAACAGCTTTCACGCTAGTCTCGGCATGGCACCATTTGAGGCCTTATACAGGAGGAGATGTAGAACCCCATTGAATTGGTCAAAGACCGGCGAAAAACCATTCTTTGGCCCAGACTCGATCAATGAGGCCGAAAGCTGAGTTCAGTTGATCCGAGACTGATTACGCATAGCTCAATCTAAGCAAAAGAGCTATGCGGATCGCCGTCATCATGAGTTGAGCTTCGAGACTAATGACTTTGTTTATCTCAAGGTCTCTTCTCTGAAGGGACATCGATGATTCAGTGTCAAAGGCAAGTTAGCTCCTCGAGATGTTAGACCTTACCGCATCATCGAGAAGAAAGGAGTTGTTGCCTACACATTGTATTTGCCTGCTACACTTTCGGAGGTACACGATGTTTTTCACGTGTTCCTGTTGATGAAGTGCCTTCACGTACCAACCGAGGAAGCTCCATTAGAAGGTCTTGATGTACAAGATGATCTGACCTACCAGGAGCGTCCGATTCGCATCCTCGAAAAAGTGAAACAGAGGACAAGGAATCATGCCATTAAATTCTTTAAAGTTCAGTGGACCAATCATACTGAGGATAAAGCAACTTGGGAACGGGAGGATTTCCTTCATGCGGACTACCTGTCTTTCTTTTCTAAGTGAACGGAATCTCGGGACGAGATTCTTGTAAGGGGGCGGGAGATTTGTAACATCCCAAATATGGGTTTGTATTTCAAATATATAAAAATGAGAAGAATTTAAAACTTTTTATGCATCATGCTGCCATTTGAATTCTTTGAATTTTCATTCTTTTGTTTTGGTGAATTTTCAAAAACTAATGCTTCATTTGACTAGAAGCATAACACTTGAAGACTTTTGAACCAAATCTTATGAATAGTCCCTGGAATTATTTTTCTAGGTTCTGGATCATCCTAGTGGCTTCTCTAAAAACATTCTTAATTTGTAGATTTTAATTGCTATTTTTAAGGGGTAGTCAAACCAGTTTGATCCTTGGTCAAAGCCCTAGGTAAGGACGTTGAAACATTTCTAGAGAAAAATGCAGTACATGAAAAACTCTAGAAATTTTATACAAGGTTGTACCTAGAGTCAGTAACCTCCCTTTAAAAATTTTATAACTTTTGAGGCTTTAAAACTCTGTCTAAAAATTTGCTACCCTCTCGGCCTTTTGAAATCAACTTGGTCATCTACGAATACTTCTCATCTACGAGTACTGCACATCTTCGAGAACTACTCATCTACAAGTGATTCTGATCTACTAGTACTGTTCATCTTTGAGTACTGCTCATCTACGAGTACTGCTCATCTTCGACTACTACTCATCTTCAAGTACTACTCATCTACGAGTACTGCTCACCAACGAGTAATGTTCATCTACGATTACTGTTCATCATTTTAGACCACCCCACTCGAATTCTCAGAAAGTTAGGCACTCATATGTGGGACAAGGGAATATTCTCAGAATCTTTATTTTTGGGAATATTGGAAAATGCCTGAGAATATGATATGTGGGACCCATTGGAATTAAAAAGGCTTTTCAGAATTAAAAGAATTCCGGAGATTGGAATGAGGGATTGACATGTGGGCCACTGGTCCATGACATAGCAAGGGAGACGATCACGGTGAATCGAGTTCATGCGGCTAGGCTTGACCAAGGTTGACTAGACATACAGGGCCCACATGTAAGTGAGTTGGCTCACGGTGGACTAAGTCAATGGAGATTTAGGTCTTGGGTTTGGGCTAGGTGTGCCATGCGGCTGATGACGAGGCTGACACGTCATGCAATGGAGGTGAGGTGGCAGCAAGGTGGCAGGTGATGGGGCGACACGTGGCGAGGTAACTGCGGGGTGCTGAAACAGCGGAAGATGTGGACGCAGCACATACGTGGATGCCACAGAGGATTGAGAGGCAAGGTGGCACTGACATGGCACCGAAGTGGCTACCACGTAGGTGTGATGTGGCACTAGTCGCACGGGTCCGCATGGCCCAACAACTCGCCGACGATAACGGCCACGATGGAGGCGAAGGTGGGGCAAAATGGAAAGAGGGTGACGAGGCAAAGAAGATGTCGCATGTGCGGCAATAAGAATTGATGACAGTCGACGACGACGAGCAAGATGGTAGTGGCACAAGTGCGGTCATCGATGGCAATGGAGTTCTGGTGTAGCTGTGGTGAAGGCATGGGAAGCACCGGGAAGAACGTGATGCGAGAATGAAGAAGGTGGAGATGAAAAAGGCGGAGGATCACCGGTGGAGGCAAAATCAACTGGTGAAGGACGATGGCTGAAAAAGAGAGAGAAGAAGAGGTTCTCGGTGCATGATAGACAAAACACAAAAATCAAAATATGACAATTGTAGACCAAGGGCTAGAACTCAAGGTGACGCGGTCTAATTCGTGAGAGACTCGCCGGAGTGATGAGGAACACGAAGGAGGCATTTTGAGTGTCGCGGGCTCGACCGGAGATGAGGAAGATGAAGACAGCGATGGTGAAACAACGCATGAGAGCTCCAATGGGTGGTCAGAACCGACGAAGGAGGACGAGGCAGTCGTGATGATGTGGTTTCGGCGGCTTGAGGAGAAGCAATGGTGGAGGAATGAGGGAGGACGATAGCGTCGGTTGCAAGGAAGAAGACTGGGGCAGTGACGAATAGTGGCTTCTCAGTGGAGGTGGCTAGGACACCGAGGGCAGCGGGACGAGGCGAAGTGAGGGCGCATGGCGGTGGTGGCCTTTATAGCTCAGGGAATCGTGTGTGGCATAGACACCGGGGGTGGTGGCAAGAGGAGTTCACGGCGGCTATGGACAGCAGCGCACATGCGTGCACGCATGTGTAGCAGCGACGGTGGCTGGTAGGTGGGGACAAGGCAGCACTAGGCGTGCACTAGGCGCGCGGCATGGGCCGAGGAGGTGACGAAGGGAAGTGGGCCAAGGCGAGGCAGTTGGGCCAAGCAGGAGAAGAGAGGTGGCGGTGGGGGATGCAGATGGAGGCGAGGATGCGGGGATGGGTCGGGGTGAAAGTGGAACGGGCCAGGGAGACAAGGTGGGCCAGACGGAATGGGCTGAGACAAATCAGGTCATGATGGAAAAAGAATTAGGAATTGATTTATGGATTTAGAAAAGGCTGAAAATCCAAATGAGCTCAAATATATACCAGACTATATCAGAAAAATCTAAGAAAATTCAGGAAAAATTCTTGGAATACAACCCAACTAACATTGTTTTTTATTTAATTGAATTTTAAATTAATCAAATTAAATTTTGGGACGTTAGGAGTGGCGGCCAGAAGAAGGGGAGTGCAGGGGGCACCCCTGGAGTCCTATTTAAAGGCCATGGAGCTGGAGGGTCATGGCTTGGACGTGGTAGGGTTGGAAACAACCGGCATTGAATTTGATTCGGAGTACACTTTGAATTCGAGTCGGTTTTTAGATTTCCTTCTGTGTAGTGAACATTTCGGATGTCACAACGTTCTCTTCCAAACTCGGAATTGAGTTATTCTTATTTTCTCGTTTACCTAACTTGGAGTTCTTCAACTTTCTATTTGTGGAGGTTTTCTAAAAATGTCATCTTCATTGCTAAATTGGCATTGGAAGTTGACTCTGTTATGGACTCCGGTTCTTTGTATAGCCTGCCTTGCGGGCCCCATATGTCACACTTCAGAACTCTAACTTAGGTCAATGAGGACCCTAATTGGACTGTGCGAAGAGATCTACAACTTTGTAGTTATGTGATGTTCCATTTGAAATCGTTTCAATCGCGAAAATCATGTTGCAAGATGGACATATCCTATCATGTTTCTTGGTGAGGCAAATAAGGAATCTTCCAATCAAAACAGGGTATTACATGTGTCCCGCTTAAAATAAACAGGGTATTACATTTGCCCTGCTTAAAATAATTCAACCCCGAATTCTTCTCTCATCATTCTATCCGAAAAACAACCAAAATTGAAATTAATCAACTATTAACACCAAGAACCCTTACTCCAAGTCTCAATCAATCTCTTCACCTTTGCAATGAGCATCTTTCTTAACAAGGGATGCCCAAAGAGCTCGCATTAAACCAACTTGTTACAAAAAGAATCAAAACTAAAAACAAAGGATTCCCAATACAACCACTCACTACCAACTCCCCTCCAAAAGAGTCCAATCCAAAATCAAAAAATTCACCATGAAAACTTTTCCAATTTTGATGTAGGCAGTTTGCAAATAAACACCACATAAGACAAATGTAAAAGCACTCGAATACCCAAAGCAACCACTTTCTTTCTTTTTCTTAACCAGAAAGAAACACACATATTAACATAAATCCAACTCCATTTGCAAATGACATCCGTCATAAACACAAAGCTCAAACAAGATCCAAGAGAGTATTTCACTACCCGAGAAAACTTACATTCCAAGAGAGTATTTCATTACCCGAGAAAACTTACATTTTTCTCAATATTTCTTTTAAGAAAATATCTTTCTCTTAAATCATGGGATTCCAAGTCATCACACATCGCACTAACCCATTTCCCTTAAATTGGCAACCTCAAAGCTATGCTCAAACCAAAAATAACATCAGTACCAATGTAGGGAGACTCTACTAATAAAAAAAACGTACTCTGGCCAACTCCCCCATTTAGTAAATACTTTGCACGGAGGCACCCACACTACTAACCACTTGTCTAGACCAAAATCAGTTTTGAATAGACAAATTTTAACTCAACAACCAGATTCGAAGATCTGGACAAAAGCATTAAAAGAAAAGTATTAAGTGTTTCCCCACGGTCGACAGGCTAACCTTGTCAACCGAACTACCATATTTACTAACTTACAAGGCTAAGCATAATTATACATAGTAGATAAACCATCACAAGACATATATCTTAAGCTCAATTGTATAACAAGTGAGAATATATGAAGGATAACCTGCAAGAGTTAGGACATAGCTAACTAAACTCACAAAATATCGATATATCAAAATAGCATGCATGCACGTATAGTTGCAACTCAAAATAACATAGAGTAACAAAAATCTAGGATCAATATGATGCAAGATGATGCTTGCCTTGCTGGTATTCACTTGCTCACTCTTGGACATGTAATCGTTTGCTTCTAGTAACTCATAATCTAGAGTGAAAGAATGATATCGAATAAACGCCGAGAAAGCCGAAAAAATCAAAATGCTCCAAAATGCATGAAATAAACAAAGTAGTTATATTATGATTTTGGATGAATTTAGGTGAAAGAATTAGTTCAATCGGAGTTCATATGCGAAAGATATAGCCTTCCAAAAATCTGCCAGACGGAAAAATGCTGGGAAAATGGGTTTCAGTTACTGTAGCTTGGAATGGATACTTTTCGTGAATATTTATAGAATAGTAGTGGAGACAAAAACTACATGGTCTAAGAGATAATAAAATTTCATGAATAACAAAATTGGATTCATCTCATTTGGAGGTCATATGAATTTTTAGTGTAAAAGTAATTCTTTTCTAAATTTTCTATTGCATTAAATACTTTTTATACGCAAGTTGATCTAGCCTCTGACCATGAAAGATGGGCCTACATATTTTATTCTATTTTTTATTTATTTTCTAAAGGAAAACATCCACGAAGGCATAATCGAGGTAGTCAATCCGACAAATAATTCCCGGACTCACGATCTTCCATTCATACAACCCATGCGATAATTGTACAAAATTCACCAAGTAATGGGCATATGACCATGACTAAATCCATCACTTATTCTTTACTAGACTATCTAAGCTAACATTAACTATCTAGCTCTACTAGTCTCACCTCAGCAAATCATAATTAGATACACTGAATTCCACCGATCGAGGTTTATTTGACTAACCTATCACCACCAACTTCCATGCAACTTCAAAATAACATCGTCCGATTAAATAATCCAATAATATATTTTATCTAGCATCCATTGATCAATAATACACATAATCCGCTACAACAATCTAATTATTTGCATCCACCAATACATCATCAAATAATCACGCCTACGCACAAATAAGACATAATCGGAGAGTTACACCGATCTTAAGCTACCAAATCATTTTTTTACAATTAAACATGCATGAATAGTACAATGCCATGCTTATGATGATTATGCAACATAGACCACTAATTATAATAAACGTGGTAATTCCATTATCACTAAGGATTTTACCGCAGAACTAGGCGTGTGAATCATCCCCAGGTGGCGTCTTCTCGGCTCCGCGTCCTCCATAGTCATCACTGATTTTGCGTCCTGCTCAGCCTCTCATCTACGTCCACATCCATGTCTACCGTAGCTCTGCCGTCGTCATTAGTGCCCAGCTCGCCTGACGGCACCAGCCTCGCCGTTCGTGCTGTGCTGCCTCCTTCTCGGTTCCTCCCTCGACGCCGCATCCTCGAGCCACTCTGGGGCACTGCTGCAGTGCCTCGGTGCCCTCGTGCTGTGCGTTGGGCCACTACCAACCCATGCCGCACTGTCTAGGGTTGCCGTGCCACATGCATGGTACATGCATGCGCCGGCCTTGCTCCCGAATGCCAGCACCAAGCCGTCGCAAGCACCGCCATGCCGTCGCCACGCTCTAGCGTGACAAGCCATGCTGGCTCTGCCTTGGCGCCGTTGCAATTGGTACCTCGCAGTAGCATGCATGCGTTGCATGCACGTCCTCATGCATGCATGGTGTTGGCCTTCACATCGCCGTGCTACAGCGAGCCAAGCCACCATGGCTGCTCCACCTAGCCTTGGCACCACATGGAGCCGCCGGCCTTGCCTTGGCTCGCCTCATTGCCACTACATGCATTGCCATCGCATGCATGCACCGCATAGCACGCCGCCTTGTCCTCATCGCACTGCCTCGGCTCAGCCACTACCGGCTGCGCCGCTGGTGACCAAGTCCCGCCGCGCCACACATGTCGGGATGCATTGGCTGTCACTCAGCCATCGCGCCCTCGCCTAGGCACTGGCTTATCCATGCACAGCTGGCCACGCCATGTCTCCACATTCAACTTGGACTAAGAGCTACGTCACCAAGCCGTCATCGATAGCACGTGAAGCCACACCGCGCTGTGCCCTACGCCGCTCACTGGGCCGCACCACTGCTCGCACGCTGGGCTACCACCACCTTGGCACTCCAACATCGCGCAAGACGCCGCTCCTCCATGTCGGGCTGCAGCACCGATGCATGCATCGCTGCTAGGCACATTGCGGTGAGAAGGTGGGAGGCCAGGGGAAGAGGCAGTGGCAACATCGCGGTGGTAAGCGAGGAGGAGGTGGCGATGCTTGCTCAATTAGCGCTAGAGCAGGAGGCAACAACGGTGTTGGGATACAGGTAGGCTACACTAGCTAGTAATTCAAAAATATACTACGTAAACCAAGAAACCATGCAAGCAAGAGATCATAGATCGTTACCACTAGACGCGCAGTGCAGGAGAAGAAGAGTTGGAGCAGCCTGATCCAACGTCGAGTGCATCAATGTAGTGGATGTAGTCGATTGCCCAACATCCTCGGTATCGATCGTCTCCTCCAGCAACCTATGACGTTCCTTGCGTAGGTCGTAGATCGTCCTCGATCAGCACAGCAGCAACCGCAGCAGTGCCTCTACGGTATCCACACTTCTAGGGGTGGAACACTATACGACGGTGTGCTAACACCAGCACGCACGGTATGGCCTTCGAGAAGATGGCGGCTAGGGTTTCAGTGGAGCAACTCATGTATGTGCCAACAGCCCTATGCACCCCCTTATAAAGAACCCATAACGGATCCTATCCGAACTCGTTTATTTCAACCCGTTAAGAGTGCGACCTTGTAGGTTCATGCATAATCAGTTGTGTCTCGGAAACACCTTTTCAACTACATGTCGTTAGCGGTTCCTAGCAGGATATAGCGATTCCCGAATGTACATAAATATTATATCAGACGAACCTTATGCGATATGATCTATGACCAGGTCTTTATCACTTACGATCAGCTCGTATCTCCATACGACCAATTCATATCTAGTTACTATCAGTTCGTATCTCCATATGACTAGTTCATTTCTAGTTACGACCAGTCTGTAACTCCTTACGACCAGTTAGTGATCATGTCCGACCAGTTTACGACTAATCTGTATCTCCATACGTCCAGCTCATATCTGGTCTGACTGAATAACCTGCTTGTGTATTCTCCCTTTGCCTCACGATAACTGGTTGAACTCTAGGTGAGATATTTTTTATCCATGGACTGTTCAATGCTTTTTCGATCAAGTGACGAATAACTTTATGTGGTCGACTCTTCGACCACTAGTGGCATGGCCATGCATTTTCTTTATCCGAGCACATTAAGGGGTCTAGAGATATCTCTCCTGTTATGTTAGGAGTGGCAAATCCCATATCTGACCAGTCACATCCTTCTGCTTGTTTTATAGCATACCCGAAAGCTACCTTTATAACTACCCAGTTACAGAGTAGCGTTTAGCAACTCTTAAGTGTACTATTACACATGTAGAAAATCATGCTAATCTCAGGTCTAAGGATTATACATCATCATTGCTTGAGACCAACTGATGACACATAAAATTATAATAATCTCAATAGTATCTCGAGATGGGTCAATCCAATACCATGTTCTCTAACATGTGTTTACATTATTGATTTGATGTCCCTATATCCATGACCGGTGAAACATGGTCATCAATCAATACATGTGCTGATCGTTAAGTCACTAGTGTTCTGACCAGTGACATCTGATCAGGGATACATTTAGAATGAAATCATATAAGTTAATGAGCTTCACTAGCAAGTCACATACTTGTTAATCTTTATAAATGATAATTCATTCAAGGAACATAATAACATTTATTCTATAACTCATAAACATAGATGTCACATCCCAAATCTGGGTCTGTGTTTCAAATGTAAGAAAATGAGTAGAAATTAAAAAATTTCTTGCATCTTAAAGTTTTTGAACAATTCTATAATTCTTGTAAAGGAATCGCGGGAAATCAAAAAGCCAAAATTCCCAATTGACTAAAGTCAAAAACCTCCTTGTTAAAAATCTTGTGTCTTGTGTGCAACCCCTGGAAATATTTTTTCCTTGGTTCTAGGGAAGCTGTGTGACACCTCTGAATTATTTCTTAATTTTTGAAAATTATTTGATAATTTTTGGAGGCAAGTCAAACTAGTCAAAAGCTTGATCAAACCTTAAAACAAAACTTCTGGAATTTCTTGAGAAAATGTAGTGCATGAAAATCTCTAGAAATTTTATGTAAGGTTAATCCTAGAGTCAGCAACCTCCATTTAAAATTTCATAATTTTTGGAGTTGAATTGCTATCTCTAAATATTCCCCAAAATTCCAGCTCAAAATTTAATCCCTAAGTCAGCCACTGTTCCTTGGGTTCGAGCCAGTCTTGGGCTCGAGCCACTAGTCTCGGTCGAGCCAACTCAGCCCCTGCCCCGCGCGCAATCAATATGAATCGTCAGATCTTGATCGTACGGCGCGCGCCATTCCAGCTCAGCAGCCCTCGTTGTCCCGCGCGCGATCGTGTTCCACCGTTGGATCTCAATCGTGCCGTCGCATTTTGTCCCAAGCCCTTTCAAACGCGTGTTGATGTCGGCCGTTGGGTCCCCATCTAACCGCCCCGATCGAGTTCAATCGTGACCGTCCAATTTCTATCTAGCGGTGCGTGCGTTGGGTCCGTGACTCATGGATCGGCTCAGCCCACTCGCGCACTTCCGACCGAGCCGCTTTGCCGTCGCTGACTGGTGAGGCCACTTGTGTTGCTGGTCATCTTCCTCCTCCCGCTCGTGCGCGCGCCAGTGCACGGGACGTGGGGAGGGCAGTGCCATCGTCATCCTCGTGCCCCTCTTGCCAACGGGTCTTCGCCCATTTAATGCGCGTCAGTGGCCGCTCCCGAAAGTCTCCTCTTTCTGTTCTTTACCTACTCCCGTCGCTCAGCTGACCCATGGCAGTGGGCTTGACCACCGAAAGAGCCGTTGTTGAGCCTGTGCTCCCCTCGGCTACTTAAGCCCCTCTGGTCCCTCCTTAGCATCCTTTCCACACCACCAAGCTTTGCTTAGCTTCCTCCCTGCTCTAGTGAGCTTAAGCAACCGAGAGTCTCAAACCACCATTGTTGAGCTTGGAGCACCTCGGTGAAGCTAGTGCCCCAGTGGCTTTTCCTCTCCTCTCTTTGCTCCAGCTTGAGTCCCTCACCTCTGTGGTCATTAACCCTAACTCAACTTCAGGTTGCTTCAACAGGAGCAGCTCAATTTTGGGGATTTGTTCTTGTCGGCCGTGAGCAGCCCCTTCTTCCCCATCGCCGGTAAGAAGCTCTATTCCTCAATTCCTTGCTCTGGAACCTTCCTAGAGCTTTGCTGGAGCTTATCTGATGACGCGGCCTTGCTCTGTGTGCCTAGGCCACTTTCTCCACATCATCTCCCTCGGGTCCAGCAAGGTCCTCCGCCGCCAAAGCTTCTCCAGCCGCCTCTGGTTCCTCTCTGCCCTCAGGTACCTCCCTAGTAGCCCCTGAAAGCTCGGGCACCCGCTTAAGTGAACTGTTGCAGAGCTTTCTTTGGTTGTCGCCATAGCCGTGTTCCGCACTACCGCTCTGGTCCACCGCCGATGGTGTGAGTGGTGTCGGCAGGTGCGCAAGGCTATTGCGCAGCTCAGACCACCGTCGGTTTGCGTTGCCATGGCCTAAGTCGCCGACGATTCGTCGGGGAATGCGTCGACTCTGTTGTCGGACGAAAACAGTGACGTCGCGTGTCATTAGGACACAGTAATCACCTCATTAATTACTTAATCATTGGTTGGTAGTAATGATGTCTTAAACCGGCCCCTTTTCTACCACTGACATGTGGGCCCGCACAGTTAAACACCCCCTCGGAGCCATAAGTCACGCACAGGGCCGTGTGCCACTGACAGTGGGCCCAAGACCCTGTGCGTGTGCGCCGTGTGGCGTGATTGTGAGCCGTCCATCTCGCGATCGACGGTCCACGGTCGCTGCCCCTTTCGCGCGCATGGGTTCAAATGCGTCACGCACGATTCAATCTGGACCGTTGGATCCCAGATCAATGGTCCACATTCGTTGGATTCTGTGCGAGCGCACGCGCGTTGTCCAGTTGGCTTGGGCCGTCCGATGCAAGATCAACGGCCCAGGTGCGTCCACGTCGATATGAATTTAGGGATTTCCCGAGAGATTTATTTGTGAACTGCAAAAGGTAATAAACTTCAAAATTGCATAACTAATTCATTTTAAATCCATTTGAGTTGATTCAAATTTTTTTGGCTCTGGTTTGAACTAAGATTTAATCTAAAAATGGTTAGAAGCTTGGTTCGGCTCCAGAAAATGGATTTCAAAATTGGTTTAGAAATAGACTTTAAATGTTGCTCTAAAAATTGCATTTACTTGTAAATTGCATAACTAATTCTTTGAAAATCCTTTTTGAGTCAACCCAATTTTGTTGGCTTCCTCTAATAATGAACTTGCTAGTAAAATTGGTTTTAGGCATGTTACTATTTTCAAGAAGATTACTTATGCATTTTAGTTGTGCTCATTTTCGTGTCTTTGAAAAATTATAGGAAGTGCATCATAGCTCCAAATGAGATGAATCCAATTGGGTTGTTCATCTTATGAGGTGCTTGATTTACCATAAAAACTTCAGCTGCACCACCTTTCTAGAAATTTATTCCAAACAATTTAATTCGGATGGACAGTAACAGATTGCATTTTTCCAGCTGAACAGAATTGTTTTGATCATAACTTTTGCATTGATAATCCAAATCAATTGGTTCTTCTTGCTAAATTCATTATAAAACATGCTCTTGCTGCGTTAAAATTTTCAGAGCATTCGGAGAAAGTTGGTTTTCAAGTCTTTTCGGTTTTTCTTCGTTCTTATCGGTTCTTTTCGCTTTTCGTTAGGTGCCGACGAGTGTGTTGATAACGAGAGTGTGCCTCTGTAGCAACCTGAGAAAATCCAGCAAGGCAAGCAGTTTGATCATGTTAACCCCCGTGTTTTCAAGTCTAATATATTGTTTGCAACTTATATGTATGCATTGCTATTTTGTTGTTAAATTATGGTTTGATTAGTGGATCCTTTAGTTGCATAATCTGTAGGTAAATGATGTTCCTCTACTACCTTAGCCTAGGTTATTTGCTGTGATTAGAGTTCGTTGGATGATCTCTTGTCACTTAGTAGATACGAGTTAAACTGCTTAGACATGCTTAGCTATCGGTAGTATTGGGCGATCATCGACTTAGTCGATGATTTTAATCACACAAATGTAATTATATCTCCATTATGTCCAGCACTTGTACTTTGTTAATTTGTAAGTCAAAAACTAAAAATAAAAATTGTTTCATGACTTGGGCACAATGGATATTGGTGTAATCTGTTGGGTGTTATTGGAATGGTGTCTAAGTCCCCAAGGACCGAGTTACTTGTGTCACTAAGCCAAGCGCTTATTGCGTGCTAACCACACGAGGGTGATATGGGACCTCTCTTGACTAAGTACTTTGGGAGGTGTTAATTCGGGGTCGTAGGTGGTTAAAACTGTTTTTATAAGGGGAAGAGCACCCACAGTTGCTTCGGCTGGACCGGTGCACCCTACCCTTCGGGTTGTCGCGACTCTTAATTAGCATCGTTCATTGGAAATGTCTCGTAGGACTTAGCCGTGCCGGCATACCTAAGGTAGTGTGCTTCATAATGTGGCAAAAGGCAGTCTAGCGTGTGGGTACATTGGTACACCTCTGCAGGGTTAAAACTATTCGAATAGCCTCGTCCTAGGTTATGGACATTGCTTGGTAAGGTCATGTAAGAACTAGACTATAACCTTTTAAAAACTTAAAACTTGACATGGGTGGTATGAATGGGTGATTCATGCTATTGTTGTGGTGACTATGGGGTTAGTCAATTCCAGGATGTTGTTGTCATCTATCTATTGTTATTATGTTGTTCTTGCTGTTATTTAAACAATAAAAACATATTGTAAACTTGCTTTTAAATGTACTACATTATTGCAAATAAAGATTGCTTTGTGCTGAAAAAGAAACATACAGCATCCACTCAAATAAGCTTGCATGTAGCATATGTATAGGTCTGTTATTCCACACGTCAGTCTTGTGAGTACATTATTGTACTCATTTGCTTTGCTTAAATGTTATTTGTTGCAGAGGAAGAAGGTGAGCCCCAAGGGCCTTACTTTTGTGAGATGTGCGGTATTTGGGACGACTAGCTTGGCGGTCCGGTTGGTTGCCTTGTGGGTAAAGGCACACTAATTGGCTTTTATTTATCGTCATCTTATGACACTTTTGCTTCCGCTGTTTACTTAGTTATTTGTATGTCATTTGGCCGGTCGGCCCCTCTTTTGTAATAACTCTATATTATGTATGTCTTCTGGTTTGTGCTGTGCTTCGGTTCTATGTGATTGAATGGAATTGATGCATAATTTTGTAAAGGGGTATGTGTACTGCATCTTGGGAAGTACATGTATCTCGAGGCTTGGATTATTTTATTTGTAATGCTAGGACCAAGTGGATGGTTAAGCATTACAAGCCGAATAAATCCAGGTCATCACAATAGACGTGATATAATCATCTCTATGATTGCCTCTAGGGCAGATCACCAACAGATGGCACATGGGAGGATTAGGATGAATAGGGCATGGTGCGATGAACTCGAGACAGATGTGCGATAAGGGAAGGACGCCTTCGTCTCTGCCTCTTACTCGTGCACCATCACTGCCTCTCCTCCCTTCCTCAGAGCCGTCGCTTCTTTTCCAAGGTACCGCCGCCACCTTTCCTCCCTTCCTTCCCAATTCCTCCCCCCTGCCTGCTACCTCCTCCTGTCATCGGCACTACCTCCCTACATCACTACCTCCTACGCTGTCGGATCCCCTCATCTTCATACACGTCGCCATTGCAACCAGCAGATGGAGTGTCGGAGGGGGTCGAGATCTCTGAGGCACGAAGCAAATGCCGGACGTGCGCAGGTGGCGAGCCATGGCGCAAGACAGGATGGAGTGTGATGGCGATGAATTTCGATGTGTGCATGTGAAGAAGAAGTGGGGTCGTGATAGTTTGGGTGGTAGCAGAAGAAGTAGGGGCATGGATACGTTCGCGAGTCACGAGGGGATGGCGGGGCAAGACCTTATCCCTGTTAGGTTGGGTCCACATGTTGGTGCGTCTCGATGAGGAATTTGGGAGGGGTGAGAGAGGCCAACAGCATATACAAGAGAAATGACATCGTCCTGCTGCGCGGGGGTAAACTCCTTCTTTTATTAGTTAAGATGTGCAACGGATAGCAGGGAGACTGAACCTGAACCACCAAAATTTCCATCCAATGCTGCCAATTCAACCGGCTAGCACGACTAACCAGCTTGAGCTCCTCCAAACATTCTAGTCAGAGAGTGACTCAAATTGGCTTCATATGGAAAGCCAATGAGAAAAGCTCAATACTAGTCATAGTTTTGGGCTGTTTATGCTGGGGGAACATCATAAGGAAGGAAATTGTCAGGACCCAAATTTGTAATCCAGAACCCTCTGTGTTGACAGCACTAGTCCCTAGATTAGCAGCTAGTGCCCACAGTTACATCATTGAATATCAAATACATATCTCATAAATGTAACACTATTGCATAATAATAAACAAAGCGTAAATATACCTTATAGCTTTTGACTTGCAAACCGACTGGCCAGGTTAAATACCTTTTAAAGAACAACAATGGAAGCAAAATAAAAATGCCATACGGGGGACTCCCAGGATATACCCACAGACAATTAACTGGGGCTCGTGACCTAGTTCTTGGCCTTCTCGATGTGTGATCTTTGTCGTGCGTGATCAAGCTCCCATAGGGCCCTCTTCATTCTGAATTACTGAAGATTAATATTAAGCGAGTGTGAGTACATAGCCATACTCCACGAGCCAACACACAGAATACAGCTATATAATATGCAAGGCGAATCAAAGGAATGACTTGCAGTTCTTGTTTTTGCATAAAGGAACTTACTGAGACCTAGCATTTTAACTAGCATAAGTTTTTTTTAATGAAATTGAGTGTTGTTGTAAAATATTAGTGGAGGCTCGAACCTCCTAGATCATTAAGTGGCTCCATCCACCCAATGCCATGTTTTCGTCAGGCTACCACCCATACTTTCCACTAGCTCCAACTAGGACAAACTAAATCATCAGGATGCAACCTGGCATTTCATCCTACCCACAAATTGTTTTATAAAAAATCAGCCTATATCAAGTAAGTTCTTGACACCACACATGACCGTGGGCATGGTTATTTGGATAGTTTTCACTCTACAGAGGTCGCACAACTTTATCCACAAGATACAATCATCTTATAATATCAACATGTTGCTGTAGGCATGAGACTAAGATAATCATCACAAGGCCTTTAAAATGTACCACCTCAACGCAACTCTACCTGCTAAGGTTTCCACTGGCGTGGGCAGCACCCTCACGGAAGCCCTCTCTTGCGCATTGTGGTCTTCTTATGGCTTCATTACCCTCTACCCATGCCACATTCCACCCGTGGTGAAGGCAACCCTGAGGCGAATAAATTAGTCAGCCAGGCTGTTCCCATTATAGACTTGTGGTTGCATTGTTCTTACATGAGAAGATGTTATAAGAATCGGGTCCTTAACTGACTTGGGCGATGCTTCCCCATACCCACTCTGTCGTGCTCTTATTCGCACCTGCCCAACTTACCATCTCCCCAAATCTAAATCGATTTTTGAGTTTTTGTTTTGATAATCTTTTCTAGTTTCAACATACTAGCCAGGCTCCAAGCTCGACTACTCAAATCCATTTTTGAAATCTGAATGATGTTGGGGCAAATCAATACCCACTTGTCAATGTATCTAAGCAAGACTAAGCATGACACTTAGATACGGACTCAGTGTCTAGTTATGTATACCATTATCCCTAGGGTGACAAATTATAATGTCTAAGTTCAAGGATTGGAAAGTTTACACTCAATTAATGTTAAGGTATTAACTACAAGCTATGTCAATATAATTGTATAAAGCATAGTGATGCAATTTCATAATTTTAAATCAATATAATTGCATTTGAAAAGCAGGTGCAAAATGACCAAAGTGTTGACTCGCCTTATTCAATGTCCTGATAACCTTGGTCTTGTTCTTACTCTGATCCAAACTGTTGGCCTTCTATGACTTCAAATTCTAATTACACGGAATACAGTCGAACTGAACCCAAGATTATCTAAAAACAATCATATGAAATCCAATAAACCCAAAGGCACTTGAAATAAAAAGGAAATACTTCAAATGAAAGTAAATAAATCTAAGAGGGTTTGAAGTGGGAAATACCTCAAATGAAACTAAACATATCCAATGGTATTTTGGAAGGAGGAGGTACTCTAGACGAAATTAAATACACCCATGGGAGCTTGATGAAGGAAATACTTCAAACAAGATTAAACACCTCCAAGTGTATTTGGAAAGGAAGAAATATGTCTGACAAAAGTTGATAACCCAAGGTGGTTTGATGAAGGAAAAACTTCAGATGAAATATATCCCAGGGTATTTCGAAAGAAGGAAATATTTCAAACAAAAGTGGATGCAAGAGTGTTTGAAGAAGGAAATACTTCAAACTAAATTAGGTGTATCCACAGGTAATTTGAAAGAAGGAAATACTTTATACAAAGGTGGATGAATCTAAGCTTTATCTGTTTGGTCCAACAATGGGGGTTTGGATTTTTAGATGGGCCTAAGACCAGGAGACTATTTGATGCGAAATTAGGATGAGAGGGACTGAGCTCTCGGAATGTTCGTTGGGGACGAGAATTATGAACAAACAGGAGGGAGAGGATATTCATAGGAATATTCCTACTAGCTTGTTTGGATGGGAGAGATCACCTTATTACATAGGATTCACTAATCCTTATTCTGTGTTACAAATTGTGCTCCTATTGGTAGCGGATGTCAATGTGTGATGGATAGGATTGTCTTGACCCAGATTGGTTGATGCATCACTATCATCCCCTAGAGAATACCTTATCGCTACTCCCACGTGGGGCCTAGTTGATTTAATGATTTCTTTCGTTCTTAGTTCCTATTTATCAAGGAAGTTTCATGATCCTTAGCTGGGACTTTGCGTATGGTTGCGATGGGCCACATATGACGGATACTATTCTAACCAACATATGAGACCTAGTTTATACGATTTGTCTTATCACTTTATATT
This sequence comes from Ampelocalamus luodianensis, assembly GCA_036346255.1. NCBI lineage: Eukaryota > Viridiplantae > Streptophyta > Magnoliopsida > Poales > Poaceae > Ampelocalamus > Ampelocalamus luodianensis. The sequence goes on from CM070637.1 coordinate 19,314,881, forward strand.
TATGAAGGAAATTCCATGAGTTATGTGGAACATCCAAGTTTTAGCTAGATATTAACCTTGTAATTTAATCAGCGGTGTCTACGGGTTTGTGTTTCATTATTGAGGCGATCTTTACTTATTCTAATTGCTTACGCGGCTTGGCATACACTAAAGTACATTTACCACACTAGGTTGACCTCCAGTTACAATGTCTGCTAATGACTACTTCTAGTTAAGTAGATAACTACTATATAAGGCCTATGTGCTTTTGTCTATTAATTCTTGTTTAGTGATTATCCTATTTTAGCTTCTAATTCCAATTAAGATATAGTTATATGTGAGGCATAATTATCCTATCATCATTTTAATTGGATTGGGTGTGTTGAATACATTAACCCTCCAATTGGACCATTGCCAACTGCTTAGGGTTAATGGGTTAATGGCCACCTAGGCATTTCTTATGTTTATACAACTAATTCTTATCAAGGTGAAAACTTTATGTTTTGACACCATCTTAGTAGCAGGCTTTAGTTCACTTTAATTATTTATTTCACATTAACTAGTTTCAGTTAAGGTTTATCAGTACTACATTTTAATTGGCATTTTAAACTAATTATGTAACACTCCAGCCCAACACTAAGCTCGAAATACCACTAAACTACACTATTAATTTTAACATCAAATAATAATAAATTACAGCAAGCAACTAATTGATAAAACCTATCCACAGGTCACATTAACACAAGCATAATGATATGATAATCATAGATAATTATTTCCTAGGAAGCATAGCAAGATAATAAACCAAGATTTACGCAAACCAATCGCAAAGGCTATTAAATGAGTAATCAACTGCAACGTATCATCTAAGCATAAGCAACACTATCATGTCCTAATTATAAATCGGCACGCTAATAAAGTGTTTCATGGCCAATGTTTCAAGTATTTGAATGTATGATGTGGTTCCAAATGCGCTAGCCCTTCCTATGTGCAATGTCGTCAACAATCACCTAAAAACAACAATATATCAAGAGTAAGTCCACGACTCAGCAAGCACAATAATAAACAATTAACAATGATTAATCAACTATAAATAATATCATCATCAACATCAACTATTTACCCATCTTTCATTTCATACTCAATTCTCAATCTTCCCTTTTCATTAAATGCAAATTGTCTCTACACTACATGTTCACATGCAACTCCTTTCGTGTATATTGGTATAGCGTGAATAAACACTCGCAACAATGTTCACTCTTGTCGGTATTTTAGAACCGATCTTACGTAAAGATTGTTTGATTCAGGGGGTCTCCACAATTGATCACGCAGACGAAAGAGACACGGGGATTTTTATACAGGTTCAGGCCTTCTCCGGTGAGAATAACAACCCTACTCCTATGTGTATTGTATTGGGTATCTGGATTACAATCAGCGGAAGGTCTTTCCCTAGTGCTGCTACTGTCTGTCTCTCCAAAAAAGCCTCTCCCACTATCTCTAAAAGATACCTATTTATACTATGATGTTGGGGCAGTTGTCGTTCCAGGCTAATTACGCTCATTATTGCGTAATAATAAGAGTAATTACTGGGGTAGTAACCCCCCCCCATATTGTTCAACGGTTATCAATCAGAGATAGTGGGGAATTATCTGTAGTTATTTCATGTATAACTACGTAATTTGACTGCTCAGATCCTCACTAGTAAATGGGTCTTCTGACGGGTGGACCCAGCTAATTGTGAGGATGTCGTAGCAGGGCTAGTCGTAGCAGAACTTACGATTAGCAGGTAGTCATAGAAAGAGCTTACGACTGGTACTGGTCGTAGAAAAGACTTACGACCTGACGTAATTGTAATACCTCGAATATCAAATAGCGAGAACATATTATTCGGAAGAGAAATTTATTCAAATTTGAATGCACTAAAGTTTAGAGGAAAATTAAAAGAAAATTCAGGATTTAAGGGAGAATTGGACCTTGGGCTTTTAGCCCAAGGCGTCCTAGCCAAGTGGGCCATCCTTGTAGTGGAGTCAAGAAGGGGGTCCCTTCCCAAAACCCTACCTGCGCTCTGATCTTCGCGCTGCCTCAGTAGCACGCGGTCTCGTAGTAGCCCCCTCCGTGCTGCTCTACCAAGATGAGGAAGACGCTCCGAGGTGCCGCTGGCCATGGTGGAAGGAGAAGAAGGGAGAAGAAGAAAGGAGGAGAAGAAGAAGATCCTCTTCGTGGGTTTTTGTTCAGCGTTTCATGCATCTCCAAGGGTATCAATTTGTTTCCCCGCTGTTTTGATGTTGTTTAGATGCGAAACCGATTAGAATCGTTTGGATCAAAGTCAGTCTGCAGTAGATTCGAATCTGTCCAGTATATTGCACGGGCTGTTTCGACATCTTAGAGGTCTAATCAGAAGTTTTGATCTCCTAGAGTTATTTAGATAATGTTCTTAGCTTTCGGTGGCCGCCAAGAACACTTGAGTCCGATGTACGGATCAAAAGTTATGACCGTTTTAGTTTCTGCTGTCCAGAACTCTGACGAGAAATAGCAGTCTCTCTAATTGATAAAATATGACCTAGTTAGTTAATGATTCAGAATACTTGCCCATAATGACTTTTGTACGTGACCTCATTATCTTTCAGGATTGATAAAGAACACCCCATTTGGATTTGTAGAACAAACGTTATGCATATTTTAAGTTGACTGTCCAGAATCCTGACGAGAATAAAATATTAGTTTTCCTTTTGATATATGATCAAGTTAATGGCAGATTCAACGCTTTCGCTCAACTAGGTTATTGTAGATAATCTTGTTACCTTTCAAACAAGCCTGAGAACACCCCTTTTCGAGTTTTATAGCAAAAGTTATGTTAGTTTTACTGTTGTTGTCTGCCAAGGTTCCCCGTTAGAATGTGGTTTAATTCGAACAAATGTCCACAATTAATTGACGGGGTTAGGGTATGTGTTACGAGCGATGCGAGTAGTGTCATGATGTCTTGGTTCTTATTGAGTAACTTTGGTGTAGGGGGTGAGGCGCCGAGGTTAGCGGCACCATTGTTGCCTCCAACGCATCGCAACGCTAAAGGCAAGTACACTGACGTTTGTATGAATTGTGTATGTTGGATGCTCGAGGTTCATGTTGTGTTTTCATTTGATACGTGAGAAGTTCCGATGATCATGTTCATGTTCCGTCCACGGGAGTGGAGCTCCACGGGAGTGGAGTCTAATACTGTTGGAGGTGATGCTAGTCCTTATTCATAAGTACATCGACAAGCATATATTTTGTGAATTTTGGATGCCTATTGTTCGTGTTGTATCTTCATTTGATATGTGTCAAGCTTCAATGATATATTCTTTTCATATGTGTGGATATGATGGTAGTCATAATACATAAGATCATTCATGCATCCATGTTCATGTTCCGTCCACGGGAGTGGAGCTCCACGAGAGTGGAGTCTAAAGTCTCATCAATTCCAGTATGGGCATGTGAAGTTCCACCATTCCAATGTGGGCAGTTTTGGACACCCGTATGAAACGTTCTTCATACGGGATTTGGATCCCTGCATTTTTGTTAATATGCGGGCTTAAGTGAACACCGACGGGTGTGTCACTAGCTATACCAGTATAAGCACGTGTGCAGTCCATTCCTTTGATTATTTACATTCACCTCATATACATTCATAAGTATTCATTCGTTGTATGTTCAGAAACTGTGAAGAGATTGTCTTGTTCAAATTGGTTGTTTGTTCATTTATTCAATGTACTTGCTGAGTCTTGGACTCACTCTTGCTTTGTTTATTTATTTTTTAGGTGAACGTTGGTGATGAATCTCTTGGGAGGGAGTAGACATATACTGCTCATTCAGTTCACTTTACACTAGTCTCAATAAAATAATTGTTACTACCTTTCATTCGTCAATTGTTGGATTATATTAAATAAACTTAGACTTGGGTGATACCTTACTTAACGTTGAGTTTGTTTAAATAACTATTTATGTTCATTGATTATTCGTTGATAGGATTATCTTAGTGGATCCATTATTGCATTCCTGTTTATATTCCAATTGTTGATGATCTGTCTAGCTTAGCTGATGAATTATTGTTGAAATTATTCCGCTGTATGGTTATATGTTAGGTCTTTAAGTAGCATTTTGGCTTCCGAATAGCCAGGGTGTTACAGTTGGTATCAGAGCGGGCTTTAGGTCCGTAGTAATTAAGTTATTAAAATGACACACTGTGCACAGTAGGTGGGGTTGGGGATCCATTGTTTCCATATTTCTATTGTTATGTTTCATTTGTTGAGCAATTGTTGAATTGGTTCTGTACTATCTTTCTTGTTGTTAATCTATGATATGTTATGATATTCTATATCTATGAATCTATTCTATGATTGTCATTAGATGATCATTTATATTCATAATTGATTATATTGTTTATGGGTGTCGATAACGGATGTTAAGCAGTGGAGGTCGTGGTTGTGGCCTTGGACTTTGTCAGGTTACACCACCGTTCGTAGTAGACGAATAGAGTAGTTACCCCGAATACCATAGTTGCAGGTGTTGAGTGTGAGTTGCTTTAGAAAGTTGTTTTCTTCCTTGATCTCTGAACTTGGCATATTCTTGTTCCGTGGTAGATGATGAATTTCTCTTGGGTTCGTGGTTCTTGGTAGTTGCTGAGTTTCAATGGGTCTCTAATGGTTCTCTGAAATAATTATTGTTTTTATGACTGTTGAGTTGCTTTTACTACTCGTGATCCTCGTCAATTGGCAATATTGATATTGTCATGGTTGTTCCTTCTTTCTCATTGAAAAAGAATGGCTCATGTATTCATTTGATAGTTTGGGTAATGAGAGTTTTAATGTTGCAAGTATGTTAACATGAGAAAGTTTTGGCTCTATGTATTTCTTTTGGATTATTCCGAGGGTTGAAGTTTAATGCATCTCTTTTCTGATGGAAATTGTTAAAAACCTTTTGTGATAACTTGATATGGTATGTGTATCAAGTCGAGTCTTTGGTGTGGTGCATCATTAATATTAATTAGTCACCTTGGGAGTGAAATTGATTAAGTTGATGTTATCTTCTACTAGTTCTTGATGAACTGTATATATGAGTAGTGACTGAGAGTATGTCCATACTTATTTAGAGTCAAAAGAGATATTAAGAAGTACAGAACATTGATGAATTAGACTGGTCATTAAAATTGTTTATCATATCCTCGTCATCTAGCCCCCCAGCTTCAAGTGAAAATAACTTACTTGGTTGAGGAGTCATAGATGATCTTATGATCACTAGGAGTTTGTAGGAAAAACGTTGAAGGAAAAACTCTTCAACATGTATTTCTCTCGACCAGAAATATGCTTTGGTCGAGGCAATTTTGTTAAAAGTCTCACGATTATAAGGTAGTCGTAGAAAATCTTACGACTTTAGAGTAATCGTGGCCTTATGATCGGAAGCAAATCATTTCCGATAGGCGTTTCTTTTGATCCGAAGGTCAAGAAGGTAATTTCACTTGAGGTGTGAAAAAGGGTTTCGGTACTTTCAAACGGGCAGATTAAAGACCTGTCCGTTGGAGCAATTCCCGAAGCGGTGAAAACCGTTGGGCTTCCACGGCGTTTCATTTCAAGCACGCGGTTATAAAACGTACTGCGGGGATTGACCTAGGGTTCTTACCTTTTCCCTAACTCGCCCCAATTGTTCATTGCTTTCTCGTCTCTTCCGCCGCCAGTGATACTATCCATTTTCTTGGAGCTTTCCCAAATCCAACTCTCCCCGTCTCTGTGTAACATCCTTAAATTGCGAGTTTTTGAATTTTCAAAAGTTTTAAAAGTAAGCAATTGGTTTAAGTTGCAAACAGCTTAAATTGAAATTTAGAAATCAAAAACCCTTTAAATTGAAATAATCCAACTTCAATTAAACCAAAAAGTTAGTATATTGGAGTTTCCTGAATTTTATTTGGATTTTAAGCCTTTATTGCATTTTCTGGATTTTAATTTGGCCTTTCTCTTTTTGTTTGAAGCTAAAATCTATTTTGTTTGCAAAATTAAAAACTAAGGTATAGCTAAAAGTATTTTTATTAAGTTCTAAATAATTCAAGGGACTTCTGTGAATTTTTCTGGAATTTTCTAAAAAATCTTTTGTTTTTCGGGATTTCTTTATTCGAAAATCTATTTAAAATCCTCTTTCGGCTTGGGCCGAATTCCTCTCTCGGCCCGCTCCCCACGTGTGCGCCGCGCCTCCCCTCCCCACACCGTCCGATCAAAATCGGACGGCTCCGCCACCGCCATGCCTCCCTCCACCTCCCACCGTCCGATCTGGATCGGATGGCCGACGCCCTTCGTCCCCGTGCCTTCGTCCACCTCCGGACCCCCCCTCTCTCCGCGCGGTCGTGCGCAGCACCCTGCCGCATTTCTCGCCGACCCCGCCTCCTCCCTCGCCTGGCACTAGCGCCTGCCCCGCCGCCGACCTAGCATCGCTCTTTTCCGCCTCCGCCACGCCCATGCGCCCCTCTTTTCCCCCTTTTCCCCGCGGACAAAGCCGCACGCCGCCGCCATGGCCGCCAGACAGTCCCCCTCCCCTTCCTCCTCCTCCGGGCCTCCCCGAGCTCGTTAAAAGGGAGCCCCGGGACCGCCTCCTTCTCCTCTCTCTTTCCCCTCTCCTCACTCCCCCCCCCCCCGCCCTCCTTCGCCCCCCTTTTCGTTTTTCCTTGCCGCCAGCCGAGCTCCGCCTCCCCACCGTTTGCGCCGCCACCTCTTCTCCTCCGCCACCTCCGACCCCGCCGTCCGCATCGCCTTGCTGAGGGCTACCTCAGGCGCGCAACCTCGACCTCGGAGACCCCCCGGAGCGCCGTCGCCGTGTTTTCCCCGCCGCCGCCTCCGCCTTCTTCCTCGCCGACGGCCGCCTCTTCGCGCCGCGTCGTCAAGCGGGTGAGCAACGAGCTCACCGCGAGCTCCTCTTCGCGACCGTGCCCTAACCGTGGGCCGCCGTCCAGCCGTTCGCCGACGAGCCATCGGGTCGAGCGCCCCACTGCTCGGGTCCGACGTGGCATCCCACGTCGGCGCCACCGAGGCGCCCCGTCACCTCCTTGCCCGCGTGGCTGCCCCGACAGCGCCACGTGGCTTTTTCCTGATTTTTTCGTTGAAAAATAATTCGGCCAGAAATCAAATCCCCCTCGCTGACGTCAGCTGGCGCAATAATTCGAATTTCCTTTGGAAAAATAATTCAAAAATTGAGGAAAATCCAATTTTCTTCATTTTATGTGTTTTTCCAACTTCAGAAGGCCATAACTTCTTCGTTCGAACTCCGATTCGTGTGATTCAAATTTCTAAATTCATATAAAATCCCCCTCTTAGTGTTAGTGCTAATTTGGTATTTATTTGGAATTTATTTGGAGTTTTTTTTATTTATTTTTCCCTTTTCACACGTGTAGAAACCGGCTTTTCGGAAGATTTCTCGGATCCGACGACCGAAGCACCTCAACTCTTCAACGAAGGCAAGTCATAGACCTTTAATCATATTGAACCCATCTTTATAAAACTATATTGTTTTATTTATACATGCATCGCTAGTTTTATATTAAATTGTTTCGGGAGTAGATAATTGCCTAATTGATGTATGCCTCCTTGATAAATTGCTATTGACATGTATCCTTGAATGACATGAACCCTTGGACACCCTAGGAGGGTTTATATTAGTTGGACATTGAAAAATTACCAACACGGGTATCGTATCATGCTTAGCCATGCTTTAGTTGTACGTCGGGACTCATGATCACATGCTCGTATGAATAAACATGACTAAATGAATTATGGAATCGTGGCGCGGCCACTGTTGTTAAAAGATGTTGTGCTAAGGCTAGGGTGGTCTTCCGCCGGGTTGAACCGAAAATTTTTTATGCTCGGACGAGTGGGCGGTGGTGAGTGTGGGTGCCGTAACGCACATTGGGACGTGGATCAGTCTCGTCTGAGCAGCCAACTAAGGACTGAACCTTGAACCATTGATCTGGGTCATACCGTGCAACCACATGTCTAGACTGGGATAGACCTGACCAACTAATTAGCAATGTCTTGGGTCAGTTCTGTTTTGGATGAGAACGGCGCAAGAGGGGGCATGAATCTGGTGGGAGTAACCTGTCAGAAGCGAAACCTTAGCGAGCTTAACCGAGTCAAGATAGAATTTTGTAAAGGCCTTGTCACGTGCTCTAGACCGCTTACCCAAGGTAGTGAGCGGTGGCATAGATATATGCCGGACAAACTAGAGAATTCATGTCTTGTGGGTAAAGCTGTAGAACCTCTACAGAGTGTATAAAAACTATTCGAATAGCCGTGTCCCCGGTTATGGACATGCCCGGAGATTTCACACAAGGGGTAGATGTTTTCTTAAAAATGGTGGAATCGATGGTTTGGATGGAATGGTTGGGTTGATCTCCAGTTTGTTTCAAAGAATTGAATTACTTATGTACTAATCTTTTAAATTGTGCTTTTAATCTACTTACTGTATTTATTGTTAAATGTTGCTTTCTGCAAAAGAAAATATAAAGCCATCCTTGTCTAGCCTCGCATGAATAATAATTGCATACATTTCCCTATGACTTGCTGAGTACATTCAAAGTACTCACGGCTTGCGCCCTGTGTGATTAATCTCCACAGAAGAACTGGGGAATCCAGAATATTACGAAGAGGAGTATTCTGAAGACTTTGCGAACTAGGTCGCGTCCTCCACTCGATTGCCTGTGGGCATGTCGTGTGGCCTTATGTTTCCACTGCAAGTTGTATTTTGTTGCTAAGCCCTGTGTGGCGCACTCTGTAAGACTTGACCATAAGGTCCCTTTTGCTACTAAGTAATATTAATTTGTCCGCTTCATCGTCATTTTGTTGTATGGTTGTGATTACACCGATGTTGTAACTGTGCGAGCTAGCTACTGATCTAGGACTAGTTCGGAATGCACAGAGGGTCCTGGGGTTGGATACCCGGGGTCCCGACACTTTGAGAGAAAATGTCTAGGGTTGTCTCTGAGTGGGCTGAGTCGAAAATGGACAACGCCAAGATGAAGGCCCTGGTTGCCGCCGAGAAAATCCCCGAGGGATTACTCGTGAAGTGGATTGCGGCGAATGGACAACACCGGCGTCAGGCGGGAAGATCAAATTCGGTTTTCAGCGTCTCGTGAGTGTGGCCTCCGATTGCCTGCTCATCCTTCCCTCACCCTCGTGCTCGAGCACTTCGGGGTGGAATTAGTGAACCTTGGTCCTAATTCCATCACAATGCTGAGCGTGTTCGTGTATTTGTGCGAGGCTTACCTGGGGATTCTGGCGGACCTTGAGCTTTTCCAGTACTACTATGAAATGGCTCGGCAGGCCGGAATTGCTGGGAGTTGCGGTCTGAAGCCCCACGACGGTAAGTCGAAGGAGTATATTCAGATGTTCACCCGGTCGTCGTGGCTGGGGTGGAAGAAGAGGTGGTTTTACTGGGAGGTTACCAAGGAAGACAGTGTGAGGACCCCGGTTTATTCGGCTTGTACTGTTTAACCATCCACTTGGTCCTAACAGTACAAATCAAATAAACCAAGCCTCGAGATATGTATACTTCCCAGAATTGCAGTATACACAACCCGTTACAAAATCATGCATCAATTCCATTCATACACATAGAGCCAAGCAAAAGCAACAATCGAAAGACATAGATAATATAAAGAGAGTTATTATAAAAGAGAGGCCGACTGCCAAAAGTCATACAAATAAGTAAATACACAATGAAGCAAAATGGCCATAAGATGGCGATAAACAAAAGCCAATCGGTGTGCCTTTACCCACAAGGCAACCAACCGGACCGCCAAGCTAATCGTCCCAAACAGCGCCAACACATACTCACAAAAGTGAGGCCCTTGGGGCTCACCTTCTTCCTCTGCAACAATTAATATTAAGCAAGCGGATGAGTACAAAAATTGTTTTGTACTACGCAAGACCGACGTGTGAGATAACGAACTATAATTAACTACATGCAAGCTTTATTTAAGTGGATGAGGCTCGACTTGTTTTGACATAAAGCAAGTTTCGGTTGCAATAAGGTAATAGATTCAAAGCAAGTTTGCAATTAACTTTTATTGTTCAAATAAAAGAGAGACAATTATAACAATAGATAGATGACAACACCAACCTAGAAGTGACTAACCCATAGTCACCACAACAATAGCATGAAGTACCCCTTCATACCACCCGTGTCAAGTTTAAGTTTTTAAAAGGTTGTAGTCTAGTTCTTGCGACCTTACCAAGCATGTCCATAACCTAGGACGAGGCTATTCGAATAGTTTCAACCTGCAGGGTGTACCAATGTACCCACACGATAGACCGCCTTTCCACCACCACGGTTAGCACACTTCCTTTGGTATGCGTGCATGGCTAAGTCTAACAAGACGCTTTCCAATGGGCGATGCTAATTAAGAGCCACAACCCACGGAGAAGGACACATTAGATGCCTAACCGGTCCGCTAATGCTCCTCCAAAACACACACACAAGAACACACCCACCGACCAGCTCATAATTAACACCTCCCAAAGTCTCGAGTCAAGAGAGGTTCCATATCCCCTCGTGTGGTTAGCACGCAATAAGCGCTTGGCTTAGTGACACAAGTAACTCGGTCCTTGGGGACTTAGGCACCATTTCACACACCCAACAGATCACATCAACATACCATTGTGCCCAAGTCAAGATATAGTTTTGTTTTCAGTTTTTGATTTGTAAATCAATAAACACAAGGGTTGGACATAATGGAGTAGTATAAGTAGTTGTGTGATCAAGATCACCGACTAAGTCGATGATCGCCCAATACTACCGATAACTAGGCATGGCTAAGAATTATTCATTCGTAATCTACTAAGTGATAAGAGTTCATCCATCGAACTCTAACCACAGCAAATAACCTAGGCTCAGGTAGTAGAGGATAACCATTTACCTACAGATTATGCAACTAGAGGATTAACTAATCAATTTAACAACAAATTAGCAATGCATACATAGAAGTTAAACAAAATATTAGACTTTAAAAGTAATGGGATCAATGGGAAATGATCAAACTGCTTGCCTGCTTGTTGTGGCTCAAATTGTTGCGGAGGGTCGTTCTCGGGGTTACCGCAAATATCGAATCCTAAGCGAAAGAGCGAAAACAACCAATAAGACGAGCAACGCTTAAATGAAAGAGCAAGCAAAAATTATCCAAATGAGACGAAAATTATACACAAGGTATAATAGGAATATACCTAGACATAGGAACTGGAAAAACCTAATTTGGATTTGTGGTGCAAAAGATATTCTCTAAAAACCTATTTTTGGCCATAATTAGCACTGTAGCAAAAACATTTTCTAGAAAGATTTCGAAGCTGAAATTTTTATGGTGGCTTCCTACTGGTATAGTGATAACCCATATAAAATTTCAGGTCATTTGGAGTTATAATGAAAGAGTTATGATTTGTCTAAATTGTTTAGGGTATTAAACAAAAATATGATCCTTATGATTTCTAAAACAGTAAAATTTGTGAAACCAATTTTCCTAGCAAATACACTATCAGGGGAAGTTAATCCAATTGGATTCATACAAAAATTATCTATAGATTAAAAGTTATGCATTTTCCAAGTTTGCTAAAAGTTCTGAAAAACAGTATTATGTTCACTTGTTTACTATTTTTTAAAATGGTTCTCCAGGTATGATTATGGTCTACAATTATTTTTATATTTAAGTTCAAGTTATAAGGAAGCTAACAAAATTGGAATCATCTAATTTGGAGCTAAGATGACAAAGATATGAACATGACAAGACCCTAATGTGATACTGATTTCTGGACTTAGCACTTTCGGGACTTCACTAACACCCAGAGACGTGGGCGAATGAGAGCCGTCGATCTCAGATCCAACGGACGACATTGAACCAGACCAAACACTCCTCACGCGCGCGGAACAGAGGGCCGACGTGGAGGCTCCAGGGTCGTTGATCTCTAGATCCAACGGCCGAAGACCAGCCACGTCGCTCCCGCAACGTTGTCGCCCGACAACGCGGCCGAAGGCTTCGCCGGCACAACGCCGGCGACCAAAGGCACGGTGGCGCGAGTGAATGCCAGGAATGGGTGCGCAATAGCATTGCGCACCCTCTGGTACCACCCACACCGACGGTGGTGGACCAGAGCGGCGGCGCGACGACGAGGGGCGGCGCGGTAAAAATGACAACGACGACAAACAGCAAATAGCTCCGCAGCGGACCATTCAAGCGGTGCCTGAGCATCTAGGGGCTACCAGGGAGCTACCGACCGACGCGAGGTGCGAGGCGGTCGGGCGACTCGGCGACGAAGCTCCGCGACGGACCCGAGGAAGATGACGCGAGGAAGACGGCCTGGGCAAAATCAACCATGCCGCGTCATCACGATGGGTTCTAGAGAGCACAGAGAAGCTCCCTGAGAAAGGAATTAGAAAAAGGAGCACTCACCGGCGCTGGAGACGAAGAAGGATGCTCGCGGCCGATTTGGGGGAAATCCAAAATCCCGGCGCTCCCGTTGAAGCAACCTGAAATGGAGTGGGGGTTAAGCACCACCGAGGTGAGAGGAAGGTGCAGGAGCAAGAAGGGAGCCAAAGAACCACTGGAGCACCGTCGGCGACAAGAGCTCCAAGCTCGGCAATGGCGAAATGGGCGCTGGGTGGTATGGGCTCGCTCGTGCTTAGTGAATGCAAGAGGAGCTGCGGGAGGAAAGGAAGCCGAAGGGTGACCGGGAGCTTAAGTAGGCTCGAGAAGCAAGAAAGCGCCGTTGCTCGCCTCGGGTTCCGCTGCGCTGCGATCGCCGTGGCGACGGGAGCGGTGAGACGACGACTAAACGGGCGGTGGAGTGACGGGCATTTAATGCGCTTGCGAGCCGTTGGCGACGCGGAGGTGACAGGACATTGCGCACCCACGCTCGGCTCCGCCATGGCGCAACGCCGCGCGAGCGAGAGGAGGACGACGATGGCCAGCCGTCCGATTCGCATCCAAAGATGCCTGTGCGATCGAGTCAAACAGCCGCGCACAATCGTCCACCGTTCGATGGACATCCAACGGTCGAGAAACAGAAGGCAACCGGAGTTGTCCGAATGCCTACACGAATGAGAGCCGTCCGATGGAGATCTAACGGCCGATGACGCACGCGCCCGCTCGACCGCGCCGGGTGCGATTAGTTGGCTCGGTCGAGTGAAGTGACTCGAGCCCGAGCCTGACTCGAGTCCAATGAACAGTACAAACCAGTTAGGGTTTGATTTTAAACTTGAAACTTTGGGGATTTAATTGAGGCATCAAATCAACTCCAAAATTTATGAAATTTTAACTGGAGCTTGCTTACCTTGGGGTTAACCTTCCATAAAAGGATGAAGGAAAAGTTTTAATTTACCCTCATTTTATTACATTTGAAACACAAGCCAAAATGGGGATGTTACAAACCTCCCCCCTTACAAAAATCTCGTCCCGAGATTTGGTTCACTCGGAAAAGAATGAGGGGTAGTCTGCACGGAGACGATCTTCTCGCTCCCAAGTAGCCTCGTCCTCGGAATGGTTTGACCACTGAACTTTAAGGAACTTGATGGTCTTGTTCCTTGTTCTTCGCTCGGCCTCCTCGAGCATGCGAACAGGGCGCTCACGATAGGTCAAATCTTCCTGAACATCAAGAGTTTCCAACGGAGCTTCCTCCGTTGGAACCCGGAGGCACTTCTTTAGCTGGGAGACATGGAACACATCATGTACCCCCGCAAGTGCAGCAGGCAACTCCAACTTGTAGGCAACAGCTCCCTTCTTCTCGATAACACGGTATGGACCGACATATCGAGGAGCCAACTTGCCCTTGACACCAAAACGCTGGTGACCCTTCAGAGGAGAAACCTTGAGATAAACGAAGTCATTGGGCTCAAAGCTCAACTCACGACGACGGCGATCCGCATAGCTCTTTTGCACGGATTGAGCGTGCGTGGCGATCACGAATGAGTGGACTTGACCCTCGGCCTCATTAATCGAGTCCGGGCCAAAGAAAGGTCTCTCACCGGTCTCAGACTAGTTCAACGGGGTTCTACACTTTCTCCCGTATAAGGCCTCAAATGGTGCCATGCCGAGACGGCACGAAGCCGTTGTTATAAGAAAACTCGGCGAATGGCAAGCACTTCTCCCAATGCTTCCCATAGGAAAGGACACAAGCTCGCAACATGTCCTCCAAAACTTGGTTGACCCTCTCGGTCGACCATCTGCTTGGGGTGAAAAGTCGAGTGAAAGAAAGCGAGTTCCCATAGCCTCTTGCGAGGCTATGCCAAAATCGAGACGTGAACAATAACCACGATCGACACAATTGTCTTTGGTACACCATGCAAACTCACGATGCGGGCTATGTAGAGATCCGCGGAAGACCTACTCGAAGGTCGGTCTTGACAGAAGAAAATGAGCCACCTTAGTCAATCGATCGATGGCGACCCGGATGGCAACATTCTTCTTTGGGGACCGGGTAGACCAGTGATAAAGTCCATCCCGACCGAATCCCACTTCCACTCCGGAATTGGTAAGGGTGAAGCGATCCGGCCGACGACGATGTTCGCCTTGACACGACGACACACGCCGCACTCGCAACGAACCTTGCGATCTCCTCTTCATTCGGTCCACCAAAATCTCTGCCGGAGATCATGATACATCTTCGTGGCCCCGGGATGAATGGATAACGGGGAATCATGGGCTTCGCGGAGGATCAACCCCCGCAACTCCATGTCCTTTGGAACTACGAGGCGTTGCCCGAACCTCACGACACCAAGCTCATCTACGGAGAAGCACTTGGCTATTCCATTCTTGACATTTTCCTTGATGCGGTTCACTCCAACATCCGACTGCTGAGCAGACTTGATCCGATCCACCAAGGTTGGCTGTACAACCAAGGCAGCGAGGGAACAGTGCTCAACCAATCCCAAGTTGAGACGCTGAAACTCCTCCAGAAGGGTGGGCTGAGGCTCTTGGAGTAACAATGCATTGCAATGCGCTTTGCGACTAAGCACATCTGCAACGACATTGGCCTTGCCCGGATGGTAGTGAATACCCATGTCATAGTCCTTGATCAGCTCCAACCATCTCCTTTGCCGGAGGTTCAGGTCTGGTTGGGTGAACAAATACTTTAGGCTTTTGTGATCCGAATACACTTCACAACGATTACCGATTAGGTAATGTCGCCAAATCTTAAGTGCATGAATCACAGCGGCCAACTCCAAGTCATGGGTAGGATAGTTGAGTTCATGAGGTCTCAATTGCCTTGATGCATAGGCCACTACCTTGCCTTCTTGCATAAGGACACAACCGAGGCCTCGATGAGAAGCGTCACAAAAGATATCGAAGCTTCGACGGACATCGGGGAGAACAAGAACGGGAGCGGTGGTCAATCGCTTCTTAAGTGCTTGGAAACTTTCCTCGCAATCAGCGGACCACGAGAACTTCTTGTCCTTCTTGAGCAACTCCGTCATCGGCTTCGCTATCTTGGAGAAGTTCTCGATAAAGCGACGATAGTATCCCGCTAAACCAAGAAAACTCCGAACTTCGGTGACCGGCGGGGTGACTCGAGAAAGCACGTCGCTGATCTTGCTAGGATCCACGCCACGCCTCCCGCCGAAAGAATATGGCCTAAGAAGGCTACTTCCTTCAACCGAATCGCACTTCATCGAACTCGCATACACCGTGCTCACGGCTTGCCCAACACAAGCCTCGGATGCTCGGCGTGTTCCTCATCGCTCTTGGGTAGATAAGGATATCATCGATGAAGACCACAACGAACCTATCCAAATACTCCATGAACACCGAATTCATGAGGTTCATGAACAAGGTCGGGCATTGGTTAAGCGAACGACATGACGGTATACTCGCAAGCCATAACGAGTAGAAAAAGCCGTCTTTGGAATATCCTCGGTCGAATCCGAACCGATGATATCCCACTCTCAAATCAATCTTGGAGAAGACTCAAGCTCCATTAATTGATCGAAGAGGTCATCGATACGGGCAAAGGGTACTTGTTCTTTACCGTTACTTCATTAAGCGGACGGTAATCAACGCACATGCGCAGCGCCTTGTCCTTTTTCGACAAATATTGCTGAGCATCCCCAAGGAGATGAGCTAGGGCGGATGAAATCCTTCTCTTGAAGCTCACCCACTGCTTCTTCAACTCCACCAACTCAATTGGGTCCATCCGTAAGGCCTCTTCGAGATCGGGCGATGCACGGAACCAACTCAATGACAAACTCGAGGTCTCGAATCGGTGGCATCCCCGAAGGTCGTCGGGAAGACATCAACAAAGTCACATACCACCGACTTCACTAATATCTAGAGTGGCTTCGCTCGAGCGCGAAGAGATGCGGACCTGCAGCCTTCGGCGAAAGCGAACCCGCCGCGGAAGGACTAGTGAGGTAGATGAGTCTCTAGCGCAATCAATTTGTCCCATGTCTTTGAGACAACCAATCCATGCCTAGGATTACATCTAAGCTCGCCGATCGAAGGAGGATAAGGTTTGCAAAGAATCCTACCCTTCTATCTCAACAGGACATCCCTACACTCGGACTCGGCTCTCAACTCCAACCGAGAGCGAATGAGCAGCGGGACCAACAATGGAGTAAAAGAAGACCTCCCACAGCAAAAAAGACTCGAAACAAACGAATGAGATGCGCTGAATCAAACAAAATCAGGCAGGGGAAAGAGTTAACCGAAGGGTACCCAACACGACGTCGGTGCCTCCTGCGCCTCCTCTGCGGAGATGAGGTTGACGCGCCACTACCCACGCCTTGGGTAGCGGGACAATCTTCGATCTCGAGAAGAACCACCTCCTGCCCGCGTCCTCCATTAGGACGAGGGCGCTCCATCTGTTAGGGCAACTATTGGCATAATGCCCTTCGGTTTCACGAAAAGCAAGTGACCCGGCACCGGATTGCGGGGCCACCTGCTGGTTCGCAGCGCACGTGGCGGGCACGGCTCGCGGAGGGCGAGGAGCTTTGCCGCGGCCTCGGTGGTAGTGAAGCCACGAACGGGCCCTCGAGTAGGCCCGACACGAGGACGGAGATGCCGCTGTGCGGATCGCATCGGGCCTCCCACTTGCGCTTGGGGACTCGCCCGCGCCGCTTTGTGCTCAAGAACGATGGCCTTGTCCACCAAGGTCCGAAAGTCGACAAAGTCCACAATGGAGAGCCCGTCTTGCGCTCCTCGACAAACCCTCCATGAACTTCTCCCTTGGCCTCATCGGTGGCCACCTCGGATGGAGCATAACGAGCCAAGTGATTGAACTCGCATGCATACTCCATCATCGACTTACGCCTTGCTTGAGCGCGAAAATTCCTTCTTCTTCGACTTCATCAAGCGGCGGGGATGTGAGCTCGACGAACACCGTCCGAACTCATCCCAAGAGACGGTGTGGCGGCGGGCTGCATGGCCAAGAAGTTCTCCCACCGGAGAGCGCCGCTCGGCCGATGGGAGGCAAAGAGTGCTCGTCTGGTCCAGCATCGAGCAACGCCGAGCTTACGCCAACTTGACGCAGCCGGTCATCTGCGCCCAAAGGGTCCTCGATCCGAGAACGTGGGGTTGAGTGCGAAGAAACTCACCAAACCCCACGAGATCGATGTCCACCCGCCGCCTGATCTCGAGGCACCGGCAAGGGCGGAGGTGTTGCGCGCGATAACATCCAAAGACCCTCCCGTCCTCCGAACGGTTGTGCTCGATCTGAAGCAGGACCTCAGCCATGGTTGGAGGAGGCGGAAGCTCCTCATCCAAACCAGGCTGCTGACCACGGCCGCTACAAGTACCTCCAGCCATCCTGGTTCAAGAAATTTAGGTTAGAAACCAAAGCACTAATACTAGAAGTTGATGAAAGCGAAAAGTTAACGATTAGGGGAATGAGATATCACCCTAACCGAAAGCCAAAATAGCAAGTAAACACACTTTAAATGTTTCCAAAGCAGCTCCAAAACAGCAAGGAAACTCTAAACCAAGCTCAACTTCTCCATGCCATTAACCCGTATTGAATGAACGAGTAATAGTGTGAGAAGATAAAAATTTCAGCACACTACTAAAGACCAAGGTTAAGGCGACAAAATTAGCGTTAGGTACTTAGCTAACTAGTATCACATCCTACCCTCTTATTCCCACAATTTTTTTAGTTGATTATCCTCTCATTTTCTACCCTATTTAGAAACCTTTGAGCTCGCTGTCCAGAAATCGAATGCTCGCTGTCCAGATTTCGCATCCAAGCCTCCTAATTGAAATCTTCAACTTCGGAAGCTTCAAAACCTTGTAGAGGGCAGCTAACACTTCAATTTGCCAAACTCATTGGTTCCCAAAGCCCAATTTAATCGATACAACTATCTTTTGAGAGAAGGAAAGGAGAACAACTTTTAAAACTCAAATTAGAGTAAGATGAGATAGAAAGCTAAGATAGGTAAGGAATAAAATCTGAGAACTTACTTAAGGTTTCATAAACCATTTGATACTTTGAAATTAAGGTTTTCAAAATATCCTAAGGACGACCAAGCTTGAGTTACTACGATCGGAATGGCTCGATACCAACTTTGTGAGGACCCGGTTTATTCGGTTTGTACTGCTTAACCATCCACTTGGTCCTAACAAGACAAATCAAATAAACTAAGCCTCGAGATATGTATACTTCCAGCACTGCAGTATACACACCGTTACAAAATCATGCATCAATTCCATTCATACACATAGAGCCAAGCAAAGCAACAATCGAAAGACATAGATAATATAAAGAGAGTTATTACAAAGAGAGGCCGACCGCCAAAAGTCATACAAATAAGTAAATACACAATGAAGCAAAATGGCCATAAGATGGCGATAAACAAAAGCCAATCGGTGTGCCTTTACCCACAAGGCAACCAACCGGACCGCCAAGCTAATCGTCCCAAACAACAAGAACACAACTCACAAAAGTGAGGCCCTTGGGGCTCACCTTCTTCCTCTGCAACAATTAATATTAAGCAAGCGGATGAGTACAAAATTGTTTTTGTACTCGCAAGACTGACGTGTGAGATAACAGAACTATAATTAACTACATGCAAGCTTTATTTAAGTGGATGAGGCTCGACTTGTTTTCACATAAAGCAAGTTTCGATTGCAATAAGGTAATAGATTCAAAGCAAGTTTGCAATTAACTTTTATTGTTCAAATAAAGAGAGACAATTATAACAATAGATAGATGACAACACCAACCTAGAAGTGACTAACCCATAGTCACCACAACAATAGCATGAAGTACCCTTCATACCACCCGTGTCAAGTTTAAGTTTTTAAAAGGTTGTAGTCTAGTTCTTGCACGACCTTACCAAGCATGTCCATAACCTAGACGAGGCTATTCGAATAGTTTCAACCTGCGGGTGTACCAATGTACCCACACGATAGACCGCCTTTCCACCACCACGGTTAGCACACTTCCTTTGGTATGCGCATGGCTAAGTCTAACAAGACGCTTTCCAATGGACGATGCTAATTAAGAGCCGCAACCCACGGAGAAGGACACATTAGATGACCTAACCGGTCCGCTAATGCTCCTCCAAAACACACACACAAGAACACACCCACCGACCAGCTCATAATTAACACCTCCCAAAGGACGAGTCAAGAGAGGTTCCATATCCCCTCGTGTGGTTAGCACGCAATAAGCGCTGGCTTAGTGACACAAGTAACTCGGTCCTTGGGGACTTAGGCACCATTCCCACACCCAACAGATCACATCAACATACCATTGTGCCCAAGTCAAGATATAGTTTTGTTTTCAGTTTTGATTTGTAAATCAATAAACACAAGGGTTGGACATAATGGAGTAGTATAAGTAGTTGTGTGATCAAGATCACCGACTAAGTCGATGATCGCCCAATACTACCGATAACTAGGCATGGCTAAGCAATATTCATTCGTAATCTACTAAGTGATAAGAGTTCATCCATCGAACTCTAACCACAGCAAATAACCTAGGCTCAGGTAGTAGAGGATAACCATTTACCTACAGATTATGCAACTAGAGGATTAACTAATCAATTTAACAACAAATTAGCAATGCATACATAGAAGTTAAACAAAATATTAGACTTTAAAAGTAATGGGATCAATGGGAAATGATCAAACTGCTTGCCTGCTTGTTGTGGCTCAAATTGTTGCGGAGGGTCGTTCTCGGGTTACCGCAAATATCGAATCCTAAGCGAAAGAGCGAAAACAACCAATAAGACGAGCAACGCTTAAATGAAAGAGCCAGCAAAAATTATCCAAATGCGATTTAAAATTATACACAAGGTATAATAGGAATATACCTAGACATAGGAACTGGAAAAACCTAATTTGGATTTGTGGTGCAAAAGATATTCTCTAAAAACCTATTTTCGGCCATAATTAGCACTGTAGCAAAAACATTTTCTAGAAAGATTTCGAAGCTGAAATTTTTATGGTGGCTTCCTACTGGTATAGTGATAACCCATATAAAATTTCAGGTCATTTGGAGTTATAATGAAAGAGTTATGATTTGTCTAAATTGTTTAGGGTATTAAACAAAAATATGATCCTTATGATTTCTAAAACAGTAAAATTTGTGAAACCAATTTTCCTAGCAAATACACTATCAGGGGAAGTTAATCCAATTGGATTCATACAAAAATGATCTATAGATTAAAAGTTATGCATTTTCCAAGTTTGCTAAAAGTTCTGAAAAACAGTATTATGTTCACTTGTTTACTATTTTTGAAAATGGTTCTCCAAGTTTGATTATGGTCTACAATTATTTTTATATTTAAGTTCAAGTTATAAGGAAGCTAACAAAATTGGAATCATCTAATTTGGAGCTAAGATGACAAAGATATGAAAATGACAAGACCCTAATGTGATACTGATTTCTGGACTTAGCACTTTCGGGACTTCACTAACACCCGAGAGACTGGCGAATGAGAGCCGTCGATCTCAGATCCAACGGACGACATTGAACCAGACCAAACACTCCTCACGCGGAACGAGGGCCGACGTGGAGGCTCCGAGTCGTTGATCTCTAGATCCAACGGCCGAAGACCACCACGCCGCTCCGCAACGTTGTCGCCGACAACGCGCGCCGGCTTCGCGCGCACAACGCCGGCGACCAAAGGCACGGTGGCGCGAGTGAATGCCGAGAATGGGTGCGCAATAGCATTGCGCACCCTGCGTACCACCCACACCGACGGTGGTGGACCGAGCGGCGCGGCGGCGAGGCGGCGCGGTAAAAATGACAACGGCGACAAACGACAAATAGCTCCGCAATGGACCATTCAAGCGGTGCTCGAGCATCTAGGGGCTACCGAGGAGCTACCGACCGACGCGAGGTGCAGAGGCGGTCGGGCAGCTCGGCGACGAAGCTCCGCGACGGACCGAGGAAGATGACGCGAGGAAGACGGCCGGGCAAAATCAACCATGCCGCGTCATCACGATGGGTTCTAGAGAGCACGAGAAGCTCCCGAGAAAGGAATTAGAAAAGGAGCACTCACCGCTACTGAGACGAAGAAGGATGCTCGCGGCGATTTGGGGAAATCCAAAATCCCGCGCTCCCGTTGAAGCAACTGAAATGGAGTGGGGTTAAGCACCACCGAGGTGAGAGGAAGGTGTAGGAGCAAGAAGGGAGCCAAAGAACCACCGAGCACCGTCGGCGGCAGAGCTCCAAGCTCGGCAATGGCGGAAATGGGCGCTGGTGGTATGGGCTCGCTCGTGCTTAGTGAATGCAAGAGGAGCTGCGGGAGAGGAAAGGAAGCCGAAGGGGTGACCGGGAGCTTAAGTAGGCACGAGAAGCAAGAAAGCGCCGTTGCTCGCCTCGGGTTCCAGCTGCACTGCGATCGCCGTGAGCGACGGGAGCGGTGAGACGACGACTAAACGGGCGGTGGAGTGATGGGCATTTAATGCGCTGCAGAGCCGTTGACGACGGCGGAGGTGACAGACATCGCGCACCCACGCCGGCTCCGCCATGGCGCATGCGCGAGCGGCGGAGGACGACGATGGCCAGCCGTCCGATTCGCATCCAAAGACGCCTGTGCGATCGAGTCAAACAGCCGCGCACAATCGTCCACCGTTCGATGGACATCCAACGGTCGAGAAACAGAAGGCAACCGGAGTTGTCCGAATGCCTACACGAATGAGAGCCGTCCGATGGAGATCTAACGGCCGATGACGCGCGCGCCCGCTCGACCGCGCCGAGTGCGATTAGTTGGCTCGGTCGAGTGAAGTGACTCGAGCCCGAGCCTGACTCGAGTCCAATGAACAGTACAAACCAGTTAGGGTTTGATTTTAAACTTGAAACTTTGGGGATTTAATTGAGGCATCAAATCAACTCCAAAATTTATGAAATTTTAACTGGAGCTTGCTTACCTTGGGGTTAACCTTCCATAAAATTTCCAGAGGGTTTTGTGCACTGGAATTTTCTGAAGAAATTCCAGAAGGTTAAAACAGAGGTTTGACCAAGGTTTGACTTGCCTCTAAAATATTTCAAATAATTTCCCAAAATTATGAAATAATTCAGAGGTGTTACCAAGCCACCCTAGAACTAGGGAAAATTATTTCCAAGGGTTTGACAAAAGATTTGACCAAGGAGGTTGTTGACTTGATAAATGAGGCCTTTGATTTTTAATTTTCCAAAATTCTTTTACAATAATTTCAGAAAAGTTTCAAAAGTAAAAGGATGAAGGAAAAGTTTTAATTTACCCTCATTTTATTACATTTGAAACACAAGCCAAACTGGGGATGTTACAGACAGCCTCTCATTCGCTGGGAAAGCCGCCGAGAGGTCCTCTTCCTGGGATTCGACTACCGGTAATCTCGAACGGATAGCCCCCTACATTCAAGCCGTCAAAGACTTGAAGTCGGAGGGTCTCACCGGATGGCACGTGGTGAAGGACTTCATCACGCGCCGTATCAGTCCTTTGAAGAAACGAGTTCCTCCTATGTGGAGGTACTCGGGCAAGGATGACCCAACTAGGGATTACAAGGATGGTAAGTAGAATAACTTAATTTTCTGGCTTTGTCTTTGGTTAATCCCGATTTAGTTTGCTAATCGTGTTGTTTGAATGTACAGATCTTCCATAGGGGAGGTTGTCGCTCGCATCAGACTCATCGGCGAGAAGAGTCCGTCCAACATAGCAGCTCCACAAATTCTTACGGTTTTGACCGAAGAAGAGAAGGTGGAGCACCTAAAGGTAATCGAAAATAAACGACTTCGTCTTTAGGCACTTATTGTCGTAAAACAATTTACGACTGAAGAATTCATCATAGAAAACCTTACGACTGGGTATTGATCGTACAAAGACTTACGACCGGACGTAATTGTAGAAGGACTTACGATTATATCATAGTCCTAGAAATACTTACGACTTGTGAACTGGTTGTTCAATAACTTACGACCGTTTTTTTTTTGTTCTTCAACAGAAAGTAGGCGTAGAAGACCGCCAAGATGACGAGGAAGTCGATTTGGTGATCATTGGGGTGACTGCGCAGGTGGAGCCTGCAAAATCCCCTCCAGCCGTGAAGCGTCACCTTGTAAAGGTCGTCGACAAAGGTGGCTCGAGCTCAGCTCCTTCTGCCCCTTTTGCTAAATTTGCTGCAGACTTGGCTGCGGCAAAGAAGAAAGTAGAGGGAGCCGCCTTTGCCCTCAAGCGCATAGCCCCCAAGGTCAAGGTACCCTTCTATTACGACAACAAGTTATTCGCAGTTTCAGCTTCTCGTAGCTTCATAAGGTAGTTAGAAAAAGAGAACTGGAAGAACTTCATGTCTTTTGTGAATAAAACCGCTGCTCCAGTGGGATCTGAGGCCAAGGGGAGCAGCGCTCTTAGGGTGGTTGAGACTGATCTCGGCCACCCGGGAAGTCGGGAGGAGGAGACTCCCATTCTCCCGAGTGAATCTCGACCAGTGATGGTTGAGAAGAAGTTGAAGAAACCTTCCGTCGGGAAGGTTGCTCACAAGTTTTGAGTCAGGTCCAACGCGCAGAGGTATGTAAAAAACATAAGTGTAAGAACTGCATTTACTCTTTGTTTTTTACGAGTTGACTTACTTCTGCGTTTTGTGATCCTAGTCCAATGTCTTCAGCTCCCGGGGATGCTCCTATGGAGAAGCTCGTTGTCACCTCTTCAGGTGGCGAGGGTGTGACTGCGGCAGTAGCTGAAGGCCCAGCTACTATTCCTGCGGTGGAGGAAGTCGTTGCTGCCGAAGTTGCTACGACCACCGAGGTTATCGAAGCTGCTACGACCACCGAGGTTGTCGAAGCTGCTATGACCACCAAGGCTGTCGTAGGGACTGAAGAGGAGGCCATGAGGGAAACACCTGAAGCTGGTGGTGGTGGGAGTTCTGACCACCGCACCGGTAAGGAGGTTGTCGAGGACGTTCCTTCCGGCCCTCTAGGTGGTGTTCCTGTCACCGAGTCAGAGGAAGATGAATATTTCAACTTTTGCTCTGATTTCTTTAGCCCCGATTCTATCATAGGATCCTCTGCCTACTGATCTCGTGACCGAGTTCCTCAACCCAGCAGCATTCCCAATTGCGGGGATGTTTTTGACAATGAACGTCTCGAGGGGGTCTGGTGGAAACGAGTCGAGGAGATGGATGGGCTGAAGGATCTATCGCGAATAATGTCCATGTTTGCTTGGTCAAACATGAATGTAAGTATTCCTCGATACTCACGTATGGTTTTACCCCTGTCTCTTATCGCTTTTTTCCCCTGTAGAGAGCCGTAGAGCAAGTTGCTACGATTTGTGAGTACAATTGGCAACTTGTTAAACGATGACAAGAGAAAGAGGTGCTCTGCGAGCAAGCAGAGAGGTGGTGAATGGTCGATTCTCGTAATCGTTTTTACAAACTAATTACTTACTCAGTACTCATAGAAGATTGTCATAGAAAACTTACGACTTGGTACTAATCGTAGAAGATCCTACGACCAGAGGGTAATCGTAGAAAAACTTACGATCACCCATCAGTCGTAGAAATACTTACGACTGCTTGTCTGTGTATACATGTCTTCTTTTAACCTTTCAGGTTTAAGAGTGACGAAAAGACTTTAGCTGATGCACTCGACTTCAAGAAAGTCGAGAAGAACAAGCTAAAGGATAAGGTCACCGACCTTCTGAAGAAGCTTCAGGAGGCTAACTCTGCAACTCAGAGATTGCAGGAAAAAATAAACAGTACGTGGGGTTACGACTGCTTTTAATCTTGATCTGCGTCTTCTTAACCTCTTATTCTTTTCCAGAAAAAGAGGTCGAAAATAAGGCCCTTCAGGCTGAGGTAGGGGCTCTTCGGATCGAGGTCCAGGAGAAGTCCTCGGTTGTCCGCGAGATCTCCCATATCGCGAAGGAGAAATACCAAGAAATTGAGAAGTTAGGTTCTCAATTAGCGGGTAAGTAAAACTTTCACCTGCTGCCAATATTGTTTTCTCTTCTCGTAGAATTGTTTTATCTAATTAATTCTTACTCCATTCAGAGCGATTAACTGAAATAGAACAACTCCACGAGGCTTCAACTTGTACCCACGAGGAGATGAAGTCGATGAAGATCAATCTTCAAGACAACATTTTGCTTCTGAACAATGTACTCGACGGGCTTCGTGCTGGGAAGGTTACTCCCCGTGAAGACATGATGGCCGCTCATACGAGTGCCATTGGGGAGCAAGTCGGTACGCTGCAAGTGTTGGTGTCTACTCTGAAGACCAACCAGAATGACTCGATAAGGGATGCGGTCAAAGGAGTTGTGAGGTTTGTTTTAGCAAAGCTCAAGGCCTGTGACCCCAACCTTAATCCTCATTCTGTTGAAGCCGACTTCAACTGTACCGAATCTGAAGCAGAAAAGCTGATCGAAGAGATGCAGTCGGTTGTTGAGAAGGTCGCGGAGGAGATGCAGATAGATTCTCCTTTATCAGAGTAGTCTGTAATATGAACTCGTAAAGACAAGTCTTTTTTGGTGATGTATAAATATATGATCATTTCTTCTTTACTGCAAATTATCTCATAGAGTAGTTAGTAACTCGTAAGATAATAAAAAAGGAAGAAATAATCAGACCAGATATGAGCGATTCCTCCTTTCTCCTTCTTTTCCCCTGCGAATCATCTTGTAGAGTAGTTAGTAACTCGTAAGATGATAACTCGGAAAAAATTAAGACTAAGAAATGAAGTCATGTTTATAACTTTATCCTAGCCCCCGACTATTTACTTAGTTTATTAGGAATAAACTAAGCAAATAGTAAAGAAATGGTTTCTGAAAACAGAGAGGTTTGTTCGACTTATAGTTCTCGTATATCGATTATCTTGCACTAGTTGAAAGAGTGGAAACAGATCAACGCTAGGAAACTCCCTCTAGTGGGCAGGACCACGTGTAGAGAAAAAAGGCTTCGACTAGGTGATGTTACCATATCCAACTAGATTAATCAAATCAATAACGACAACTTGAGTAAAACAAACATCTAGAGTACTTTAAAAATTCATCCGACTTTTTTTGTTGTACCAGATAAGGTTGCCCTGGCAGCAAGAGTGGGAAATGGAACGACGCTAGGAAGTTCCTTCTAGTGGGCAGGACCGCATGCAGAAAGGAGAAGCTTCGACTAGGTGTGTTTCTTCCTCCGACCAGTTAAAACCAATCAAGTTAACCGGAGGCGGTCGAACGAATCTCAAAAGTGCACTCTTCTTAGAATATTTTTCAAAATGAATAAATAAGCTAAGGTGACATGAAAGTGCTTAAACATTTTCGACCATGTTTCCGAGCCCAAAAAAAGCTTTGTACTGGTAGCAATAGTTAAGAACAAAGCGACACTAGGAAGCTCCTTCTAGCGGGCAGGACCACATGCAGAGAGGAGAGACTTCGACTAGATGTGATGTCCTTTCTCCGACCAGTGTAAAGGGGAAATGAGCAGATGAATTATGATAGAAAATAAAAACAAAATTCAAAAAGAGACAAAAAAGATAGGAAGAACCTGATACTTTATTGTCGTAGAAGCTTGTTACATATAGAATTTGCGTAACTGGTCAATGTTCCAAGAGTTTTAGAGAACGCGGCCATCTTCCATTGCAAGTCATACCGATCCTGGACGTGTTACTTCGACCACAGTGTAAGGACCTTCCCACTTGGGGGAAAGTTTGTTCCGATTAGACTGGGATTGGATAAGCCTCAATACCAAGTCACCTACAACAAGGCTGTGAGGTTGGACCTTACGATCGTAGTATCTGCGTAGGGCTTGTTGGTAGACTGCTGATCGAATTAAGGCCTGGTCTCTTTTTTCCTCGAGCAGCTTAATGTCGTCCGCTCGAAGTTGTTCTTGAATGGAGTCGCTAAACTTTTCAACTCGTGCTGACCTGATCTTTAGTTCTGGCGGAAGCATGGCTTCGGTACCAAAGACTAGAAAGAAAGGTGTTTCTCCTGTAGCTCGGCTAGCTGTCGTACGAATTGCCCATAATACTGAGGGTAATTCTTGTACCCAAGCCCTCGAGCGCTTTACAAGCTGATCGAAGACTCGGGTCTTGATTCCCTTCATTATCTGGCCATTCGCTCTTTCAACCTACCCGTTGCTTTGGGGTTGGGCTACAGAAGCGTAACACAAACGAGTTCCCAACTCGTCGCAAAATTCCTGAAATTTTGCGCTCGTAAATTGTTTGCCATTGTCTGTGATGATTCGACTCGGTACTCCAAATCGAGTGATCACGTATCTCAACATGAACCATTTTGATGCTTCCGTTGTTATCCCAGTTACAGGCTCAGCTTCTATCCATTTTGTGAATGTGTCAATAGCCACAAAAAGGAATTCGAATCCACCTGGAGCTCTGGGTAACGGTCCTAGGATATCAATACACCAGGTCACAAAAGGCCAACATAGAGGAATTGTTTTCAATGCTTGAGCTGGTTGGTGTATTTGTCTGCTATGAAACTGGTATTTTACACACTTTTTGACCAGCTCCTTGGCATCATAGAGGGCTGTTGGCCAATAAAAACCTTGTCGAAAGGCTTTACCGACCAATGTTCTGTAAGAAGCATGAGTTCCACAGATACCTCCGTGTATGTCGTGAAGGAGTTTTAATCCTTCGCTCTGCGGAATACCTCGCATGAGCACCCCTTGTGTTCCTTTTTTATAAAGGACACCTTCGACCAAAGTATACATTTTGGCCTTTCGGGATAATCGATCTGCTTCGAGATCGTCGTCGGGTATGGAACCCGTCTGAAGATACTTGTAGATGGGTGTTATCCAGGTATCTTCGTATTCTAAAGAGGTTGTTTCCATAGGAAGCGTCTCTAGTTCTTCAACTAGAGACGGTCTCTGTAGTTGTTCTAGAAACACCCCTTTCGGTACTGGGGATCGGGAGGAAGTTAGACGAGCTAGTTGGTCTGCGAGGAAATTATCCTTTCGAGGGATAAATTGTACCTTAAAGCCCAAAAAGTGCTTTTCTAACTTTCGAACTTCCGATAAGTACCGGTACATGGTCGAATTAGAGCACTGGTACTCTTTTCTGACTTGATTCACGACTAGTTGAGAGTCTCCTCTCACGAGTAGTCGTCGAATCGAGAGTGCTTTTGCGGCTCTAATACCAGCTAGCAAACCTTCGTATTCTGCCACGTTATTAGTGACCTGAAAGTTTACTTGTATGGCATACTTTAAGGTCTCTCCGGTAGGAGATTCCAGGACAACCCCACCCCCCGAGCCGCTTATCGTAAGTGACCCGTCAAAGTACATCGTCCACTGGTCGTGGGAATCGTACTGGAGATCCTGAACAGGTTCAGGATTTGTCCATTCGGTGTCAAAGTCTGCCAAGATCTGGGATTTCATGGCCATTCGGGACACGAAATGGATGTCGAACACCCCCAAGCTCGACTGACCATTTTGCCATGCGTCCCGCTGTTTCCCTATTCTAGAGGATCGCTCCCAAGGGAAACTCAGACGGTACAGCTAGTTTGTGCGCCTAAAAATAAGGCCACAGCTTCCTCGAAGATATGAGGAGGGTATATAAAAGTTTTTGAACCTGAGGGTAACGCTCCTTAGGTCCGTGTAAAACTTCACTAACATAGTAAACTGGTCATTGTACGTTCTCACGTTCTACGACCAGTACTGCGCTCACTGCTTGTGGCGTGGCGGATAGATAAATTAAGAGTGTCTCTCCTGGTTTCGGGGAAACCAGAACAGGAGCACTCATAAGATACCTCTTGACTTCCTCAAAGGCTAGGTTAGCCTCTTTCGACCACTCGAAGCCCTCATGTTTCCTTAGAAGTTTGAAGAAAGGCAGTCCTTTTTCTCCCAGACGTGCGATGAAATGACTTAATGCCGCCATGCATCCTGTGAGTTTCTGGACTTCTTTTTTCGTGGTCGGGGGGCGCATCTGAGTGATGGCTTTTATCTTTTCAGGATTGGCCTCAATTCCTCGTGCAGAGACCAAGAATCCAAGCAATTTTCCTGAAGATACCCCGAACATACACTTCTCGGGATTAAGCTTCAAGTGGTGTTTTCTGATGTTGTCGAAAGTCTCCTGTAAGTCTGTGATATGATTGAGCCGTTTGTTGCTTTTTACGACTAGATCATCAATGTAGGCTTCCAAGTTTCGGTCTAGTTGAGGAGCAAAAGTCGTTTGCATCAAACGCTGCAAGGAAGCCTTGGCATATTTTAAGCCTAATGGCATTTTGACATAGCAAAATATTCCAAACGATGTAATAAATGCGGTCTTCTCCTCATCTTCTCGACACATACTGATCTGGTGGTAACCAGAGTATGCATCTAGAAAACTCAACATCTCACATCCTGCAGTAGAGTCAACCAGCTGATCGATACGAGGTAAAGGGAAATCATCTTTTGGACAAGCTTTATTATGATCAGTAAAGTCTACGCACATATACCATTTGCCGTTTGACTTTCTAACCATTACAGGGTTGACCAACCACTCCGGGTGGTTAACTTCTCTTATGAAGCCTGCTTTAAGCAACTTGTCCAATTCTGACCTAATAGCATCTCGTCGATCAGGGGCAAATCTCCGTAACTTCTATTTTATGGGTACTTTATCAGGCCGTAAGGCTAGCCTGTGCTTGACCACTTCCCTGGGGACTCCGGGCATGTCTGATGCTTGCCACGCGAAGACATCTGCGTTTGCCCGGAGGAAAGTGATGAGGGCGTCTTCCTATTTGGGGTCAGAAGAATCCCCAATGCGAACAATCTTCGAGGGTTCCCCCGCGTCCAGAGGAACCACTTTGACCTGGTCGTTCGGCTTAGGTGCAGCTTTAGGCTTCGACTTGCTAGTCGAAGGCTGACTTTCGTCTCGAGTTGGTAGTTGTCCAACCATCTCGAGGGAGCGACGGTCGCAGGAGTGCGTCATCTTCTTGTCACAGTATATTGTGATTACTCCTTTGGGACCTAGCATCTTAAGACATTGATACCCATAATGAGTAGCTATTAAGAATCTTGCCAAAGTAGGTCATCCGAGTATAGCATTATATGCCGTATCGAAATCGACCACGTCAAAGGAGACTTTCTCTGTCCTGAAATTGCTCGGTGAGCCAAACATTAGAGGAAGAGAAACTTGGCCAATTGGTTTGGCCGAGGACCCTGGTACGATTCCATGAAATGAATATCGTACCGGCCTTACCTTTGCCCTGGGTACCTGCATCTCGTCCAGGGTACTCGTAAATAGTATGTCTAACGAGCTTCCACCATCAACTAAAACTCGATTTACGCGACAATTGTTGATGGTGGGTTCGACCACTATCGGGAACCGACCTGGTCTAGTCGAAGGGATCGGACAGTCACCTCTCTCGAAAGCAATGGTGATCTCCGACCACTTCGGTAGCTTATTGACGAGAGGTGACTCGATTGTATTTACCTCGCGCTCGACAGCTTTTAACTGTCGTCGTGACTCGTATGCCGATGATCCTCCATAGATGTGATCGATGGTGTGTTGTGGATCTTGGAACGGCATCTCCTCCTCGTCATCAGACTCCTTGCGTCCACTTGTTTGACCTACCTATTCAAGAGTAGGAAGTGGCCCTTTGCCAGAGTAGTAGTCTTCGCGTTTTCGTAGGAAAACTCGGTAGTTACGAAGATCATGCCCTTCTTTTTTATGAAAAGGGCACCACCTGGGTTTGTCCTTCCTGCGATCTTGGCGCTTACCTTTGCCTCGATCGGGATTCTGCTTGGGGTTGCGTGGCTCTTTGTCGCTTACAGCCAGGACCTCCTTAGAACCGGCAGCTGGAGATTTGTGTCTTTTTGCCTTGTTCTTGGATTTCTTAGCCTTTTTATCTTTTTTCTTACCACCTCCGCCTGCCTCCTGAGGGATATTATCTTCACGATCGATAGTATTATTCCACTCGACTACTTCAGCAGCAGTTGCATATCTATCGGCCATCTCAAAGAGTTCGGCGACGGTGGCAGGCGGATGTAAAGCGATGTCCTCTGTTATCCTTCTACTGCGGACTCCCTGCTTGAAAGCCCTGATCACAGATGAGTCAGAAACTTTCGGAATAGAATTTCGAACCTGACTGAAGCGCCTGATGAATTGGCGTAACGTTTCATGGTCGTTCTGTCTTATCCGATGCAGGTCATCCTCTTTTCCAGGGCGGTTGTAGGTGCCCTGAAAGTTCGCCAGCAAAAGATCGCAAAGGTGCTGCCACGAGTAGATCGACTCGAATGGCTGGTTTAAAAGCCATGATCGAGCTGATCCTTCGAGTACAGTCGGAAGGTAATTCACCATGACATGCTCTCCTCCTCCTGCTGCTCGGATAGCTGTAGTGTAGATCTGGAGGAATTCGATAGGATTTTGGGTTCCATCGAACTTCTCCATGTTCGCTGGTCGAAAACGACGCACCCAGCGAACTGCTCGAAGGTCGGGTGAAAACGCCCGACACCCCGAGATGACTTCTTGCCTCCTTCTTTGTAAAAAGGAAGGGTTAATGTCACCGGGTGATCGTACTCGATGATATCCAGTCACGGGTGGACTGGACCTATGATAAGCCTCAGCTTTACGAGGGGAATACTCCTCGTATTCTGCTTGCCGCCGTGCATTCCGTCCTGGAAGTGGTGAAAGATCACCTTTCCTGGGGGCTTGTCGGTCTCCAGATGTCCAACGAGCCTTCCTCAGGTCAGGAGAACGACGTGAGCGAGGGTCATGTTGTCTCCCATGCGCTGATTTATCCGAACGGCTGGCAGAAGATGGAGTCGTACTACTACGACTTCCTGGTTGTGGTCGACGAAGACGCTCGAGTTTGGCCATCGTGTTACGAAGCCTTTGTGTGATCTCCTCTGCAAAGATATCATACCCTGGTGCTTGAGCGAGTTCTTGGGTCGGATTTTCCAGCAAGTCGTTGATGTGCTGGAGCTCTTGTGCTTCCTCCGACTCGAAATAAGCGCGCTTGGGAAGGTTTTTCTGAGCCACTATTTTCTTTTGTCGGGTTGTCTCAGAATAGCCTATATCAGACCCCTGAGTTGGTTTTAATGGAGTGCGAGAATGTTGAGAATGTCTCGCACGTTCATTAAAGTGTTCGACTCGTTCGTCAGCGGTGGCGCCCCTGCCATTGCCACGAGGGGGTGTAGAGTATGCTCGTCGGGGAGCATCGTCAACCCTTCCTCTGGGAGAATGATTCTTATCAGAGGGAAGGATGAAGACCTCCCGTGGATGACCTCCACTTGTGCTCGAGGCCTCCTCACTTGAGGAGTAGTCGAGCAACACCATCTGGTGACTTGGAGTAAACCCCTCCAGGTAGGGGAACTCCGGGTTATAACCGTCTCCGTCTGCAGGTGGATCCTGCGTCGGGATGGTTGGACTTGGAGGAATAGCGTGCTCGATCCTCTTCTCCGCGGAATCACCCGGAGAAAGAGGACCATTAGATGTCGATGGAGCTCCGGAATGATGGCTTCCAGAACCTGTCTTGCCAAGTCGTATTGCCTTGGGGGGACTCGAACACTTAGAGGAAAAACTCTTGTTGTGTTGCGAATCTGTCCCGAGGCAGCCTTTTGGTGGTCGTGTTGACCCTTGCCCCCTGAGGAAGCTGGTTCCTCAGCTGGGCGTACTGTTGCGGGGGATGAGGATCCCTCCTGGACTCCGTCGATGATACAATCTCCGAGATCTGATAGAAGATCTCCAGAGGCGGCAATACCGTCAGATGATTTGATACTCGGCTCGTAGTCGAAGCCGGCATCCATGTCGATGTCTGCGTAATCGGCCAAGTCGAACCAATTCTCCTCGTT
Organism: Ampelocalamus luodianensis; assembly: GCA_036346255.1. Classification (NCBI taxonomy): domain Eukaryota; kingdom Viridiplantae; phylum Streptophyta; class Magnoliopsida; order Poales; family Poaceae; genus Ampelocalamus; species Ampelocalamus luodianensis. Next base: position 19,348,035 of record CM070637.1, read on the forward strand.
CCATTCTCCTGCCATGGTAGCATCAAAGAGAAAAGAAAGAACTGTTGACAACGAATTACCAGAAGATCCCCACGGTCGGCGCCAACTGTCGGTGTTTTAGAACCGATCTTATGTAAAGATTGTTTGATTCGGGGTGTCTCCACAATTGATCATGCAGACGAAAGAGACACGGGGATTTTTATACAGGTTCGGGCCTTCTCTGGTGAGAATAACAACCCTACTCCTGTGTGTATTGTATTGGGTATCTGGATTACAATCAGCGGAAGGTCTTGCCCTAATGCTGCTACTGACTGTCTCTCCAAAAAAGCCTCTCCCACTATCTCTAAAAGATACCTATTTATACTATGCTGTTGGGGCAGTTGTCGTTCTAGGCTAATTACGCTCATTATTGCGTAATAATGAGAGTAATTACTAGGGTAGTAACCCCCCATATTGTTCAATGATTATTAATCAGAGATAGTGGGGAATTATCTGTAGTTATTTCAAGTATAACTACGTAATTTGACTGCTCAGATCCTCACTAGTAAATGGGTCTTCTGACGGGTGGACCCAGTTAATTGTGAGAATGTTGTAGCAGGGCTAGTCGTAGCAGAACTTACGATTAGCAGGTAGTCGTAGAAAGAGCTTACGACTGGTACTGGTCGTAGAAAAGACTTACGACCTGACGTAATCGTAGCAGGACTTACGATTACACTATAGTCGTAGAAATGCTTACGACTAGAGGGATGGTCGTAGGAGAGCTTACGACCACCTAACTTACTCTACCCTTATAACATTAAGGGGTATACCATGTGACGTCATATTACATGATTATCAAATAATAAAATGAGGATTTATCATATCCTCGTCAACTCTCAAGGCCGTCCTCCAAAAGGACCGGGAACCTCCTCCACTCCCGTGGAGTCTCTACCAACAAGGTAGATATGTGATCACCATGATCACCTTCTCTTTACGCAATGATGTTTATGAATGCTCAATTTAACATAAGTTCATCAATATTACCATTATCCAATATTCTTGAATTCATCAATACAATTAATATCATGACCACTCATATTGTTTGCAATTAAATAAGATAAAAGCAAAAACAATACAATAGTAATGAGTGATAAAGAATACAACAATCCACCATCGATCACTATCTACAATGCACTTGCTTCTTTATCCCCTTGTAGTTGGATAGCTAGGCGATAGCAAGCCACTAGAGACCACACTCCCTGGACAAACAATGCAAAACAAATCTCAAAATCACAACATCATAACACCCACACTTTACACTTATCGTCATGGCACGTCTATGCTAAACCGACACAACCCAAAACCACCGGACACACTGCCTACTGTCCCAGTAGTAAAAACTCTCTAACTTATTCATTTGAACTCCAAACCTTGACATCCAATACTTTCTAGAATCCTGATGAAAAAAACCTATAACTTCCTAGTTATGAGGAATTTCTGACTCTACCGTTTTCTACAAGTTTCCTTCCCCAAAGACCGTCCTAGAATCTGTTAGGACAATCCACTTCATAATTTCATATCTTTAATTATAAAACTTGAAAATATATAACGATACCATTTTGGAAAACTACACAAAAATTTCTAACTTATTCAAGTTATGACCAAATTTTAATTCTGCTATTTACTATAAGAAACTGACCCATCTTCACAACGTCTACAAGCTATGTCCAAATTCTAGATAGCGATCTTCCTGAGGCCATAAAGTTTCACTCACTACTCCGATTCTAATGATCCAGAATTTTTTGGAAAGCTAACGATATTATTTAACTTTTCTCTAATTGGACTGACCTTCGAATCCGAGCCTAAATACCTCGAATCGCCCTCGCAATTTTTTGCATGTAGCCTTGATGACCTAGGGCATGCTGATAATCAATCTTACCCTAAGCAAAACAATCTACAACCATAACAATGACTAAATCATGGCAAATCCTAGGGATTAGCAGGCGTTACCCTTCAAGAACACGAAGGATCACAAAAACCCTGCGAATTTTCTCCTCTTTTCCTTCCTTCCCTTCTTCTTCTCCTTCTTTCCTTCTCTTTTCCTCTACTAGCCAAACCCTTGTTGGCCTCTCTTTCCCTCTCCATGCCATGGTAGAAGGTGGCAGCCGAATTGGCTTCCACGACACGGCTCGGCAGAACTAGCTGTAAGCGCTCGGCAGAGGAAGGGCTGCCATGGAAGGCGACAGCAGTGAAAAACGCTGCCATGGCAGGCGACGGTAGGAGATGTATGGCAGGGCTAGGGCAACTTAGGGTTTGGGAGCTGCCACCCCCTTTGGCCTCCCTTTATTGCCAACCCACTTGGGCCAATACATCGTGGACCAAAGGCCCAATGTCCAAGTTGTCCTAATTTTCTAAATTTCTCCTTTTTAATTCACTTAATTACCTTTCTAGTTCCAATGATCTCTCTAGTCTAAATCGAGATATTAAAAATTAACCTTTTGGTTGCCATAAAACCCTAATTTGTTTGGCGGCATATCAGGTGCACATAGGCTAAACTGTGAACATATGCACATGAGCAATCCTGGCGCTCCATCGCGAAATGAGCGGCGCAGGCAGCGAGGCAATTTTGCGTTCTCACCCCCGCGCGAGACCTTCTTTCTTCGTATCCCCCTCCCCTCATTCCCCGATCCCCACCCACGAGCTAGGGTCCTCTGGTTCCTCCTCTGCTAATGCCTCCCCACTCCGCTCGCTCGTGCTCGCGTGCCGCAGCTGAGAGCGCGTCGCTGCCGCGCTTCGCTGGTCCATTGCGCTGGTCCCCTGCTCGCCTTGTCACTGGTCCCCTGCGCCTAGCCTAGCCCCTACTCGGCGATGTCCCCCTGTCCAGGGCCGCCCCCTGCCCCGCGCTGCCTCCTTCTCGGCGACGCCCCCTGCCCCGCGCTATCCTCCTCTCTGACTCTCCCCTTCCCCTCCTCTCTACCCCAAACCCTAGCCTCCCACCTAGCCCCCCCTGGTGTAGACCTTCGTTCCTCCTTCCGAGCGCCCGCATCAGCTCGAATCCCCCCACCACGAGCTAGTTGTTTTGCAACCATGTTCATTTTGTCCTTTTGTTTCAGTAGTAATATGTGAACATCCTAAATATTTGAACCTGGGTGTGGTTGCTGGTTGAGTCCTGTGTGGATGGGTCTCCCAGATTTGCTACTTAACTCCATCGGGTATTTTTGGCTATGATTGGTGCAGATATACTCCACTGGATCCATATATCCAACATTTGCGAAGAACATGGACAACAACAATGGCATGCCGTTGGAGCTGTGGGCAAGGAAGAAGAAGAACAATAATATAGTCCCTATTTTCCTTGCAATATGTAATCTTTTATTGTGTAATGAATCTACTTGGGACTACTTGATGTAATGAACTCCTTGATGGTGGCTTAATAATATAGCTTGCAAAATAAACATGCTTGGCAGTATCAGGTTTGTGTGACAGTTGTACAGTATCAGGTTCAGTTCTGTGCTGATGCGAAAAATATAGCTAGAGTTGTTCAGCACATGCTTGCTGATGGTGCTATAATGCAAATTACTGCAAAGAGATACTCAGCTACTAGCGATATGAATTTTCTTTTCAAGAACCGAATCAGGTGATGGAAGTGTATGTGAATTTTGATCATAGTGCGAATGATATAATGCACCCAATGTCCAGAGTCAGGCATCGGATTCAATTGTCAATGGTGTTGGTTTCAGATGGAAATGGCATATTCCAAGTTAAAGTTTCAGGTTCAGGTTCCAAAAGATCCAGCTATTGTTTCTTGGAATCATCACTCTTATCATAATATTGGCTTAGGTTTATGCTTCATTTATGTCAACACAAATTGCACATACATTTATATAAGCACTAATCAACACTCATATGCAAAACATTGTGAAATAAAACCATTGCACATACATTTGGATCATTTATGCAACACAACAATTCTGCTTGATACAAAGAAGTCATGTATCAACACAAATGCACAACAATTTTGCTTGATAATACAAAATTTCTGCCACACAGAAGCATATCCATTCACTGCACTCCAGAATTTTCGACTCCAGACCGCTACAGACCAGTACCATTCACTGCACTCCAGATTTTTTTACTCCAGAACACAACAGAACACTGCACTTGTACAAGCAAAAGTACAGAGCACTACATTCAAGTCCATGCTTCCATGTCAGTCAATACACATTCAAGTCTATGCTTCCATGCTCTTACACAAAAAAAACCTAGCACATACATTTGGATCATTCAAACATAAAACATTCAGCTCATTTACTCATACAAGAATTGAAATCTTACATTATTTTTCGGTCAATACTACATGGCGCATTACAGTTCACGGATACATGACACATTACGACAAAGGATCAATTTTGATACATCAAAGTGTCAAACATCTAGCAGTAGCCTCCTGAGCTGACAAATGCTGTCACTAGAACTGAAAATTTCAAGATGACAACGCCAAATCATCGAGAAGCTTCATCTCACTTGCACTTGCATTGCCACTGCAAACACATGTAACAAGAGGCTGCCACCCTTGAGGACCCAACCGCATCCCCCTCATCACCATTGCTCCAAGACGAAGCACGTGGGGTGGAGGCGCGGGAATGGAGCCCGGAGTGGAGCGGGAGGATGAGGGGGAAGAGCCGCGCGCGCAAGGCGGTAGAGGACGCAGGCGGTGAAGGGGTGATCGTGGAGGCGGCACGGCGCCGAGAGGAGCGCGGTTGTAGCGCGGCGGGAGGCGCGGGGGCGGAGGCACAGGAGGGGCACAGGGGGAGGTGCGGGGGCGGAGGCAGTGGCGCAGGGGGCGGCGCGGGGGGCGGAGGTAGAGGAACCCTAGCGGCACGGGGAGGTGCAGGAGGATTGAGGGATTGGGGATCGGGCGGGGGTGGGAAACGAAAAGCTCGTTCGGGCAAAGGGGGTGAAACACAAAAATGGTCGCTCGCATGCGCTCGCCCGTGGTGCGCCGTTCCTTGCGCGATGGAGGGCCAGGATAGCCTGTGTTCATATGTCCATGCTTTGCTCCATGTTCACCTGATACGTCGCCAATTTGTTTAGGGTAAATTCCCTAAGTAAGTGGGCCCTAGACACATTTGATTTACCTAGCAAAATGCTTATGTCTAACTTCATTACTATTGTAGTATTTAACTAATTATCATTACTATTTATCAATGTCTATGTCCTATGTGTCAATGACGTGACCACAAACCCTAGTTAACCTTTAATTGAAGTAATTGTTTTACTTAATCAATAAATTGTAAGGGTTTACTTGTAAGTGCATGTTTCTAACATTTATTATTTTATCTCCACTCTGCTAGTTGGTTCCATAAGCCATTTACTAAATGAACAATCCAAGGTCTTTTATTCCCTTCAAATCCTAAATATATGTGATCCTATATGGCACACTATAGGGTTATTAAATGGAGTTTAACCATAATTGCAATGTCTCTAGATCATGGTACACTACTTCATGTAAACCTATCCCCTAATTAAATCTGCACTTGGTATAACTATTAATGTCCTAACAACAATTTTTAACTAAGAGACACCACTATTCAATTTAGTTAGTATTAAATTGAGTGGGACCCAGCCCTCATTGAGATATTAGCAAGATTAATAATCTTAACTTGATCCCTAATTAATGTTTCATGTTTTGGAACTGAACTTTCAAGTGCGTACTGTTGATAACTAATTACTATCTCATTGCATGGATTAATTACCTTAATTTAATCTCTAATTAATTGAAATAGAAATGCAATGGCTGATTGAAGTATCTACTATATAATTATCCATTTAACTAACCTATTATCATTTTTATTAGAATAACAATGGCCTAGGGCCCACAGGTCAGTGAGATTGTCATACCATTACCACCCCTACTGGTTTTTCTCTTTACATCACAATGGTAATGACATACTAATTTTTTAGTTACCATCTAATTACCTAACTTTGTCACCTTAGATTATTCTCTAATTAAACATGCATTTCCTAATTGTATCACATCTATTTTTTTGAGTTACAAAATAAATGTCATTATGTGTAATACCCCGGAAGTGTGTTAAGCTTTAATCGGGGGAGATTAAATATTCGGGAGAGAATCCAATGGTTTTCGGAAAGGACCTTTTGGTTAATTACGCAGTTCACTAGTTGAAAAAGGGGGAAATCAGTGTTTTTTTTGTCACTCCTGGGCTTGGGCCTCAGCCCATGTGAGCCCAAGGGGCAGCCGGCCAAAGGGGGGGCGCCACTTCCCCCCCAAACCCTAACTGCAGCCCCTCCCACTTCCCCCACGCCCCCACCCCTCTCCCCCTTGTGTGGCCGCCCCTTCCCCTCCCTCCCATGCCTCTCCTCCCTGGCTGCCCTCCTCCTTGCGCCCCTCCCAAGGTCCCCTCCAAGTTTCCCCATGGCTGCCGGCCAAGGAAAGAAGAAGGAAAGTCCCCATTGCGGCCGGCCAAGGAGGAAGAGAAGAGGGAAGGAAGAGGGGAGAAGAGAAGGGAGAAGAGGAGGAAGAGGGATCTCATCCGGAGTCGCGATCTTCAGCTGCACCAAGGGTAACTAGTATCGTTTGTTGTTGTGTGATTAGTCGTAGAAGAGGAATCAGGTAGTTTTGGCTAGGTTGCAATCTGCCCGCTGTAATCGCAGATTCGTCCAGTAGCTTGCGGGGTCAATTTCATATGGTTAGATCCCGAATCAGGAGTTTTGGTCTCCTGGAGAGTTGTAGGTTATGTTCTTAGCTTTCAGTGTCCACCAAGATCACCAAAATCTGATTAACGGTCAGGAAGTTATGATTTATTTAGTATCGCTGCCCGGCAAATCTGTCAGTTTCTGGCAGTCTGTAGGAATCTGGTTAAAACTGATATTTAAAGGGAGAATCAGGGGATCTCAGTATAATGAAAAACGTGGGTAATTTACATACCTTTTTAGGGAGATAAAGAACGCAAGATTTGGACGTTCGTAGCAAAAGTTATGGAGGTTTTAGTGTGCTGTCCAGAGAGACCGACGTGAAAATTGTGGTTCTGTAGTTGGCTTGGTAGGGGCATTAGATGGCTTAATCAAAAGGGCTCCCCAAATAGGTTTATTTAGGTAATGTAATTACCTTTCCAGAAAGTCTGAGAACACCTCATTTGGACTCCTGAGCAGAAAGTTATGTATTTTAGAATTTGACTGTCCGCAGTGAGCACCAAAGCGATCGCTAGGAATTGGAAGATTGGAAAACGCTTGGGAGTTTAGCAAGTTCGTTTGTGTTGTTATTTATGCTTTTGGTCCAGTATGTTGGTCTTAGATTGGGTTATCTTTATGATCAGGTGGGAGCGTGATCCTAGGGGCAGCGCCCTCTTCGCGTCCACCGTTCTCGCACGGTTAAGGCAAGTATTCGGGTTATAGCATATTTATGCTTGTATGCTGAGAATGTTGTGTTTTGCTCGCAATAGCCATGTATGAATGTTAATGTGATGAGTTTTCCATTTATCTTGATGTATGCAAGTTATGGTTAAGATCGATGTTAGTGTGATGAGTTTCAATCTATCTTGGTGAATGCAAGAACCCTAATTAAGAGAATAATTGTGGTTGTTTGATAGAGGGTGCTAGTACTTGATGTGTAATAACCATACAAGGTTGATAGTGTGAAATGTATGAATTAAGAATGGTGAATACATGAGAAATGATTAAATGTTATTCATGAAGGATTGTTCATGTTTGCTAATATAATGAACATATGTGCTATTCATGGATGCTAGAATGCTACGAATGTGAATGGTGATGAATGCTAGAAGTATGAATAAGTTTATTCATGCATGTCGTTGTTGTGAATCCATAGGTATGATGGATTAAAGTTTTGTTCTTGTGCATCATGCAATCATGTTGGAGGATTGGTCACGTGGTGACTATGCATGTTCGAGGTCCCCGTCATGTAGATGACGGGCTTGAGGTCCCCACATTCGTGGAATGTGGGCAATGAGTAAAGAGGTCCCCATCATTAAGACGATGGGCAAAGGTCCCTATACATGTGGTGTATAGGCTCTTGGTCCTTGTGCCAGAGGGCACAGGCAAGGGTACACATCGACGGATGTATACCCCGCATTACCGGTAAAATGCGAAAAGAGATAAAGTTCAAAAGGAGCATTGCATGGGTTGCATTTCTTAAGTTTAAAGGCTATGTTTAGCATAATGTGATTATGGATTATCGATGCTATGATTGAGTTCTGTTTAAGGCCTTGTTGATACTTGCTGAGTCTTTGGGCTCACTCTTGCTTTGATATGTTTTAGGTACAACTGGCAAGATCGGCATGCATGGGAGGGAGTAGATGTTTGGATGCACGCACTACCACTCAACCTTAAGAATTACTTATGGATGTTTTGAGATTCGGTTTAATTGTAATAATGAGAATAGCAAATTTTGGTTATGTCTAATAGTTTATCTTGCATGCTTGAATGAACTTGAATATGGAGTTAATTGCTAATTGCCATGATTATTTGTTAGAGCCTCGGAATAGTTGACTATACAAAGGAGGTTATGCCAAAAATTGGTATCAAGTTTTAGTTTAATTTTAATTCCAGTAGCATTCCAGGCTCGTTCTGAGTTGGGGTGTTACATTATGTTCCTTAGATGAATTATCATTTATAAAGATTAACAAGTATGTAACTTGTTGGTGAAGCTCTTTATTAGTTGTACGATGTTATTCTAAAAATATCCCTGGTCGGATGTCAATGGTCAAGACACTATTGACTAATCGATCATCATATGTATTGATTGTTGACAATGTTTCACTGGTCATAGATATGGAGATATCGAATCAATAATGTGAGCACATGTTAGAGAACATGGTGATGGATTGACCTACCTTATGATACTATTGAGATTGTTATGATTTTATGTGTCATTAGTTAGTCTCAAGCAATGATGATATATAATCCTTAGACCTGAGAATAACACGGTTTCCTACATGTATAATAGCACATTTAGGGGTTACCAAATACTACTCCGTAAGTGGGTAGTTATAAAGGTAGCTTTCGGGTATGCTATAAAATATACGGAGGGATGTGACTGGTCGGGTATGAGATTTACCCATCCTAACATAATAGGAGAGTTATCTCTCGGCACCTCGATGTGGTTGAATAAAGAAAGTGCATGATTGTGCCACTGGTGGTCGAAAAGTCGACCACACGAAGTTATCCATCACTAAATCGAGAAAGTATTAAACAGTCCATGGATGACAAATATGGATTGAACGTATGGATATCATGAGGCAAAAGGAGAATACACAAGTAGGCATTCAGTCCAACTAGATACGGACTAGTCGTATAGAGATACGAACTAGTTGTGAGCTGGTCATACATGATCACTTACTGGTCAGTGAACTGGTCGTAAGGTATTACGGACTGGTCGTGACTAGATGCGAACTGGTCATAAGGAGATACGAGCTGGTTGTAAGTGATAAGGACATGGTTGCATATTATATTGCATAAGGTTCGTCTGATATAATATTCATGTGTATTTGAGAGTTGTTATGTCCAGCTAAGAACTGCTACCGACTTGTGATCAGAAAGGAGTTTCCGAGTCACATCTGATCACACACATAACGGGTTATAACAAACTAATTTGGATAGGATCCGTTATGGGCCCTTTATAAGGGGATGCATGGGGCAGTTGGGAGTTCAGAGTTGCACCGCTAAAACCCTAGCCACCATCTCCCTGAAGGCCCTACCGTGCGTGCTGGTGTTAGCACACTAGCATAAGGCGTTCCACCCCTGGACGTGTGGATATGGTAGAGACGCTACTGCGACTGCTGCTGCGCTGATCAAGGATGATCCGCGACCTACTCTAGAAACGTGATAGGTTGCTTTAGGAGATGATCGATGCTGAGTACGCTGGACGATCCAATATGACCACTACATCGATGCATGCGCTCGACATTGGATCAGGCTGCTCCAATTCTTCTTCTGCTAAACTGTGCGTCTAGTGGTGATGAGTTGTGATCTCTTACTTGCAGGGCTTCCTAGTTTACGTGGTAGAATTTTGAATTGCGTGCTAGTGTAGCTTACCTGTGTCCCATCAGCAGAGGGGCGGTTGGGCGGTGGCGCATGGTGTTCGGCAATGGGGAGGAGATGGGGGCGGTGGCACACAAGTAGGAAGGGGAGGAAATTGGGGGGGGGGGCACGAGCATCAGGGAGGCGAGGAGAGCTTACCAGCGTAGTTAGTGGTGATGGGGATGTGCAGGGGCGGACTGGCCATAAGAGCCGCGGGCGATGTAGGTGGTTCAATGGTGGCAGTGACCTGGGGTGAAGCGGAGCCCACATTGAAGCTAGGGATAGGTTGGGGAATGTAAAGGTACGCTCTAGTAGGTTGGAATTAATTGGAGAGAAGATCGTCGAAGCAAGAGTGGTAGCGCCAGCGGCGGGATTCGGCCGAACTTGGGGGAATCGATGGCGCGGGGGTTGACATGCATGGTTGGGAGATGAGCACACCGAGGCAGCGGCACGGCTTGATGAGGAGTGGTGACCGTCGTGGCCATGGCGATTTCGCAGTTCAGGTTTTTGCGCAGGGGAGAAGATGGAGAGGGGACGAGGAGGGACACCAAAGGAGGAAGCGGATGCAGGGGCGCGACTTAAGTAGGGCATGATTTGAAGCTGATCGTGGAACTATGCACGGTGACGGGAGCATAGTGCTGTGACGACAATGGGGGCAGGTGTGGGCAGACGGGCGTCGATGTGACACGTAGGGGAGCGGGTCGTTAGGGCAGCGATCCAGCAAGGCGTGAGCGACGGGATGGCGTCCTTGGCAGCATGGCTACCGCATTGGCGACTAGGCGTGAACGATGGAGGGTGTGTGCGGGCACACATGGCTGTTGGGACAGGGAAGCAGAGGGGGGGAGGAGGGAGCTAGGCTGGAACGGTTGGGCCCGAGAGGGAAAGAAAGGAAAAAGGGGATGGGACATGCTGGCTTTGATTTGGCCCCAATCCGATTTTCTTAAGGGTTTTATTCTCCATTTCTATTTTCCCTTGCTTTTATGTTCAAATTCCGATTCGAATTTTGGCTAGGTGATTTAAATTCAGATTCAAGTTTTTATTTGATTTCCGGTTTCACTGACCCGAATTAGGTTTGCATTTTGCTATTTGCTTTTTCTGAAAACCCAAAACTCAACGATATTCTCAAATAAAATGCAGAAAAATTCAAATGTCAACAAATATAGTAAAATGTTTGAAAATTTTCACTTTTTTAACAATTTGAAAACAGTCATTTTTTAGGATATTACAGAAATGTTGGGAAAATGGAGGCTGAAAGTGTTGGGTATATTGAGGAGGAAAATTCATGGGAAATTGTGATGTTAGAGGTTGAAAGTATTGGTTTTTCCATGTTCAAGTCATATGGCTCAGATATATATCTTGCCTAATTCCACACTTCCACTCCGATCTTCTGCTAGTTCTATAAGCTGGTAAATAAACTAATTAATTAAACTCTCTTATTAATTAAGCTAGTATTTTTAGTAAACTATTACTTGGCAAACCAGTCTTTTTATTATACTATACTTTTTAAATACCTCCGAGACCATAGATATTGATAGATAGAACTTCCATTTATTTATTGAATACATAGGTGAACTGCACATCCAAACAGAGCTTGTAATTATTAATGGAAGCCAACAATCTAAGACTATATTTACAACAGATCACGGCTCACAATAATCACTGAAAGCGGCATCCATCATGCAATCAAGCATATCTTTCGGCGATATCAACGATGCACTTCACTAGCTCGTCCGGCGTGGAGAGCATCGCCATGTGATCTGCGCCGTCTATCTCCTTGACCTCGTCCGCCGGGCTGTTCGTCACCATCCACTTCTGGAACTCAACGGGCAAGGTCTGATCTTGTTTGCAGACTACGTATATTTTACGCACCGAGCCATAGCGTTCCTTGGAAAATGGCTGCTGGAGCTGCAGGTCTTCCAGGAACACTGAGCCGACTCTGATGAGAGATTTCGCAAGTGTGATGTCCTGCCAAATTGTACAATTTGAGCATGGAGTTTAGTTTAATTAGCATGGCAAGATTTCTTAGCCTATGGTCCGCTCGTCATAGCTAGACTTAGGCTTTTCCCCAAACTTTGTTGTAGTGGCGGATGACTCGGCCTCCACTGAAATATGACAGAATGAAAACTTGGATGAACGTATATATGCATGTACCTCTAGTGAGCACAACTGGTAGAGCTTTTCTTCGATGAACTGTGGGCCGAACAGCAAAGAAGTAGGAAGTTTGCCATCTGCATCCTGGGGTTTCACTTCGTTGTCCAAAGGGACAGCCCAGTTACCCTCACAAAGCTTAATTAGGGGAAAAAAGATCATGTGCCCAACGATAACCAGGAAGAGACATATTTGATTAACTAGTATAAAATTGGTTCCTAAATTAGAACGAATCGAATATCCCGTAATTGGTACCGTAATTGATACATGAGAAAATTCTTTCCATACCATCAAATGTTTCATTTTTCTCTTATCTATCACTGAAAATTTGTTGTTTCCTTCGGGGCCACTGGAGAATACTTTCCTACCCTTTCAATCGTTCCCGTCAGCTCCGTTAGCACGACTCGCTGTTGGAGCCTTCAATCTTGTCATTTGTTTTGGAAAATGGCCAAACTGCCCCTGCACAGTGTATTAGGTAGTAGGGCCCACACGTCAGAGAATTTTCCTCCCCACACCCCTCTGACCCTCTCCCTCTCCAAGCAGCCGTTTCCGCTACTCCTCCAGCCATTAGCGTTGCTCCAGATCCGGTGCCGCACTTCCTCCGACACTCCTTGGTCCAGATCTAGCCAACCTACTCTGAGTAGTGCTTCTTCACTGCGGCCGACCAAATTCGCTTCCTCAGCACTGGCTTCTTCTCCACGACGATGACGACTCCACCATGATGCTGCTCGCGCTCACTGGCCGCAGCCCCGCGGGGAAGTCAGTCCTTGCAACGGGCCTGCGGAGGTGCCACGCGGCGGGGTCATAGGCCCGCGCCACCACCTTGGTCGTGGGCTCGTGGCAATGGCTGTCGACGCGACCAAGATGTCGATGTCCGCGGCAGGGGCGGAGCCAGAAAGTTTCCATTCGGGGAGCGGAATGGTAGAACAATGAATCATTGAGTGGACCCACTGAATATTCCTCACTACATTACATGGTGAAATTTTGTGTAGCAATGGAGGTGTGCCAATCATGGGGGAGCCAAGGCCCCTGCCAGCCACCCCCTCCCTACGGCACTGGTCGCCGGTGTCAGTGCTCAACGCGTTGGCTGATTAACGTGTGGCTGCAAATAAATCTTGTTGTGTATGAAATAGTGAATGAATAAATCCTTGATGAACTCTGATACATAGGATACATTTGCTTGTTGAAAATTTATAAATAGTGTTCCCTGTTTATTTCCCTTTGGAATCGGCTTGCTTGGTTGGTTCTGTTCAAGGAAAACAATTTCACCGAAATTTCGGTGATTTCGACCCTCTCTGAAATTTTTATAATTTGTTCAAAAAAATTCGGAAATATTTGAATTTGGACAAATTACATCCTAAATTTGATTTTCGACAAAATTCGGTCAAATTTTGACCAAATTTCGTTCAAATTTTGCCCAGTTTGACAACCCACTGGAATTTTGAACCGAAATTTTCATAATTTCATTCGTTTCGTTACCCTCCGAAGTTTTTTTCAAAACGAAATTATTTTCCCTGGTTCTGCTCGGGGTCATCTGCCATGGAGGAAGAGGAAGGAGGAGAAAAAGGGTGAGGAAGAAGAAGAGCAATTTCGTATTTTTACAGCCCTATTGACAGCAAGTTGACAGCACATAGACGGAAGTGGCATCAAAGAGTAGCGAAAAATTGTGCAGTGGCACAGAAGAAAACATCAAATTTTCAGTGGCAGGTATGAAAAAGTTGAACATTACATGCCATAGAAGGAATTTTCTCTTAATGCATTAATCCACTATAGGAATTGTAACCACTACAACATTTAAATGGTGCAATAAATACCCCCGTACCTTTTCGAACACGAATGAAGGCGGCGACGTGTAGTCCGGAATCAACGCGGTGAGGAACACGGCGGCCGCAACCTTCTCGGGGAACAGTTCCCCCGCGAGCGCGAGGTTAATGCCGCCGAGGCTGTGGCCGACGAGGATCGCCTTCTCCCCGGCCGGGAGCGACCGGAGCACGGCCAGCAGCGGCTCCGTGTAATCGCGGAACGTCGGCACCTCCCGCAGCCGGCGGCCATCGACGCCCGACGCGGCGAGGTCCAGCGCGGTGACATGGTGCCCGGCCGACTGCAGCCGCGGCGCCACCTTGTACCAGCACCAGCCGCCGTGGCAGACGCCATGGACGAGGATTATGTGCTTGGAACTGCTGCTCCGGCGTTCGCCCGCAGCCTCCATGCATGCATGCATGAATGTGTATAAATGGTTGATTTGATGGGCTAATGACTGAGTGCGTTGGTTTATATAAGCTGCATGCTTAACGTCTATATTTATCCTCTTAGGCTGAGACCTCTAGGTTCGATTTGACAAAAGTGGATCTTCGATCTATCTCTTGATAAGAAAGGCACGGCACATAGGACCGCACGATTAATATATATTTGGACCGCTTTCGGTCACCGATTTGGTCGCTACAATGTGTCTAGAATGGCTATAATACCTCTCGGTGATAACTATGCTATATTGTAACAATGCTTAGAAAGATATAAGAAGCTACGTTTTGATCCGGGAACTACGAGAGAGAAATACAAATAGGTCATTGTAGCACCTGCATTTTTACTGGAATTAGTGGAGAGAAATAAGCAGCTCATGACCACCTACAAATAAAATTATCAAAAGAAAGAAAGGAAGTAATTAAAGAATTCATTGCCGGCGGCTGGTGGACTTACTTGCTCTCGGGAGTTTAATTCATAGTAGCCTCATGGGAGGCGACTGCGTAGCTACTATTGGCTTGGCGGACCCGGCGGGGCCAGGGCTCTCCTATCTTTCCTTTAAGTGTTCTTGCTCCCTATGATCTAAGAGGCTAAAATAATTTTAAGCATGTATACTATCTCTTCCAAGATACACATGTTTAGAATTTGAAATATATATATATATATATAACATCTTCCAAACATGTGCATCGAATTTTTTTTATACTATATAGCATAAAAAAATTAGTTGTATTTGCCTGCACCCACTATATCTATTTCCTTACTCCCCCACCGGGCTTTTGACACTTTTGTCCCCTTAACCGGCATCGGCTATGCTTGCAGACGGGAGAAGAAGTTCCTAATCCTTTTTTTTTTTTGCGGGAAAAGAGATCTTGATATATTACTCACAAACATAGTTACATTCCTGGGCAACTAATTGCTCAACACAAGATGGAAATTGATCACGCCAAACCGCAGAATGTTTTGTGCGTTTCGCCATTTGTGCGAGCTCATGAGCAACACAATTTAGATCTCTCTTCGTGTGCCGAATTGAAAACGCCGGCAATTGAGCACCATACTCCAGGACTTCAGTAATGATGGTGGTGATTTTCGATCGTTGGGCTTTCGGGTAAAATCGGGTTAGCTAACAAGTTTGCCACTGATGCACAGTCCGTTTCCAGAACCGCAGGTTTACGAATCCATTCGGCAGCCAAACTAACAACCTCACGACAAGCCCAGGCTTCCACCTCCTCTGCATCTTCAACATTCTTCAGATCACGCCAAGAAGACAGTAAAACGGCACCCTTGTCATCACGGATAATGACTCCCAAACCAGCTT
This sequence comes from Ampelocalamus luodianensis, assembly GCA_036346255.1. Lineage (NCBI taxonomy): Eukaryota > Viridiplantae > Streptophyta > Magnoliopsida > Poales > Poaceae > Ampelocalamus > Ampelocalamus luodianensis. The sequence continues at coordinate 19,363,759 of CM070637.1, forward strand.
CGCCTGTCAGCATTGAGAAGGCACCATCAACATTTATTTTTACCCAGCCCGGATCAGGACGACGCCATCTAGCATTCACAGCATGGATAATATTCGGTTCAGGCCGGTGAGAATCTTCAGAAATAGGCAGCTTTCCTTTCTGGTTCACCTCGCCTGCAGTTCCAAATCCATTGCTTGCGTTTGATCATTCGTTTGAAGCTACCCTTTCATATATGGAGTTGCCTCGTTATGCAATATAAGTCTAAGCTCATCATAATTATACATATGAACCATGGTTCCTGTATTAATGGAACGTTTCATCTGTTGGCCCAGCTTTCGAAGACGAACACGCTCGTTCGCAGCGCTTGGACTCACACACGACAGAAGCTTCCTCTCGGCTGAACACACGAAGAAAGGCTGGATGACTATTCTTGGATGAAGATACACACATGTACCGGTTGCAAGACACACACATGCAACACACGCACATGCAAGAAAGAACCAACACAGGTAGACAACAACTACATGCACGCGCTAGATGCAAGCACAATCACGCTGGAAGCAATTGGCGCACAAGCATGGAGCGTTGAAAAACACTCGGCATAGGAAGCAATACTCGCTTGGAAGTTTTTTTGTGCTGCATATGGCAGCGTTTTCTGATTATTTTTTTCCTCTATTGTTTCAATCAAACTGATCTGATTACATGTCCTTTTAAAGACTACCTGATTAACTTGCTAGCAAAGCCGAAACTAAATATGAAAAGACTAACAAAGGAAACAAACTAATTTTTATCCGATGCTGATTGCATGAGGATCCTAACACCCGTTACTTGGCAAGTCTAGATTAATTTCCAACAATCTCCCCCTAATCTAGACTCGTCGATACTTCGATGCATTCAACCGCACCGTCTTGCCGCATGCAGCAGCCTCCTTTTGCCACACACAGCGGTATTTTGCCACACACAGTGGGCATCTTGCGGGACACAAGGACCATTGTCAGTCTTGCACCGACTCACCTGGCATCGGCATCGCCTTGCTAGTTGTCGACGACGCACACCGACTCTCCTTGTGATAGCTCTGCACCGTCATTCGTCGGCCTTAGCCATAGCCATCACGCTGACGTTGCACACGTCACGTGTAACGCCGGCACACAGCTAGCCTCGCCATGGCAGCACGGACCTCTGTCCTTGTGTTCCTAGGCCATGGTGCTGCAACTGGCTCATCGCCGACGGGCGCCATTGCGCACACCATCATGTCGATCCGAACGCATGTCGCTATCACCGTCAGCATCACACTAAGACTTTCTCAATGATGGCCTCAGCCACCGTCGCCGGCCTCCATCTCGCCTGGTGTGTCCCGCCACCGCCGCCCTGTCAATCTGGTACTCGGCAGTTCTCGGATTGATCGCCTCCCAAACTCCCTGAGTCTGCATGTTGACCCTCATCAAGAGAGCCCATTCAGTGTAGTTCGTGCGCGTGAGGGTAGGGTAGCGCACCGCCACTAACGCCTCCCTGATCTGGTGCACCACCACGTTCCGGCCTTCATTGCCGGCGCTGTTGGCGCTGCCATCTGCAGGGGCTCGCGGTGTGGTGGGGGACTCCGATCCCGTGCTCCCAGACATCGTCGCCGCTCAACACATGAGAATACCCAACACACGAGAATACTCAACACACGAGAATACTCAACGCACGAGAATACTCGATACACAAGAAAAATACTCAACACACGAGAATCACCAAACTCGACACACGAGAATTACCAAAGCTCTGATACCAATTATTGGCCTAGCTTCTGAAGATGAACACGCTATTTCGCAGCGCTTGGACTCACACGGCAGAAGCTTCCTCTCGGCTAAACACACGCAGAAAGGTTGGATGACTATTCTTGGATGAAGATACACACGTACCGGTAGCAAGACACACACATGTAACACACGCACATGCAAGAAAGAACCAACACACGTAGACAACAACCACATGCGCGCGCTAGATGCAAGCACGATCACCCTGGAAGCAATTGGCGCACAAGCATGGAGCGTTGAAAAACGATACTCGGCACAGGAAGAAATACTCGCTCGGAAGTTTTTTTGGTGCTGCATACGACAGCGTTTTCTGATTTTTTTTTCCCTCGATTGCTTCAATCAAACTGATATAATTACATATCCTTTTAAAGACTACTTGATCAACTTGCTAGCCAAGCCGAAACTAAACATGAAAAGACTAACAAATGAAACAAACTAATTTTGATTCGATGCTGATTGCATCAGGATCATAACGCCCTATTACTTGGCAAGTCTAGATTAATTTCCAACATCATCATCCAACATGCTCTCTCAACACTAAAATTTAATGCCCCAAATTTTGCAATTTTTAGAAAACTAAATTAAAATATAATTTCTAGATTTCCTATTTTTGTGAATGTTTTGAACTTATCTAAATTTTAAAATCCTTCATTCAATTTTCTGGATTTATAATAATTTTTGTGAATATTGAAAAGTTGTAATTGAGTATAAAATATTTTAATTTGCATCTTTGATTATTTTTTTGGAATTTTTGGAGTCCATTTGATATTTTTCTGAATTAAAACGAGTTTCCTGTGAATTTACCAAAACAAAATAATTAATATTCGAAAAAATAAAAACTCTAGAAATTATATCAACATGTGGACCCAAATGTCAGCCTCTCCTTCTCTTGCACTTAGTCCAACTAGTAGAGGATGGTGCTAGGGTTTGGAGAGGCTTAAGGATTCAATGCTAGCACTTAAGTCTTGTGCTGATGAGCAAGACAAGTTGTATTTCCTTGATCATATTGAACCGCCTCTTCTATCTCGAGGATGAACAAGAAGAGAATTTTTTATTATTTAATCCTTTTTTTAATTTTATTTTAAAGTTAACATATCGCGAACTTTATTTCCAATTCCGACCACTTTGGTCACGCCATCACCCGTGGCGTGACAAAACAATAATATCATTAAAATTGTAGTAGTGAGCGAAAAGTTACAACCTCGGGAAGGTTGCTATTCAGAAATCGATTGCTACTGGATGCAGTCGTAGGAAACTATTAAATTGACTTGGTAGATGGCAAAATTGCCAACTTTCTGTATATTCCAAAAATGCTATGGTTTGCAATACTTGCATGTGTAGATTAATGGATATAGAAATATTAATCCTACTATCCAGAACATGACTGAACGGTCTTCTAGGCTAAAAACGAGGGTGGGGGTGTTAAATGATTTAATCAGGAATTGTGGCCAACTAAGAAATTTGGAGAATTTTGTGCAAGTTCCAGAACTAGTGTGGTTTGCCATGATAGGGCTTAGGAGTCAAAAGTTATACTATTTTTAGTACCAGGACAACAAGAGGTGACTATCCTGTAAAGGGGGAGTGTTGCGGATTTGGGAACCGTGTAGGAGTGATGTCGTTTAATTGTTGTTCTTGTACTGATATAGCTTGTTATTGAGATTGGGTGTTTACTATAGGAGGAGTGGCATCAGGTTTATTGTCATCTTCTAATCAAACCGTTCCTCGCAACTAGAAGAGGCAAGTGCATGGTAGACAGTGTTCATTGGTTGATCACTGTATTTCTTTACCACTTATTACCATTATATTGTTGTGCTTGTACTTTATTTAATTGCAAGCAATACGAATGGTCATGATTTATTTTGTATTGTTGGATATGAGAATGTTGTACGATGGTAATATTGATAAATCTATGAATAATTGTGCATTCATAAATATCATTGCATATGAGAAAGGTGATCATGTTGATCACAACTTCACGAGAGTAGAGGAGGCTCCTGATCCTTCAGAAGGACATGCTTGAGAGTGAACGTTGTTGTGAGTGTTCATTCACGCTATACCGGTATACGTGAAAAAAGTGCATGTGCATATGTAGTGTAGAGGTGCATTGAATGAAAGTATTTGATATTTATGTATGAGAATAAAGAAAAGAGAATTGAATGATTGAGGATGAAAATAAAGAAAAGGGAACAATTAATGTTGATGATGATATTATTTACTACTGATTAAGCATTATATATTGCTTATTATTGTGCTAGCTGAGTCGTGAACTCATCCTTGCTCTAATGTTGATTTTAGGTGATCGTTGACGACGTTGCTCGTGGGAAGGGCTAGCACACACTTGGATTCACGCCATTTACTCAGTTACAAGAACTATTGATCATGAGATAGTTACTTAGTGTGATAAATTAATTCAGAACGGATATTATTGCTTAGCTTAGTTGATTATTCGTTAATTAGACATGCTTGGTTTGGTTTTGTGTTGATCTTGCTTTATTAATTTGGCATGCTTCCTATGAATTAATTATGCTTCCTATGAATTAATTATCCATGAATTCTTTATTGTTATCCTTATGTTATTGTGACCTGTGGACGGGTTTTATATTTGATATGCTTGCTATAATATAGTGTTAATTGTTGTTAAAATTGATAGCTAGGTTAGATTAGTGGCATTCTGGGCTCCGTGTTGGGTCGGGATGTTACACCAGATGCATAGAAATATCCATACATCGAATCTTCAGCTTCATAGTCTGAATCCACGTGTTTGAGCAACCAAGAATACAAAAAGTACTCAACAAGCCTGACGAGGATCTAATAATCCTCATTTTATTATTTATCTATAATTCTTATTATGGGTAAATATACCGTCATATGGTTCTTAGGTATACCCCTTATGGTCTTAAGGGAGAACCCAACCATGTGGTCATAAGTCCTTCTACGACCACCCCCATAGTCATAGATACTTCTATGACTACCTCATGATCGTAAGTTCTTCTACGATCACCTCTGGTTGTAAGTTCCTCTACGACTAGTACCCAGTCGTAAGGTTTTCTACGACTACCCCCTGATCGTCAGTTCTTCTACGACCAGCTCAACTACGACCACCCCGTAATCAATTGAGCTCACTTGTCTGTAGGCTCTATTGATTACAGGATCTAAGCAGTTAATATACACTGTTATTCTCTAGAGTAACTGCACGTAATGCGTCATTATCTATAACAAGTAACTACCAGGCGACGTGGATGGGTTACTACTCTCGTGATTACTACCATTATTACGTCCGCTACATGGAATAATGAGGCGCCTCTTGACCTGGAGAAACGACTACCTCTCCACGCACTATTTAAAAGGGCTTAGTCAGAGATGATAAGGCGGGAGACAATCAGGAGCACAAGCATTAGACTTTACCTTGATTGTAACCAGTATACTCAATATAATACACACAGGAGTAGGGTTGTTATTCTCTCCGGAGAAGGCCTGAACCTGTATAAAAATCCTTGTGTCATTCTTTCTGCGTGATCAATTGTGGAGACCCCGCAAATCAAACAATCTTTATGTAAGATAGGGTCTAAAACATCGACACTTGGCGCCGACCGTGGGGATCTTCTAGTAATTCCTTATCAACAATTCTCTTTTTCTCTTAATGCTTCCATGGTAGAGTAATGCTTCCTCGGTTTTGATTATGAGTCGAGTAACTCGTCTGATGGTGATGCTGCCTCTAGGGATCTTTCATCAGACCCAGGGGACCATGCCACCGACGGAGTTGAGGAGGGATCCTTATCCCCCACAACAATACGTCCAATTGAGGGACCAGCCTCAGAGGGCAAGGGTCGATCCAACCACAAGAAGGACTACGTTAGGGCAGGCTCACAACATGATGAGAGTTCTCCCTCTGATGAGGACATCAACTCTAAGGATGCAACCACTACTTCGACCCGCTGCACGGCATCCTCTACTTCCACCACATCCTCTCTGATGGGACTTTCGGCTACTGCACTTCCATATTCCCCAGTTGGACCGAGCCACATCTACTCATACGAGCTGAGCGTCGTCTACATGCTATGGTGCTGCATCACCAATTATTAGTCCACATGCTATGTAATGTATTGGCTGACAACTTGGCCCATCTGTTGGACGACCTGACCCATCTAGTGACCGACCACCCCTAGACCTGTACTGTTTATGTGGGCACTATTCACACATGAATAGTACCATGAACAGTACCGCACCCTAGGGTTTTCACCTCCTGGCTGCCCTCCTCATATAGGAGCAATCGCCCTTTAGTTTTGCTGGGGTTTTTCTTTTAGATTATTTTGCCTAGCAGTTTCGCCGCTTGTTCAGTTTGAGGAACCCCAACTTTATGAGCTTCATTATTATTTGTAATACAATTTCAGATTGCATCTTCTACTCTCTTGCTTGTGTTCTCGATTCTCTTGCAGGAGATAGCCTTCTTGGCGAGGTCAACTACGTTCGGCATGGTTGATAAACAACGAAGTAGTGGTGTAGTGATTGCAAGGGGTTCAATCTGTTCGGGTCGGAGCCTTTGGATCATCAATGTCGTGTTCTCCACAATCGACGTATCAGTACCTTTCAGAAGATCGGGCCAACACTCACATCACCCTCCGAATGTTTGAGATCACCTAAGGCAGTTCGACCTGGTAAGGCAAGTTCTGGAAGCCATAATTCCAGAGCTTCATCAGCATCTGGAGGTCCTCTCTCTGAGGTTAACCTCACAGAGGATGGGATCAAACATGCTGTTCCTCTGAGTCCGACCATCCCTTCACAAGTCTCACCTGCAGATGGATACGGTTATGACCCAGAGTTCCCCTTCCTAGAGGGGTTTACTCCAAATCACCAGATGATGTCTCTCGACAACTCCTCAAGCGAGGAGGCCTTGAGCGCAGGCATAGATCATCAACGGGAGGTCTTCATTCTTCCCTCAAATAGCGGTCACTCTCGCAGAGATCGGCCTGAGGGCACTCCCCGACGAGCACACACTGCACCCCTCGTGACTATGGTAAGGGCACCGCCGGTGATGAACACGGTCAACACCCTGATGAGCGTGTGGGAAATCCTCAACAAACTCGCACTCCACTGAGACAAACTCAAGGATCTGATGTGGGTGATCCTGAGACAACTCTGTAATATCCCATTTTATTAAATGAATATTTAATGAATTAGAAAATGATTAACAATATGAATTTATGGGGAAAAATGAGGGAAATAGTTATGGGCCTTCGGCCCATACCCAAGGTGGGTCGGCCACCAACAAAAGAAGGAGGGGGAAGGGGAAACCCTAGGGGATGTTACTATAGCATAACATGCTACAGTAGCACCGCCACTGCTACAGTGCATTCGTGATCAATAGCCTCCCTCCTTGCGCTACCCCTCCCCCATTGGTGCTCCCTGCAGCCGGCATTGGTGTTCCCCGCTGCCGGCCATAGAAGGAAGGAGAGAAGCGAAGGGAGGAGCTCTTCTTCTCGGGGCCAGATCTTCACCTTGCTGCAATTCTACAAGGGTAACGTCGCGTGTTCTTCATTGGTTGTCGCGAAGTAGCTGAGGTTAATGCCGATTGGTAGATTGATTTTCGTCGGTTTATCAGATCGCGTTCTGTCCAGTAGTTTGGATGATGGTTTTCATGTTGTTATATGTAGAATCTAGGGATCTAGCCTCCTAGAGATAGTTGTCTTATGTTCTTAGCTTTCAGTGGCCGCCAAGAACACCCAAATCCGATTAACGGTCAGAGAGTTATGAATTTTTTAGTATCGTTGTCCTGCTGATCTGTCAGCTTTCGGGCAGATTGTAGGAAACTGGATAAAACTATTAGTTAAAGTTGAACTCAGAGGATCTCAATATAACGCAAAATGTAGGTAATTTCCATACCTTTTCAGAGAGATAAAGAATGCAAGATTTGGACTTTCGTAGCAAAAGGTATGGTGGTTTTAGTGCACTGTCCAGAGAAACTGATGTGATAATTGATGTTCTGTAGATTGGCTTGGTAGGGGCAGTATATGGCAGAATCAAAAGGGCTCCCCAACTAAGTTTATTTAGGTAATCTAATTACCTTTCCAGAAAGTCCAAGAATGTCTTATTTGGACTCATGAGTAGAAAGTTATGTATTTTAGAAGTTGACTGTCCGCAGTGAACACCAAATCGATCGCTAGAAATGAGAAGAATGGAAACGCTTGGAAGTTTAGCGAGTTCAATTGTGTTGTTATTTATGCTTTTGGTCCAGTATGTTAGTCTTAGATTGGGTTATCTTTATGTTCAGGTGGGAGTGTGATCCCAGGGGCAGCGCCCTCTTCGCGTCCACCGTTCTCGCACGGTTAAGGCAAGTATTCGGGTTATAGCATATTTATGCTTGTATGCAGAATTTGATGTGTTTTGCTCGTAATAGCTATGTATGGATGTTATTGTGATGAGATTCAATTTATCTTAGTGAATGCAAGTTATAGTTAAAGTTTCCTTTGTATGTTGTTAATGCTTACATGTTAAACCGTACACGTTGAATTCTTATGTATGAAAGGTGATGACCTAGTACATACGCATGTTTTAAGCATGATTGAGACTTGGTCATGTGGTGACCAAGTATATCTAGTTAAGGTCCCCATCATGTAATGACGGGCTTGAGGTCCCCACATTCGTGGAATGTGGGCAATGAATAAAGAGGTCCCCACATTCGTGGAATGTGGGCAATGAATAAAGAGGTCCCCATCATGAAGATGATGGGTAAAGGTCCCTATACTTGTGGAGTATAGGCTCTTGGTCCTCGTGTGCTGGAGGGCACGAGCAAGTATACAAATGACAGCTGAATACCCACATTACCGTAAAATGCGAAAGAGATAAAGTTCAAAAGGTGCATTGCATTGGTCGACACATAAGTATGAAAGCTATGATTAGTGTAATGTTTATTTTGGATTATTGATGCTATGATTTGTGAACTTGTTTTAGCCTTGTTGATACTTGCGAGTCTTTGGACTCACTCTTGCTTTGATATGTTTTAGATACAACTGGCAGGAACGTCTTGCATGGGAGGGAGTAGATGTTTGGATGCACTCACTACCACACATTCTTAAGGCGACTGCCCTTTAGTTTCATCCCAGTAATAAGTAAATTACTTGAGAATCACTCATGGATGGTTTTGAGTTTCAGATTAATTGTAACAAGGAGAATGGCAAGTCTTGATTATGTTTATTGGATTAATTTGCATGTTTGAATGAACTTGAATATGAAGTTATTGTTAAATGCCATGATTAATTGTTAGAACCTTTGTATAGTTGACTATACAATGGAGGTTCTGCCGAAAATTTGTAAATTTGTTCTAGTTTAATTTAATTTGAGTAGCATTCCAGGCTCAATGTTGAGTTGGCGTGTTACAAACTCGATGGAGGAGAATAGCAGCCAAAAAAAATCTTCCCAGGCATGCTCAGTACCAGTCGGAGGAAGCCTAGGAACTCCAGCATATCAACGACTTGCTCGAGAATCCAACTCGAGAGCTTGCTCGAGCGCCAGGCTACGATCTCTTCGCCGGAGAGATCGCACGAAGGCTTCAGAGCACGATGGCAAGACTGGAGCCTCCTCGTCGACATCATTCTGAAAGTCATAGCAATACGACTCCATCAGCAACCAGTCGTTTGAACAACTCACAGCATGGAGATTGGCGCGACCGCAAATCACGTCGCTCTCCTAACCGGAGAAAGGCACCTCGAACGACTGACGATCAACAAGCTCCCAGGAGAAGTAATCAATCACCACTCCGACACAGAAATCTGCAGTAGCAGATAGAATACGAGGAGTATTTCCCTCATAAGGCTGAGGCCTACTATAGGTCAAGTCCACCTGTGACCGGGTATTGTCGAGTACGGTCACCTAGTGACATCAACCCTTCTTTCCGGCAAAGAAGGCGTCAAGAAGTTATTACCAGATGCCAGGCGTTCTTGCCTAACCTTCGAGCAGTTCACTGGCTGCCACGGTTTTGACCAGTGAACATGGAGAAGTTCGATGGATCTCAAAATCCCATCGAATTCCTTTAGATCTACACAACAGCTGTCCGAGTAGCAGCAGGAGGAGAGCATGTAATGGCAAATTACCTTCCAACTGTGCTCGAAGGGTTTGCTCGATTGTGGCTGCTAAACCAACCACTCGAGTCGATCTACTCGTGGCAACACCTCTGTGACCTTCTACAGGCGAACTTGCACTAATGGAGGATCCAACTAGCAAGCTAGTGGGATCGCGTTGTATGGCCTGATCTTTCACGTTACAACTTGACAGTAGCGTACTAGCTCTTGCGTGGCACAAGAACAGCAAGACTTCTTTGATAAACCTTCTCCCATGTACACCGCAACACGTGAACAAAGGGTAGAAGAACCGAAGTTCCAGCGAGTAAAGATCCAACACCTCAATTGGATTCAACGCACCAAAGAGTAATTCCTCTCGAAAATCTCAAGACCACGTCAAATATGCCACCAAAACCATGGTAATTTTCTGGTATCTATTCCTTAACTCAACTTTTCAACTCCCTTTACAATGGGCTATGCCCTGGCCTTATATTGGCACCTAAGGGTGCGGCCAAACACACACACACGCACGGCCTGAGGCTGAAACAAACTAAGAAACGTGATCTACCTAGACTCTATCCCTAAGAAACAGAATAAACATCCAAAACAGACTCTTACTTTCCTAATAAACTGATTTGAATTGGTATGGAAGCAATCCGTATGTATCTAATCTGCGAAACCGTATGATCTTCTGTTCCTAGCCCATCTCTAGCTTCTGATCTTTCCATCTTCTTCACTTGCCATATTGGTTTTGGGCCACCTGGTCATGGAACTAGTCGAAGACCTGGATGCAGACCTGGTCATGGTCATAACCCTTCTGGATGTGGTAGCACGCCTCCTGAACGTGGTCGTAACCCTTTTGGATGTAGTCGCAGGGCCCCTGAACGTGGTCGTAGACCATTTGGACGTGGTCGTAGACTATTCCCACCAAGTACTGTAGCTGACGAGTACTGTTCCCTCCGAGTACTCCTCCCTACGAGTACTATTCCCGACGAGTGCTCCTGCTAACGAGTACTGTTCCCGTCGAGTTCTATTTACTACGAGTACCCCTTCCACCGAGAACTAGTCGTAGACCCTATGGAAGTGGTCGTGAACCTTGTAGAAGTGGTCATAGCCCTCCAGGACCTGGTCGTAGATCTTTTGGAGCTGGTCGTGAACCTTGCTAAACTGGTTGTAGACCTTCTGAAGCTGGTCGTAGACCTTCAGGAACTGGTCGTGGACCTTGCTCTCTTCTGGCTCTTCTTGCACCTGGCTCACTCTTGGCCAAATCAGTAACAATGTTGTTTGGTGTCGTATCATCCCCTCCCCCTTCAAGAAAAATCGTCCTCAGTTTCGGGATAATCTTCAAAGCCTTTTTCTCCTTAACAACGAACTTGATTTCATATTTGATTGCACTGTCCGCCATTGGTTTTAGCACATGATGTTTGCCTTTATGTTTGAAAGTGTAAGTATTGATTCTCCTGGCATGTGTGACATCACGATCATACTTCCACGGTCTTCGCAACAACAAAGCACACACCTCTAATGGCAAAACGTCGCACTCTACATGATCAACATAATCGCCAACTGAAAAAGGCACACGTACCTTGTGTGTTATTTTCAGCTTTTCGCCCTTGTTCAACCAACCCATATAATGAGGTTCAGAATGCCTCCATGTGGATATCCCCAATGCATACACAAAATCTTGGCTAATCATGCTGTTGAAACTTCCACCGTCGATGATCAGCTTGCACGCCGTGCCTTTGACTTCGCATTGAGTTTGGAACAAGCTCCAACCTTGCCCTGTTGCCACCTTGTCGACGTCGTCGCCTTGCAATTTCTTGGCTTGGATGTTTAGCCCACTAGATGGCGCATCGTCCTCCTTCAGATGGTCGGGGGTATAAATTCAGTACCCTCACCTTGTAGTTTCACCTCTTCTTTGGTTGTAGTCGAACCACTAGAAGTAGCGGCAACAATTTTCTTCTTCTCAACAGCAGCTTGTGCACAATCTCTTCCTTCACGATCAGTCAAATACTACTCAGAAGTGTATGACTCGACGTAATGATGTCGTCCTCATTGAACAAAGGTATATAACCTATTTAAAGAAATCGCGTAAGGATTAGAATAATCCTTCTACCACTTCCTCCGATCGGTCCATGGCTTTCCAAGAAGCAACGACCATACGTGCATAAGGGTAGGAAGCACGTCACACACCACCACATCTGCAAGACCACACAGCGTGAATCATACCTCGACGCAATGTTTGATCACTAGATATTGATCTTGCCATCGAATCTTGTATGGTTCTGGGTGCGGTATCAATTGGAGCTTTAATTGGTCGATGAAGTTTTGACTTGCCAAGTTCATGGCAGCAAACTTATCCACCATCACAGCACCTGTCGTAGCTCCCACTTGACATCGTGAGTAGAATTGAGATGACCAAATCTCTTGCAATGGATTCCTCTCACATAACTCATAACTTTTCAACTCCCTTTACAATGGGCTATGCCCTGGCCTTATATTGGCACCTAAAGGTGCAGCCAAACACACACACGCACAGCCTGAGGCCGAAAAAAACTAAGAAACATGATCTACATGGACTCTATCCCTAAGAAATAGAATAAGAAACGTCATCTTCTTCACTAGCTTGCTAGTTGGACCACCTGGTCGTGGAACTAGTCGAAGACCTGGACGCAGACTTGGTCGTGGTCGTAACCCTTCTGGATGTGGTAGTAGGCCTCCTAAATGTGGTCGTAGACCAGCTGGACGTGGTCATAACCCTTCTGGATGTAGTCATAGGCCTCCTGAACATGGTCGTAGACCATCTGGACATGGTCGTAGACTGTTTCCACCAATTACTGTAGTTGATGAGTACTGTTCCCTTCGAGTACTCCTCCCTACGAGTATTGTTCCTGTCGAGTACTGTTCCCAATGAGTGCTCCTGTCGACGAGTATTGTTCCCGTCAAGTTCTGTTTACTACGAGTACCCCTTCCACCGAGAACTGTTTGTAGACCCTGTGGAAGTGGTCGTGAACCTTGCGTATATGGTCATAGCCCTCCAGGAACTGGTCGTAGATCTTTTGGAGCTGGTCGGGGACCTTGCTGAACTGGTCGTAGACCTTCTGGAGCTGGTCGTAGACCTTCAGGAACTGGTCATGGACCTTTCTCTCTTCTGGCTCTACTTGCACCTGGCTTACTCTTGGCCAAATCAGTAACAATATTGTTTAGTGCTGTATCATGCACCGGATAAGGCAAAACGACCACGAGACCCTATGCCAATTCATCAGGCATTTCAGTTAGGTTCGTAACTCGATTCCAGAGGTTTCTAACTCATCTGTCATCAGAGCCTTCAAGCAGGGAGTTCGTAGTAGGAGGATTACAGAGGATATCACTTTGAACCCTCTGCCACTGTTGCCAAGCTTTTCAAGATGGCCGATCGATATGCGACTGCTGCTGAAGCGGTCGAGTGGAACGATACCATCGATCGAGATGATAAAATTCCTCAAGAGGCACGTGAAAGTGGTAAGAAGAATAACAAAAAGGCTAAGAAATCCAAGAACAAGGAGAAGGGCCAAAAACCTCAAGCCAGCATTTCTAAGGACGTCTTGGTCGTAAGCGATAAGGAGCGACGAGGTACTAAGCAATACTCTGACCGAGGCAAAGGTAAGCGCACCGATCGGAAGAGCGACAAGCCTAGGTGGTGTCCTTTCCATAAAAAGGAGGGGCATGACCTTCGCAACTGCTGGGTTTTCCAACGAAAACTCGAGGACTATTACTCCAGCAAATGGTCGCTTCCTACTCTTGAGTAGGTAGGGCAAACGAGTGGTCGAAAGGAGTTGGAAGACGATGAGGAGATGCCGTTTCAAGATCCGCAGCACACCATCGACCACATCTATGGGGGATCATCGGCATACGAGTCAAAGTGACAGCTTAAGGCTGTCAAACGCGAGGTAAACTCCATTGACTCTTCTCTTGTCAATAAGATGCCAAAGTGGTCAGAAGTCACCATCTCTTTCAAGAAGGGTGATTGCTCGATCCCTTCGACTCGACCAGGTTGATCTTCGATCATGGTTGAACCCACCATCAACAACTATCGAGTAAACCGAGTGTTAGTTGATGGTGGTAGCTCGTTAAACATTCTATTTATGAGTGCCCTGGACGAGATGCAGGTACCTAGGACTATGGTAAGATCGGTATGATACTCTTTTCATAGAATCGTACCAGGGTCTTTGGCCAAACCTATTATCCAAGTTTCTCTTCCTTTAACATTTCATTCACCAAGTAATTTTAGGATAGAGAAGATCTCCTTTGATGTGGTCGATTTCGATACGGCATATAACGCCATACTCGGTTGACCAACTTTGGCAAAATTCTTAATAGCTACTCATTATGGGTATCAATGTCTTAAGATGCTAGGTCCCAAATGAGTGATCACAATTCATTGTGACAAGAAGATGGTGCATACCTGCGACCGCCGGTCCCTCGAGATGGTTGGTCAGATACCACCTCGAGGAGAAAATAAAGGGGAGCCTTCGACCAAGCGGTCAAAGCCTAAAGCTGCACCAAAGCCGAACGACCAAGTCAAAGAGGTTCCCCTGAACGTAGAGGAGCCCCCGAAGACTGTTCGCATCGGGGATATTTCCGACCCCAAATAGGAAGATGTCCTCATCACTTTCCTCCAAGCAAACACAGATGTCTTCACGTGGCAAGCGTTCGACATGCCCGGAATCCCTAGGGAAGTGATTGAGCATAGTCTAACTTTACGGCTTGAAAAAGTACTCGTAAAACAAAAATTACGGAGATTTGCTCCTAATTGACGAGATGCTATTAGGTCAAAATTGGACAAGCTACTTAAAGCAGGCTTTATAAGAGAAGTCGACCACCCAGAGTGGTTGGCCAACCCTGTCATGGTTAGGAAGTCAAACGGCAAATGGCGTATGTGCGTAGACTTCATTGATCTTAATAAAGCTTGTCCAAAAGATGATTTTCCTTTACCTCGTATCGATCAGTTGGTTGACTCTACTACTGGTTGTGAAGTATTAAGTTTTCTAGATGCATATTCTGGTTACCACCAGATCAATATGTGTCTAGAAGATGAAGAAAAGACCTTTATTATACCATTTGGTATATTTTGCTATGTCAAAAATACCATTTGATCTAAAAAATGTTGACGCTTCTTTTCAACGCTTGATGCAAGCGACTTTTTCACATCAACTAGGCCGAAATTTGGAAGCCTATGTTGATGATCTAGTCGTAAAAAGTATCAAGCGACTTAATCATATCATAGACTTGCAAGAAACATTTGACAACCTCAGAAAGCACCGCTTGAAACTCAATCCTGAGAAGTGTGTGTTCGGAGTCTCTTCAGGAAAATTGCTTGGATTCCTAGTCTCTATACGAGGAATCGAAGCAAATCCCAAAAAGATAAAGGCCATTGTGCAAATGTGCCCTCCGACCACGAAGAAAGAAGTCTAGAAACTCATAGAATGCATGGTGGCTTTGAGTTGTTTCATCGCACGCCTGAAAGAAAAAGGACTACCTTTTTTCAAACTTCTAAGGAAGCATGAGGGTTTTGAGTGGTCGAAAGAGGCAAACGCTGCCTTTGAGGATGTCAAGAGGTATCTTTCGAGTGCTCCTGTTCTGGTTTCTCTAAAACTAGAAAAGACGCTCTTAATTTATCTAGCTACCATGCCACAGGTAGTGAGTGCAGTACTGGTCATAGAATGTGACAACGTACAATGACTGGTTTACTACGTAAGTGAAGTTTTACACGGGCCTAAGGAGCATTACCCTCAGGTCCAAAAACTTCTATATGCCCTCCTCATATCTTTGAGGAAACTGCGACATTATTTTTAGGCGCATAAAATAGCTGTGCCATTTGAGTTTCCCTTGGGAGCGATCCTCCAGAATAGGGAAAAGTGGGACGCATGGTAAAATAGTCAGTCGAACTTGGGGAGTTCGACCTGTATTTTGTTTCCCGAATGGCCATTAAATCCTAAATCTTGACAGACTTTATCACCGAATGGACAAATCCTGAACTTGTTCAGGACCCCCAGTACGATTCCCATGACCAGTGGACGATGTACTTTGATGGGTCACTTACTTTAAGTGGCTCGGGGGCTAGGGTGGTCCTGGAATCTCCTATCGGAGGGACCTTAAAGTACGCCATACAATTAAACTTTCAGGCCACTAACAACGCGGCAGAGTACGAAGGTTTGCTAACTGGCATACGAACTGCGAAAGCACTCGCGATTCGACGATTACCCCTGAGATGAGACTCTCAACTGGTCATGAATCAAGTCAGAAAAGAGTACCAGTGCTCTAATCCGACAATGTCTCGGCACTTATCAAAAGTTCGAAAGCTTGAAAAGCATTTTTTTTCAGTTTTGAGGTATAATTCATCCCTCGAAAGGATAATTTCCTCGCAGGCCAGCTTGCTCGTATAGCTTTTTCCCAATCGGAAGTACCAAAAGGAGTCTTCTTGGAATAGCTCCAAAAGTCGTATTTGGTCGAAACGCCAGAAACACCTCCTATTGAGGTAGCCTCCCTAGAGTACGAGGATACCTGGATGACTCCCATCTAAGAGTATCTTTAGAAGGGTTCCGTACCCGATGATGATCTCGAGGAAGCTCGCTTATCCCAAAAGGTCAAAATGTATACTTTGGTCAAAGGAGTCCTCTATAAATGAGGCACTCAAGGGGTGCTCATGCGATGCATTCCGCAGAGCGAAGGATTAAACCTCCTTCACGACATACGTGGGGGCATTTGTGTAACTCATGCTTCCTACAGAATGCTGGTCGATAAGACCCTTTCAAAAGGTTTCTATTGGCCAACAGCCCTCTACGATGCCAAAGAACTGGTTGAGAAATGTGTACAATGCCAGTTTCATAGCAGGCAGATACACCAACTAGCTCAAGCATTACAAACAATCCCTCTATCTTAGCCTTTTGTGACCTGGGGTCTCGACATCCTAGGACTGTTCCCCAAAGCTCCAGGCGACTTCGAGTTCCTTTTTGTGGCTATTGATACGTTCACAAAATAGATTGAAGGTGAACTCGTGATCGATAACAACGAGCAAAGAAAGCGCTGTAACCCGGATTAACATCCTGCATCCTCTGTGCATTTCTAAACTAGTCCCATGATCAGTAGCTAGTTCACACAGTAAACAAATATGATAACAAATTCATATCACGACCTTATTAATAATCAACAGAGTTTATTACAAAAGAGGCTTACAGCCAACAATAAAGAACACAGTGGAAGACGAAGATGTAGTAGGGTCCAGCAATCTGCCACAGGCAATCAACTGGGGTAGCAGCCTAGTCGTCACGATCCAAACTTGCAGTGAAGTCATTCTCCTCTGAAATTTTGTTTGCATAAAGCAAGTATGAGCACAACTTCCGTGCTCGCAAGTTACAACCGTCAAGTAACAGAATGACATGCATATATGGATGTAACGAAGGATGACTTATTGGTTTATTTGCGTAAAGCAGCATTTTCTTTAAATACTTGTACTAAGTTCCAAAGTAATTAATCTATACTACAAATCCTTTTGTAAATTCTCAGTTTTATAGTCAGATAACATTCACACATGAATGGTGAAGGATACCCTCCTATTACATGGCTTTCTGCCCAATTCCCATTTGGATAAATGTCGGGACCCAGAATTACGATTCTGGAACCCTCTGTGTATACTGCACTAGTCCAGGATCACGCTAGTGCACACAGGGTTAACATAGGTAAATATCGATCCACACAAGCGATAAATAAAGTAAACGATTAATTTAAATAACAAATAAGGGTTTTGACCTTATGGTCGAGTTTACACTTATTAAGCTACGCAGGGCTAACAGTAAATAAAACAAAGAATGAACGGAAAACTCCAACAGAGATCCCACCAATTCACCACAGCAACCGATCGATCCGGACCTTAACGAACGATCGGCCTTCAACGAACTCCTCCTCAAAGCGGCGTGACTCCTCCTCTTTCAGAGGTTTGGGCGCAAGTTTTACAACAAGCGTGAGTACACAACCATACTCGCAAATCATACCACAGAATGCAATGTATAGATGCAGACTTATTCCAAAGAAAAGGCTTCTGGGGTTCTTTTGCATAAAAGCAACATTTGCAATTGAATACAATAATAGATTGAAAACATAATTCAAAACAAATAGACAATATTAATTTAACAGTTTGTTTCCACAAAGACACACAGTCTAAACAGATTATTTCACATAGCCATATGATTAAGGTCACACACTCCAATCCCACATTTTATGAAAACTACCCCTCATGTGAAATCCCCGAGCATGTCCATGATCATGACGCGCTATTCGAATAGATTGTTTAACACTCTGCAGAGGTTGTACACTTTACCCACAAGATACAACTAGTGTAGCAAGCACCAATCGTAACAAAACAGTTCGGAAACTTCATCTCAAACATTGACACTCCCAGTGTGCTTACAAACCGCTATACCAGCTCACATAGAATTGGTATAACACACACCGCTGGACAGGGAAGACGAATCGTCCCGCGATGCAACCACCTAAGTAGTCACACCTCCACCCTGTCACATAGCCTAACCTATCCACCTGAACATCAATGCCGAGAATCCATAACTTACTAAGTTAGGCCCGCCCCATACCGTGCATGTGGTCGTGCAAGAAGGCTCGGTTCAATGGCGCACAAAGTTAAGTCCTTAATTGACCAAGGCAAGACTTCCATTTTCTAACTAAGTCACAAAGACCATCATTCCCTCACATAGACCACCATGTCACACGTCTCCACCACTTGCCTCGGTCTAAATCCTTTACCACCCAGTTGGTTTTAGTGCAACACATACCATCACGAAGTAATAACACATAGCACATGCTTTTACACAAAGTTCCATAGTCACTTAGTCATAATTAATATTTGCAACTTACATATGATGTGAGACTCAGCATGGCTAAGCAATCAGACTCGCATCTAACCAACCCACGTTGGTGCTACATTATTACCAACTAATAAACCAATCTAGGGTGACAAGGAAATATGACATACAAGGCCAAGGTGTGATAACAATTTGGATAATAACTATGCCCAAAGCATTTAAATAAATAATTAAAGTAGAATGCAATAATCTAACACAAGTAATTTGAAAACTGGGATCAAGATGATCAATGGTATGACTTGCCTTGGAAAAGGTCTATGTACTGGTCTTGATCTTGGGGTGCTCCTTCTTCAACGAAATTCCCCAACGAAACGACGTCTATTCGCAAACGAGACACAAACAAATAAAACAAATAAATAACAGAGGCAAAACAAACTCCAAAAATTAAATAAAAATCTCAGATAAATAGAGTTTGAATTTAGACAAATTTAGAAATTTGAATGGGCTCAATCGGAGTTAGGATGCAAAAGTTATGGGCTTTGGAAGATTAGAAATCTAAAAGAAACCCTAATTTGGATTTTTTGGAATTTCCGAATTATTTCTCTAAAGAAAAATCGGAATATTGCGCAGCTGACGTCATCTGAGAATGTTCGGACGGGGTGACAAAAGGCCTGACAGTGGGTCCCACTGCCGCTGACTCGCACCGTGGACCGTGTTTATGTAGATTGATCCGGGTGATGCGGTTAGGTGGCATGCTCGCGACGCAGCATGCCGATGATGCCGCCACCGAGCGACACCTCACCAAAGGGTGAGGTGGCGGTGACTTGGCGATGAGATGGCTGCCACGGTGGTCGGTGATGACGACGTTGCGGCGAGGGCTTCGGACCGCCGGCAACGGCTAAGCGCAGCACGGCGCCGCACCGAGGCGCACAATGGGTAGGGCGCTATTGCGCACTACCCGCACCGGTCTTGGCCTTGATGGTCACCGAGATGGCGGGAGTGGCGCCGAGCGAGAACGAAGGTCAATTTTGTTTCGACGAAGCCTCCGCGACGACTTGGGGCAGGGATGGGCGCCGAGGTAGCTGGCGGCGGTGAAGCTCGGTGTGGTCAATGTCTCCAAGGTACTCCGGCGGTGACGGAATTGAAGCTTTAGGTTTCGGCCCAAAACCCAATCTAGCAATCGCGCCGCCTAGGGTTCCTAAGGCACAAAGGGTGGGGTTTGAGATGAGTAATCGATCGCGCACCTAGGAGCTATTTATACCTGAGGGCGGGCTCGATTAGAAACCCCAAATCGGGATTTCTTCAGTTCGTTTGAACTACGGGATAGAGTTCGACTCGCCCCGATTGACTGCAGATATGGATGCGGAAAGCTAGGAGATTGAGTTTGGCATCAAAATCCGAGAGGTTTTAGATAAGGAAAGCCCTTGTCGGATCGAGCTTCTAGAAGAAACATGGCGGACGAGGCCGACTTGCGCGCAGAGAAGACGACGACTCGGAGACGACGACCTCGGCGGTCCACCAGTCAGAGGAAGAGGGAAAACGGCCCACCCGTCAATGGGGCAAGGGCAGCGGGCCCGCGTGTCAGCGAGTGCGACCGAGTGCTGCGTGGCGAGTCGGGTGGGCGGGCCGGGCGGCATGGAGGAGAATGGGCCGAGTTAGGGAATTCGGCCCGGGATCGATCTGAGATTATTAATAGGTTTTCTAATTTAGAAAATACCAGAAATTCAAATGGGCAATAGAAAATAGCAAATGAACTCAGAAAAATTCTAGAAAAATCTAGAAAATATATCTGAGCACATAGAACCCAAATAAAATAGTTTTGGCTATTGTTCATGTTGGGATTATTCACATTAAATGTTTTTTTATTGTAAGGTCCAATATTAAGCTTTTGAATTAACTTCAAATAAAATTCAAATGGTGAATTTTTCCCTACTAACTATTTAAAAGATTTTTAAACCCAGAAAATTGGGACGTTACAAACCTCCTCCCCTTAAAGGAATCTCGACCACGAGATTCAGGCTAGCTAGAGAAAAGGCTAGAAACTCGGCTTTCTCTTCTTCACGCTCCCACGTTGCTTCTCCTTCGAGTGGTTGCTCCACCGACCTTGAAAACGAACGCCTTGCTTCGTGAGGCGCTCGCGACATCCAAAATCTGGACCGCCGCTCCTTGTAAGTAAGATCCTCCTTCAAGTCAATTGATTCTAGCGGGCTTGCTCTTACGCACACGAAGACACTTCTTCAATCGCGAGACATGAAAGACATCATGCACTCCGCTAACGATCGCGTAGCTCCAATCGTAAGCAACTTCTCCACGGCGTTCCAAAATCTTGTACGGACCAACATACCTAGGAGCAAGCTTCCTTTGGCATGAAACCTTTTGACACCTCGGCGGGGTAACTCAAGATAAACGAAATCCTCGGGTTCAAAATCGAGATCACGACGACGATTATCGCGATAGCTCTTCATGCGGGTGAGCTATCTTTAATCTTTCTCGATCCTCGCCACTTGTTCTTACGCTTCTGAATAATGTCGGACCAAAACCGATCGTTCAAATTGCTTTCACCAATTCAACGGGTTCGCAGCACGACCATACAAAGCTTCAAATGGTGACATTTGCGCACTAGCTCGATAATCGTTGTTGTATGAGAATTCGCATATGGTAAACTCTTATCCCATCGGCAAGATTAGCTAGAGCACAAGCTCTCAAAGATATCCTCCAATATCGATTAACTCTTTCATCCGTCCATCATGCTGTGGATGATACGCGATCGAAATTCAGATGGGTACCCAATGCTTCATGCAAGCTTTGCCAAAAACGAGAGGTGAACTGAGATCCTCGGTCGGATACTATCTTCTTGGGCACTCCATGCAAACTGACAATCCTAGCCATGTACAATTATGCAAGGCGATCTCCTGAGTATGTGGTTTTGACTGGCAAGAAATGGGCGACCTTTGTCAAACGATCGACTTTTACCCAGATCGAATCGTAACCCGATTGGGTCTTGGGTAAACCGATGACAAAATCCATTCCGATCTCTTCCCACTTCCATTCGAATCTTGTGATTGCGAAGAAACTGCTGGTCTCGTGTGTTCGCTTTTACTTTCGGCGGTGTCGCACAAGGCAACGAACTCTGCGACTTCTCGCTTCAAATTTGGCCACCAAAATTTATTCTTAACATCCTGGTACATCTTGGTACTTCCAGGGTGAATCGAATACTTTGAGTCATGGGCTTCTTTTAAGATTAGCTGTCTTAGACCATCGATATCTGGTACACAGATACGACCATTAATCCAGAGTATATCCTGGTCATCCTTAGTGAAATCTTTGAATTTTTCTTCTGCCATTTTGATCTTGATTTCTGACAACACGGGATCCTTTGGTTGTGCTTCACGAATCTACTTTTCTAGGGTACACTGTACCTCCAAATTGGCTACAAATCCTTCGGGCACAACTTCTAGCTTTAGCTTCTGAAATTCTTCATAAAGTTCTGGGCAACTTTCCTTTACTTCCAAGGCATTGTAGTAACTCTTACGACTCAAGGCATCTGCAAGTACATTGGCTTTTCCGGGATGGTAGTGGATCCCAAGGTTATAATCCTTGATCAATTCTAACCATCTTCTCTGTCTCATATTCAGATCTGACTGGGTAAAGATGTACTTTAGACTCTTATGATCTGTGTAGACTTCACAGCGATTACCGATGAGGTAATGACGCCAAATCTTTAAAGCATGCACTACGCACTAATTCCGCATCATGAGTAGGGTAATTCTCCTCGTGAGGTCTCAATTGCCTTGACGCATAGCGGCGCCTCTTCCTTCTTGCATCGGACGCATCCTAATCCTTGACGCGAAGCATCACAATAGATATCGAAATCCTTGCGAATATCTGGCAGAATCAGCATTGGGGCTGAAGTCAAACGCTTCTTCAATTCCTGAAAACTTTCTTCACAGGCTGGAGTCCAAGTAAACTTTTTCTCATTCTTCAACAATTGCGTAAGAGGCTTAGCAATCGATGAGAATCCTTCGATGAAATGACGGTAATAACCTACCATTCCCAAGAAACTGCGAATTTGAGTTACGGTCTTGGGCTGCTCCCAATGTAACACTGCTTTAACTTTACCGGGATCAACTGCTACTCCCTCGGTTGTCATCACATGACCAAGGTAATCAACTTCTGTCTTCCAAAAATCACACTTACTGAACTTGGCATATAACTGATGCTTTCGGAGTTTTTCCAATATTATCCTTAAGTGCTCGGCGTGTTCTTCCTCCGACTTGGAGTACACCAGAATATCATCAATGAACACAACTACGAACTTGTCCAAATATTCCATGAATACTTTATTCATCATGTTCATGAAATAGGCAGGGGCATTAGTCGGACTAAAGGACATGACTAAGAATTCATAATGTCCATACCGTGTTGAGAAAGCGGTCTTCGGTATATCCTTAGGACAAATCTTTAGCTGGTGGTAACCTGATCGCAGGTCGATCTTCGAGAATAATCCGGCTCCTTTTATCTGATCAAATAGATCATCAATCCGGGGTAGTGGGTATTTGTTCTTGATAGTAACTTCGTTGAGAGAATGGTAATCAATACACATCCTCATACTTCCATCCTTCTTTTTGACAAACAACACTGGCGCTCCCCACGGCGACGAACTAGGTCTCACGAAACCTTTCTCAAGAAGTTCTTCTATCTGCTTCTTCATCTCTACCAATTCATCGGCTGGCATCCGATAAGGTCTCTTCGAAATTGGTGCTGTCCGTGGCACTAAGTCGATGACAAACTCAATGTCACGATCCGGTGGCATTCCTGGTAATTCTTCCGGAAACACATCTGGATATTCACTGACCACTGGTACTTCTTCTAAGGACGTGGTCTTCAAACTGTTTACTAGCAAATGTCCATCACGGTGAGGTAGCCGTAAATCGTACCTTGTTTCCTTTGGCATCCTCATTCGTTACGGCTCTTCTGACCACAATCTAGCACGGCTTTGTGCTTGATAACCAATCCATGCCAAGAATGACATCTAGGTTTGGGTGTCTAGGACAATTAGGTTGGCTAGAAACTCAACTCCAGCTATGAGTAACTTAGCTCCTAAACATCCCACTCTAGTACTTAGCTCTGCTCCAGCATCGGACTACGAGTATGCTTAAGTTGCATAACTTACAAATTATTCTTGGTTGCAAACATTCCAGAAACAAATGAATGCGAAGCTCCAGAATCAAACAAAACTGATGCAGGTACTGAGTTAACCAGAAACTTACCCAGTACGACGTCCGGTGATCCCTGGGCTCCTTCCAGAGTGACGTGGTTGACACGGCCTCTGATCACGGACTGTGGTACTCCTCCGGCTTGACCGGCAACTTGTGACGCTCCTTGATTGATGCCTGGTGCTGGTGTCTTGGATGGCGTAGCTCCAAGGTTGAAGCGTACTGGAGTGATTGTTCCCCTTTGTGACACCGGTTGGCAAATGTCCCTACCGACGACAGCGAATGCACCTTTGGTGCCTTCTGTTGGTTGCTTCCTCGGATTGGGGTTGATAGGTGCGGGGTTGCGGAAGTTCGGCACCGGGCGGTGCCAAAGTTGGTGCAGTGCTCAACGAAGTCCGGGTGGAAACTCGTTGAACTGCGGCTTGCTTGCTCGTTTCTTGCCCTCTTTGTGATTGATGGTTCCCTTGCCGAGCCATCCAAATACGTTGCGCTATCTTCCAGCTCCTTGCGTTTGTCCTCTAGAACAAAGGCTTTGTTGACCAACTCACGAAATCGGGAAAGTATGGCGATCGACCGACTTGCGATCCAGTTGTTCAAATTTCTTCAGAAACGACTCGACGAGCCTTGTCCGTGGCTACATCTTCCGCCGCATAGCGAGCTAGTCGTGAAAACTTGTTGAGGTAGTCGACAACGACATAGCTCCTTGCTTGAAAGCGAAACTCATCCTTCTTCGTGATCGATAATGCCTTCGGCACATGATACCGCGAATGCGCGAAAAATTCCTCCCGTGATATCCCGTGGCGCCTCATGGGCGGCATAGAAGTTCTCCCACCATTCAAGAGCGGTGCCTTCCATCCGTGAGTGGCATACGTAACCTTTTCACGGTCGCTGCACTGGGTGATCAGCAGCTTTCTTTCAATAACCCTGAGCCAATCATCTGCTTCCACTGGAGAAACGTGTCCGGAAAATGTTGGTGGGCGAGTTCTCATGAATTCTACCAGTTTGGATGGTCCATGGTGACCATGAGCGGCTGGGGCTCCATACTGTTGATTGTTGTTGTTGTTGTTAGCCTGGTTGTTCATAGCTTGCATCTGAGTCATCATAGTATTCATGAGTTGAGTCTGTGCTGCCATGAAAGCTCCAAAGTTTTGCAAGTCAATTGGGGGTGCTTGCGGCGGAACTGCTCCTACGGCTGGTTGCTCATTGCTTCTCGGTGCTGGGGTACCGGAACCACTTGCAGCAGTGTGACGGGTTTGCACAATCTGGCGAAGCTCCAAAGGTTAGATAAGGTAGCAAGCACAAGATAAGTTTAGAACTAAGCAGAGGGGCAGGTTAAACCCAACAGAACACAGGTCAAGAAACTCAAATGAAATACCTTTATTACTTAGGGTCTTAGCATGGCTGCAACAAATGCCTAAGGGCCTTTGCAGCTCATACTCGCACACAAAAGAAACAACGACCTAAGCACACAAAACTACCGCCTAAAGGGCGACTCACTAAACTGAAACTAGCTAAGCCTGAAAATACTGAAACTTAGACACTACTCGAGAAAGCCTCCACAACCGCGGCGACGCTCCTGACGGTTGTAGACTCGGAAGTGAGCCGGCATCTTAGCGAACTGATCCTGATGCCACGAATCGTGCAGCGAGAACAAAGCGTTCCCGTGCAATCGCTCGGCTAGCTCCTCCGCTCGCATCATCCTCTGGATCAACTGGACCTTCCTCCGGATCTTCTTCAGAATCCTCCTCGGGGTCTTCCTCTTCTTCGGGAACTTGGTCGTAGAGGATCTCTTGCAGAGTGGCAACCTTCTCTTCAGCTCTCTGCAAAGCTTCATAGACATGATCCAGCTCCGTGATGGTCCTCTCCGAAGCTTCCTCCTGGGTGGCCACGAACTGGGCGAGGTGCACCACTGTAGCGTTCCTCTCTCCTTCTGTGGACGGGTAGCGTGCTGGCAAGTCCACAGCTGCAGCTCTGGGGTGGTAACGGAAGACGGTGTCTCAAGCTCCGTGCGTAGATGTTGCGGATACGAAGCATGGCCAAGCGCGACGACTCCTGGATACCTTCCAGCCAAGTGATCTTCCTCACAGAGACGTGCAAAGGTTGGCTCGCCTTGTCGTTCCTCCTAGCGTAGATCGTCAGGCGACAAATCACTCCACGGTTTTGTTCATTCACTGTCCAGCTGTTGCCGACGTACAGTGGACGATCAAAACCTCCAAGAACTCTGCAATGCCTTCCAAAGCTCGGCAACAGAACCTCCAATCGCTCACCATAGCTCATTGCAGGCATCTCACAAGACAGCATTTAACAGGTAAGAGCAACTTTAAAACAGCAGGGAGAGAAAGGATTATAGAATTAGTTGAGGCGAGGGAGATATGAGAAGAGTTAAGCAATTAATTAACCTTGCAAGTTAATTTTTCCTTTAGAAAATAGTTTGGACACTCTAAAGACGGCCAATCTAACTAAGGTCAAGACCTATAGTCAATATGGCTCTGATACCACCTCTGTCGGGACCCAGAATTACGATTCTGGAACCCTCTGTGTATACTTCACTAGTCCAGGATCACGCTAGTGCACACAGGGTTAACATAGGTAAATATCGATCCACACAAGCGATAAATAAAGTTGACGAGGATCTAAATAATCCTCATTTATTTACTCCATAATCAAGAAATATGACGTCATAAGACATACCCCTTAAATATCAAAAGGGAAGAACTAGTCAGGAAGTTGTATGCTATCCTACGACTACCCCCTGGTCATAAGCTCTTCTACGACCACGGTATAACCCCTACGACTACCCCCTGGTCGTAAGCTCTTCTACGACTATGGTATAATCGTTACGACTACTACCTAGTCGTAAGCTCTTCTACGACTATGGTATAATCGTTACGAGTATGTCTGGTCGTAAGTTTTTCTATGATCGGGGCCTGCTACAGGTTCCTCGCGACTTACTGGACCCACCCGTTTGACGGCCCATTAAACAGTGAGAATCTAAGCAGTCAAAATACGCAGTTATCTCTTACATAACTGTAGATAATTCCCACTATCTCTCGATCGTAATCGATTGACAGATGGGAGGTTACTACTCCGTAATTACTCTCATTATTACATAATAATGAGCGACTAATTAGCTCGAAGGACAACATCCACTATTGCTTAGTATAAATAGGTATCTGTTAGAGATAGAGAGAGAGGCTTTTGGGCAAAGAAGAAATAGAGCCTTCCTTGGAGAACAGTTAGGGAAATACTTATTCGATTGTAATCCAAAGAGCAAATACAAGATACACAGGAGTAGGGTTGTTATTCTCACCGGAGAAGGCCCGAACCTGTATAAAAATCCCCGTGTCTTCTTCGTCTGCGTGATCAATTGTGGAGACCCCCCGAATCAAACAATCTTTACGTAAGATCGGTTCTAAAACACCGACAGTTGGCGCCGACCGTGGGGAGCCTCTGGTAATTCCTTGTCAACGCTTCTTCCTTTTCTTTATGCTACCATGCCGGAGAATGGAATGAGGAGAATTGGTTCGACTTGGCCGACACGCAGACATCGACATGGATGCCGGTCTCGAATACGAATGGAGTATCGAATCTTCTGACGGTATTGCCGCCTCTGGAGATCTTCTATCAGATCTCGGAGACTGCATTACCACCAGAGTCGAGGATGGATCCTTATCCCCACGACGATGACGCCACCGAGGATCAATTTCCTTGGGAGGCAAGGGTCAACTCGACCAGCAACATCCCTGTCTCAGGGCAAACTCGCAACACGACGAGAGCTTTTCCTCTAAGTGTTCGAGTCCCCCCAAGACAGTTCGAGTTGGCAAGACAAGTTCTGGAAGCCATTATCCCGGAGCTCCATCGACATCTGATGGTCCTCTCTCTCCGAGCATTTCCGCAGGGAAGAGGATCGAACATGCTGTTCATCCAAATTCAACCGTCCCGACGCAGGAGCCACCTGCAGACCGAGACGGTTATGACCCGGAGACGGTGTCGCTCGACCACTCCTCCAGTGAGGAGATCTCGAGCGCAA
Organism: Ampelocalamus luodianensis; assembly: GCA_036346255.1. Classification (NCBI taxonomy): domain Eukaryota; kingdom Viridiplantae; phylum Streptophyta; class Magnoliopsida; order Poales; family Poaceae; genus Ampelocalamus; species Ampelocalamus luodianensis. The sequence continues at coordinate 19,391,693 of CM070637.1, forward strand.
GTGGAAGTCATCCACGGGAGGTCTTCGTCCTTCCCTCTGATTAGGATCGTTCTCCCAGAAGAAAGATTGGACATGCTTCCCGCCGAGCATACTCTACACCACCTTGTCGTAATAGCAAGGACACCACAGCTGGCGAACGAAACGAATACTTTGATGAACGTGCGGGACATCCTCAACATTCTCGTGCTCCATTAAAACAAGTTCAAGGGTCTAAAATAGACCATTCTGAGGCAATTCGACGGAAGAAAATAGTGGCTCAGAAGAACCTCCCTGAGCGCGTTTATTTCCAGTCGAAGGAAGCTCAAGAACTCCAGCACATCAATGATTTGCTGGAGAACCCGACCCAAGAACTCGCCGAGCACTGTGTTATGATCTTTTGCCGAGGAGATCGCGCAAAGACTTCGTGACATGATGGCTAAACTCGGCGACGAGGTCGACCACAACCACGGTCGTAATAGTGCGCTACTTCTTACGCGGCCGTTCTCAGAAACTCGCCGCATGGAAGGCGGCACGACTCTCCTCATGTCGTTCTCGACATGAGAAAATGCCACAAGCCAACGGAGGGGTGATCTTTCACCACTTCAATGCACCGACGCGCGCGGCGGCAAGCGGGTGCGAGTATTTCCCGTAAGGTCGAGGCCTATTATAGGCCCGTCCCCATGGTCGGGTATCGACGAGTTCGATCGCTCGCGACATTAACCCTTCGCTTCGCAAAAAGAAGACAAGAGGTTATCTCGGGATGTCGGGCGTTCGCCGACCTTCGAGCGCTTCGTTGACCGCCTCGATTTCGACCGATTTAATATGGAGAAATTCGATGGAACTCAAAACCCCATCGAAGTTCCTCCAAATCTACACTACAACTATCCGAGCCGCAGGAGGAGGAGAGCATGTCATGGCGAATTACCTTCCGATCGTGCTCGAAGGATCGGCGCGATCATGGCTTCTAAACCAACCATTTGAGTCGATCTACTCGTGGCAACACCTCGTGATCTCATCACGCTAATTTCGAGGAACTTAAAATCGCCCGAGAAAGGAGGATGACTCGCACCGGATAAGACAGAACAACCATGAAACGCTACGACAATTCATCAGCGCCTACCAAGTTCAAACTCTATTCGGAAGTTTCGACTCATCCGTGATTAGGGCTTTCAAACAGGAGTCCAGAGCGTAAGAATAACAGAGACATCGCCTTACATCCACCGCCACCGTCACGAGCTCTTTGAGATGGTCGATAGATATGCAATCGCTGTTGAAGCGGTCGAATGGAACAATACCATCGATCTCAAAGATGGCATCCCTCGCAAAGAAAGTAAAGTGGTAAGAAAAAGGATAAAAGGCTAGGAAATCTAAGAAAAGGCGAAAAGTCAAAAATCTCGGATGCCGCTTCTAAGGAGGTCCTAGCCGTAGTTTATAAGGAGCCACACAACCCCAAGCAAAATCTCGATCAAGTAAAGGTAAACGCCAAGATCGGAGAAACGACAAACCTGGTGGTGTCCTTTTCATAAAAAGAAGGGCATGACTCAGAATCGCCGAGTTTTCTTACTAAACTCGAGGACTATTATTCGGCAAAGGGCCACTTCCTATTCTTGAACAGGTGGGCCAAACCAAAGTGGACAAAAAGAGTCTGGATGATGAGGAGATGCCGCCCAGACCCGCAAAGACACCATTGATCACATCTATGGGGGGTCTTCGGCATACGAATCACGAAGACAGCTGAAAGCAGTTGAACGTGAGGTAAACACAATCGACTCTCCTCTTGTCAATAAATTACCGAAGTGGTCGGAAATCACCCTTGCTTTCGAGAAAGGTGATTGTCCGATACCTTCGACTAGACCAGGTCGATTTCCGATAGTGGTCGAACCCACCATCAACAATTGTCGAGTCAATCGAGTTTTAGTTGATGGTGGAAGCTCGCTAAATATACTGTTTACGAGTACCCTGGACGAGATGCAAGTACCAAGGACAAAGGTAAGACCGGTACGATATTCATTTCATGGAATCGTACCGGGGTCTTCGGCCAAACCCATTGGCCAAGTTTCTCTTCCTTTAACGTTTTGATCACCAAGCAATTTCAGGACAGAGAAAGTCTCCTTTGATGTAGTCGATTTCGATATGGCATATAACGCCATACTCGGACGACCTACTCTGGCAAAATTTTTGATAGCTACTCACTATGGGTACCAATGTCTTAAGATGCCAGGTCCCAAAGGAGTGATCACAATATATTGTGACAAGAAGATGGCGCATTCCTGCGACCGTCGTTCCCTTGAGATGGTTGGACAAATACCAACTCGAGACGAAAGTCAGCCTTCGACTAGCAAGTCGAAGCCTAAAGCTGCACCTAAGCCGAACGACCAGGTCAAAGAGGTTCCTCTGGACGCAGAGGAGCCCTCGAAGACTGTTCGCATTGGGGATTCTTCCGACCCTAAATAGGAAGACGCCCTCATCACCTTCCTCGAGGCAAACGCTGATGTCTTTGCGTGGCAAGCATCCGACATGCCCGGAGTCCCAAGGAATGTGATCGAGCAAAGCTAGCCTTACTACCGATAAACTACCCGTAAAACAAAAGTTACGAGATTTGCCCCGATCGACGAGATGCTATTAGGTCGAATTGGACAAGTTGCTTAAAGCGTGCTTTATAAGAGAAGTCAACCACCCGCAGTGGTTGGCCAACCTATAATGGTTAGAAAGTCTAACGGCAAATGGCGTATGTGCGTGACTTTATCGATCTTAATAAAGCTTGTCCAAAAGATGATTTCCCTTTACCTCGCATCGATCACCGTTGACTCTCCTGCAGGATGTGAAATGTTGAGTTTTCTAGATGCATACTCGTTATCATCGATCAGTATGCATCGAGAAGATGAAGAAAACACCGCATTTATTACACCGTTTGGAGTATTTTGCTATGTCAAAATGCCATTCGGCCTAAAAAATGTTGGAGCTTCGTTTCAACGTTTGATGCAAACGACTTTCGCTCCTCAACTAGGCCAAAATTTGGAAGCCTATGTTGATGACCTAGTCGTAAAAAGAACCAAACGACTCGAACATATCACGACTTGCGGAGACTTTCGACAACCTCGTAAAACACCAATTGAAACTAAATCCGAGAAGTGTGTGTTCGGGTCTCTTGAGAAAATTGCTTGATTCTGGTTTCGAACGGGAATCAAGCAAATCCTAAAAGATCAAAGCCATCACTCGATGCGCCCCGACCACGAAAAAGAAGTTCGTAAACTCACGGGTGCATGACGGCGTTAAGTCGTTTCATAGCACGATCGGGAGAAAAAGGACCGCTTTTTCAAACTTCTAAGGAAACATGAAGGTTTCAAATGGTCGAAGAGGCTAACTTAGCCTTCGAGGAAGTCAAGAGGTATCTTACGAGTGCTCTGTTCTAGTTTCCCGGCTAGGAGAGACGCCTTAATTTACCTAGCCGCCACGCCACGTGCAAGAGCGCAGCGGTCTGGTCGAGAACGTGAGAACATACAACGACCAATACTACGTGAGTGAGGTTTTGCACGACCTAAGGAGCGTTACACTCGTGTTCAAAACTTCTTTATGCCCTCCTCATGTCTTCGAGGAAAGCTGCGGCATTATTTTGGATGCACAAACTAGCTGTGCCGTCTGAGTTTCCTTGGGAGCGATCCTCCAGAATAGGGAAACAGCGGGACGCATGGCAAAATGGTTAGTCGAACTTGGGGCGTTCGACATCCATTTCGTGTCCCGAACGGCCGTTAAATCCCAGATCTTGGCAGACTTTGTCGCCGAATGGACAAATCTGAACCTGTTCAGGATCCCCATTACGATTCCCACGATCAGTGGATGATGTACTTTGACGGTCACTACGATAAGTGGCTCGGGGCTAGGTGGTCTGGAATCTCCTACCGGAGAAACCTTAAAGTATGCCATACAATTAAACTTTCAGGCCACTAATAACGTGGCAGAGTACGAAGGTTTGCTAGCTGGCATACGGGTTGCGAAAGCACTCTCGATTCGACGATTGCTCGTAAGAGGAGACTCACTAGTCGTGAATCAAGTCGGAAAGAGTACGGTGCTCCAATTCGACCATGTCCTGGTACCTGTCGGAAGTACGAAAGTTAGAAAAGCACTTTTTGGGCTTTGAGGTCCAATTTATCCCCCGGAAGGATAATTTCCTCGCAGACCAACTGGCTCGTCTAGCTTCCTCCCGATCCGTAGTACCGAAGGGTGTTCTGGAACGACTTTAAACCGTCCATAGTCGATTTAACCGAGACACCTTCTATAGAAACAACCTCTCTAGAATACGAAGATACATGGATGGCGCCCATTTATGAGTATCTTTAAGAGGGTTCCTTACCCGATGACGATCTAGAATCAGATCGATTATCCCAAAAGCCAAAATGTATACTTTGGTCGAAGGTGTTCTTTATAAAAGAGGAACCCAAGGTGCTCATGCGATGTATTCATAAGCGAAGGATTAAAACTCCTTCACGACATACACTGAGGGATCTGTGGAACTCATGCTTCCTCTGAACACCGGTTGGTAAAGCTTTTCGACAAGGTTTTTATTGGCCATGACCCTCTCGATGCCAAGGAGATGGTTAAAAGATGTATGCAATGTCGGTTTCATAGCCGGCAAATACACCAACCAGCTCAGACATTGCAAACAATTCCTCTATCATGGCCTTTTGCAACTTGGGGTCTCGATATCCTAGGACCGTTACCTAGAGCTCCAGGAGGTTTCGAGTTCCTGTTTGTGGCTATTGATACGTTCACAAAATGGATAGAAGCCAACTCGTGGATCGGATAACAACGGGCGGCAAAGAAACGGTTCATCATGAGATGCGTGATCACCGATTCGAGTACCAAGTCGAATTATCACGATAACGGTAAACAATTTACAAGCGCAAAATTTCAGGGAATTTTGCGGCGAGTTGGGAACTCGTTTGTGTTACGCCTCGTCGCACACCCCAAAGCAACGGAGCGATCGAGAGAGCGAACGGCCGATAATGAAGGGAATCAAGACCCGAGTCTTGATCACCGGTAAAACGCTCGGGGCTTGGGTACAGAATTACCTTCGTATTATGGGCAATTAAATGCGACGACTAGCCGAAGCTACGGAGAAACACCTTTCTTTCTAGTTTTTGGTGCTGAAGCCATGCTTCCTCCGTAAATTAAGATCGGTCGAGAAGAGTCGACAAGTTTCACGACTCGCCTCAAGAACATCTTCGACGCACGACATCAACTCGCTCAAAGAACAGAGGAACAAAGCTTTATTCCGCTCCGCCGTCTACCAACAAGCCCTACGCAGATACTATGATCGTAGGTTCAACCTCGCACCTGCCGCAGTGATTTGGTATTGAGACTTATCCAATCCCGCCTAATCGAACAAACTTTCCCAAGTGGGAAGGTCCTTACACCGTGGTCGGCGTAACGCGCGCGGATCGGTACGACTTGCAATGGAAGACGGCCGTGTTCTCTCAAATTCTTAGAACATTGACCAGTTACGCAAGTTTTATGTGTAACAAACTTCAACGGCAATAAAGCAACAGGTTCTCCCTATCTTTTTTGTCTATTTTGAATCTCGCTTTTATTCTTTCGACCATTTTTTTTTCTCATCCTTCCTATACAATGGTTAGCAAAAGGACGATACATTTAGTTGAAGTCTCTCCTCTCTGCATGTGGTTCTGCCCGCTGGAAGGAGCTTCCTAATATCGCTTCGCTCTTAAACAATCAGTACAAAGCTTATTGAGCTCAGAAAAATGGTCGAAAGTTGTTAAGCGAATTCATATCACCTTAGCTTATTTTGAAAAATAAACTGAGAAGAGTAACCTTTTTTTGAGATGCATTCGGCTACCTTTTCAAATAACCTGATTAGTTTTACTGGTCGAAGAAAGAAACACACTTAGTCGAAGCCTCTCTCGCTCGCACGTGGTTCTCGCCCACTAGACTAACTTCCTAATGTCGCTCGCTTCCTACTTTTCTTTGCGAACAACTAAGTCCGGAAAGATGAATGTAGCCAAATGAATCCTTAAAGTACTCGAGAAGCTTGTTTCGCTCTAGTCGTCGTTATCGAGTTAATTAATCTGGTCGGAGATGGTAACATCACCTAGTCGAAGCCTTTTTTCTCTGCACGTGGTCCTGCCCACTAGAGGGAACTTCCTAGCGTCGATCTGTTTCTACTCTTTCGACCAGTGCAAACAAGTCGATATTTGATAACTCTAAGACGAACAAACCTCTCTGTTTTTTCAGAACCCTTTCTTTACTACTTACCTAGTTTATTAACAATAAACTAAGTAAGTAGCCGGGGGCTAGGATAAAGTTATAAACATGACTTCGTTTCTTAGTCTAATTTTTTCTAAAGATATCATCCTACGAGTTACTAACTACTCTATGAGATGATTCGCAGGAAAGATACAGAAGGAAGGAGAAATCGCTCATATCTGGTCTAACAATTTCTTCTTTTATCTTACGAGTTACTATTTACTCTACAAGATAATTTGCAGGAAAAAGGATCATATATTTAGGCGTCACCACCAAAAAAGACTTGTTTGTACAAGAATATATTACAATACTACTCTGTCTAGGGAGATTCTATCTGCATCTCCTCCACGACCTTCTCGCAAACCGACTACATCTCTTCGATCAGCTTCTCGGCTTCATATTCGGTGCAGTCGAAGTCGGCTTCAACAGAATGAAGATTAAGGTTAGGATCGCGGGCCTTGAGTTTTGCTAAAACAAAACTCACACTCGCTTGACCGCTTCCCTTATTGAATCGCTCGATTGACCTTCGAGTAGATATCATCTCGCTCGAGTACCGACTTGTTCCCAATGGCACTCGATGGGCGCCATCGTGTCGCCACGAGGAACAACCCTCCCAAAGACGAAGCCCATCGAGTACATTGTTCGAAGTGAGATATTATCTTGAAGATTGATCTTCATTGATTTTGTCTCCTCCTGGGAATAAGTCAAAGCCTCATGGAGTCGCTTTATTTCACCAATCGGTCCGATAAGAGCGAGGATTGAATAAGAAAACGATTCTATGAGAAGATAGAATGAATAAATAGCGGTAAAAGTTCTACTTACCACCAATTGAGAACCCAAGTTCTCAATCTCTTGGTCTTTCTCCTTCGCGATCCGGGAGATTTCGTGGACAACGGAGGTCTTCTCATTAACCTCAGTCCGGAGAGCCCCCATTTTGGACTGAAGGGTCTTATTTTCGACTTCTTTTTCTACAAAAGAATAAGAAGTCAAAAAGCAAAGGGATGCATAAACCAAGATCAGAAGCAGTCGTAGTAATACATACTATTTATTTTTTCCTGCAACTGTTTAGCTGCAGAGTTAGCCTCCTGAAGCTTCTTCAGAAGGTCAGTGACTTTGTCCCTTAGCTTCTTTGACTCGGCCTTTTCAAAGTCGAGCGAATCAGCCAAGGTCTTTTCGTCGCTCTTAAACCTGTAAAGATAAAAGAGCAGACATGAAAACAAGTGGTCATAAGCATTTCTATGACCAATGGGTAGTCGTAAGTTATTCTACGACCACCCCCTAGTCGTATGTTTTTTCTACGACTAGTACAAGTCGTAAGCTTTTCTACGACAACTGGTTACGAGTGTCACTCACCACCTCTCTGCTTGTTCGCAGAGTGTTGCCTTTTCTTGTCGAAGCTTGACAAGTTGCCGATTGTACTCGCAAATCGTAGCAACTTGCTCAACGGCTCTCGAAAAGAGAGAAACGATAAGATAAAGAGATAAAACCCTAAGTGAGTATCGATAAATACTTGCTCATGTTTGACCAAGCAAACATGGAGACTATTCGTGATGGATCTTTCACCATCCATCTCCTCGACTCGCTTCCACCATACCCCTTCAAGTCGTTCATTGTCAAATACGTCTCCGCAATTGACAATGCTACTGGGGTGGGGAACTCGATCGCGGGAGCGGTATGCGGAAGATCCTACGATGGAGTCAGGGCCAAAGAAGTCAGAGCAAAAGTTGAAATACTCCTCTTCCTCTGACTCTGTGGCGTGAACTCCACCTGGAGGGCCGGAGGGAACATCCTCAACGACCTCCTTGCCGACACGGCGGTCAGCGCTCGCGTCGCCGTTTGTCTCTGGTGCCTCCCTCGAGGCTTGTGTGGCCTCCATCACAGTCTCTACGACAGCTCCAGACGTCGCAGCGACTTCAACATCATTGGCCTTCGTAGCGACTTCAGCAACTGCAGTGTAACATCCCATCTTTGGACTTGTGTTTCAAATGTAAGAAAATCAGTAGAAATTAAAACTTTTTCTTACATCATGTATTTCCTGTTGTGCCAACCAATTCTTGTACAAGGGATTATGGAAATACAATATCATAAGTCTATTTGATCCAAACTTTGATATTCCAAAAACAATCTTGTCAAATCTTGTGATCATCCTCTGGAAATATTTTTCCTAAGTTCTTGGGATGATATGTGGCCCCTCTGAAAAATTTCACAATTTTTAGAAATTGTTTGAATATTTTTAGAGGGCAGTCAAACTTGTTTGACTTTCAGTCAAACCTCAAAACAGAGCCTTGCATAATTTTTGGAGATTTATTCACAGCATAGAAACCTCTGAAAATTTTACACAAGGTTAATATCTGAGTTGGCAAGCTCCTGTAAAAATTTCATAATTTTTGGAGTTAATTTGCTACCTCAAATAAATCCTCCAAAGTCTCTGTTCTAATTTAGAAGTCAAACCTAGTCTCACTGTGCTTTGGGTTCGAGTCAGACTCGGGCTCGAGCCAATTGACTCGGTCCAGTCAACTAACTGCACCGCGCCCGTTTGAAAAGCCCGCAATCGATCTCAGCCTTTGGATCTAAATCGCACGGCCCGCACGCGTGTAAATATTCGGACCTTCCGGTTGCTTAAATGAATGTCGACCGTTAGATCTCCATCCAACCGTCGAGATCCTCCGAAACTTTCGGACCCTCCGGTTGTTGGTTTGAATCAGAGCCGTTGGATTAAGATCCAACACCCGCCTGTTCCTCTGTTGTAAATCGCGTTTGCGACGTGGGGCAATCTGAGCCGTTCATTCTTAATCCTAGGGCTCGTGACCTTTTCGTTGTGTTTTAAAGCCCGGAGGCGTGGCGCTATCTCAGCCGTCCGATTTGGATCGTGGGGCTCTGGAACGCCCTAGCCTTTCTCGCTGGTCATCTTCAACCTCCGGCCGTGCGAGCACAGTAGGGGTGATGGCAGCGTCTTGTCATGCTTCCTACAGCCACCCTAGTCACTAGTGAGGGTCGTGGGAGACACCTTCGGCCATGCCATGCCCTATTGCATGTCTACCATCCTTTATCCTTGTCGGCCGCACCTTGTGCTCTGTGTTTTGCCGCCCGAAAAGTTTGTGGTGCAAATCCTAATGCCTCCAAGGCCTTATAAGCACCCAAATCACTTCCTGGTATTTCTTTAGACCGCCATCGAGCTCCATTCGCAGTATTGGAGCTTAACACCTCAAAAATGGCAAGTCGCCATTGTTGACCCGAAGAGCTCCATTGGTGTTCTTGGTGTTCCAGTGGTTCTCCTCCATGTTTCTTTGCCCTATCCTTGTCTCTTTACTGTCTTGAACATTTCCCCTCACTTAATTTTGGATTTGATTCTCAGGAATTGTCCAATTTGGGGTTTGTTCAAATTCGGCCGAAATTGGTCATCTTCTTCCTCAGCTCAGGTGAGTGCTCCATTTTCTAATTACTTGCTCATGTAGCTTCTGTGGACCTTAATGAAGCTATATTGATGCTTTGGTATCACTCATTTGGCTCAGGGTGTCATTTTCAATCTTTCTTCTCCAAGTCCGGCGAGCTTCCTCCGTGATCAAGCTTCTCCGGCCATCTTTGAAGCTTCTATTCATTAAGGTAGCTTCTTATTAGTCCTTAGAGGCTCTGGCACCCGCTTCTTTGGACTGCAGCTGAGCTTCTCGCTATTTTCGCACTTAGCAGTAAAAGCTCCCATTTTCATTTTCCGGCTAGCCGGCGTTCTAGTCCCTCACCGCCGGCGAGAAGGCCACCATTAGGTTCGTAGTGCTATTGCGATTCCATTTTGGTTCTTGTTCAGCGTCGCCGCGGCCAGTGTCGCCGGCGACGAGCCGTTGAAGTCGCTCGGTATTTTGACGGCACAGAACTCCCGTTTTCGTCACTTGTTTAGGGCACATTAATTGTCAATCATTAGTTAATTAATTGTGTCTTAACCTTTGTCGTTGAGCCACTGACCAGTGGGCCCAACATTCTTAAATCACCCGCTGGCGCAATCCCGCGCTGTTCCGACGTCATTAATGCTTAATCATTGATTAATTAATGTGTCGGCATTTAATCGCTGTCGGAAATCACCTCTGGGTCGCTGACTTGTGGGCCCGAGGGATTAAAATCAAATTCCAGTAGTCATTAGTGTCTATTTAATGACAATCATTAGAAGCATTAATTCTATCCTAAACCGCCACTTTTAGTCGCTGACATGTGGGCCCAGTGCACTGTGCACGTGGGTTAAACGTTCGCGGTTGTGAATCAAGGTCACTGACATGCGGTCCCACGTGTCAGCATCTCTATTTGAACTTCGATCTTTAGCCACCGTCCGTTTTCAGATCTGCGGCCCAGATCTTTGTATGCATTCGGACCCTCCGGATGCCTTGATCATTCTCGACCGTCGATCTTGAGATCAACGACTGAGATCGTGTATGCAATCGGACCTTCCGACCGTTGGTGCGCTCTGGACCGTCCATCTGCTGATCTGCGGCTGGGATTTGCCCAAGCAACCGCACCGTCCGGATGCATACACTCGTGTGCGCCGTTGGATCTTGATCTAACGGTGGACTCGACAGGTTTCGCGCGCTGCTGCTGCGCGCGTGAGCCGTAGGATTTTAGATCGAGGTTGTCGAGCGCCCACGTCTTATTCTATTATTTGAGTTTGTCTCAGTATTTCGTAAGTAGTTATTTAACAATCAAAATGATATAAAACTTTAGAAACTCATAACTAATTCTTTTAATCGCTTTTAGATAATTCCAATCGTAATAAATTGTGTTATCACTTAAGTTTATTATAAAATGGATTTAAGCATATTCCAAAGAGCGTAAAATTGTGTAACTGGAAATAACTTGATTTCTGTCATTTTGAATATTCCAGAAATGGATTTAACCTTGTAAAATGCATATCTTTTTCTGTATAAATCCAATTTGTGCAAAATTAATTTTGTTAAATTCATCTGTTAGTATACTTTCATATGGAATAAGATTTGAGCATGTTCATAATTCTGTAAAATGACTTGCATTAGATTTACAACTTAGGAAAATCATAAGTAAATGTGTATAACTCCAAATTTAGTAAATTCAACTTTGCTGTTATTAGGATGTTATCATCTACCTGCTATAAAAATTTCAGACCTTAGATCATTCTAGAAAATTTCGCCATGAACAGTGCTAATTATTAATTAGGTTGATGAAAGGCTGAGAAAGAGCATTTTGTTCATATCTTTTGCATGCTTAGTCTAAATTGCATAATTCTTGTTCCTATCATTGTCTTAGATCTTTCCCTAGCTGTTGTGTAAATTTTATTAGATTTGGATGTGTTTTGTTGTTGGAGTTTATTTGGTGTTCTTCGTTCTTATTTGCTTATCGCCTTTTCGCGTTAGGTTCCGAAGATAATTTTATTGCTGATATTGAGCCACAGCAGCTATCAGATCCTGCACTCCAGCAAGGCAGGCAGATGTAGTATTCATTTGATCATATTGTTCCTACTATTTTCACATTCTAATATGTTGTTTGCAAATTCTATGTATGCATTGCTATGTTGTTTTAAACTATTGTCGATAGCTGGCCTACTAGATGCATTATCAGTAGGAAATGTTTATTCCTCTACTACTGAAGCCTAGGTTACTTGCTGTGATTTTGGGTTCGCTGGATGGACCCTTGTCACTTAGTAGTTTACGTGTCATTATGCTTAGCCATGCTTAGTTATCGGTAGAAATGGGTGGTTATCGACTCGTCGATAACTTTGATCACACAAACTATTATAATGTGTATATTTCAGCCTTGTGCTATGTCTAATTGCAAAACTAAAACTGAAAATGAAAACAATTTAGACTTGGGCACAATGGTATGATGGTGTGATCTTTTGGGTGTGAATGGAATGGTGCCCGGGTCAATTAAGGACCGAACTACTTGTGAGTATCTGTTATCCGAGCATTCTGTGCGTGCTAACCACACTAGAGGGATATGGGACCTCTCTTAGCTGAGTACTTTGGGCTGTGTTAATTAATGAGTCGCGTGGTGGGTTGCATATTTGATTATATGCAACATGGACACGTTTGTAAGGAGAAGAACACCCGCCGAGGCCGGTGTATCTTGCTCCACGTATGGGTCCTTGTGATCCATATTTCGTCGGCAGATCACTAAGGATTAACCCCCATACGTGCGTCTCTTGATTAGCATATTCCATTGGAAAGGGTTCGTAGGACTTAGCCGTGCCGACATACCAAAGGAAGTGTGCTTAATAGCTTGGCAAAAAGGCGGTCCAAGTGTGGGTACATTGGTACACCCTGCAGGATTAAAACTATTCGAATAGCCTCGTCCTAGGTTATGGACACGCTTGGATAAGCTTTTCAAGAGTTAGACTACAACCGTTTTAAAATTAAAACTTGTTGGGTGGTATGAATCAGGGATTCATGCTATGTGTGGTGGCTTTGGGGAAAGTCACTTCTAGGTGGATACTTGTTACTTATGTTTACTCGCTGCTATTTAAATGCTTAAAAACAGATTTTACAAACTGTTGTTCAATCTATTACAATATTGCAAATGAACCTTGCTTTGTGCGTCCAAAGAACCATATAACCACATTCCTTTGATACAGCTTTCATGTAGCTATGTATAGGCTTGTTACTCGTAAGTCTTGCAAGTACATTTTTGTACTCACCTGCATTGCTTGTGTTGTGCAGAGGATGATAGTGAGTCCGATGGACCTCACTTTTGTGAGTTGTGCTGTGGCAGTTTGAGGGGCGATTAGCTTGGCGGCCCGGTCGGTTGCCCTGTGGTGTTATGTGGCTAACCGGTCGTCTTTTGGTTTAAGCCATCTTATGGCAACTTTTGCTTCCGCTGTTACTTATTTGCTTCTTATGTCATTTGGCCGGTCGGCTGTGTTGTAATAACTTATATTATGTATGTCTTTTGCTAGACTTGCTATATTATGTTGTATGGAATTGATGCATGCTTTGTAATACTCCGGAAGTGTGAGAAGTGAAGAATCGGATTAATAAAAATTAATCGGTAGAGAATTATTATTCGGGGAAGAGAAATTTATTGAATTTTCAAGTGCAATATAGTTTAGAGAGGGATTTCTCTTAACAGGAAAGTATCCATCAGTGATTATGTAATATCCTGTTTAACATTAGAGAATTAATTGAAATGAGAAAGGTATTTAACAGGAATTAAACAGAGAAATCAGTTTTTAGAGGAGATTTAATCTTGGGCTTTCGCCCACGTTGTTTGGCCCAAGTGGGAAGTTGGTTTAAGAAGGGCCAACCAAACTCTAGGTTTTTACTGTAGCACGCAGCTACAGCACCCGCCGCCTGTAGCAACCCTCCTCCCTTTGCTGCCACGCCCTCCATGTCGCCCCTTTGCTGCTCCTTGCTACCGGTCTTCTGGAGGAAGAAGAAGGAGAGAAAGGAGGAGAAGAAGGATCTTCTTCATGGATTCAACCAGCGTTTCCGAAGGTTCTACAAGGGTAACGAGGCGTTCTTTGCTGTCTAAGTTGTATTAGATGCGAATTCGATTGGTTTGATTGGATTGAATTGCTGCCGCTACAAATTCAATTCTGTCCAGTTTCTTGCGCGGCTTGTTTCGTGTGTTTAGAGGCAGAATTAGGGATTTTGATCTCCTAGAGTTATTTAGATAATGTTCTTAGCTTTCGGTGGCCGCGAAGATCACTCGATTCCGAGGTCTGAGTCAAAAGTTATGATCATTTTATTATCTGCTGTCAGAAATCTGACGAGAATAATCTGTCTGGTTATTTCTTAAAATATGAAAGGGAATTTGGTAGAATCTGAAAGTTCACCCAACTAGGTTATTGTAGGTAATTCGATAACCTTTTCAGATTGATAAAGAACGATCAATTTGGAGTTACCTATTAAAAGTTATGGTCATTTTAGTTTTGCTGTTCGATTGCGTAGGCAGTTTCTGTACTGAAAGTTCAGACAATGGTTAGCATAATATTATGGCCGAATTGGTTTATCGTGTCAACTAGAGTATTGTAGATTATTCAGTTAAGAATCTACAGAAATTGGGTTTACCTCATTTTGACTTCCAGTTCATGAGTTATGTCATTTACCGTGCTGCTGTCCAGAATCAGTATATGGCAGGAAACGTTGTTTTTCGGTTTCAGCTTTGTAAACTCGTTTTGAGTCGTCAAGTAAGCGTTGTAGAATGCCGATTAGTAGCGCTGAGTATATTATGTCTTAATTGAAATTATTTTACCTGTTTAGGAGGTGAAGCCTCAGGTTTAGGAGTATCAGCTTTGCCGCTAACGCGTCGCATCGTGGAAGGCAAGTAAATGTAGCGGTTGTACTACGGTTTAACCTGTTTTCTTACTAGTTGCACTATGCATGATTGACGAATGTTAAATGATATGCCATGGTTACATGTTTTCCAAGTAAAATGTGGTAGCAAGATATTAATCAATTGCTATGTTTGGATGAGTTTGGGTAGTATCGTGGTAATTCGCTTAATGAGCCAATATGGAATATGAAAATAAACTCAAGGTGGACATGTTGTTAATTCCTTGTGGTTATTTTCATGATGATCATGTGGTGGTCTATGTGATAGAGTTCCATCTATATCGATTGATTTTGATCTTGGTGAATCGTGTGGGTTATGTGGTAATGGTCTTATGACTCGATGGTATTGTGCTTAATGAGACACATGTGGATTATGAGAAAATATTCATGATGAGTATGTTGTTGACCTTCGTGGTTAAATTCTTGTGGTTTATGATTATCATATCATTCATGACATATCATGACATTTGCATTGTGGATGTCGCCACATACCGCGATCAGATGCAGTACAACATCGTGCATTGTCAGAAGACGATGCATACCTTTACCTTGTTGGGTAAAGGTGCAGTGGAGCATAGCATACATATGCATTACATTGTGGAAAGATCATTTGCATACTTGTGCAAGATATTGAGGTGAAGTTATTTTTTGCAAACAAACGCAACTTCACAGCTTGCAATGTGAAATTGACTCATGAGAGTCTCTTGTGGTATGAGTAATGTGGTTGTGGTTGTGGAATGGGGTTCACCCTTGTGGTATGGTAGAGGTTGTGGTTGTGGCATGAGATTCTTCTCTCTTGTGGTAA
Source organism: Ampelocalamus luodianensis (assembly GCA_036346255.1). Taxonomy (NCBI): domain Eukaryota; kingdom Viridiplantae; phylum Streptophyta; class Magnoliopsida; order Poales; family Poaceae; genus Ampelocalamus; species Ampelocalamus luodianensis. Next base: position 19,407,020 of record CM070637.1, read on the forward strand.
TTGTGGATAACAGTTGTGGATGCGAGAAATAGTAAAGTTATGAGGTAAAACACGCTAATACTTTATTGTCATTGGTAGTGGTAGTGGTGATTAACATGGAGCAGTTGATCAAGATTCAATTGTTAATATTTTACTATCATTGGTAGTAAATATGGTTGAGGCTATAATTGTGATCATTATGGGGATTGGATATTGATGCTTAATATCTTTGTAGTTTAATTGGCTGGTAAATGAATGTGGATTCACATTATGGGTGTGGATATTTGGATACTTTAATGATGTTGTATGTTTGTTTGTAGTCCGAATAGCCTGATAAACAGTTTGCTTGTTGAGATTTTTATCTCACCCTTGTTTTCTTTCCCCTACAGTGATTGTTGAGCATTCATGGATGGGTAGAGCGGCACCACAATAATGCACATGGTTCATCAACTCATGTTGTAATAAAGTCGATGAAATTCTAGCCAAATGCTTAACTATTTGTGGAGGATTATGTTATTTAATAAGGATGGACTTGTGAACCATTCTTTGATTAATCTGCTAGAGGTTGTTTAATTATTGAACTTGTTACCGTTATCTTTATTCCCTTAGATGTTTATGCTTCCGCTTAATGCTTTTTTCTAGAGATGTTGCCGAATTAATTATCTTGAAATTATTGGCTAGTCAGAGTGGTTTAGTAGCATTCCAGGTAATGTGGGTCCCGGGGTGTTACAGCTTGGTATCGAGCGGGCTTTAGGTCCGTGGTAATTAAAAATATTAAATTGACACACAGTGCAAGAGGATGGGATGGGACAAGCATTGCATTCAAGCTTTGACATGTTATATTGATGATTCATGCTTGGAGATAATCTTGTATGTTTATGATTTGTTTATATGATCGCTTTGAGTGAGGATAGTCAATGATATGAGGTAGGGATTGCGCTTGTTGCCTTGGGCATTGCCGCTTATACCTCGCTCAGAGTACGGGATTTTGATGCGATTACCTCTGTAACTTAGTTGTGGATGTCTTGGGTAAGTTTCTTAGAAAAGTGTTATCCTCCTTGAATTGATGTTGGCCGATTCTTGGCCTATTACAGTTAATGATTTTCTCTCGGGTTAGCTGTTTATTGCGATTGTTGGTTGTCATTAGGCCTTTAATTGTTCTTGAGGCCAAGTATTGTTTCTTTCTGATTGATGGGTTGTTTGACTGCTCGTGAGCAGTGCTTTTGGAGAGAGTAGTATTTTCCGTGTTGTTCCATCTTTCTTGCTGGAAAACATGACTCTTGTATTTCGTTTGATTTTTTTTTTTAGAGAGAATCAAAGCTTTATGTGGGAAGTTCATTAACTTGTGGAAGCATTGACTCTATGCATTTCTTCTGAGTTATTTCGACTTTTGAAGTTTGATTTCTCTCTAGAAGGGAGTGTTAAAACCCCTTTATGATGTTTTGTTGTGTTTAAGTAGTAGGTGGAAATTATGTAAATAATTGATAGATTGTGAATTATCAAGTTGAAAAGTTAGTGTGGTACATCATTAAGTTCTACTAACATCTTTAGAAGTGAAGTCGATTAATATGATGTTGTCCTGTGGTAGTTTGTTGAAGATCTGTGACTAAGAAATTTAGCGATACATGTGTAGAACTCATGCATTTATCAAGGAATATGAAAAACAATTGTTTTGATTATTGTAGTTGTTTAATTTTCCCAACTTGTTGGATATATTGGATTGATTGATCTTAAGTAATTAATCGACCATTCGGGATGGTCAAGTAAGGAGGTGTTGGAATATTGCCTTAATAAGATTAACCTTTATATGTCCTCTCTTTACATACTTGATGAGCATGTACAATCATAAATTTATGTAACTTTACCATGCTAAATTGTTGAAATATGTATAAAGAAATGGATACAGTGATGTATTGACTTTTGGAATCTTGTCTCTTAAAGTCTGGTATTATTGATGTTTAAAGTTATTTTATTTTTTTAATATCTTAACATAAGGTGGAGTATCGAATCAGGTTTTATTGTCTTTGGGATTGCAAAATTAGAGATAGGATCATTAATGCTATGCTGATGAAAAATTAATAGTCAATTATTGACAGCAATGGCTAGAGTGTAATTATCTTTTGCTAAACTAGAGTTGAGCATCAGTACGAGATAAATGTATGGAATCTAATAAGAGATTCATACTAGCATGTTTTGTGAAGTTGTTATGTTCTAATATCATCTTGTTAAAGAGTTTGTTTTAATATGATGGCTTATGCACTAGGTTTAACTAGATCAAGTAGTTGAAATCTTATTTGGATAATAAGAGCATGATGAAGTGATTTATGATGTTCCTTTTGGAAAAGTATGAAGGAGTGGGATGATATGTTGATTTTTTTGCAAAGAATGTTTTATCTTGTTGTGAATACAATCGATAGCATGTAGTTGTGATTATTGTGTTGAATGTTTTAAAAATAAAATAAAGGAATTTGTTAATTCCATAATACTAATTGCATTGAAGGGTGTGAGATTTACTGTTGGAACCTTTTGTACCTTATGACTTGTGTGATAGCCGAGGTTGCTTTGAGTAAAGTGACATGTTGAATGATCTTTTTGGTTTTTATCTGAATCTCGTGTTGTGGTCTTCAAGCATCCTTTGTTGGAAATGGCGGGATGTTTTAATCAAAGAAAATTGCTTCTTATTGAAAGGAAAAGTTTTACTAGAAGTATTTGAGGTACAGTTGATCTTATCTTGTGTTTTCCAACCTCATTGCTATTTTTTTCTTTTGGTCTTTTGGCTACTGTGATGATGACCATTTTCTGTATGCTGGAATTTATTTCTTCTTACCTCTTCTTCTAAGAACATGGTAATTGTTGTGGGTTGCGAAGCCTTTTGTTGGTCGTGGTTTTGGGTTAGAGTATGATTTGCGGGGCCAGTAGAGTCTATCTACAATGGTGTAGATGATGTACTCAATTGAGCTAATTGTTGAGGTGACCAACTTGAGATAAATGAGTTGGTGTGTTGGGTAATGATTTGAAAATCCTTGGTTCAAGGAAGTTAAATTATTAAAAGAAATGAATTGGGAAATTATTGTTATGTCAAGTAGTGCGATGCTCTCTTGATTCTTGTTTTTGCTGTGTGTTTTTGGCAGAGACCATTTGCAAATTGAGTTGACGTATGTTGAGGCGTAGTCTTTTCCAGTTAGGAAAAGAAATTGATTGTTTTGGTTTGTCGAGTGATTTTTTTCACTCTTAGCTTATGTGGTGTGGTTCTCCAATTGTCTACTTGACGAGTAGAAATATTTTGTGGTGAATCCTTTGATTTGGATCGTGGTCCTTTGAAGGAAAGTGGTTGCTAGTGTGATGCTTGAGAGTTCTTTACTCTTCATTGTCGGGTTCTGCTTTGCAAAAGATACCGTTGTGCTTCTAGTAGAATGATGTGAGTGGAATTTGTGATCAAATTCTTGACAATGGGTATAGTGTGTTATCCTCGAGTTTATTTAATAAGAGAAAAGTGTTTTAAGAAAGAGGATGGTTTGAGAAGGTGGCCTTAATAGTTATTATGGAAATTTTGCCAAAATGGCAGGACTCATATCGCTCAGTAATGACAAAAGAATTATGCGGATGTTCGGCGCCGAGAATTGGAGTTTGCGGGGAAGCCTTGTGCTCCTTTGGGTGTCTCCAACCAAGGGTATTGTTCATTTTGGTACCACCGAAGCTTAGCCCGCGGTACATCGGTACTTTTCCGTGGTTGCTCGGGTGGGTAGTTTGGCTTATCGCTTGGAGTTGCCAAACTCTTTGAGTGGTGTGCACAATGTTTTCTATGTGTCTATGCTTTGGAAATACTTGCGGGATCCGAACACAAGCTTGACTGAACAGTCACGAGTGGAGCAGATCTCACCGTGGAGCGTCGGCCGCTTCAGATCTTGGATACGCCGAGCGGGTCTTGAGGAATAAGACCATCAAGTATGTGAAGGTCCTTTGGGCGAATCGATCGGAGAGAGAGGCTACGTGGGAGCCGGAGGATCTTTTGCGAAAGAAGTACCCGAGCTCTTCAAGGCTGGTGAGTACACCTAGTTTGGGTTGCTGTTTGCTTGTTGTTCTTTTCTTTGTGGTATGTAGAGTTGGATTCGAGGCTAATCCTTTTAAGGTGGGAAGAATGTAATACTCCTGAAGTGTGAGAAGTGAAGAATCGGATTAATAAAAATTAATCGGTAGAGAATTATTATTCGGGAAGAGAAATTTATTGAATTTTCAAGTGCAATATAGTTTAGAGAGGATTTCTCTTAACAGAAAGTATCCATCGTGATTATGTAATATCCTGTTTAACATTAGAGAATTAATTGAAATGAGAAAGGTATTTAACAGAATTAAACAGAGAAATCAGTTTTTAGAGGAGATTTAATCTTGGGCTTTCGCCCACGTTGTTTGGCCCAAGTGGGAAGTTGGTTTAAGAAGGGGCCAACCAAACTCTAGGTTTTTACTGTAGCACGCAGCTACAGTACCCGCCGCCCTGTAGCAACCCTCCTCCCTTTGCTGCCACGCCCTCCATGTCGCCCCTTTGCTGCTCCTTGCTACTGGTCTTCTGGAGGAAGAAGAAGGGAGAGAAAGGAGGAGAAGAAGGGATCTTCTTCATGGATTCAACCAGCGCTTCCGAAGGTTCTACAAGGGTAACGAGGCGTTCTTTGCTGTCTAAGTTGTATTAGATGCGAATTCGATTGGTTTGATTGGATTGAATTGCTGCCGCTACAAATTCAATTCTGTCCAGTTTCTTGCGCGGCTTGTTTCGTGTGTTTAGAGGCAGAATTAGGGATTTTGATCTCCTAGAGTTATTTAGATAATGTTCTTAGCTTTCGGTGGCCGCGAAGATCACTCGATTCCGATGTCTGAGTCAAAAGTTATGATCATTTTATTATCTGCTGTCAGAAATCTGACGAGAATAATCTGTCTGGTTATTTCTTAAAATATGAAAGGGAATTTGGTAGAATCTGAAAGTTCACCCAACTAGGTTATTGTAGGTAATTCGATAACCTTTTCAGATTGATAAAGAACGATCAATTTGTAGTTACCTATTAAAAGTTATGGTCATTTTAGTTTTGCTGTTCGATTGCGTAGGCAGTTTCTGTACTGAAAGTTCAGACAATGGTTAGCATAATATTATGGCCGAATTGGTTTATCGTGTCAACTAGAGTATTGTAGATTATTCAGTTAAGAATCTACAGAAATTGGGTTTACCTCATTTTGACTTCCAGTTCATGAGTTATGTCATTTACCGTGCTGCTGTCCAGAATCAGTATATGGCAGGAAACGTTGTTTTTCGGTTTCAGCTTTGTAAACTCGTTTTGAGTCGTCAAGTAAGCGTTGTAGAATGCCGATTAGTAGCGCTGAGTATATTATGTCTTAATTGAAATTATTTTACCTGTTTAGGAGGTGAAGCCTCAGGTTTAGGAGTATCGCTTTGCCGCTAACGCGTCGCATCGTGGAAGGCAAGTAAATGTAGCGGTTGTACTACGGTTTAACCCGTTTTCTTACTAGTTGCACTATGCATGATTGACGAATGTTAAATGATATGCCATGGTTACATGTTTTCCAAGTAAAAATGTGGTAGCAAGATATTAATCAATTGCTATGTTTTGATGAGTTTGGGTAGTATCGTGGTAATTCGCTTAATGAGCCAATATGGAATATGAAAATAAACTCAAGGTGGACATGTTGTTAATTCCTTGTGGTTATTTTCATGATGATCATGTGGTGGTCTATGTGATAGAGTTCCATCTATATCGATTGATTTTGATCTTGGTGAATCAGTGTGGGTTATGTGGTAATGGTCTTATGACTCGATGGTATTGTGCTTAATGAGACACATGTGGATTATGAGAAAATATTCATGATGAGTATGTTGTTGACCTTCGTGGTTAAATTCTTGTGGTTTATGATTATCATATCATTCATGACATATCATGACATTTGCATTGTGGATGTCGCCACATACCGCGATCAGACTGCAAGACAACATCGTGCATTGTCAGAAGACGATGCATACCTTTACCTTGTTGGGTAAAGGTGCAGTGGAGCATAGCATACATATGCATTACATTGTGGAAAGATCATTTGCATACTTGTGCAAGATATTGAGGTGAAGTTATTTTTTGCAAACAAACGCAACTTCACGGCTTGTAATGTGGAAATTGACTCATGAGAGTCTCTTGTGGTATGAGTAATGTGGTTGTGGTTGTGGAATGGGGTTCACCCTTGTGGTATGGTAGAGGTTGTGGTTGTGGCATGAGATTCTTCTCTCTTGTGGTAATTGTGGATAACAGTTGTGGATGCGAGAAATAGTAAAGTTATGAGGTAAAACACGCTAATACTTTATTGTCATTGGTAGTGGTAGTGGTGATTAACATGGAGCATTGATCAAGATTCAATTGTTAATATTTTACTATCATTGGTAGTAAATATGGTTGAGGCTATAATTGTGATCATTATGGGGATTGGATATTGATGCTTAATATCTTTGTAGTTTAATTGGTCGGTAAATGAATGTGGATTCACATTATGGGTGTGGATATTTGGATACTTTAATGATGTTGTATGTTTGTTTGTAGTCCGAATAGCCTGATAAATAGTTTGCTTGCTGAGATTTTTATCTCACCCTTGTTTTCTTTCCCCTACAGTGATTGTTGAGCATTCATGGGATGGGTAGAGCGGCACCACAATAATGCACATGGTTCATCAACTCATGTTGTAATAAAGTCGATGAAATTCTAGCCAAATGCTTAACTATTTGTGGAGGATTATGTTATTTAATAAGGATGGACTTGTGAACCATTCTTTGATTAATCTGCTAGAGGTTGTTTAATTATTGAACTTGTTACCGTTATCTTTATTCCCTTAGATGTTTATGCTTCCGCTTAATGCTTTTTGTCTAGAAATGTTGCCGAATTAATTATCTTGAAATTATTGGCTAGCTGTAGAGTGGTTTAGTAGCATTCCAGGGTAATGTGGGTCCTGGGGTGTTACATGCTTTGATATGATGTATGTGTGCTGCTTGTTCTGGGAGGCACATATTCATCGAGACGCGGATTATTCTATTTGTGATACTAGAACCAGAGGAAGGTTAAGTATTATAAGTTTAATAAACCGGGGTCTCACATGCAGCCTCTTCTGCAGCAGGGATAGTAGCTAGATCTTCAGCTACTTTCGTTGTCGCACCCCCTTCGGTTGAAGGGGTGATAACGGGATCCTCTATGAGAGTTCCCCTGGGGGCTGAAGACGCCGGGCTGAGAATCGCAAAGCGCAACAATAAGTCAACAAATAAAACAGTAATTAGTCATTACACTTATGTGTTTTATTTTACATACCTCTGCACGCTGGACCTAACCCGAAATTTGGGAGCAACCTTCCCAACGGAAGATTTCTTCGACTTCTTCTCAACCACCATTGGTTGAGATGCACTCGGGGCAGCAGGAGTCATCTCCTCCCGACTTCCCGGGTGAATGCTGCTTCCCCTGGCTTCAGATTCCACCGGAGCAGCAGTTTCCTTCACAAAAGACATGAACTCCTTCCAGTTCTCCTTTTCTAGCTGTCTTACAAAGCCGCGAGAAGCAGAAACTACGAAGGACTTGTCATCGTAGTAGAAAGGTACCTTAACTTTGGGGACCTTGCGCTTAAGGGCAAGAGCCTCTTCTTTTGCTCTCTTTCTTGCCGCGGCTATGTCTGCGACAAACTTAGCAAAAGGAGCAGGAGGAGCAGAACTCGAACCCCCCTTGTCGCCGACTTTTGCCAGTCGGCGCTTCTTAGATGGAGGGGACTTCGCTAACTCCGTCTGCGTAGTCGCCCCTACAACCACCAGCTCGACTTCCTCGTCGTCTCGGCGGTTCTCCATGCCAACTTTCTATTGAAGAAGGAGAAAAGTGGTCTGTATGATCAGCTCAAAAATTATAAGTATTTCTACGACATTATCTAATCGTAAGTCATTCTACGATTACGTTAAGTCGTAAGTTTTCTACGACATTATCTAATCGTAAGTCATTCTACGATTACGTTAAGTCGTAAGTTTTTCTACGACATTGTCTAATCGTAAGATATTCTACGATTACATCCGGTCGTAAGTTTTTCTACGATCGGACCCCATCGTAAGTTTTTTTTACGACAAATCAGCTAGTCGTATACTATTCTACGACAATAAAACACCTAAAGGCAGAGTCGTTTGATTACCTTTAGGCTCCTTTCTTTCTCCTCTGTGGTCAAAACCGCGAGGATTTGAGGGGCCGCCATATTCGACGGATGCTTCTCGCAGATGAGCCGGACACGTGCGTCAACCTCTTCCTGCGAAAGATCTGGGAATATGGACAATACGATTAAACAGACTAAATCAGGGTTAACCAAGGATAAAACCAAAAGAGTAAGTCTTTCTACTCACCGTCCTTGTAGTCCCTGGTTGGGTCGTCCTTTCCTGAGTACCTCCACATGGGAGGGACCCTTGTCTTCAAAGGACTAATCCGGCGCGTGATGAAGTCCTTCACCACGTGCCAATCGGTGAGCCCCTCAGACTTCAAGTCTTTGATAGCTTGAATATAGGGGGCTATCCGGTCGAGATTACTAGGAGTCGAGTCCCAGGAAGAAGATCGCTCGGCGGCCTGTCCAACGAATGAGAGGCTATCTTCATGGGTAACCTCCCAGTAGAACCACCTCTTCTTCCAACCCGGCCAGGACGACCGGGTAAACATCTGAATATACTCCTTCGACTTGTTGTCATGGAGCTTGCATCATTGACTACCAACGATCCCGGCTTGACGAGCCATTCCATAATAATACTGGAACAGCTCGAGGTCCGCCGGAATCCCTAGGTAGGCCTCACACAAGTACACGAATACACTTAACATCGTGATGGAATTAGGACCAAGGTTCACTAATTCCACCCTGAAGTGGTCGAGTACGAGCGTGAGGAAAGGGTGAGCAGGCAATCGAAGGCCACACTCACGATAAGCTCGAAGACGGAATTTGGCCTACCTCTCCCGAAGGCCAATGCCGCCCATTCGCCGCAATCCAAGTCACGAAGACCATCGGGATCTTCTCGCGCGACCAAAGCAGTCATTTTTGCATCGCCCATCTCCGATTCGCCCATTCGAGACAATCTCGCCATTTTTCTCTCAAGAACGATAGGATTTAAGGTTGGGAAAGCTTCAAGAAAATGTACGGAGTCACCGGCGGCGGAAGAAACAAGAAAGCAATAGATGTTGGGTAAAAGGTAAGAACCCTAAGTTCTTCCCCTGCGGCCCGTTTTATAAACGCACAGGTGAGATGAAACGTCGCGTAATCCCAACAATCGCCACCGCTTCGGGAATCGCTTCAACGGACAGGCTTTTTTTTTACCTGCCCTATGGAAAGTCCCAAGACACCTTTTTCACACCTCAAGTGAAATTACCATCTTGACTCCCGGGTCAAGTGAAAGACCAACCGGGAAAACCTTATTTCCGGTTTTAAGGCTACGACGGCTTCGAAGTCGTAAGACATCTTGTAGTCGTGACAACCTTAAACCAATTACCTCGATCAAGCATATTCCTGGTTGAGAGAAACAAGGGTTGAAGAGTTCTTCCTTCAACGTTTTCCTAACGACCCCTTAGTGGTCAAAGGATCGTCTACGACCCTTCACTCAAGTAAGTTATTTTCACTTGAAGCTGGGGGGCTAGATGACGAGGATCTAAATAATCCTCATTTATTTACTCCATAATCAAGAAATATGACGTCATAAGACATACCCCTTAAATATCAAAAGGGAAGAACTAGTCAGGAAGTCGTAGGCTATCCTACGACTACCCCCTGGTCGTAAGCTCTTCTACGACCACGGTATAACCCCTACGACTACCCCCTGTTCGTAAGCTCTTCTACGACCATGGTATAATCGTTACGACTACTACCTAGTCGTAATCTCTTCTACGACTATGGTATAATCGTTACGAGTATGTCTGGTCGTAAGTTTTTCTATGATCGGGGCCTGCTACAGGTTCCTCACGACTTATTGGACCCACCCGTTTGACGGCCCATTAAACAGTGAGAATCTAAGCAGTCAAAATACGCAGTTATCTCTGACATAACTGTAGATAATTCCCACTATCTCGATCGTAATCGATTGACAAGATGGGAGGTTACTACTCCGGTAATTACTCTCATTATTACATAATAATGAGCGACTAATTAGCCTGGAAGGACAACGTCCACTATTGCTTAGTATAAATAGGTATCTGTTAGAGATAGAGAGAGAGGCTTTTTGGGCAAAGAAGAAATAGAGCCTTCCTTGGAGAACAGTTAGGGAAATACTTATTCGATTGTAATCCAAAGAGCAAATACAAGATACACAGGAGTAGGGTTGTTATTCTCACCGGAGAAGGCCCGAACCTGTATAAAAATCCCCGTGTCTTCTTCGTCTGCGTGATCAATTGTGGAGCCCCCCGAATCAAACAATCTTTACGTAAGATCGGTTCTAAAACACCGACAAAAGTAAACGATTAATTTGAATAACAAATAAGGGTTTTGACCTTATGGTCGAGTTTACACTTATTAAGTCACGCAGGGCTAACAGTAAATAAAACAGCAGCGGAACGAAAAACTCCAGCGTAGATCCCACCAATTCACCACAATCAACCGACTGGGATCCAGACCTTAACGAACGATCAGCCTTCAACGAACTCCTCCTCGAAAGCAGGCGTAGACTCCTCCTGTTCTGTAGGTTTGGGCGTAAGTTTTACAACAAGCGTGAGTACACAACCGTACTCGCAAATCATACCACAGAATGCAATGTATAGATGCAGGCTTATTCCAAAGAAAAGGCTTCTGGGGTTCTTTTGCATAAAAGCAACATTTGCAATTGAATACAATAATAGATTGAAAGCATAATTCAAAACAAATAGACAATATTAATTTAATGCTTGTTTCCACAAAGACACACAAATAAATGATTATTTCACATAGCCATATGATTAAGGTCAAACAGCTCCCATTCCCACATTTTATGAAAACTACCTCATGTGAAATCCCGAGCATGTCCATGATCATGACGCGCTATTCGGATAGATTGTTTAACACTCGCAGAGGTTGTACACTTTACCCACAAGATACAACTAGTGTAGCAAGCACCAATCGTAACAAAACAGTTCGAAACTTCATCTCAAACATTGACACTCCCGGTGTGCTTACAAACCGCTATACCACCACATAGAATTGGTATAACACACACCGCCGACGGGAAGACGAATCGCCCCGCGATGCAACCACTAAGTAGTCACACCTCCACCTGTCACATAGCCTAACCTATCCACCGAACATCAATGCCGAGAATCCATAACTTACTAAGTTAGGCTCGTCCCATACCGTGCATGTGGTCGTGCATGAAGAAGCTCGATTCAATGGCGCACAAAGTTAAGTCCTTAATTGACCAAGGCAAGACTTCCATTTTCTAACTAAGTCACAAAGACCATCATTCCCTCACATAGACCACCATGTCACACAGTCTCCACCACTTGCCTCGCTTTAAATCCTTTACCACCTGGGCTGGTTTTAGTGCAACACATGCCATCACGAAGTAATAACACATAGCACACAGTTTTACACAAAGTTCCATAGTCACTTAGTCATAATTAATATTTGCAACTTACATATGATGTGAGACTCGTAGCATGGCTAAGCAACTGTACTCGCATCTAACCAACCCACGTTGGTGCTACATTATTACCAACTAATAAACCAATCTAGGGTGACAAGGAAATATGACATACAAGGCCAAGGTGTGAAAACAATTTGGATAATAACTATGCCCAAAGTATTTAAATAAATAATTAAAGTAGAATGCAATAATCTAACACAAGTAATTTGAAAACTGGGTTCAAGATGATCAAAGGTATGACTTGCCTTGGAAAAGTCTATGTACTGGTCTTGATCTTGGGGTGCTCCTTCTTCAACGAAATTCCCCAACGAAACGACGTCTATTCGCAAACGAGACACAAAAAAACAAAACAAATAAATAACAGAGACAAAAAAAACTCCAAAAATTAAATAAAAATCTCAGATAAATAGAGTTTGAATTTAGACAAATTTAGAAATTTGAATGGGCTCAATCGGAGTTAGGATGCAAAAGTTATGGGCTTTGGAAGATTGGAAATCTAAAAGAAACCCTAATTTGGATTTTCTGGAATTTCCGAATTATTTCTCTAAAGAAAAATCGGAATATTGCGCAGCTGACGTCATCTGAGGATGTTCGGACGGGGTGACAAAAGGCCTGACAGGTGGGTCCCACCTGTCAGTGACTCGGTGCACCGTGGACCAGGTTTATGTAGATTGGATCTGGGGTGATGCGGTTTGGTGGCATGCTCGCGCACGTGGATGCTGACGATGCCGCCACCTGAGCGACACCTCAGCGGAAAGGGTGAGGTGGCGGGTGACTTGGCGATGAGATGGCTGCCACGGTGGCTGGTGATGACGACGTTGCCGGCGAGGGCTTCTGGACCGGCCGGCAACGGCTAGCGGCGGCACGGCGCTGGCACCCGAGGCGCACAATGGGTAGGGGCGCTATTGCTCACTACCGAGCATCGTCTTGGCCTTGATGGTCACCGAGATGGCCGGAGTGGCGCCGAGCGGAGAACGAAGGTCGGTTTTGTCGACGAAGCCTCCGCGACGACTTGGGGCAGGGATGGGCGCCGAGGTAGCTCGGGCGACGTGAAGCTTCGTGTGGTCAACGCCTCAAGGTACTCCCGCGGTGACGGAATTGAAGCTTTAGGGTTTCGCCCAAAACCCAATCTAGCAATCGCACCGCCTAGGGTTCCTAAGGCACAAAGGGTGGGGTTTCGGATGAGTAATCGATCGCGCACCTAGGAGCTATTTATACCCAGAGGGCGGGCTCAGATTAGGAAACCCCCAAATCGGGATTTCTTCGGGTTCGTTTGAACTACGGGATAGAGTTCGACTCGTCCCCGATTGACTGCAGATATGGATGCGGAAAGCTAGGAGATTGAGTTTGGCATCAAAATCCAAGAGGTTTTAGATAAGGAAAGCGCTTGCCGGATCGAGCTTCTAGGAGAAACATGGCGGACGAGGCTGACTTGCGCGCGGAGAAGACGACGACTCGGAGACGACGACCTCGGCGGTCCACCAGTCAGAGGAAGAGGGAAAACGGCCCACCCGTCAATGGGGCAAGGGGAGCGGGCCCGCGTGTCAGCGAGTGCGACCGAGCGCCTGCGTGGGGCGAGTCAAGCTAAGCCGGCCGGCGCGGCGGAGGAGAATGGGCCGACTTAGGGAATTCGGCCCGGGACCAATTTGAGATTATTAATAGGTTTTCTAATATAGAAAATACCAGAAATTCAAATGGGCAATAGAAAATAGCAAATGAACTCAGAAAAATTCTAGAAAAATCTAGAAAATATATCTGAGCACATAGAATCCAAATAAAATAGTTTTGGCTATTGTTCATGTTGGGATTATTCACATTAAATATTTTTTATTGTAAGGTCCAATATTAAGCTTTTGAATTAACTTCAAATAAAATTCAAATGGTGAATTTTTCCCTACTAACTATTTAAAAGATTTTTAAACCCAGAAAATTGGGACGTTACAATAAACCAGTTTGAAGAAGTCTTTTTGAACAAAAACCAAAGTCTAACTTTGAGTAGTTCTGCTAGCATGTCCGTAACCGTGGACACGGCTATTCGAATAGTTTTACACTCTGCAGAGCTTGTACAGCTTTAGCCACAAGAGATAATCAACTTTTAATGTTCGTCTGACACACTTCCGAAGTTGTGCGACTAAGTGATTATCACGAGGCCTTTACAATGCGCTATTCCAAAGTAGTTATGCCCGCTAAGGTTTCACTTCCTTTGGACTTACCATCCGCCAGAAGTCCCCTCTTGCGCCTAGTGGGAATACTGTCTTATCGACACCGACACACCAAAATGGCACAGCTAACAATGAAATGTTGCAAATTAGTTGGCCAGGTCCTGCCCACACAGGACATGTGGTAGTACGATAAGGCATAGCATCATACGCTCGAAGGTCGGTCCTTAACTGACTTGGGCGTCTTCCAATTAAAACCCTGGGCCTTAACCCTAACCAGATTAAGCCCGTGCATAAACTTGCACCCACCAATCATCCATTTCGCCCAAGTCCAAACCCATTTTTCATTTTATTTTCCGAGTAAAAGCATTTATAAACCTTCTATTGTAAAACAATACCATAGAACCAATTTAAATCAAATTTGGAAGATTTTGGCTAAATTTTCCTAAATACAAGATTTGATCTAAGCATTGGCTAAGCATATGGTTAATTTTTAGTATCACTTTGCCTAATGGTGACAAGGTATTCACGTTCAACATTCAAATTGGCCATACAAGGAAAATTAGAATAACTAGGTAATTAAAACAGGGAATTAAAATAATTATATAAACATATGCATGCAGTAATAATTTTAAAACAGAATATAAATAATTTGAAATAATGGGATCAATATGATCAAGGGTATAACTTGCCTTGCTTGCGATGATGTTGTTTTTCTTAACAGATCAACTGGTACTAAGGTGATGTTGTTTTCCTTAACAGGTCACCTAGTACTCACAAGTATTTTCTCCAGGTGTACAATCACGATGATCATACAGTCAAAATCAATCTTCTTAGGTTGCTCTTCAAACGGCGTCGAAATCTCACTTTCCGAAGTCGTCGAAATCTAATCGTGAAAATACGACAAATTCAACTCGAATTCAAATAAATTCAAAACGACAGAACAAATTAACTCCAAATAGAAATATTTTAGTTTAGTTAGCTAGATAATAATTTTATATGAATTTACAAATTTGAATGGACTAAATCGGAGCTGGGATTCAAAAGATATGAATTTCCTATGTTTGAATTTACATGAAATAATAAATTAGGGTTTAAAGGAATTATTGGTCAAATGAACTCAAAATTAAATAATTTTGGCTTAGATGGCTAGATCTTGATTTTATATGAATTTAGGAATTTGAATCGACGAAATCGGTGTTCGTATGAGGGAGAACGAACCCTGGGAAGTTCTAAATCTAAATAAAACCCTAAAATCAGATTTTATTGATTTTCTTGAATTATTTTCCTAAAGGAAATTCTAGTTATTGCGCAAGCTGACGTCAGCGACTGTTTTTTTGGAATTTAAATGAATTTAAAGAATTTCCGACACGTGGGTCCCACGTGTCATAGACACGGTCCTCATGGACCAAGTCCATGGGACTGTTGGCTCGGGGGGTGGGGCTAGGTGGCACACGCGTGCGCACGTGTCAGCCATGTGGGCGAGCCGCGTCAGTGTGAGGGCAAGGTGGCGCCTACGTGGCGCGTGTGTGGCAGTGACGTGGCGACGCCACATCAACTTGTGGCCGGCGGCGCTACGGCGTCGAGCCCGCCGGTGAACGGTGACGATAGGGTCTCCGGCGAGGGCACCAGGAGAACGAGTGGGCTTCACTGAGTTGGGTGCTTACCTTGGATGCACGGAGATGTGAAGAATTCGCCGGCGGTGAGGTAAGAGGCGGAGGTGAGGTTCGGGCTCCGGTAAGGAAGGTGCTCCGGTGAACCTTGGGCCGAGTGAGTGAGCGCCCCGTGTCCGCGGAGGTGTCGTGAAGCCGGAGGTGCGGACGAAGTGGGCGGAGGGGCCTTAGTGGCGGCGGAATCGAAGATGGACGGAGCTTCGGCGGCGATGATGAAATTCAAAACACGGGCGCTAGAAGAGGGGAGGTGAGCGGTGGTTGGTGGCGACGAGATGTGGAGGCCGAGGTGGAGCTGCCGCTCTATTTAAAGGGGCGCGGGCGAGGTCGGAGCGTCGTGCGGCGCAAGAAGATCGCGCGAGTTTGCCGGCGGAGATCGAGGTAATTAGGGCCAGAGGTGGAGGGAAAATGCCGGTAACGGGCGAGGCATGAAACACGGGCTTCAATGCCCGCCTTCACGTGCGAAGAGGGGGAGCGAATCGCGGCGTTGATGGAGCTCGCGAGGCGCGGTAATGGCGGCGGCTCGGGGAAGAAGAAAGGAACGAAGAAGAAGAACGCGGGGAGAAGAGGGGTCGCGGGCCGTCGGATTTCCATCCGATGGTGCGGAGGGGCGGGTGGCGTGGGGCGCGTGTTAACCGTCCGATGGGGATCGGGCGATGGGGCGAGAGAGTGGAGAGAGGGAGGTGCGGGCGGCGCACGCGGGCCGAGTGGGCCGGAAGCGGGAGAAAGGAGGTGGGCTGGAGAGGGTTTCGGCCCAAAAGACTATTAGGGTTTTTAAATGATTTCGCAATTTAATTAAATCTGATAATTCAATTTGGCTTTAGAAAATAGCAAATTAAATCCAAAAATTATGAGAAAATTTACATAAATTCCCTGAGTTATTTTGGACCTAAATAAAAAAATAGTTCCAACTTATGATTGGCTTTTAATTTTGCAAAATAAATTGTTTTGGCTTTAAAATATTTAGGAAAAAGCTTTTAAAATCTCAGAAAATTCTAAAAATTAATTAAATTTTATTTTTCAGATCAAACCAACTGAACTTCAAATAAATTTTAAATTTTTGAAACATCAGAAATTCAAATAAGGCAATCCAACTCTTCCAAATTTATGAAAATCCAATGAAACAATAACTTTTATTTATTTTATTTTGGTAACAGCATTTTGGGTTGCACGGGAAACCCGAATCAAAGAACACAAAGTTAAGTACTTACTTGGTTGCATCAAGCGAGTCTGACCACAAACCTAGTGTGCGTATAGCACCTGCTACTCACTCCCGACCAACTCGCCCGAGCATAAAACGATTTAGGGTTCAACCCAAGCCAAAGGACCACCAAGTCCAGGCATAAATTTTAACATTAGCAGCATCGCATCGCAAATGACACAACTGGGCCTCACACCACAGTTGCACATCAGTGGCACCAACCACCGTTCCATAGTTCTTTAGTCAAGATTATGAAAAGGAAAAACAGAGGTTCTCGAGACCCCCGGTACTAGGGCAAGGCTAAGTATTCTACGGTCCCAAGTTGGCAAAGCAAAGAGTGCCAACAAAACCACCCACTCTAAGGTGTTCAAGCTAAGCATGTCAACATGCTGAGTACAAACATCCAAGGGGGGGTCTATTAACAATTAGGAACTGCTACTACCCAAAACCTTTTCTAAGGAAAATAGCCATGCATAAGAAGACAAACAAGATATCTTTAAAGGTTAGGTTCAAAATGATCAAAGGCTTGTGACTTGCCTTCATTGAGCAGTGGGGAGCCTTCAGTGGAGAGAGCTTGGTCCAAGAACTCCTCTTCAAAATCGGGACCAATACGTTCGCAAAAACCAAGTAAACAAGGCAAGCTCCACAAAAGAACTCAAAAGACTTGAAAGAACTCAAGCAAATCCAACTAAAAATCGAGAAGAACAGGAGGTCCTACGGGAGAGGAGGTCCAAACCAAAGAGAAATGAATCTCCAAGCACAACACCGAGAGGAGCACCAGGAGGTTAGAAACGAAGAGAAAAGTGGTGAAGAGAGGCTCTCCCGGCTACAAATAGCAGGAGATAGCACTGAGGCTATGGCAAACGTGTCAAGGGTTGGTGGAAATTAGGACAAGGATTGGACAAGGCATGCCATCAAAAGGAGGAACAAAGTACCTCAGATGTGACTACATTCAATGTGCTGCAGCACCACATTAAATGCTCAGAGACTTTCTGCTGCAAAAGCGTCCGGAAGGGGGAAAAGGGACAGGGCTGGTTCAAACAAAGAGGTCGGTCAAAACAACAGGAAAAAGTCCAACCAAGGAGGTGGACTTAGGAGGAGGTCCTGAAGAGGAGGTCCTCTGAAGGCAAAAGAGGTCCTGCTCCACCAGGGTGGTCTTTGCAAAAAGACCAAGGGTCATGACCACGTGAGGTGGTTGTGATAAAAGAGGATGGTCTTTGCAAAAAGACCAGAGGTCATGACCACGTGAGGTGGTCGTGACAAAAGAGGGTGGTCTTTGCAAAAGACCAGAGGTCATGACCACGTGAGGTGGTCGTGACAAAAGAAGGTGGTCTTTGCAAAAAGACCAGAGGTCATACCCACGGAAATGCTCTAAGGGAGGAGGTCCAAAGGACTAAGGAAATGGCGCAACGACTCAGGGCCACACGATCTTGATCGGGTGGTTCTGAGAGATAAGAACGTTCAGACCGTGCAAAGGCATCCTCACATTGTAGCCGCCCAGACTAAATTGGACGATCCACAATGCAAGGGAGTGTTTGAACTATCCAAATGCCTCCTCTAAATCGGGCTACCAAAACAGGATCTAACGGTCCAGGGCAGAGGTGGGCATGCACAAAGTCCGAACTTAAGGGAGGCCCAAACAAGGAAAGGTTTCAACGGACCAGATTCAAAAGGAAAGGATCCAACAGAGGAGATTCAAGGAAAGAGGTCCAAGGTGGTCTTAACTGCTAGGATAGACTAAAAGAGATCCCGGCGGTAAAGATCTGCGAGGAGGAGGTCCTAACAATCAAGATCTACAAGGAGGGAGGTCCTGACAGTCAAGATCTAACAAAGGGGAGGTCCTGGCGGTCAGTTTCTACAAGGGAGGGGTCCTGACGGTCAAGATCTAACAAAGGGGAGGTCTTGACGGTCAAGATCTACAAGGAGGAGGTCCTGACGGTCAAGATCTACAAGGAGGAGGTCCTGACAATCAAGATCTACAAGGAGGAGGTCCTGACGGTCAAGATCTACAAGGAGGTTTAGGAGAAGGAAAACTAAGCTAAGGAGCACACAAAGCAAACAAGAAAAAGGACTAAAAGGTCAGGAACACTAAAGAACTTCAATAGCGAACAAAGAAGTAAATCAGCGTTAATTGGAGTTTGAGTTAAGTCAAATTAAACCTTAAATCTTTCTAAAGTTCCAAGTTAAGCTTGAGAAAACCAATAAACCAAATGGTTCTTTTTAGGTTTTGAAATCCGACAAAAGCTCTAAGACAAACGGGACATTACAGCCACACGGCCGCTCACACGCTAGGCCACCACCGCTCGCACGCTAGGCCGCCGCCGCCTCAGCGCTCCAGCGTCGCGCAAGATGCCGCTCCTTCGTGTCGGTCTGTAGCTCCGCTGCATGCATTGTTGCTGCATGTATAGCATGCATGGCAACTCTGCCAAGCCGCTACTCGGACGGCTGCTTCATACCGCCAACTCTACATGACTCTGGTCGACGCCGGCCACTACCGTGCCACAGACCTCGCCGATGCCAGCTTGGCCCTTGGCCCATACCGCTAGCTGCTACTCCGTCTAGCGAAAGCCACAGCTACCTCTCTCCTCTTGTAAATGCGCTCAAACGACCATGCATGCAAGAACCAACCGTTAAAATGGAACACTCTTGAGATGATGAACGCGATGGTATGATATGCATGAGAGGATTTGTGGTTCATGGAAGAGATTGGAAGGAGAGAAGAAGTGAGCTTGAGCTAGTGTAACATCCCAATTTTTTGAGTCTTTTTGAAAATTTTCAAAATAAAAATCACCATTTGATTTTTCCTAAATTATTAAAGCTTAATTTGAAATTTCAGAAATAAAAATAATTTAATGTGATTAAATCAAACTCCAATTAAATAAAATTTATTTTATTTTAATTTTGGCATCTTTTTTAAGCTTTAAAAATAAAATAAACCATTTGAATTTTATTAGATTAATTTAAAGCTTAAATTGATATTTTAGAAAATAAAAAACATTTTAAATGATTAAAATAAACATCAATAAAATTTAAAATTATTTTATTCAATCTATTTAGGTTCTAAGGATTTTTATGGAATTTTCTTTGAATTTTCTGAATTTATTTTATTTTTTAGCTTTTTTTCCGGATTCTCTCTTTTTCTTTTCTTCCTTTTTCTTTCTCCTATTCGTCGTCTTCTTCCTCTTTTCGTGCGTGTGTCCAGTTTCAGTCTGGAGCCAATAGAGAAGCTAACAACCACCATCTCAATTCCCCATTCTTCCCACTCGAATCACCAAAATTAATTCCGTCTAAAGCAAAACGTTCCCACCATTGAGTGCAAGTGGATTTTTAAGAAAAAGGTAGATATGGATGGAAATGTTCATATTCATAAGGCACGACTGGTCGCAAAGGGTTTTAGACAAATTCAAGGTGTTGATTATAATGAAACTTTCTCGCCCGTCGCCATGCTCAAGTCTATTCGGATCATTCTAGCTATGGCTCTATATTTCGACTATGAGATATGACAAATGGATGTCAAAACGGCTTTCCTAAATGGAAACCTGAGTGATGATGTGTAAATGACACAGCTTGAGGGTTTTGTCGATCCAAAGGAAGCTGGAAAGGTATGCAAGCTTAATAAGTCCATCTATTGATTAAAGCAAGCATCTCGAAGTTGGAACATTCATTTTGATGAAGTGGTCAAAGGGTTTGACTTCATCAAGAATGAAGAAGAACCGTGTGTTTACAAAACGGTTAGTGGGAGCAAACTTGTGTTTCTGATACTGTATGTAGATGACATACTACTGGTCGGAAATGACATTCGTAAGCTTGAATCTGTTAAGACTTCGTTGAGAAATAGTTTCTCTATGAAAGATTTAGGAGATGCAGTATATATTCTTGGTATAAGGATCTATAGAGATAGATCTAATAGGCTGATTGGATTAAGCCAAGATGTGTACATCGACAAGGTGTTGAAACGGTTCAACTTGCAAGATTCTAAGAAAGGTTTCTTGCCCATATCACATGGTATTAATCTTAGCAAGACTCAGTGTCCTACGACCACTGATGAGCGAGACAAAATAAGTAAAATCCCATATGCTTCGGCTATAGAATCCATCATGTATGTCATGCTGTGCACACGACCAGATGTGTTGTATGCTCTAAGCGTTACGAGCAGATATCAGTCGAATCCAGGTGAAGGTCACTAGATAGCAGTCAAGAATGTCCTTAAGTACTTAAGAAGAACTAAGGATGCATTCCTTGTATTTGGTAGTGAGGAAGAGCTGGTCGTAAATGGTTACACCGATGCTAGTTTCCATACCGATAAGGATGATTTCAGGTCGCAGTTTGGGTTTGTGTTTTGTTTGAATGGACGAGCAATGAGCTGGAAAAGTTCAAAGCAAGGAACGGTTGCTGATTCTACAACAGAGGCTGAGTACATTGCGGCTTCGGAAGCTACAAAAGAGGATGTATGGATTAGAAAGTTCATTAATGAACTAGGTGTGGTTTCGAGTGCTTCCAGTCCAGTGGATCTCTATTGTGATAATAGTGGAGCCATTGCACAAGCTAAGGAGCCTAGATCACATCAAAACTCCAAGCACATGCTTCGACGATATCACAGTATTCATGAGATCGTAGAAAGAGGTGATGTGAAGATATGCAAAGTACACATGGATTTGAATATTGTTGATCCGTTGACAAAACCTCTCCCGCAACCTAAGTATGAGGTGCACACGAGAGCTATGGGTATTCGATACCTGTATAATTGACTCTAGTGCAAGTAGGAGATTGTTGGTGATATGCCCTAGAGGCAATCATAGAGATGATTGTATCACGTCTATGTTTATGAGTTATTGAATAAATGTTATTATGTTCCTTGAATGAATCAATTAGTTATATAGATCAACGAGTATGTGACTTGTTGGTGAAACTCTTTAAACTTATATGATGTCGTTCTAAAGGTATCCCTGGTCGAAGGTCACTGGTCGGAACACCAGTGACTCTACGACCAGCACATGTATTGATTGATGACCATGTTTCACCGGTCATGGATATGGGGATATCAAATTAATAATATAAACGCATGTTAGACAACATGGGGGTTGGATAGACCCACCTTGAGACACTACTGAATTGTTATGATTCTATGTGTCATTAGTTGGTCTCAAGCAACGAAGATGTATAATTCTTAGACCTAAGATCAGCATGGTTTCCTACATGTGTAATAGCACTTGTCGGTGTTTTAGAACCGATCTTACGTAAAGATTGTTTGATTCGGGGGGTCTCCACAATTGATCACACAGACGAAGAAGACACGGGGATTTTTGTACAGGTTCGGGCCTTCTCCGGTGAGAATAACAACCCTACTCCTGTGTATCTTGTATTTGCTCTTTGGATTACAATCAAATAAGTATGCTCTGTTTCTTCTTCTTTTTTCCCAAAGGTCTCTCTCTCTATCTCTAACAGATACCTATTTATACTAAGCAATAGTGGACGTTGTCCTTCCAGGCTAATTAGTCGCTCATTATTATGTAATAATGAGAGTAATTACCGAGTAGTAACCTCCCATGTCACAATCGCCACCGATGAGATAGTGGGAATTATCTACGCTATGTCGAGATAATCGCGTATTTTGACCGCTTAGATTCTCACCGCTTAATGGGCCATCAAACGGTGGGTCCAAAGAAGTCGTGAGGAACTGTAGTGCCCCGATCGAGAAAAACTTACGACCGACATACTGTAACGATCATACCATAGTCGTAGAAGAGCTTATGACTAGGTAGTAGTCGTAACGATTATACTATGGTCGAGAAGAGCTACGACCGTGGGGTAGTCGAGGGATTATCCCGTGGTCGAGAAAAGCTTACGACCGTGGGTAGTCGTAGGATTATCCCGTGGTCGTAGAAGAGCTTTACGACCGGGGGTAGTCGAGGGTGGTCTCGACTTCTTGACTAGTTCTTCCTTTGATATTCTAAGGGTATGTCTTATGACGCCATATTTCTTGATTATGGAGTAAATAAATGAGGATTATTTAGATCCTCGCCATCTAGCCCCCACTTCAAGTGAAAATAACTTACTTGAGTGAAGGGTCGAGACGCGATCCTTTGACCACTAAGGGGTCGTTAGGAAAACGTTGAAGGAAAACTCTTCAACCCTTGTTTCTCTCGACCAGAATATGCTTGATCGAGGTAATTGGTTTAAGGTTGTCACGACTACGAGATGTCTTACGACTTCAAGCCGTCAGAGCCTTAAAACCGAAATAAGGTTTTCCTTGTTGGTCTTTCACTTGACCCGGGTCAAGATGGTAATTTCACTTGAGGTGTGAAAAGGTGTCTTGGGACTTTCCATAGGCGTAAAAAGCCCGCCCATTGAAGCGATTCTGGCGGTGGCGATTGTTGGGATTACGCAATGTTTCATCTCACCATGCGGTTATAAACGGGCCGCAGGGAAGAACTTAGGTTCTTACCTTTACCCAACAGCCTATTGCTTTCTTGTTTCTTCCGCACGGTGACTCGCACATTTTCTTGAAGCTTTCACAACTTTAAATCTTCTCGTTCTGAGAGAAAAATGGCCGTGATTGTCTCTCGAATGGGCCGAGTCGGAGATGGACGATGCAAAATGATCGCTGGTCGCCGCCAGAACATCCTCGAGGGTCTTCGTGACTTGGATTGCGCGAATGGGCGCATTGGCCTTCGGAGAGGTAGGCCAAATTCCGCCTTTCGTGCTTATTGTGAGTGTGGCCTTCGATTGCTCGCTCACCCTTTCTCTCACGCTCGTACTCGACCACTTCGTGGTGGAATTAGTGAACCTTGGTCCTAATTCCATCACGATGTTAAGTGTATTCGTACTTGTGTGAGGCCTACCTAAGGATTCCGGCGGACCTCGAGTATGCTCCAGATTATTGTGGAATGGCTCGCAAGCCGGATCGCCGTAGTCGTGGTCCAAGCTCCATGACAACAAGTCAAAGGAGTATATTCGAGATGTTTACCCGGCCGTCCTAGCGGGTTGGAAGAAGAGGTGGTTCTATCGGGAGGTTACCCAGAAGATAGCCTCGCTTGTTGGACAGCCGCGAGCGATCTTCTTCCTGGGACTCGACTCCCAGTAATCTCGACCGGATAGCCCCCTATATTCAAGCTATCAAAGACTTGAAGTCGGAGGGGCTCACCGGTTGGCACGTGGTGAAGGACTTCATCACGCGCCAGATTAGTCCTTTGAAGACAAGGGTCCCTCCCATGTGGAGGTACTCAGGAAAGGACGACCCAACCAGGGACTACAAGGACGGTGAGTAGAAAGACTTACTCTTTTGGTTTTATCCTTGGTTAACCCTGATTTAGTCTGTTTAATCGTATTGTCCATATTCCCGCATCTTCGTGGCGAGGTTGACGACGTGTCCGCTCATCTGCGAAGCATCCGCGAATATGGCGTTCTCAAATCCTCGTGGTTTTGACCACAGAGGAGAAAGAAAGGCGCCTAAAGGTAATCAAACGACTTTGCCTTTAGGTGTTTTATTGTCGTAGAATAGTATACGACTAGCTGATTTGTCGCAGAAAAACTTACGACTGGGTACTGATCGTAGAAAAATTTACGACCGGATGTAATCGTAGAATAACTTACGATTAGACAATGTCGTAGGAATGCTTACGACTTAACGTAATCATAGAATGACTTACGATTAGATAATGTCGTAGAAATACTTACGACTTAACGTAATCGTAGAATGACTTACGATTAGATAATGTTGTAGAAATACTTATAATTTTTGAGCTGACCATACATACCACTTTTCTCCTTCTTCAACAGAAAGTTGGCATGGAGAACCGCCGAGACGACGAGGAAGTCGAGCTGGTGGTTGTAGGGGCGACTACGCAAACGGAGTCAGCGAAGTCCCCTCCATCTAAGAAGCGCCGACTGGTGAAAGTCGGCGACAAGGGGGGTTCGAGTTCTGCTCCTCCTGCTCCTTTTGCTAAGTTTGCCGCAGATCTAGCCGCGGCAAGAAAGAGAGCAGAAGAAGAGGCGCTTGCCCTTAAGCGCAAGGTCCCCAAAGTTAAGGTACCTTTCTACTACGATGACAAGTCCTTCGCAGCCGCTTCTCGCGCTTTGTAAGACAACTAGAAAAGAAGAACCGAAGGAGTTCATGTCTTTGTGAAGGAAACCGCCGCCCGGTGGAATCTGCCGCCGGAAGCAAGATTCTCGTGCGGTCGAGACTGATCTCGTCCACCCGGGAAGTCGGGAGGAGATGACTCCTATTGCCCCGAGTGCATCTCAACCAATGGTGGTTGAGAAGAAATCGAAGAAATCTTCCGTTGGGAAGGTTGCTCCCAAATTTCGGGTTAGGTCCAATATACACGTAGGTATGTAAAATAAAACACATAAGTGTAATGACTACTTACTGCTTTATTTGTTGACTTATTGTTGCGCTTTATGATTCTCACCAGCGTCAAATTTCGTGGGAACTCTCATAGAGGATCTCGTTATCACCCCTTCAACCGAAGGGGTGCGACAACGACAAGATCAAGATCTAGCT
Organism: Ampelocalamus luodianensis; assembly: GCA_036346255.1. NCBI lineage: Eukaryota > Viridiplantae > Streptophyta > Magnoliopsida > Poales > Poaceae > Ampelocalamus > Ampelocalamus luodianensis. The sequence goes on from CM070637.1 coordinate 19,432,173, forward strand.
ATCGCCCCCGCCGCAGAAGAGGCCGCAGCTTCCGGGTCGCCACGAAGGCCAATGATGTTGAAATCGCCACGACATCCGAGTCGTCGAGAGAGCGTGATGGAGGCCACACAAGCCTCGAGGAGGCACCAGAGACGCACGGCGGCGAGCGCCGACCGTCGTCCGGCAAGGAGGTCGTTGAGGATGTTTCTCTCGCCTCCGTGGAGTTCACGCCACGCAGTCGAGGAAGAGGAGTATTTCAACTTTGCTCGACTTCTTGGCCCCGACTCCATCGTAGGATCTTCCGCCTACCGCCTCCGCGATCGAGTTCCCACCCAAGTAGCATTGTCAATTGCGGAGATGTATTTGACCATGAACGACTTGAAGGGGTATGGTGGAAGCGAGTCGAGGAGATGGATGAGTGAAGGATCCATCACGAATAGTCTCCATGTTTGCTTGGTCAAACATGAACGTAAGTATTTATCGATACTCACTTAGGTTTTATCTCTTTATCTTATCGCTTTCTCTTTTCGAGAGCCGCTGAGCAAGTCGCTACGATTTGCGAGTACAATCGCAACTTGTCAAGCTTCACAAGAAAGGCAACACTCGCGAACAAGCAGAGAGGTGGTGAGTGACACTCGTAACCAGCTGTCGAGAAAAGCTTATTTACTTATACTAGTCGTAGAAAAACTTACGACTAGGGGTGGTCGAGAATAACTTACGACTACCCATTGGTCATAGAAATGCTTATGACCACTTGTTTTCATGTCCGCTTTTTATCTTTGCGTGTTTAAGAGCGACTAAAAGACCTTGGTTGATTCGCCGACTTTGAAAAAGCCGAGTCAAAGAAGCCGAGGACAAAGTCATCGACCTCTGAAGAAGCTTCAGAGGCTAACTCAGCTAAACAATTGCAGAAAAATTAAATAGTACGACACTACGATCGCTTCGATCTTGGTTTCTCGCATCCCTTTGCTTTTTGACCTCTTATTCTTTTGTAGAAAAGAAGTCAAAATAAGACCCTTTAGTCCAATATGGGGCTCTCCTGATCGAGGTTAATGAGAAGACCTCCGTTGTCTGCAAATCTCCCGGATCGCGAAGGAGAAAGACCAAGAGATTGAGAACTTGGGTTCTCAATTAGCTGGTAAGTAGAACTTTTACCTACTATTTATTCATTCTATCTTCTCATAGAATCGTTGTCACAGCCCCAACAATTAAAATGTATTAGTATGTATTTCACCAGCATGCATTATTAAATTCAAATCATTTAATAACTTATTGCACTTGGAAAATCTGTTAAAAACTTGAACCTACCTTTCAAATTTGAAATTCAATTCAAATCAGTGATAAAAAGTTGTGATCGTCATCTGGAACCAATTTATTCAAATACTAAATTAATTATCATGAATTAATATATTTTTTCCAAAATTTTTGGGACTAGTTTGAACCTCATTAAAATTCAAACAACATTTATAGACATACCACATGTTTGAATTTAAATATCACAGAATATACATTGAACAGTAGGGTTTCATAATTTTTATGGGAACTACATTTTCCCAGGAATCCCCACAAATTATTTCGTGATTTTAGGGAATTTATTTCTAATTATAAACCCCGGTCAAAGTTGCTAGACAGACTTTAAATTCCAACAAACCGAAGCCCTAAACCTCGCATTATTCCTCGCCCGAGTCCAATTTGGCACCGGTTCAACCGAACCACCTAAACGCACCACCTGCGAGCCGTCCGATAGAAGCTCAACGCTCCAGATCACTTACCGCTTCACCCCGCACTACTTACCTCTTTCAAATCCCAACCGTTCGATTCAGATTCGAGGGTCCCTAGTGGGCCACGCTCCCCATCTTGCGCGTGAACGGAGAGCCGCCGACCAGGCCCCGCTTGTCGGGCTTCGCCTTCCTCCTATCACCTCCGACTCAGAGCTCCAACGCCACGCGCTCGAAGTTTCCTGCTTTCGCCGTTGGGGAGATTCTTACCCGTGAATCCACCGCCTCCATCCACCACTCCGTGTGTTCTCGCCTAACACCGCCCGCTCCGTTATCTCCCATGCATAAGACCCTCGTAACCCTAGAATTCACTCACTCTTCCTCTCGGTGGTCGAGGAAGGGAAGCTAGCTTGAGCTCATTTCTCTGTAAGCTTCCCACCTCCTGCACTCGGTTCCTCCTTTGCATGCCTTGTCCATTTTTGCTAATGCGAGCCTCTCTCGTTGCTTGTAGTTCTTGTTCACACATCGTGCTCTCGGCGGCTCTCGAGCACGCACCGAGTGACATCCTCGTGCCATTTCTCACTTCCAGGAGGTATGGTCCTCAACCCACCGCGTCATCTTACATGCCTTAGACCACTAATCTAAACCCCTCAATCGATTTCTTGGATTCACGACAGGATCTCAGTGAATTGAAGATTTGACCATTTTCGGCCGTAGCCCAACCTCTTCATCTCCCACTTCATTTTGGTAAGCTATCTTTCAATTCCTTGCTCTTATAGCTTGACCTTGAGTTCCTGGAGTTGATCCAAGCACTCACTGGCCTTGGTTTTGCTCGGGAATCCTCTCTCGCGGCCGTGTTGCCCGCCTTCGCCTTCTCCAAGACCGACAAGCCTCCACCGACTTCCAGCTTCCTCAAGCCCTCTCCTAGCTCGTAGTTTCCTCATGCCCCTAGGAGCATAAGCATGTGTACATTTGCTCGTAACGCGCTCAAATCGGCGTAGCTCCTTTGCAAGATTTAGTAGCGCCGCCGCCGTCGGCTAGCCGCCGCTCGGGCCGGCTCGACCGTCGGGACTACTCCCATTAGGAGCGCCTTGCTATTCTCCATCCGCCCATGCTCTTGGTTCACGCCGCCGTGGCGGATCGCCAAGAAACCGCCGGTGAAGCGCGGATGAAATCCCGCTGTCGACGCCGATCCGTCATCGTAGCAAATGATTACGAGTTAATGGCAATCATTAGTAATTAAACGTTGTCTTAAACCTCCTTACTCGCCGCTACATGCGGCCCCACCTACGTAAAAACAACACGTTGGTAAACGCTGGAGCCACCGACGTGTGGGCCCAAAAATTTAAACACGCGATGGCGTATTGGCGCTCTTCCTTGCACTTGATCGCTGTGGACCGTCCGATGCGATATCGACGGTCCAGATTGGTGGCTTTTCGAACTTCCGATTACGCCACGATCATGGGCCGCCGATCCGAATCTACGATCCGCATTCGTTGAGACATTCGGACCGCCCTATTACACTTCGATCAGGACCGTTGGATCTTGATCCAACGGCCGCGATCCTAGCTCGAGTGGTGCGTGATCGCGCCGCCGGGTCGGCGACGAGCGGCCCGCTGGTCCAGTTGGATCGCGCTAGTGCTGCACTCGTGAGAAAAGTATAAAACGCTTTATGAAATCCGAAATCGTTAATTTACACACCGAGAAATTGTTTTAACTTCTAAAATGCATAACTATTTCTTAATAACTCCAAATCACATGAAACCACTTCGAAAATTTCACTTTTAGTAGACTTTATATTAAAATTAGTTTCAAACTTGTCCCTGTAACAGAGAGTATTAATTGGAGATTGATCCATTAAAACCATTATTTGTACAATAGAAAATGACTGATAACTTCAAAATGCATAAGTAATTATTGGAAGCTCCAAAAACAGTGAGACCACTTTTGGTAATTTTCATTTTCAGTAAACTTAATTCTAAAATGATCTCCACATTACCTCTGTCACAGAAACTATTTTTGGGAGAATATACCCTTAACTCCAATATTTGTATACTATAAAAGGTCATAACTTGGAAAATCAATAACTAAATCATAAGAACTCCAAATGGGACAAACTCAACTATTCTGAACTTGTATTAATATTACCTATTTACCTATGTAATCCTTTGCCCCACCACTGTTTACAAAATTTCACCTCATAATTAAATTACATAAATGACGGCTTATTGAAATCTGAAGTTCAAACCATTATAACTTTCACATGCTAAATCAAAATGAAATAATTCTTTCACCTAAAATCCTTTAAAATCATGACCTAACTACTGTAGAAAAACCATGCATTTTGAGCATTTTGGTTTTTGAGTTGTTTTCTCGGATTTATTTGATGTTATAATTATATAGATCCCGAGCATATTGACATCGACACTTACGCCATCGAGAGCGAGCAGCTACTGTACCAACAAGGCAAGCATCATTTGAACTTTCTTTTGCATCATATTTGATCCCGCTTTGGTTAAGTTAGTGCAATGATAATTGCTTGCATGCTATTTTGATTATGTCAATATTTTTGTGATGTGTAGTTTAGATATGTCCTATGCTTGAGGTTAATCTTGAATTATGCCAACTCCTATATGCTTAAGATAGGATGTGTGAATTATGGGTTATAGAATTGCTTAGCCATGCAAGTCTAGATACGGTAGTTCGATCGTCGGAATAACCCACGGTTTTGGGATACACACAACCCTTATCTTATGTTTTTACTTCAGATCTTTGTAGCTGTTTTATGAGTAAAACTTTGTCATTTTTAAATGAGATTTGGTCCGACAAGTGTTGGTTAGTGATGGTGCTTTGTGCACGAATTGGGTATGTGGAAGGACTTGTCCGACAATTGAGGACCGAACTTTGGTAACGCTGTTAATCAAGTACACTCGTGCCGCCACACGCGGTTGGGAGCCGTATGGTTAAGTAGGGGAGGGTTTTATTGTGTTAAGTCCTTGGTGGTGTAAGGGGCATAGCGACCGTGAAATCCTATGTTCTTTGAGGAGCCGATGTGATCCTTTATAGTGTGCAAGGGAGCACCAATTCTTTTGTTTTGATTGCATCAGATTTCCAATATAACTTGTGAGCCCCTAGCAAGTGCTATCGACGCTTGTACTAGGCAAGGAACCATCTCACAAGGGGACTTAGCCCAATGGGGCTTTCTTGTTGAAAATGATCAGATCTTGATTTACCCGCCGACATACCATAGGAAGTGTGCTATTTCGAGGCCTCCGGAGGCTTACGGATAATCAAGTCGTGTGGGTAAAGTAGTACACCCCGCAGGTATAAACCTATTCGAATAGCCGTGTCCACTGCTATGGACAACCGCTTGAGTTCGGGAGTTACTATTGTTAGACTTTTAATTAAAATTGTGGTTGAACTTGGTATTCGCCATGAACGGGATGTTCATGTGTTTAGTACATCAAGGTGGGCTGCCACCTTGGTCTTTGTATGATTCAATTGTTTATTATCAAATGCTTTACTACATGTTTTTACTTCTACTTCAAATCTGATTTTAAATGGGCACATGAAAACTAGTATGTGTAGGATGTTAATGGTTGCGCTTTTTCGCAAAACTAAACCAATATGAGCCATCCTTTGAATGACCCTTATGCATATCTATTTTATTTGTGTAAGACTTATGAGTACACTTGTACTCACCAGATGCTTGTCGGCCTTTTCAGTGAGGAAGGTTATGATTATGATGATCTCACTAGTGTTGACTTGGGCGACACTAATGAGTAGTGTGCTACCATTTAACTCCCACTGGTTGTCGATGGGTGATGGGCATACCACTGCTGGTCTTTTGCTTTATCTATTTAATTCACGCTACTTGATACTGCTTTAAATTTGGCCGGTCGGCCGCTTGTAATAAATCGAGACCTTAACTATTATGCAAGATGTCTTTCATTCCTTGTTGTATGCGTTGTATGGATGTAATCAACGTTGAATGAGGGTATGAGTATATTGGTCATTGATCTTGGGAACCAATATATGTCATACTCGTTGTTGATGAATTCCCATTTAACTCACCAGGGGTAGTGCTTCGAATCGAGGGAGAATCGACAATCATGTAACGCTCGCAAGGGAGCAAGCGCATGATCGTTGAGGCTCCAGATTCGCCAAGCCTCTCACTTGGATAGAGTTAAATTGAATTCATTTATCGAGACCGTAATTATGTCCCTAAGATCTTGTCTAATCTCGGTCTTATGGAGATAATTACAGGGGTCCCCACAAATACTGGTATCGAGCCATACCGATCGTAGGTTAGAGGTAGCATCGCGTTAGAGTTAGTAAGCCTTCAGAGTCAAAATATTTTGAAATTATCAAATTACTTTTAGAAAGTTTAAGTTAAGAATATCTTTTATTCCTTATCCATCTTAGTATTTTTCCTCTCCTGATCCTATTTTGGTTTATGAAACTAACTTACCTTGCCTTCTTGCCTTTAGATGAACCCTCGCACCTTGTCCGGAAACTCAAGTCAAGGAGTGGATGGATACCCAGACCGCTACGAGACATGATGTGGAGGGCGAACTTCACATATCAGCCCACTTATTCCATCTACCGTGATCGAGGACCGTGAATGGAGGAATTTATGGCGAATAGATATCGTTGCTAGACAAGTCACGGGAGCATACCTTACCGCCTCCAGCGCGTGGTACTCGAGGCCATGGCGCTTACAAGAAGTGGCTTTGGTGGTTATGAGTCGCCTTCGCTACGACCGACGGAGTTAGCTCACCCCATACGATCACTTTCCGATGCGCGCACGCGCTAGGACGTGAACTCGCTTGTTAGGATCCGCTTGGGGAGGACCCCAAGTCGTGCAGCATGGCGAGATTGGTTCACATGATGGACCAAATGCATCGCCGCATGATGCATGAGTTATGGGAGACGCGTCGCCGCCTCATTATAGCTCAGAGCATTTACACTCATGCATGACATGAGGCTCATTCGTCCGGATGTGCCAGATGGCGCTAATGAGGTTTCACCATACATTCTGCGCCGCCGACTATCGCCTCCCAAGTAGGAGGCCATATCATCGCGTAGGATCCCCTTACGCCTCACCAACCCGGAGACCCGTAAGATACAGATCCCCGGATACCACCGCCGATGACTTTCCGTGAACTTTGACCGAATAATATCTAGGTTGTTAGGCGAAGCTCTATGTTTGAGCGTGTATCCTTAGGATTATGTAATAGGGTAGTAGATGTCGAACCGTTATGTTTCATTTGCAAAAACTACTATTTCAGCTTGTAATCTTAAGCTGCAGTGCTTATGTACTGTTGTACCAATTCGGTTTTATGTTGCTTAATGTTTGGTGTTCCATTTGATGTTACATTTTTCTTGCTTTTGATGTTGATTGTGCATGTACACCAAGTAATGGCTTTTGTCTTAAGTTACTAACCATCCTTGTCCAATACAGATGACAGACCGACCACGCGATCAGAGCCCTGCGCGTAGAGGCTCCCATCCCCATCTAGGGCACCGCCTAGCACCTCTCGAGCGATTTCTACGATCGTGACGATCGTCTCAAGCAATGCCTGGCATGGTGAGCCCTCTCAGCAGCCGTCCCAACAGGGTGGACTGCCTGAGGAGGTGCTCCCTCCGCCGCCATCCATGGTCGAGTTTATGATGATGATCGAGCGCAACCGGATGGACCAGACCCGGATGCTTGAGGCGATCGTGCGCAACACCGCTCCAGCCTCCTGCTCCGACAGAGGGGCTGCCCGCACCGAAGCGCCCGGAGGTCTCGCTGAGTTCCAGCGGACCAACCCTCCGACATTTGCGGGCGGCAAGGACCCGATGGAGGCAGAGGACTGGCTGCACAACATTGAGAAGAAGCTGAACATAGCGCAGTGTACCGGGGTCGAGAGAGTCTTGTTTGCCAGCTATCAGTTGGCAGGGGCGGCGAGCGCATGGTGGGATAGTTATTCCGCCATGCAGCCCGCTGGTCACGTCCCGACTTGGGACGAATTCAGGGATGCGTTCCGGGAGGCCCATATACCGGAGGGAGTGCTGCTTATCAAACAGCAGCAGTTCCTTGCCTTGAGACAGGGACGGCGGACCGTCACTGAGTATCTGCATGACTTCAACTACTTGGCCAGGTATGCTCCGGACGACGTCTCGACAGACGCTGTCGCGAATGTGTTCTTCCATGGGCTATCGAGGAGTTGCGCTTGTTTTAGCCGCACATGATTTCGTGGAGTTTCCAAAGATCCGTCAACAAGGCGATAGTGGTGGAGCATGAGAGCATGACAAGTGGATGAGTCGAGGAAGAGGAGGAAGGCTTTCCAGACGGCAGTGGCGAGTGGCGCTTTCCGTGCCACGCCAGACTACCTCGTGCACCTCGTGCCCCAGCCTTCAAGACCATCGAGGTCTCTGTGGCACCTCCACGACCCTCTCCACCGGCAGCTCAAGAAGACAATGGGGCCGAGACCGCAGATCAAGGGCATACAAGCCCGGCGCCATCTGTTTCCACTGTGGCCGTCAGGCCACTATGCTTGCAGCTGCCTCGCCAGCGCCGAGGGATGCCCTGACGTACTCGCTCCAAAGACCACCACCCTAGCTCCAGCCGAGGCCACCGCCACCACCACGAGAGCAGCACCTACTCCACCTCAAAGATGCACGTGGTCGCGCCAACCACGCCTCAAAGAGAGGAGGCGACCGACGCACTGACGTCGTGCTAGGTACACTACTTGTTAATTCATGTCCGTGATCCGTTCTATTTGATTCTGGAGCATCTCATTCCTTTATTAAAAACGAGTATGCTGAAATTAACCAATTTAAGATACATACACTACACCCACCTTATCATATCCAAATCCCTGTGGTCGGTTTTCTACGCCATCAAGTCTGCAGGACGAAAAATTGAAATACAAAATGTTAACTTTTCAAAGAAACCTAATAGTGATAAGTTCAAGGGCATCGATATTATCTTAGGGATGGATTGGTTATCCAAGAATCGGGAAGATTGATTGTGCCCAATGGTCTATCTCGATGACTAGTGAGGACGGCACCGGTCGCCTTTGCGCTCGTTGTGGTAGTTCTCACCTATACGCTTTAGAGGCGAGTACCTCTCTCGCTAGAGGAGGTGCCAATAGTGAGTGAGTATCCCGATGTGTTCCTCAAGAACTTCTGCATGCCCCGACCGAGAAGTAGAATTTGTCATTGAGCTTGCACCCTGCATCGCGCCCATCTCAAAAAGGTCAGACGGATGCCGCCCAATGAGCTAGCTGAATTGAAAGAACAACTTAAGGAATTGCAAGACAAAGGTTTCATCAGGCCTAGCTCCTCGCCTTGGGGATGCCCGGCTCTCTTTGTCAAGAAGAAGGACAAGAGTCTACGGATGTGTGTTGACTACCGTCCGTTGAATGAGGTCACCATCAAGAACAAGTATCCGCTCCCGCGGATCGATGACCTATTTGACCAGCTTAGTGGAGCTCAGGTGTTCTCCAAAATTGACTTGAGGTTAGGCTACCATCAGATTAAAGTTAGAACCGAGGACATACCGAAGACCGCCTTCTCTACTCGTTACGGTTTGTACGAGTACACGGTTATGTCATTTGGTTTGACCAATGCCCCAGCCTATTTCATGAACCTCATGAATTCGGTATTCATGGAGTACTTGGATCAGTTTGTAGTTGTCTTCATCGATGATATCCTTATCTACTCTAAGTCTGATCTTGAGCACGAGCAACACTTGAGACTATCATAGAAAAGCTTCACACCATCACCGTGACGCCAAATTCAAAGAAATGTGAGTTTTGGCTTCGAGAGGTTAGTTTCTTGGGACACATCCTATCTAAGGGCGTGTCATGTTGATCCTAGTAAGGTACGAGATGTCCTTGAATGGAAGCAACCCAAGAGCGCCACCGACATTCGTAGTTTTCTTGGACTTGCGGGATACTACCGTAGGTTCATCAAGAATTTCTCAAAAATCGCGGCCTATGACCCAACTTCTAAAGAAAGAAAAGAAATTTGAGTGGACGGCAGATGCGAGCAAAGCTTCCAAACCACGAAAGAATGCCCGATGTAAGCTCCCGCACTTGTTCTCGCGGACATTCATAAGGGTTTTGATATCTCATCAGTGATGCATCTCGCCATGGGCTCGGTTGTGTGCTTATGCAAGACGGCCGAGTGGTGGCCTCACGATCAAGGCAATTGAGGCCCCATGAGGCCAATTATCCCACACACGACCTAGAGCTCGCGGCAGTAGTTCATGCCTTGAAGATTTGGCGGCATTACCTCATCGGTAATCGCTATAGATCTACACCACCATAAGAGCCTTAAATATATTTTCACCCAAGCCGACCTGAACTTGAGACAAAGAAGATGGCTTGAGTTGATTAAAGATTATGATATGGGACTCCATTATCATCCAGTGAAAGCTAATGTCGTGGCCGACGATTGAGCGTAAAATCCCAATGCAACTGCTTGTCAGAACTCCTTTTTCTCGCAGCTTATGTGCCGCATTGCAAGCCTACACCGGAGATAGTTGAAGAAGGTTCGCTTGCAGCCCTCAAGGTGACTTGCACACTTGAGGACCAGATTAGGAAGCCTAAAACCGATGCGAAGTGGCTCAAATTTTAGAACTAATGAAACAAGGCAAGGCAAAATGTTTTAAGCAAGATGCACAAGGTACTCTATGGTTTGGAAACCGCTTTGGTGGTACCATTTGATCGCCACTTGAGAGAATTGAATCTCAAGGAGGCTCATAACTCAAAAATCTCTATCCACCCCGAGTACGAAAATGTATCAAGATTTGAAAAAGAAACGTGGTGGAGCCGAATGAAGCGCACGCTGCACAAGACGTGGCCGAGTGTGATCTATGTCAAAGAGTTAAGGTCGAGCATTTGAAGCCACCGGTACTCTAGATCCCCGCCCATTCCCACGGAAATGGGAAGAAGTTGGCATGGATTTTATCACCGCCTTCCTAGAACTAAAATTGGGTTTGATTCTATATGGGTGATTGTGGATCGCTTGACCAAGGTTGCCCATTTTATTCCCGCCAAGACCACTTACACCGGCCAAACTAGCGTAACTTTATATTTCCGAATTGTTTGTCTCCATGGTGTACCAAAGGTGATTGTTTCGCATGAGGTCCCCAATTCACCTCTCATTTCTCGAACCGCTTGCATCAAGCAATGGGAACCAACCTATCCTTTAGCTCGCTTATCACCCGCAAACGGATGGACAAACCGAGAGGGTAAACCAAGTCTTGGAAGACCTTCTCCGGCTTGCGTGTTATCCTACGTGATAGTTGGGAAAATGTTTACCGCTTATGGAGTTCACCTACAACAATAGTTTCCAATCGAGCATTCAAATGTCACCCTTCAAGCATTGTATGGGAGGGCTTGTAGAACACCTTTGAACTGGTCCGGTCGGGAGAGGCCATTCTATGGCCCGACTTTGGTGGAAGATGTCAAGAACAAGTTCGTGTCATTCGTGAACGACTTAGGACGGCTCAATCACGCCGAAGTCTTATGCCACCGCCGCCGCCGCGAGTTGAGTTTCAAGTGGACGATCATGTTTATCTTAAAGTCTCTCCTATGAAAGGAGTTCGTCGCTTCCAAATCAAAGGTAAATTAGCACCTCGCTATATTGGACCTTTCCGTATTCTAGCTAAGTTGGGATCGGTAGCATACCGCTTAGAGTTGCCACCATCACTCTCGACGCGCATAACGCCTTCCATGTCTCCCAACTCAAGAAATGTCTTCGAGTCCCAACGAAGCAACCGAGTTGGATAAACTCGACTTGCAACCCGATCTATCTTATCGAGAGCCCGCCGTATCCTTGAGGAAACCGAGCGTAAGACTAGGAATCGTGACCTCAAGTTCGTCAAGGTCCAATGGAGCAATCACACGGAAGATGAAGCGACTTGGGAACGTGAAGACCGGATGCGAGAAGCATATCCAGAACTCTTCTCTACGTGAAGTGCCTTCGTATCAAGGAAGGAAAGGTAAAACATATTAATGAAAATTATAACTCACAACACTATCTTTGAAGGAAATCAAGACAACATGAATTATAACCTCCAATGAAAACCTTCTAGTTCTTCTCCACCCAGATCTCGGGTCGAGATCTTTTGTAAGGGGGGAGGTTTGTCACAGCCCCAACAATTAAAATGGATTAGTATGTATTTCACTAAAGATGCATTATTAAATTCAAATCATTTAATAACTTATTGCACTTGGAAAATCTGTAAAAACATGAACCTACCTTTCAAATTTGAAATTCAATTCAAATCAGTGATAAAAAGTTGTGATCGCTCATCCGAACCAATTTATTCAAATGCTAAATTAATTATCATGAATTAATATATTTTTTCCAAAATTTTTGGGACTAGTTTGAACCTCATTAAAATTCAAACAACATTTATAGACATACCACATGTTTGAATTTAAATATCACAGAATATACATTGAACAGAGGGTTTCATAATTTTTATGGGAACTACATTTTCCCAGAATCCCCACAAATTATTTCGTGATTTTAGGAATTTATTTCTAATTATAAACCCCGGTCAAAGTTGCTAGACAGACTTTAAATTCCAACAAACCGAAACCCTAAACCTCGCAGATTATTCCTCGCCCGAGTCCAATTTGGCACCGGTTCAACCGAACCACCTAAACGCACCACCGCGAGCCGTCCGATAGAAGCTCAACGCCCGCATCACTTACCGCTTCACCCCGCACTACTTACCTCTTTCAAATCCCAACCGCTCGATTCGATTCGAGGGTCCCTAGTGGGCCACGCTCCCATCTTGCGCGCGAATGGAGAGCCGCCACCAGGGGCCCCGCTTGTCGGGCTTCGCCTTCCTCCTATCACCTCCGACTCGAGCTCCAACGCCACGCGCTCGAAGTTTCCTGCTTTCGCCGTTGGGGAGATTCTTACCCGTGAATCCACCGCCTCCATCCACCACTCCGGTGTTCTCGCCTAACACCGCCTCGCTCCGTTATCTCCCCATGCATAAGACCCTCGTAACCCTAGAATTCACTCACTCTTCCTCTCGGTGGTCGAGGAAGGGAAGCTAGCTTGAGCTCATTTCTCCGTAAGCTTCCCACCTCCTGCACTCTCGGTTCCTCCTTTGCATGCCTTGTCCATTTTTGCTAATGCGAGCCTCTCTCGTTGCTTGTAGTTCTTGTTCACACATCGTGCTCTCGCCTGCTCTCGAGCACGCACCGAGTGACATCCTCGTGCCATTTCTCACTTCCGTGAGGTATGGTCCTCAACCCACCGCGCCATCTTACATGCCTTAGACCACTAATCTAAACCCTCAATCGATTTCTTGGATTCACGACAGATCTCAGTGAATTGAAGATTTGACCATTTTCGGCCGTAGCCCAACCTCTTCATCTCCCACTTCATTTTGGTAAGCTATCTTTCAATTCCTTGCTCTTATAGCTTGACCTTGAGTTCCTGGAGTTGATCCAAGCACTCACTGGCCTTGGTTTTGCTCAGGGAATCCTCTCCTCGCGGCCGTGTTGCCCGCCTTCGCCTTCTCCGGACCGACAAGCCTCCACCGACTTCCACCTTCCTCAAGCCCTCCTAGCTCGTAGTTTCCTCATGCCCCTAGGAGCATAAGCATGTGTACATTTGCTCGTAACGCGCTCAAATCGGGCGTAGCTCCTTTGCAGATTTAGTAGCGCCGCCGCCGCCGGCTAGCCGCCGCTCGGGCCGCTCGATCGTCGGGACTACTCCCATTAGGAGCGCCTTGCTATTCTCCATCCGCCCATGCTCTTGGTTCACGCCGCCGTGGTCGGATCGCCGGAAACCGCCGGTGAAGCGCGCGATGAAATCCGCTGTCGACGCCGATCGCATCGTAGCAAATGATTACGAGTTAATGGCAATCATTAGTAATTAAACGTTGTCTTAAACCTCCTTACTCGCCGCTACATGCGGCCCCACCTACGTAAAACAACACGCTGGTAAACGCGGAGCCACCGACGTGTGGGCCCAAAAATTTAAACACGCATGATGTATTGGCGCTCTTCCTTGCACTTGATCGCTGTGGACCGTCCGATGCGATATCGACGGTCCAGATTGGTGGCTTTTCGAACTTCCGACACGCTACGATCATGGGCCGCCGATCCGGAATCTACGATCCGATTCGCTGAGACATTCGGACCGCCCTATTACACTTCGATCGTGGACCGTTGGATCTTGATCCAACGGCCGCGATCCTAGCTCGAGTGGTGCGTGATCGCGCCGCCGCGGTCACGACGAGCGGGCCCGCTGGTCCAAAGGATCGCGCTAGTGCTGCACTCGTGAGAAAAGTATAAAACACTTTATGAAATCCGAAATCGGTTAATTTACACACTGAGAAATTGTTTTAACTTCTAAAATGCATAACTATTTCTTAATAACTCCAAATCACATGAAACCACTTCTAGAAAATTTCACTTTTAGTAGACTTTATATTAAAATTAGTTTCAAACTTGTCCCTGTAACAGAGAGTATTAATTGGAGATTGATCAATTAAAACCATTATTTGTACAATAGAAAAATGACTGATAACTTCAAAAATGCATAAGTAATTATTGGAAGCTCCAAAAACAGTGAGACCACTTTTGGTAATTTTCATTTTCAGTAAACTTAATTCTAAAAATGATCTCCACATTACCTCTGTCACAGAAACTATTTTTGGGAGAATATACTCCTTAACTCCATTATTTGTATACTATAAAAGGCTGATAACTTGGAAAATCAATAACTAAATCATAAGAACTCCAAATGGGACAAACTCAACTATTTTGAAATTGTATTAATATTACCTATTTACCTATGTAATCCTTTGCCCCACCACTATTCTACAAAATTACATAAATGACGGCTTATTGAAATCTGAAGTTCAAACCATTATAACTTTCACATGCTAAATCAAAATGAAATAATTCTTTCACCTAAAATCCTTTAAAATCATGACCTAACTACTGTAGAAAAACCATGCATTTTTGAGCATTTTGGTTTTTGAGTTGTTTTCTCGGTATTTATTTGATGTTATAATTATATAGATCCCGAGCATATTGACATCGACACTTACGCCATCGAGAGCGAGCAGCTATCGTACCAACAAGGCAAGCATCATTTGAACTTTCTTTTGCATCATATTTGATCCCGCTTTTGGTTAAGTTAGTGCAATGATAATTGCTTGCATGCTATTTTGATTATGTCAATATTTTTGTGATGTGTAGTTTAGATATGTCCTATGCTTGAGGTTAATCTTGAATTATGCCAACTCCTATATGCTTAAGATAGGATGTGTGAATTATGGGTTATAGAATTGCTTAGCCATGCAAGTCTAGATACGGTAGTTCGATCGTCGGAATAACCCGCGGTTTTGGGATACACACAACCCTTACCTTATGTTTTTACTTCAGATCTTTGTAGCTGTTTTATGAGTAAAACTTTGTCATTTTTAAATGAGATTTGGTCCGACAAGTGTTGGTTAGTGATGGTGCTTTGTGCACGAATTGGGTATGTGGAAGGACTTGTCTGACAATTGAGGACCGAATTTTGTAACGCGTTAATTCAAGTACACTCGTGCCGCCACACGCGGTTGGGAGCCGTATGGTTAAGTAGGGGAGGGTTTTATTGTGTTAAGTCCTTGGTGGTGTAAGGGCATAGCGACCGTGAAATCCTATGTTCTTTGAGGAGCCGATGTGATCCTTTATAGTGTGCAAGGAGCACCAATTCTTTTGTTTTGATTGCATCAGATTTCCAATATAACTTGTGAGCCCCTAGCAAGTGCTATCGACGCTTGTACTAGGCAAGGAACCATCTCACAAGGGGACTTAGCCCAATGGGGCTTTCTTGTTGAAAATGATCAGATCTTGATTTACCCGCCGCATACCATAGGAAGTGTGCTATTTCGAGGCCTCGGAGGCTTACGGATAATCAAGTCATGTGGGTAAAGTAGTACACCCCGCAGGTATAAACCTATTCGAATAGCCGTGTCCACTGTTATGGACAACCGCTTGAGTTCGGGAGTTACTATTGTTAGACTTTTAATTAAAATTGTGGTTGAACTTGGTATTCGCCATGAACGGGATGTTCATGTGTTTAGTACATCAAGGTGGGCTGCCACCTTGGTCTTTGTATGATTCAATTGTTTATTATCAAATGCTTTACTACATGTTTTTACTTCTACTTCAAATCTGATTTTAAATGGGCACATGAAAACTAGTATGTGTAGGATGTTAATGGTTGCGTCTTTTCGCAAAACTAAACCAATATGAGCCATCCTTTGAATGACCCTTATGCATATCTATTTTATTTGTGTAAGACTTGCAGTACACTTGTACTCACCAGATGCTTGCCGGCCTTTTCAGTGAGGAAGGTTATGATTATGATGATCTCACTAGTGTTGACTTGGGCGACACTAATGAGTAGTGTGCTACCATTTAACTCCCAAATGTTGCCGATGGGTGATGGGCATACCACTGCTGGTCTTTTGCTTTATCTATTTAATTCACTGCTACTTGATACTGCTTTAAATTTGGCCTACGGCGCTTGTAATAAATCGTAGACCTTAACTATTATGCAAGATGTCTTTCATTCCTTGTTGTATTCGTTGTATGGATGTAATCAACGTTGAATGAGGGTATGAGTATATTGGTCATTGATCTTGGGAACCAATATATGTCATACTCGTTGTTGATGAATTCCCATTTAACTCACCAGGTAGTGCTTCAATCGAGGAGAATCGACAATCATGTAACGCCGCAAGGGAGCAAAGCGCATGATCGTTGAGGCTCCAGATTCGCCAAGCCTCTCACTTGGATAGAGTTAAATTGAATTATTTATCGAGACCCGTAATTATGTCCCTAAGATCTTGTCTAATCTCGGTCTTATGGAGATAATTACAGGGGTCCCCACAATCGTTTTTCTTATTCAATCCTCGCTCTTATCAGACCGATTGACTGAAATAAAGCGACTCCATGAGGCTTCGACTTATTCCCAGGAGGAGACAAAATCAATGAAGATCAATCTTCAAGATAATATCTCACTTCGAACAATGTACTGATGGGCTTCGTGCGGAGGGTTGTTCCTCGCGACGACACAATGGCCGCTCATACGAGTGTCATTGGGAACAAGTCGGACTCAACGAGATGATATCTACTCTGAAGGCCAATCAGAACGATTCAATAAGGGAAGCGGTCAAAGGAGCTGTGAGTTTTGTTTTAGCAAAACTCAAGGCCCGCGATCCTAACCTTAATCTTCATTCTGTTGAAGCCGACTTCGACTGCACCGAATCTGAAGCCGAGAAGCTGATCGAAGAGATGCAGTCGGTTGGCGAGAAGGTCGCGGAGGAGATGCAGATAGAATCTCCCTAGACAGAGTAGTCTTGTAATATATTCTTGTATAAACAAGTCTTTTTTGGTGGTGACGCCTAAATATATGATCCTTTTTCCTGCAAATTATCTTGTAGAGTAAATAGTAACTCGTAAGATAAAAGAAGAAATAGTTAGACCAGATATGAGCGATTCCTCCTTCCTTCCGTATATTTCCTGCGATTCATCTCATAGAGTAGTTAGTAACTCGTAGGATGATATCTTTAGAAAAAATTAGACTAAGAAATGAAGTCATGTTTATAACTTTATCCTAGCCCCCGGCTACTTACTTAGTTTATTTTTAATAAACTAGCTAAGTAGTAAAGAAAGGGTTCTCAAAAACAGAGGTTTGTCTGCCTTAGAGTTGTCAAATATCGACTTGTTTGCACTAGTCGAAAGAGTAGAAACAGGTCGACGCTAGGAAGTTCCCTCTAGTGGGCAGGACCACGTGCAGAGAAAAAAAGGCTTCGACTAGGTGATGTTACCATCTCCAACCAGATTAATTAACTCGATATTGACGACTAGAGCGAAACAAGCTTCTCGAGTACCTTAAGGATTCATTCGGCTACATTCATCTTTCCGGACTTAGTTGTTCTGGCAGCAAAAGTAGGGAACTGGACGACATTAGGAAGTTCCGTCTAGTGGGCAGAACCACGTGCAGATAGGAGAGGCTTCGACTAAGTGTGTTTCTTCCTTCGACCAGTAAAACTAATCAAGTTATTTGAAAAGGTAGCCGAATGCATCTCAAAGAAAAGGTTACCCGTCTCAGTTTATTTTTCGAAATAAGCTAAGGTGATATGAATTCACTTAACAACTTTCGACCATTTTTCTGAGCTCAATAAGCTTTGTACTGATTGTTTAAGAACGGCGATATTAGGAAGCTCCTTCCAATGGGCATAACCACATGCAGAGAGGAGAGACTTGACTAAATGTATCGCCCTTTGCTAACCATTGTACAGAAGGATGAGAGAAAAAATGGTCGAAAGAATAAAAGTGAAATTCAAAATAGACAAAAAGATAGGAGAACTCGTTGCTTTATTGCCGTTGAAGTTTGTTACACATAAAATTTGCGAATCGGTCAATGTTCCAAGAATTTGAGAGAACACGGCCGCCTTCCATTGCAAGTCGTCGATCCCTGACGCGTTATTTCGACCACGGTGTAAGGACCTTCCCACTTGGGGAAAGTTTGTTCGATTAGACCGGGATTGATAAGTCTCAATACCAAATCACCGCAGCGAGGCTGCGAGGTTGGACCTACGATCATAGTATCTGCGCAGGCTTGTTGGTAGATCGCGAACGGAATAAAGTTTTGTTCCTCTGTTCTTGAGCGAGTTGATGTCGTCTCGTCAAGATGTTCTTGAGACGAGTCGTGAAACTTGTCGACTCTTTCGACTGATCTTAATTTCGGAGGAAGCATGGCTTCAAAGCACCAAAAACTAGAAAGAAAGGTGTTTCTCCGTAGCTCGGCTAGTCGTCGCATTTAATTGCCCATAATATCGGGTAATTCCTGTACCCAAGCCCCCAAGCGCTTTACCACCGATCAAGACTCGGTCTTAATTCCCTTCATTATCCGGCTGTTCACTCTCGATCGCCCGTTGCTTTGGGGTGTGCGACGGAGGCGTAACACAAACGAGTTCCCAACTCGTCGCAAAATTCCTGAAATTTTGCGCTTGTAAATTGTTTACCGTTATCTGTGATAATTCGACTTGGTACTCCGAATCGAGTGATCACGCATCTCATCATGAACCGCTTTGTCGCTTAGTGTTATCCCAATACACGAGTTCGCTTCTATCCATTTTGTGAACGTATCAATAGCCACAAACAGGAACTCGAAACCTCCTGGAGCTCTGGGTAACGGTCCTAGGATATCGAGACCCCAAGTTGCAAAAGGCCATGACAGAGGAATTGTTTGCAACGCCTGAGCTGGTTGGTGTATTTGCCGCTATGAAACCGACATCGCATACATCTTTTAACCATCTCCTTGGCATCGTAGAGGGCTGTTGGCCAATAAAAACCTTGTCGAAAAGCTTTACCAACTAGTGTTCTGTAGGAAGCATGAGTTCCACAGATCACCCGTGTATGTCGTGAAGGAGTTTTAATCCTTCGCTTATGAATACATCGCATGAGCACCCCTTGGTTCCTCTTTATAAAGAACACCTTCACCAAAGTATACATTTTGGCTTTTCGATAATCGATCCGATTCTAGATCGTCATCGGTAAGGAACCTTCTTGAAGATACTCATAAATGGGGGCCATCCATGTATCTTCGTACTCTAGAGAGGCTGTTTCTATAGAAAGTGTCTCCAGTTAAATGCGACTATGGACGGTTTCAAGTCGCTCCAGAACACCCCTTTCGGTACTACGGATCTGGAGGAAGCTAGACGAGCCAGTTGGTCTGCAAGAAAATTATCCTTTCGGGATAAATTGTACCTCAAAGCCCAAAAGTGCTTTTCTAACTTTCGTACTTCGATAGGTACCGGACATGGTCGAATTGGAGCACCGTACTCCTTCCGACTTGATTCACGACTAGTCGAGAGTCTCTCTACGAGCAATCGTCGAATCGAGAGTGCTTGCGCAACTCGTATGCCAGCTAGCAAACCTTCGTACTCTGCTACGTTATTAGTTGCCTGAAAGTTTAATTGTATGGCATACTTTAAGGTTTCTCCGGTAGGAGATTCCAAGACCACCCCAGCCCCCGAGCCACTTATCGTAAGTGACCCGTCAAAGTACATTATCCACTGATCGTGGGAATCGTACTGGGGATCCTGAACAGGTTCATGATTTGTCCATTCGGCGACAAAGTCTGCCAAGATCTGGGATTTAACGGCCGTTCGGGACACGAAATGGATGTCGAACGCCCCAAGTTCGACTGACCATTTTGCCATGTGTCCCGCTGTTTCCCTATTCTAGAGGATCGCTCCCAAGGGAAACTCAGACGGCACAGCTAGTTTGTGCGTCTGAAAATAATGTCGTAGTTTCCTCGAAGACATGAGGAGGGCATAAAGAAGTTTTTGAAACTGAGGGTAACGCTCCTTAGGTCCGTGCAAAACCTCACTCACGTAGTATACTGGTCGTTGTATGTTCTCACGTTCTACGACCAGCACTGCGCTTACTACCTGTGGCGTGGCAGCTAGGTAAATTAAGAGCGCCTCTCTAGCTTCGGGAAACTAGAACAGAGCACTCGTAAGATACCTCTTGACTTCCTCGAAGGCTAAGTTAGCCTCTTCGACCATTCAAACCTTCATGTTTCCTTAGACGCTTGAAGAAAGCGGTCCTTTTCTCCCGAATGCTATGAAACGACTTAAAGCCGCCATGCACCCTGTAAGTTTTTGGACTTCTTTTTTCGTGGTCGGGGGGCGCATCTGAGTGATGGCTTTGATCTTTTCAGGATTTGCTTCAATTCCCCGTTCAGAAATAAGGAATCAAAGCAATTTTCCTGAAGAGACCCCGAACACACACTTCTCGGGATTTAGTTTCAATTGGTGTTTTCTGAGGTTGTCGAAAGTCTCCTGCAAGTCTGTGATATGTTCGAGTCGTTTGGTGCTTTTTAGGACTAGGTCATCAACATAGGCTTCCAAATTTCGGCCTAGTTGAGGAGCGAAAGTCGTTTGCATCAAACGTTGAAAAGAAGCTCCAACATTTTTTAGGCCGAATGGCATTTTGACATAGCAAAATACTCCAAACGGTGTAATAAATGCGGTCTTTTCTTCATCTTCTCGATGCATACTGATCTGATGATAACCAGAGTATGCATCTAGAAAACTCAACATTTCACATCCTGCAGTAGAGTCAACCAGCTGATCGATGCGAGGTAAAGGGAAATCATCTTTTGGACAAGCTTTATTAAGATCAGTAAAGTCTACGCACATACTCCATTTGCCGTTAGACTTTCTAACCATTACAGGGTTGGCCAACCACTCTGGGTGGTTGACTTCTCTTATAAAGCCCGCTAAGCAACTTGTCCAATTCTGACCTAATAGCATCTCGTCGATCAGGGGCAAATCTCCGTAACTTTTGTTTTACGGGTAGTTTATCAGGCCGTAAGGCTAGCCTGTACTCGATCACATTCCTTGGGACTCTGGGCATGTCGGATGCTTGCCACGCAAAGACATCAGCGTTTGCCTTGAGGAAGGTGATGAGGGTGTCTTCCTATTTAGGGTCGAAAGAATCCCCAATGCGAACAGTCTTCGAGGGCTCCTCTGCGTCGAGGAACCTCTTTGACCTCGGTCGTTCGGCTTAGGTGCGCTTTAGGCTTCGACTTGCTAGTCGAAGGTCGACTTTAAATCTCGAGTTGGTAGTTGTCCAACCATCTCAAGGGAACGACGGTCGCAGAATGCGCCATCTTCTTGTCACAATATATTGTGATCACCCTTTGGGACTCGCATCTTAAGACATTGGTACCCATAGTGAGTAGCTATCAAAATTTTGCGAGTAGGTCGTCCGAGTATGGCGTTATATGCCGACGAAATCGACTACATCAAAGGAGACTTTCTCTGTCCTGAAATTGCTTGGTGATCCAAACGTTAAAGGAAGAGAAACTTGGCCAATGGGTTTGGCCGAAGACCCCGGTACGATTCCATGAAATGAATATCGTACCGGTCTTACCTTTGTCCTAGGTACTTGCATCTCGTCCAGGGTACTCATAAACAAGATATTTAACGAGCTTCCACCATCAACTAAAACTCGATTGACTCGACAATTGTTGATGGTGGGTTCGACTACTATCGAAATCGACTGGTCTAGTCGAAGGTATCGGACAATCACCTTTCTCAAAGCAAGGGTGATTTCCGACCACTTCGTAATTTATTGACAAGAGGAGAGTTGATTGTGTTTACCTCACGCTCGATCGCTTTGTTTGTCTTCGTGATTCGTATGCCGAAGACCCCCCATAGATGTGATCAATGGTGTGCTACGGGTCCTGGAACGACATCTCCTCATCGTCCGACTCCTTTTGTCCACTGGTTTGGCCCACCTGCTCAAGAATAGGAAGTGGCCCTTTGCCGAATAATAGTCCTCGAGTTCGTAAGAAAACTCGGCGCTTCTGAGGTCATGCCCTTCTTTTTATGAAAAGGACACCACCAGGTTTGTCGTTTCTCCGATCTTGGTGTTTACCTTTACTTGATCGGGATTTTGCTTGGGGTTGTGTGGCTCTTATCGCTACGGCTAGGACCTCCTTAGAACCGCATCCGGAGATTTTTGACTTTTCGCTTGTTCTTAGATTTCCTAGCCTTTTATCCTTTTTCTTACCACTTTACTTTGCTTCAGGGATGCCATCTTTGAGATCGATGGTATCGTTCCATTCGACCGCTCAAAGCAGAATCGCATATCTATCGACCATCTCAAAGAGCTCGTGACGGTGGCGGTGGATGTAAGGCGATGTCCTCTGTTATTCTTCTCGCTACGGACTCCTGCTTGAAAGCCACGATCACGATGAGTCGAAACTTCCGAATAGAGTTTCAACTGATCAAGCGCTGATGAATTGTCGTAGCGCTTCATGGTTGTTCTGTCTTATCCGGTCAGTCATCCTCCTTTCTGGGCGATTGTAAGTTCCTCGAAATTAGCCAGAGAGATCACGAGGTGTTGCCACGAGTAGATCGACTCAAATGGTTGGTTTAGAAGCCATGATCGTGCCGATCCTTCGAGCACGATCGGAAGGTAATTCGCCATGACATGCTCTCCTCCTCCTACACTCGGATAGTCAGAGTGTAAATTTGGAGGAACTCGATGGGGTTTTGAGTTCCATCGAATTTCTCCATATTCGTCGGCCGAAATCGAGGCGCCAACGAACGCTCGAAGGTCGCGAGAACGCCCGACATCCCGAGATAACCTCTTGTCTTCTTTTTGCGAAACGAAGGGTTAATGTCGCTCGCGATCGAACTCGCCGATACCAACCATGGGGACTAGGCCTATAATAGGCCTCACCTTACAGGGAAATACTCCTCGCACCCGCTTGCCGCCGTGCGTCTCGTCGCCGAAGTGGTGAAAGATCACCCTCCCGTTGGCTTGTGGCATTTTTCTCATGTCGAGAACGACATGAGGAGAGTCGTCGCCGCCTTCCATGCGACGAAGTTTCTGAACGGCCGCGTAAGAAGTAGCCGCACTATTACGACCGTGGTTGTGGTCGACCTCGCCGCCGAGTTTGGCCATCATGTCACGAAGTCTTTGCGCGATCTCCTTGGCAAAAGATCATAACCAGTGCTCGAGCGAGTTCTTGTCGGGTTCTCCAAAGAAATCATTGATGTCTTTGGAGTTCTTGAGCTTCTTTCGATCGAAATAAGCGCTCGGGAGGTTCTTCCGAGCCACTATTTTCTTCCATCGAATTGCCTCGAATGGTCTATTTCGCACCCTTGAACTTGTTTTAATGGAGCGCGAGAATGTTGAGGATGTCCCGCACGCTCATCAAAGTGTTCGCTTCGTTCGCGACTATGGTGTCCTTGCCATTACGACGAGGTGGTGTAGAGTATGCTTGGCGGGAAGCATGTCCAATCCTTCTTCTGGGAGAACGATCCTGATCAGAGGGAAGGACGAAGACCTCCCGTGGATGACTTCCACTTGCGCTCGAGATCTCCTCACTGGAGGAGTGGTCGAGCGACACCATCTAGCGACTTGGAGTAAACCCTCCGTAGGGGAACTGCAGGTTATAACCGCCTCGATGCCTCGCAGTGGCTCTGCGTCGGGACGGTTGAATTTGGATGAACAAAGATGTTCGATCCTCTTCCTGCGAAATGCTCTGAGAGAGAGGACCATCGATGTCGATGGAGCTCCGGATAATGGCTTCCAGAACTTGTCTCGCCAACTCGAACTGTCTTGGGGGGACTCGAACACTTAGAGGAAAGCTCTCGTCGTGTTGCGAGTTTGCCCTGAGACAGGGTTGCTGCTGGTCGAGTTGACCCTTGCCTCCCGAGGAAATTGATCCCTACCGGCGCATCGCCGTGGGGATAAGGATCCTCCTCGACTCTGGTGGTAATGCAGTCTCTGAGATCTGATAGAAGATCTCCAGAGGCGGCAATACCATCAGAAGATTCGATACTCGGTTCGTATTCGAGACCGGCATCCATGTCAATGTCTGCGTAATCGGCCAAGTCGAACCAATTCTCCTCATTCCATTCTCCTGGCATTGTAGCATAAAAGAGAAAAGGAAGAACTGTTGACAAGGAATTACTAGAGGATCCCCACGGTCGACGCCAACTGTCGGTGTTTTAGAACCGATCTTACGTAAAGATTGTTTGATTCGGGGTCTCCACAATTGATCACACGCATTTAAGAAGACACGGGATTTTTATACAGGTTCGGGCCTTCTCCGGTGAGAATAACAACCATACTCCTGTGTATCTTGTATTTGCTCTTTGGATTACAATCAAATAAGTATGCTCTGTTTCTTCTTCTTTTTTCCCAAAGGCCTCTCTCTCTATCTCTAACAGATACCTATTTATACTAAGCAATAGTGGACGTTGTCCTTCTAGGCTAATTAGTCGCTCATTATTATGTAATAATGAGAGTAATTATCGGAGTAGTAACCTCCCCATGTCACAATCGCCACGATCGAGATAGTGGGAATTATCTACAGTTATGTCAGAGATAACTGCGTATTTTGACTGCTTAGATTCTCACTGTTTAATGGGCCATCAAACGGGTGGGTCCAGTAAGTCATGAGGAACCTGTAGCAGGCCCCGATCGTAGAAAAACTTACGACCAGACATACTCGTAACGATCATACCATAGTGGTAGAAGAGCTTACGACTAGGTAGTAGTCGTAACGATTATACCATGGTCGTAGAAGAGCTTACGACCAGGGGGTAGTCGTAGGGATTATCCCGTGGTCGTAGAAGAGCTTACGACCAGGGGGGTAGTCGTAGGGATTATCCCGTGGTCGTAGAAGAGCTTACGACCAGGGGGGTAGTCGTAGGGTGGTCTACGACTTCCTGACTAGTTCTTCCCTTTTGATATTCTAAGGGGTATATCTTATGACGTCATATTTCTTGATTATGGAGTAAATAAATGAGGATTATTTAGATCCTCGTCAGCACACTTAGGGGTTGCCAAATGCTACTCATAACTAGGTAATTATAAAGGTAGCTTTCGGGTATGCTATGAAACATGCGAAGGGATTTGGGATATGGGATTTGCCCCTCCTAACATAACAGAAGAGATATCTCTAGGCCCCTCGAAGTAGTCGGATAAAGAAAGTACATAGCCATGCCACTCGTGGTAGAAGAGTTCGACCACATAAGGTTATCTGATACTCGATCGAGAAAGTATTGAACAGTCCATGGATGACATATATCTCACCTGAAGTTCAAACCAGATGTTGTGAGGCAAAGGGAGAATACACGAATAGGTCGCTTAGTTCGATCAGTTTCAAACTGGTCAAACATAATCATAGAATGGTCGAAACCTGGTCGTAAGGAGTTACGAACTGGTCGAGACTAAATGTGAACTGGTCGTACACAGTTTCAGACTGGTCGTAATTGAGTACTAATTGGTCGTAAGGAGTTAGGAACTAGTCGTACTTAAATACGGACTGGTCATGATGAGATACGAGCTGGTCGTAAGTGATGAGGACTTGGTCGTAGATCATATTGCACTAAGGTTCGTCCGATATAATTTGTGTGTATTCGGGAATCGTTATGTCCTGCTAGGGACCACTACGACTCGTGGTCGGAAAAGGGTTTCCGAGTTACAACCAATTACACATAAACCTAACGGGTCACACACTTAACAGGTTGAAACAAACCAGTACGGATACGATTCATAAAACGTGTTCGGATAGGATCCATCATGGGCACTATATAAGGAGATGCTTGAGGCTATTGGGAGAGAGGACATGAGAGAGACATGAGTTGCCCTACCGAAACCCTAGCCGCCATCTTCCTGAGAGAGCCCCACCGTGCGACTTGGTGCTAGCACACCGGTGTTCGGTTGTTCCTTCCCTGGACGTATGGATACCGTAGAGGTGCTACTGCGGTTGCTATTGTGCTTGAGGACGATCCGTGATCTTCACAAGGAACATTAGAGATTGCTGGAGGAGACGATCGACTCGCCAGGACGCTAGACGATCGACTATGACCACTTCATCGATGTGCTCTTCGTTGGACCAAGCTGCTCTGACTCTTCTTCCACTGCACTGCGCATCTGGTGGTAACGGTCTGTTATTATCTACTTGCTTGGCTTCCTGGTTTACGTGGTAGAATTTTTGTTTAGTTGCTAGCGTAGCCTACCCGTATCCCTTCACATGCTAGCTCTCTCCCCGTACCTCTGGAACACTGGCACCATCATTCGGCCATGCGCGTTGCCGCCCCGGATGCCGCCGACGCCGCTGCAGTGCCTCGCCGGCCGAGCCACCACCACCTACGGTTAGAGGAACTCCATGGGGTTCCATTTTGGTGGTTTTCAGCTGCCACCATCCCTTTCCTCTCCAGCGCTGACACCATGGCCTTGAGCTCCAGAGCTCTGTTCATTGTGCTCCTCTGTTGCTTTATGTACTTAGCTTGTTTATGTGTTGAGGTTTCCTTTGAGTCTATGACCACGAGGTCCCACCTATCTTTGACCTATTTCAATCCTCCATTTCTTTTTGTTATTACTCTATCAAGTAAACCCTCCATTTCGTACACACAAGTATTTCTGTTTATGTTCTGAAATCATACAAACAGAATCAGGTTTTTCATAACAGTGCATTTTCTGATTTCCTATCAATTTCTTTCTTAGTTGTTAGCTTGTGATCCCACATGTCTTGTGTCTACCAATCAATTTATGTGTCTAGCATGTGGGCCTTTGAAGTTAGACTCTAAATGCAATTGCTCTGCTCTGTTAAAAGAATCCAAAACATGCAGTCCAGAATAGCAACTCCATTAATTTTCTATCATTTCTTGTGAGATCAAACTTCCGGATGTTTGTTCTCCTTCATACGAACTCCAAATCCATCGATTCTTTTTCCTAAATTCATATAAATTCATTCAATTTCTTCCAATATTTATTCTATTATTTTTTGAATTTTATTTGAATTTTGTTATTTAATTGTATCGTTTCGCCCATATAGAATACGACGCCGTCGACACCAATTTGGATCAACCGGACGAGGCAACCTCAACCTACGATGAAGGAGAGTCTCCTTTGACCATTTTGTACCTATGATTTTTAAATTATGTTTTCAGTTTTAAAAGTATTATTTATTTGCTAATTCACATAAAATGATAAATTCAAAGTGTCGTTTGGTTAGTTAAACCTAAAATTTGCTAATGTCTTCCTTGACAATTGTTATCCTATACCTTTGTAACCCGAGCATAGTAATTCCGCAATATTGTTTATCTCATTGTGGAATAGTTAAGCGTGGTGGAATTGCTTAGACATGCTTTTCGGTCTTGATCAACCTTTGGGGGAAAAACTATTATTATCCTTAATGCTTTGTTTGGAAATTGTATGACCTTAGGTAATGTTAGTATTTGGAAAATAAAATGGTGAAAATATGTTTTAGACTTAGGTGGATGGTAAGATCGAGCGGGGGCAGCTAGAGCATGAGATCTTGTATTATGTTAAGTTCTGCCCAAGTAATAATAAGGACCGACGCTTGTGATTATCCAAACTGAGCAATACCATGCAACAACATGTCCTAAATGGGAAGGACCTGGCTGAATAATTTACTATGTTCTAGCATTACGTCCACAGGCTGTAGATGGTAGGAGTTACCTGGGAAGTGTAGAAAATGGTAATTGACGTCCATGTCTATCGGGGCTTGCACTAGGCGATGGTAATAGACGTCCATGTCTGGGCAGGTTATCCCCCACAACGGTGAGCTCCGGGTTGATGGTAAATGACATCCATGACTTGGCGTTAAGCTCATTGGGTAGCTAATGTTAGGATAAAATATTGTAAAAGCCCTGTGATAATCACTTAGTCGCACACCTAAGGAAGCGTGTCATGGCCGACATTATAAATCGGTTATCTCGTGTGGGTCAATCTGTACAACCTTTGCAGAGTGTAAAATTATTCAAATAACCATGCCTACGGTCCGAGCAAGGTGCATTTTCACATGGTAGATTTTGGTTTTGATTTCAAAAGAATAAATTTTGGGAACCAGGAGTAGTTGAAACTCTCCGGTAGTTTATGGCAGCTAGAGCACTATGCTTTTAACCTTGGTGGCTAGAACCTTGATACTAGTGGTTGGTAGCTAGAACCTCCACTAGTGATACAATTAATTTATTTATCGAAACTGTGTTTTTCAAATGTGCTTTATGAAAACTATTGAAACTAAAATATTGCTTTGCACAAAAGAATCATATAAGCCTCATTTGTGAAAGCTATGCATATGCATCTTTCCCAAGACTCGCGGAGTATTTTATGTGCTCACATGCTACACTCATAATTAAATCTCAGAAGTCTACAATGATGCTGTGGACGACTACAACTACTACGCCTGCGGATTTGATGAAGGACAACCGGAGTACTAGGTTGTGCTCCCCAGTTGAATGCTGGTAGGCAATTTGATGGGCCACCACTCAGAGTTTAACATTTGTTGTTTTCACTGCTATAAGACTTAGGGTCTTTTGACCTCTTTTGTAATAAGTGGCCACAAGGGCGATACTCAGTTGTTTATTAATGTTATTTCGTGACTCGAACTTGTTATCAACGATATTTCCACTGTGTGCACTAGCTATTGATCATGGGACTGATGCAGAAATACACAGAGGGATTTAGATACAAAAATTCGGTCCCAACAGAGCTATTATCATAGCCGAGTCGACTGTAGGACATGACCTAGTTAGAATGGTCGCTAGTAGGAAAACTTTGAAATTTATTTTACAAAAAGAGAAAAATAATATTGTGCTATCCTCATCTTTTCTGATCTTTCTATCCTTACCTTCTTTGCGGAATTCTTTCTTCCCTTATTCTTCCTTCACCGTATTACAATGTTGATGGATCTTCTTTCCCTTGTAACTTCTATAGATGATCAACACAATTCTTACCATTACGTTCAAGACTGCAAGAAATGGAGTCATCAAGATAGCGTCATAAAGTCATCAATCGTCTCTACCCTCCAAGAACAACAGGCATGATTCATTGAAGACCGTGAGCAGAAGATGTGATGTCACACAAGCCATATAGTCTAAGTTGCTAATGTTCATTCTGTGTATTGAGTCATTTTGCTAGCTTAAGAGTATCGATCGAGTAGACGATTTTCTTTGAGTTGTTTTAAGTTGCAAAAAGTAATTTGCTTTTCTTTAAAGTATTTGGATCTTGTGGTTTATTGCAAGCTCCCTTGTTTTTCTCGTCTCTGCTTTTCCTTCTCTTCCCCTACTAACCTTGGTCCGCTCAGATGGAAAACCCAGGAAGAGATCGCGGAAGAGGTCACGAAGCAGCCCGTGGAGGAGCCCATGGAGGAGGCCGTGCAGCTGGCCAAGGCTGTGGTCGTGGCTAACCACTTCCTCATGAACCAGTTTTGCCGCAAGTACCGCAACCACCTCAAGTACCATAAGAACCTCAAGTTTAACTGGAGCTGCTATTCGAAGAAGAACCCCTACCGCCACCACTGTAATAGCCCAAATTTCAAATTTCAGAATAAAATAAAATTTTATGTATTTTTGTGGATTTTGTGAAATTTTAAGAGCTTTTTGTAAATATTTTAAAGTCAAAACCAATTTATTTAAAAAATTAAAAGCCAACTTTAAGTTGGAAATAATTTTATAATTTCCAAAACAAATAAGGGAATTTCTGTGATTTTTTTCATAATTTTTGGATTTATTTTGCTAAATTCTAAAGCTTATTTGAATTATCAGAATTAAAACAATTGGGAAATCAAAAGAAAATCAAAACCCTGTTTTGGGCCGAAGCCCAAAACACTGGCCCAACCACCTCCCCGCGCACGGCCGAAAACCAGCCCGAGCCGCACGCGCCCGCGACCCCCCCTTCTCCACCGTTGGATCTAAACCCAACGACCCCCCTCCCTCTCTCATCACCATAATCAATCTCGACCGTTGGATCTGAATTGGACGCCACTGCTTCGCCCTTTTCTCTCTCACGGCTGCACCCACTGCAGGTGGGCCCATGCCTGCATCGTCTTCTTCGCCGCCTTCTTCTCCAATGCGCAACCGCCATGGACGTGCGTGTGCGAGCTTCGCACCGGCTCGCCCCCAACCGCCCCGACTTCCCCACGTCGTCGCGCATGACCCGCGCCCGTCGCCGCACACGACCCCCACCTTCTCCCCCTTTTTTCTCCACGCGTGCTCCATGATCGTGCAACTGCCGCTCCCGGCCTCCCCTCGCCCTATAAAAGGGAGCCTCGCGAGCCCCTCCTCCTCCTCAGTCCAATCCCCCAACTCATTCCTCCTCAAACGCCCTAGTTCGTCGGAATTTTGAAGTTGAAGCTCGGAGCCTGAAGGAGCTTCAACCGCTGAGTTTGCCGCCGTTAAGCCTTCGCTGCCCCCGCCGCCCACACCTTCGTCATCGCCACGTAGCCGCGAAGCCGGTGCGCACCGCCTCGTCACCGGAGGACCCCCGGAGCATCGACCTCGCCAATGACCTCAACATCGCCGCCGCACTTTCGACGTCGTCGGTCGCCTCCGTCATCTCCTTGTCGAGTGGGTGAGAGCACTGTGATCTCAATCCCCTCCTCTTTCTTCTCGTACCCTCGCCGCCCGTCGCCGTGCGGTGTAGCGCCGGCGAACCTCGGTCCTAACGCCAGCGCCGCTTGTGCCGACGTGGCTCGGCCACGTAGACGCCGCGTCAGCGCCACATCGCTCCCCCTGTCCGCGTCACCGTCCGCGTGGCTTCCATGTCAGCACGTGCGTGCCGCCTCGGTGCACCCTCCTGAGCCAAAGGCCGTGGGCCTAGTTCACGTGGACCGTGTATATGATACGTGGGTTCCACACGTCAGGAAATTAGTTTTATTCTTTTAATTCCGAAATTCTCAGCGCTGATGTCACCCTTGCGCAATAAATAGATTTTCCTTTAGAAAAATAAATCAAGAAATTCTGTTAAATTCAGAATTAAGGTTTTTGTTAAATTCAGAATTAAGGTTTTTAATAGATTTAAACTTCAAAAATTCATATCTTTTGCATCCAAACTCCGATTTGGGTGATTCAAGTTGCAAAATTTGTATAAAATTGTAATCTAGCTAAATAAACCAAAATATTTCAATTTGGAGTCAATTTGAGCTTTATTTTTTAATTTATTTGAATTTTAATTGAATTTATCGTATTTTCGCATATAGACTTCGACGATTCCGGAGAGTTCGACCCTTTCGAGGACCTAGAATTTCAGGACTTCAACGAAGGCAAGTTATACCATTGATCATGTTGATCCCATTACTTTAAAGTTATTTTCAGTTTTTAAATTACTTAATGCATGAATATATTTATACAATTATTTCAATTCCCTGTTTAATTACATAGTTAGTCCAATTTTCCTTGTATGGCCAATTTGAATGTTGAACAGGAATACCTTGTCACCATTAGACGAAATGATACTAAAAAATAATCATATGCTTAGCCAATGCTTAGACCACATTTACGATTTTGGGACGATTTAGCCAAACTATTTACAAGCGTGGTTTAAATTTGATACTATGGTATTGTTTTACCACATAAAGTTTATAAAGAGGGTTTTACTCTAAATAAAATCAAAATGGGTTTGGACTTGGGCGAAGTGGTTGAATGGTGGGTGCAGGTTTATGCATGGGTTTAAACTAGTTAAGATTAAGGCCCATGGTTTGTTTTGAAAGGCACCCAAGTCAATTGAGGACCGGTCTTTGAGCCGCTTTTTGCTACGCCTTACCGTACCACCACATGTCCTGTATGTGCAGGATTTGGCTAAGTAATTTGTAATATTTTATTGTTATTTGTGCCATGTTGGTTGTGTGGGTGTCAGGTAGACATTTATTCCCACCTAGCGCAAGAGGCAGCTCCCGGAGGACGGTTAGTCCAATGGAAGTGAAACCTTAGCGGGCATAAGTACATTAAGACAGAACATTGTAAAGGCCTCATGATAACTGCTCAGTCGCATGCCTACGGAAGCGTGTATTGGCCGACATAAAGAGCAAGTTATCTCATGTGGGTAAAGCTGTACAGACTCTGCAGAGTAGAAACTATTCGAATAGCCGTGTCTGCGGTCATGGACATGCTAGCAAGGCCACTTTAAGTTAGACTTGTTTTTGGTTTTCAAAATGTTTTATCAAATGAATTGAGGATGGTTAATCCTTGTGGAAAATTGGGTGGTCAGCTATGTGATAGGAGGGTATCCTTCACTTGTTCATTTGGAGGTTATCCATACTATAAAGTTGTCATTTTAAAATCTGATTTTAGATATAGTATAAAAATGGCCTTGGAAATTACTATGAGTATTTAAACTAAAAATATTGCTTTATGCAAAATAAACCCTGCCATAATCCTTTGTTTACCTTATGCATGCATTTTCATTCAATATTGGGTGTAACTTGCGAGCACTATAGTAGTGCTCACTCTTGCTGAATAATTTTTATTCAGGAGAAGACTTCTATCCGAATGGTGATGACCAGGATGTTTAGGCCTACGCCCTCAGACGATTGCCTGTGGCGAATCGTGTGGCCTACATTTACTGCTTTGCTTCCGCTATGTTATTTGTCATTTGTTTATCAGACTCAGTTGTATTAAACTCTTGAATATTTAATGTTATTTAAATTCCCGTGATATGATTGTGATATCAATTTTGTGAGACTGTGTACACTGGAAATCCTGGACTGGTGTATGAACATAGAGAATTCGGGATCCTTCGTTCCTGGGTTCGACAACCACCTCCTAGTTAGCCCTAGATGAACATGGAGTAGATGATGGAGATGCAACTCCATCTACTTTAGGCACTTGCTCAGAACCAAATCAACCAACCTGCACCAGCTCCTGCCCCAGTCTTACCACCTCCGTCCAAACTGGGGGAATTCATGAGAACCAGGCCGCCAACCTTTGCTGGTTCAGTTGATCCTCTTGAAGCTGATGACTGCCTAAAGGATGTTGAGAAGAAACTGATCTTGGCTCAATGTGATGACCAAGAGAAAGTTCTCTTTGCTGCTCACCAACTGAAAACAACTGTAGGAACTTGTTGGGAAAACTATTGCGCAGCTCACCAGAATGTTATCAGGACCAAAAAATAAAATTCTGGACCCTCTGTGTGTAATGCACTAGTTCAGGATCATGCTAGTGCACATAGTGTCAACTTAGATGAATATCGATCCACACAAGACGAATATTAGAATAAACGAGTAATTTGAATAGCAAATAATGGTTT
This sequence comes from Ampelocalamus luodianensis, assembly GCA_036346255.1. Lineage (NCBI taxonomy): Eukaryota > Viridiplantae > Streptophyta > Magnoliopsida > Poales > Poaceae > Ampelocalamus > Ampelocalamus luodianensis. Next base: position 19,465,492 of record CM070637.1, read on the forward strand.
TGACCTTATAGTCGAGTTTACACTTATTAAACCACGCAAGGCTGACAGCAAGTAAATAAGCAGTAGCACAACAAAATAAACTTCAGCGGAAACCCATCGATTCACCACAAGCAACCGACTAGGATCAAGACCTAACGATCAGTACTATCGTAGAACTCCTCCTTGAATGCGGGCGATGATTCCTCCACTTCAGCTGAATGATTGTAGCAAGAATGAGTACTCCAAGTACTCAACAAGGTGTACCACATAATGCAAATATAGATGATGACTTATTACAAGTAAAATGGCTTATGTGGTTATTTTGCAATAAAACAACATTTGGAATTGAATACAAGTAATAGATTGAAAACATAATTCAAAAAAAATAAATGATAATAATTTAATAGCTGTTTTCACAAAGGACACAAAGCCTAATCAATTATTTCACGTAGCTCCATGAATTAATTCACACAGCTACCCCTTTCCAATTATTTTATAAAAAAAACTACCCCTTGTGTGAAATTCCTGAGCATGTCCATGATCGTGGACGTGGCTATTCGAATAGATTGATTAACACTTTGTAGAGGTTGTACACTTGACCCACATGATATAATCAGTGTAGCTAGCACTAATCATAACAAAACTTTTCTGAAACTTCATCTCAACAATTAACACTCCCGATGTGTTTTACCGTCATACCAACCCCAACACAGTGCTTTGGTATGACACACAATGTTGGACCTGAAGATGGCAAACCGCTCATAAATGTTGTCTACAAAATAGTCCACACTTTCGCCCATCACTAAGCTCCTAACCGACAACTTGGGTAGTCAATATCAAGAGTCCTTAACTTACTAAGTTAGGCCCATCCCATACTAGACATGTGGTTGTACGATAAGGCTCAGTTCAATGGCGCACAAAGTTAAGTCCTTAATTGACCAAGACAAGACTTCCAATTTCTAACTATATCACAAATATTATCATTCTCATTCACAAAGCTCCACCATATCACACAGTTTTCACCACTTGTCTTAGTCTAAATCTTTTCCCACCCTGTTAGTCAAATGCAACACATGCCATCAACAAGTAATAACACACAACACTCAGATTATCACAAAGTTCTATAGTCACTTAGTCAAATTTATAATTGCAACTCAAATGATAGTGATGACTCATCGCATGGCTAAATAGACTACTCGAAGCTAACCAACCCACGTTGATGCTATGATAATACTAACTAATTAATTAACCAATCTAGGGTGACAAAAGATCATGACATAACAATAGACAAGATGCATATAAACAATTAGGATGAATAACTAATCCAAAAGTATTTAAATAAATACTTAAAATAAATGCAATAATTGAATCAAAATAATTTTAGAAAACTGGGTTCAACATGATCAAAGGTACAACTTGCCATGGAATAGATCTTGGTACTGCTCTTGGTCTTGGTGAACTCCTTCTTCCTCGAAATCCCCCGAAGTGGTAACGTCTACTCGCAAATGAAGCAAATAAAACAAATAAATAAAAATAGAGAGAAAAACAAACTCCAAAAATTAAATACAAATCTCAATAAAATAGAGCTTGATTTTAGATGAATTTATAAATTTGAATGGGCTCAATTGGAGTTCGGATGAAGAAGATAGGGCTTCTGAAAGTTCTAATCTAACGAAAAAGGCAAAAATTGGATTTTCCAGAATTTTCCAAATAATTTTTCTTCTAAAAAATCAGAATATGGCATCAGCCCTGAAATTCAGAATTAAAAATAATTCCAAGGAAAAAACCCCAGAGACTGACAGTGGGCCCTAGGGTCCATGGACCGGGTCCACGCGATGGGTTCATGTGTCTACGGGCTCACTGGTCTATGGAATAGTCAACTGATAGCGGGGCCCACATGGCAGAGACTCGGCTCATGGTGGACTAGATCTATGGATGTAATGTCCCAAAAATCCTTAAGTTGGATTAGCTAAGCATATCATGTGTATGTTTGTAAATTATGTAATAATGTAAAACGTTGGTCGTTGTAATAAAGTATTGTCCTGAATTTTCAAATTTTCAACTTGAATTCAATCCTTATTATGAATCCAAAACAAGTGTGATTAAAAGTTGTTGGAAATAATTTATTTAAATACTAGATTATTTATCAGGAATTAATATAATTTTTAACAAATTTTTAGAAGTCATTTTGATCTCACCAAAATTCAAACCAATTCACTAATGCAGATTTGAAAATAATTTAATTTTGACAAATTTTCGTATGAACAGTACTTGAAATTATTTTTCCTAAGTCCTATTTGATTCTCAACCCACTCAAAAAAAATTCCAGAATTTTTAGAAATTATCTTCTATTTTATCTTGCTCGGTCAAATCTGTTACTCGTTGGTCAAATCGATTTAAAATCAAAATCCAAACCCTAGCTCCGACCGAACCATTTCCAATCGGGTCCGACCACATCACATCACTCGGCTCGGACCCGGGTCTGGCTCGACTGCTCGTACCACTATTCCGACTGAACCCGACTCCCTTTTCGTTTGACCCAACTCATTCACTCGTGCCAAACCCAATCACGCTGCTTTCTTTTCTTCCTCTAACGAGCTGGGCCCATCGGTCAGGCCATTATCTTCTTAGACGTGACACTCGATCGAGCATGCTGCACCGTGCATGCTCTCCACAAAGCCTCCGAAATTGCCACATCATGCATTCGTGTTGGTAGCTAAGGCATCGCCTAGACGTCTCCATTACTTTAGGCCTATCCATTGGTCTCCTTCCGCTTTTCCTCGCCCTCTCCATCCATTTTCTTATTTCGGTCATAGTTGTTGACGAAGCGAGCATCGCCGCGTTGAAGCCTCCCGCGAGTCCGCGTCGCCACCGCTGAACTCCACTCACCTTACCGCATCCATTTTTGTTGGTCCGAGGCCGTCTCGTCCACTAAATCGTCGGAAGCCAATTCGTCATCCTCGCGGTCGGTGGCCATGGCCGCATAGTGCTTAGGGGCTCCAGTGAGTTATCTGTTGAATAATTTTGTCCCTTGTGATTGCATTGTTCCGTGGAGTTTAGTGACGATTTCATTTTGATTTTGGAGCATTGACGAGGATGTACGGGTCCATCTTCTTCAACCACGGTGAAGCTCCACCACCCGCACTCCGGCCGTTTGGGACCTCCTCCATCGTCATCCTCGTGTGCGCTGCGATCCTGGTGGTCGGGCGATTCTAAAGCCATGTTCCCTGAGTCCAATTGACGCCCGTATTGCTTCCTCTGAGAGCGCTGCTCATCGGCTCTGCCTCCGACCACCGCAAACTCGTCGCCATCGACCCCGGGTCTCCGCGTCATCGTCATCAAGTTTGTGATGTTACTCCACACCTGTAAGCGTTAATCCCTAGCTCGGAGCCCCTCTATAGCGGCAGATCGCCTTCCTCACCGCACCGCCATGCACAAGTCTCCGTCAAGCCGCCGGTAGAATCTAGGTAATGGGGTCTCTTTAGCGTTAATCAAGTTTTGTTTTGAGCTTATGACATGTAGGTCCCACCGAGGGTTAAACATGATTAGAAATAAAATTAACCCCGTTTAAATCACTGAGACGTTGACTTGTGGGCCTAAACAACCGGTTAAGTGAATGTGTAGATTATTAAGTACATGTTCTAATGCTGGATCCAACTAGCAAGCTAGCGGGATCTCGTTGTTTGGCCCGATCTTTCACGGTACTCCCTTGTCGGTAACCTCCTAGCTCTTGTGCAGCACAAGAACAGTAGGACTTCCTTGATAAATCTAGATAAACCCTCTCCCACGCACACCACAGCACGTGAACAAAGGGTAGAAGAACCGAAGTTCTAGCGAGCACAAATCCAACACCACAATTAGATTCAACACAGCAAAGAGTAATTTCTCTCAGAAATCTCAAGAACCACACCAACCGTCTGCCACCAAAACCATGGTGATTTTCTGGTATTTATTCCTTAACTCATAACTTGTCAACTCCCCACTACAATAGGCGATGCCCTGGCCTTATATTGGCACCTAAGGGTGTGGTCGATTCTATCTCTAACTCACGTATCATATAAAGACTCTTTCCTAATACAGTTATAAAAATAACACAACCGACTCCAACTAAGAGATATACTATACTTATCTATAACCTTAATATCTCAACTAAAATAATCCTAAAAACTGACTTGAATTGGTATGGAACCAATCCGGATGTATCTGATCGGGGAAACCGTATGTTCTTCTGATCCTGGCCCATCTCTGGCTTCTGATCTTTTCATCTTTTTCACTTGCCATAGTGGTTTTGGGTCACTGGGTTAGAGACGTGGACGTAGACCATCTGGACGTGGTCGTAGACCAACTGGTCGTGGTCATGGGTCTCCTGAACGTGGTCGTAGACCATCTGGACATGGTCGTAGACCACATGGTAGTGGTCGTAGGCCACATGAACATGGTCGTAGATTGCTCCCACCAAGTACTATTGACGTTGAGTATTGTTGTCGCCGAGTGCTCCTCCCAGTGAGTATTGTTCCCAGCGAGTACTCCTTCCGCTGAATACTGTTCCCATCAAGTACTGTTCCCAACTCGAGTACTGTTCCCGACGAGTGCTCCTTCCGCCGAGTACTGGTCGTAGCTCTCGTGAAACTGGTTGTAGACCTTTGTAAGCTGGTCATAGATCCTTCAGAACTGGTCATAGACCATCAGGAACTGGTCATAGATCCTTCAGAACTGGTCGTAGACCATCAGGAACTGGTCGTAGTTCCTCTAGAACTGGTCGTGGACCTTCTGAAACTGGTTGTAGACCCTCAGGAATTGGTCGTAAACCTTCCTCTCTTCCGGCTCTGCTTGCACCTGGCTCACTCTTGGCCAAATCAGTAACAATGCTGTTTGGTGCTGTATCATGTTCTCTCAAGGAAACACTATTCCAATACGCTTAGAATGAATTCATGTCTTCATAATTAGAAGATGTATTCAATGGAATACGCCTTCGGCGTTGCCCTCGGCTTTGACCAGGTCAAAGTGACCGGGTCAAACCCTAACGCCAGGTCCCGCTGGTCAGTCCCTATGGCTATTTGAACCCGAGTATAAAAATTAATTAATTATTTTAGAAATTCTGAAAATGATTTAAGATTTCACTTAAAATTCAATTAACTTAGAAAATTCATAACTAATTCATTATAACTCCAAATTAAGTGAAATCAATTGTGTTAATTTCCATTTTTCCTGTAATTTAATTTGGAATAACCTTGAACCTTGTCTCTATTACAGAAAAATTTTCTATTTGAATTAATTATACAATAATAGCATTAACCTTGTAAAATTCATAGAAATTTCACATGATCTCCTTTTGAACTAGAAATTTCACCAAAATTCATATAAAATCATACTCTACCTACTATGTGAATTTCATGCTTTATTGAATGTTTTGAAGTTTTGGCTTTTATTTGGTGTTTATTGCAATATCGTCTTTCATTAGGTTTTTCGACGATACCAATATAGTCATGAGATCAAATATTGAATCTAATCTGAGGTTGAACAAGTGGTACCAACAATGGTGCGAGCACCCCCCTCTTGATCATGTTGCTCCTACTAATTTTAAAAGTTTTACATGGATTTTAATCTCACCATTGCATGCTATTTTGAAAAGTATGTTCATAGGTAGAAGTAGTTAATTTCCTAATTGTTGCATTGTCCTCCTTGAATATTGATATATCTTTGTCTAGTTGTTGCCTAGAATATATATATGTGTGTGTGTATGGGAATTTTCTGTTGTAGGATAGATCGATGCTTAGCATGCTAGTAGTGTAGTCGAATTGGTTGATGGAGCTAGTCCATCGGCCGAGGTGAATTGAATCATATTGAAATATTGAGGAATGTGTTAACTGAATCATGTTGGAATTTGAGGACTTGTTCGGATCTTGGATCTGGTTATTGTGTACTTGTTGGGCATGGGTTTTATTTATTTTTAACTTGGACGAGTGTAGGGTGATGATAAAATGTTGTTGTTGTTTGTTGTTATGGAATTATGTAGCCCCGTCTAAGTGATTAAGGACCGGTCTCTGTGGTGTTGAACCAAGTCACACGTGCAACCACATGCTGGGTTAATGGCGAAGGCTTGGCTTAATAATTTGTCATGTTTTAGTTATCAAGACATAATTAGATTGATAATTGTTGTTGTTGTGTTGTCAATCTAGTGGGGGCATGTTAAGTGCCGCCTTACTTCGCTTGTTTGTTAGTGACTTACTTACACAACAGGGTTCACCTGTGGTTCAGGCGACCGACAGTCTGCCATGGGATTCTGTTCCTCGGGTGGTTTGATAGTTAGGACATGACATTGTAACGACCTCGTTATGATATCTCAGTCACACTCCTATGGAAGAGTGCATGGCGACAGTATGAGGTATTCATATCATGTGGGTAAAGCTGTATAAACTTTGCAGAGTCATAAATCTATTCGAATAGCCGTGTCCCCGGTTATAGACATCGCTTGTGGGAAACCATGCACAGTTAGGATATGAAACTTGGGTTTAGGAAAATGTGGGAATGGTGTGAACCTGTGATCATGGATTTAAATTGAGGAATCATTATTACCTTACTATTGTTGGGATTGTGATCATGGATTTAAAGTGATGATTATGAATTGTTACGTTGCTGTAGTTAAAAGTTTAAAATGTTTTACTTACTACTTTTTTAATATAAATATGTACTTTTATGAAAATCACTGCTTTACGCTGAAAATTGCCTAGAGTAGTGGCCTTCCTTTGACACCTATATGCATCCTTCTTTTTGTTGAAAGTCTCGCGAGTACAACTTTGTACTTTAACAGTTTATCCTTTTGTTCAGGTGAGAACGACAGATGCGACGGCTTTAATCCCATTTGATTGCCCTTTGGGTTATGGCACACCATTGGGAAGGTTATGTTATTTTACTTGACCTTCTGTTCTGAAGGGCAACGGGTAGGCTACACTAGCGCAAATTAACAAAAATCTACCCGAAAACCAAGATCACTGCAGTTATAGATCACGGTCTTACCACTAGACGCGCAGTGCGAGAGTTGATGCGAGACGTCGGGCGGTGTAGTCGCACTCGATTGATGCGATCGTTGGACCGAAAAGGCGACTAGGGGGGTGAATAGGAGCACGTTCTCTTTTTCTCCCAAATTCAATTCAATACGAATCTCACTCCAATAGCTATGAAAGCTATGAAGATCAATCAATCATGCACAGCGGAAGACTTGTATTGAATCAACTCAAAACCCCGAAGTAAAATCAACACAAAACAAAAACACGAAGGCTCGGGCGGTCTGACCTCTCACAGGGGAGGTCAGACCGGTTAGCCTGGCGGTTAGACCGGCTGAAGCGGTGAGACCGATTCCTCGGGCGGTCAGACCGCTGGTTCGATGAACAGAGAAAACAGCCCGACAAACCGAAACGCAAATTGATCAATCTTTTGATTCGTGCGTCCAAACTTCGTGAAATTTGACACACACCTACCTAAGTATGTCAGGAACCTATTCCAAGCAACGATCGTGATAATTCTTGCCAAGATTCTGACCTTTTATAGTTTGAGCGAAGTTAGGTCAAAAACCGAGCCAAAACGAAAATATGATCTTGAGACTTGCTCGTGGGTGATTGATGATATTGATGATTCTAGATGTATTCCCACACGTCACGACAAGCTAGATCACGTCCGAAACTAAGCAAAACTCGCGGATCAAAGAAAGACTTAAATCATCAAAAGAGAGAAAGAAAACAATTGACCTCATCTTGAAGAAACTTTCTTTGGATTGATTTGATATGGTATTGGTTTCTGACCACTCCATCAATGGATGACAAAGACTCAATACATGAGCACGAAATCCAATCCAACTCTCTAGAACCCTAACCTCCTCTCCTCCTCTCCCTAAGCAAATTAGGGTTTCAAAAACAATGAAAGGGTCGAAGGGGGTGCAGCCACCTCCCTCCTCTATTTATAGTGGAGGCTTAGGGTTTCTAATAGAGTCTCCCTAACGGGCTCCCGTTAAGGCCCAAAACAAACGGGTGACACACGCACGCATTTTAAAGCGCCATGTTCATATTGTGCGAAGCACTCGCTTGCTCCGCCACGTGTAGGTTGATCCAACGGCTCTCATCATGTCGGCAAGTCTCTCCCATCCGCTCCCACCGAAACCACCATGACACTTGCACCGACCCCGCGCCGCTTGATTCAACCGGCCGCACCGAATCGCCTGCTTCGGTCACCTTTGTCCATCTTGCACCATACTTGAGTCCAATGACTTCACCCGGCATCGTCGATCGTTTTGAACCTCAGCTCTCCAAGCCTAGTCCCGACCATCCTCGCCGTTGACCGTCGTTGACCACCAAGCAACCTGCACAACAATAGACAAGAAAATCGAATTCGGGAACAAGTTCTTCACAACTTGACCCACGTTAGTCAAAACATGCATCATGCAACACATATGACATGAAACCCATGAACTTGACCTAACAAGCAACCATCGTCACCACACGAGCTGACGACGTAAGTGAAAACCGGTCAGACCGCCAGCCTTGGCCGGTCTGACCACCACCGCGATCCGACCATCGCCAATGTAAGGCGGTCGGACATCGCCACCAAAGAACTTAGCCAAAATTTCAACACTGAAATCCGCAACCTCTCTGGAAATTTAAAACGAATAGAACTTTTGACTGGAGGCTCCAAAAATTATGGGACCAAGTGCAGTAGAATCTCCTTACTTGCCTACACCCTCTATTTTTGGCCCAGCTCCAAATTCCAAAACAACTTTCATGGCGGTCGACGCTCGGTGGTAGCGGTCGATCGCCACACCGCCGGCGGTCGACCGCCTCCACGGCGGTCGGACCGCCACTGTTCACCCGATACACCACTTGAGGCATGGCGGTCGACCACCACGTGGCGGTCATCGCACGAGGCTCGACAGAACTCGAACTTTGCCGAAAACTCGTGTTTCCGCAAACCTTCAACGTCATTGCCAATTGACACATCATCCTAAGATCATGAGCCTATCCCCATGATATCCACAATCTCCCCCTTGATGATCACATTGGCAATTCCCAACAAATGCAAATTTTAAGGTTTGAAAAGTAAAAACTCAACGTTTTCGCGCAAATGCACAACTTGGTCCAAATGCAAGAGAAAGCAATGGAAATGACCAAGCTGGCTTCAGAATAGCATCGGCAAGTGAGATAAGGCAAAAGAAAGCAAGAAAGCTTCAATTTCCAAAGACGAGTCAAAATTCTCACTTAAGGTCCATATGAAAGAACAATTGTTCGAAATGACCTTTGATCATGGTGAGGATCAAGAATTGCAATTCAAGTTCAGAAAGAGCAATAAGACCATAAGAATGCAAATAAGAAACTCCCCCTCACTATGATCCTCAAATTTCAGAAAATTTCAAATTCTCCAATTTTCTCCCTCTTTTTAATACTTTTAAATCCTCTCCCCTTTACACATTTTGAAATATCTTCTCCCCCTTTGACAATGGAGTCATCAAGGAATCATGCCTTCCTCTCGTCCAGAGATAACAAATGCAGAATGAGGAAAAAGCATAAGAAGGAGCATGCATGAAATGCAATGGAGTGACTTCATATTTTTGTATTTTTCAATTTTGGATTACAAGAAGCTTTGGAGATTACCCAAAAGAACAAGCTAGCATCTCAAATTTTGCATAAACACCATATCACCAATGCGCTAGCAAGATCATGATAAGACATATATAACAAAGCTAAAGCAAGAAGGCTCAATGTAAAGCAATAAATTTTAGCATTTTAAGCAAAGCTTCAAATCTAGCAAGTTCATCAACAGAGATCCTAAAATGATACTGGCCATGTCAAAATGTCAATGTGAGATCAAGGCGCTAACAAAGACCACATTAAGAGACAAACAGGTCCTGAATTGAATCATTTTGCTCAAATTGTCTCAAACGCCCATTTTTCAACAGTTTTTCATTTGCAATGAATATTGAAGTTGATTAAAGGTATATCTTAGTGAAGAAGATCCTGGACTAGAGCCATCCACAAACTCTTCCTAAGCTTCTACCAGTATGACAAATCTTGAGGTTCATGTCAATTGTGACAAGCAAATCCCCATGAGATCGTGCGGATCATCAAACTATCTCCAAGTTCATGTCTATGACATGCAGTCTCGAGAGAATAGTTTGGCACATTTTAAGCACAAGACAATCTTTAAATTTGATTTTTCATTTTTCACAAGAGCAGATTTAGATTCTTAAAAGAACAAGAAGCTCAAGCAATGATCAATACTAGATTCAAGAGCTAACACCGCAATTTTGACAGGGCCAATGTCACAAAAGGGGCACTAATTGCGCAACTAGCTAAAACATCCACAAATTGCAGTTTTTAGTTCAAGTTGTCTTAAAGTTCTAGCTCATTCAGCAAAGACTTAGCTACACATGTGAAAGCATGATAATTCTAGCAAGTCAAAGAACTAGACATGACATTGAGCAGAATTGAAATACTAAAGCTCAAAAGGGTAATAAGCAAATCTTCATCAATTTTAAAAGACAAGCAGAAAAGCTTATGTAACAATGTATCTTTTTGGTTTTTCATATGAATGCAGTATGAAACAATGAGATGCACAAAAACTTTTAAAAAAAACCTAAAAAAAAAGATCAAAAAGATCAAAAGAAAATACCACTAGAAGAAGGTATCAGAAAAACAGAAAAACTCAAATGAACAAGAAAAGTTTAGAACAGAGCCAACTCCCCCTCAAACCAAACCGTAGGGATAAATTACCCCTAACTCACTTCTCAAGGTTGCAAACCTAGTTGGAGCTAATGGCTTGGTGAGGATATCAGCCAACTGAGCCTCGGACTCCACGAAATGCAGCACAATATCACCCTTCTCGACATGATCTCTAAGAAAGTGATAGCGAATGTCTATGTGCTTGGTCCTAGAGTGTTGCACAGGGTTTTTAGCAATGTTAATCGCAGAAGTGTTATCGCGAGAAAGAGGAACACTATCAAATGCCAACCCAAAATCCTTAAGAGTGGACACCATCCACAAAATCGACTACAAACAACTAGCGCGAGCTACATATTCACTTCAGAGTGGATTGTGCAACAGTAAGACCGCTTCCTAGAAGACCAAGAGACAAGAGAAGTGCCTAGGAAGTGACAAGTGCACGAGGTACTCTTCCTATCTAGCCGACACCGCAAAATCGAATCGAAAACCCCGAATGGACAAGGACGAAGAGCAGGAATACCAAATGCCATACGGAGGGTAGAGTGTAAATACCAAGATGCGCTTAACGGCTTGGCGATGGGAAGTCTCGAAACGCTGAAACCTCGCATGCAGGCGCACTGTGAAGTGGATGTCCGGTCTTGAGGTCGTCAGTGCGAAGGAGCCAATCATGCTTTGCAGTACTCACGCTTGATCCACGCCTTCTCCTTCCTCATCCGGATCCAAAGCGATCGAAATCGCCATGGGAGTGGCGATCGCTTGCGATCACCCATCTCGGCGCTTGAGCGGATCCTTGGTGTACTTCGTCGATGGATGAAGATCCCTTCCTTGCATTGCTTGATTTGAAGCCCAAAGTAGTTGAGTTCTCCCATCATGCTCATCTCAAATTCCTCGACATGGTCTCGTAAAAGCTGGAAACAAGAGCATGAGAAGAACCACCAAAGATAATATCATCTACATAAATATGAGCAAGCAGAAGTCATTGCCACGCCTAAGGATGAACAGGTCTTGTCTACCTTACCCATCTCAAAATTATTCAAGCGAAAGGTCTTAAGTCTATCATACTGTGCTCTAGGGGCTTGCTTAAGACCATACAAGGCTTTGGATAGCTTGAAAACATGATGTGGATGCTTGGGATTCTCAAAGCCTGGGGGTTGCCTAACATACACTTCCTCCTCTATAAAACTATTCAAAAAGGCACTCTTAACATCCATCTGATATAATCTAAAGCCCTTAGAAGCGGCGAATGCAAGCGAGAATCGAATGGCTTCCAATCTAGCAACAGCGCAAATGTCTCATCAAAATCTAAACCCTCAACTTGGCTAAAACCCCGAGCTACCAATCTAGCCTTGTTTCTAACCACGTAACCATCCTCATTTTGTTTATTTTTAACACCCAACGGGTTCCTATCACATTATGACCACTAGGAGGTTCTACTAGATTCCGGACCTTATTCCTCTCAAAATTCTCTAACTCCTCATGCATGGCATTAACCCAATAGAATCGATAACGCATGTGATATATCGCGGGTTCAAAGAAGCAACAAATGCGAGAATGAGAATAGAGACTTGGATCGTGATACCGGAGCGAGTGACTCGCTCATTAAGATTACCAATCATCCGATCCGGAGGATGATGCCTCAATATGAAGTGGAGCGCCTGGGAGACAATATCTCCTCAACCTCCGCAGTATCTGCGATGAAGAAGATGCAGCAGAGCCTCAATTGGAGGTGAAGCGATCGTGCGAGTTCTGGAACTTGGACAGAGCCTCAAGCAGAAGCAGTGGAGGACAAATATCGCCCGTCATCATCTTCCTCCACAAAAATGCTTTCTGTCACCTGTGAATCACCTGAAATGTCGGATCTAGCTCCAGGGCTAGTCTCATCAAAAGTGGCATTGCATGTCTCCTAGACAGTGTTAGTTTCAACATTAAAAACCCGAAAATCCCTCGAATGTGCAGGATAACCCAGAAATAAACCATCAAAAGTCCTTGATTCAAATTTATCTAGGTTTCCTGTCTTGAGAATGAAACACTTAGCTCCAAAAACTCGAAAATGAGAAACAGAGGGTTTTCTACCAAAACGAAGCTCATATGAAGTCTTGCCCAAAGAAGGTCTCAAGAATACACGATTTGCAATATGGCAAGCTGTAGAAATAGCTTCGGCCCAAAACCTCCTCGGTGTGCTATACTCATCTAGTATTGTCCTAGCCATCTCGACTAAGGTTCTGTTCTTCCTTTCCACAACGCCATTCTGTTGAGGGACGTGTGGAGAAGAGAACGATGCTCAATTCGCTCCAAACACAAAAGAGGCAAACGAGGCATTCTTGAACTCCGTGCCATTGTCACTGTGGATCGCTCTCAAGGCACCAAAAAATTCAGAAGCCAAACGAAGAACAAGATCACGATAAAAACCAAAAGCTTCATCCTTCGAAACAAGAAAGAACACCCAAGTGTATCCGGAAAAATCATCAACTATGACAAGAATGTACCACTTGCCACCAATTGACCGAACCTAGCGGACCAACAAGATCCATATGAAGCAACCGTCCTGCTCGGTCCATGACCAAAGTCACTGAAGGGTGTGAGGCAAAGAACTTGCTTGCCATGCCTACAAGGCGCACATACAAAGATCCTTGACGGCTTTGAGTTTGGGCAAACCTCTCATGAGATCAAGGTTGCTAACTCGCGATGATCAAAACCAATGTGCCCCAAACGCCGATGCCAAAGCCAAAACTCGTAAGAAGGTGTAAACAAACATTTAAGAGAACCACCAGAGATGGAAAAATCACTCCAAAGATCATAGCAACTCTATAAATCCCAAAACGAGCTCACCAAATAGAATCAAGCACCCGACAAGCATTTTTCTTAAATATAGTCTCATAACCATCATCAAGAAGTCGTGAGACGAGAGTAAGTTAAACCTAAGCTTGTCCACAAGGGCGACGTCTTTTAGGATGAAATTGTCGCTCACCCTGATTGATCCCGTTCCTTCAATCCGCCCTTGTGTATTGTCTCCAAAGGTGATGAGGACATCACCTATCGACCGCGTGAAGGAGGTGAACCATTTTGAGTCTCCGTTCATGTGGTGTGAACAATGAGTCGACGAACCACGTGTCCTTCCTTCCGCGCGATCCTCGAAAATCAAGGCACGAAGAATGATGTGTCTCAATCATCAAGTTAGTTAAACATGACTTGGGAACCCAGTACTGAGACACACGTCTGCGAGTAGTATGCAAAGCAGAAGTGCTATCCTTGATTCTATTTGAAATTCTGTTGTGAGCAATGGTTACTCTAACAAGAGAGTTATCCTGTCTAGGAGCATGAGCATGATTAGCATGTGAAATAAATCCTAGACCAGATTCCTTCCTTTCTAAATTACCATGTCTCACAAAAGCTCTAGGTTGATTAGATGACATTCTAGCAAGATTTTTCTTAGTATTTTTCAACCTACGCCAACAGAACTCAACCAAATGCCCATCCTTCTTGCAATAGGTGCAATGGTACTTGGTACCACTGGGAGAAGCACCTTTTGACTGAACAGATGGTTGGGCAAAACCTGCAGATTTGAAAGTGATCTTTGCAGTTGGGTATCAAATTCAACTAAGCCATTTCTCAAAATTTGAATGTCATTAGATTTATCCTGGCAAAGTTGTATCCTAACTCTTGCTTCTTATAGGAGTTTTGACTTGTCAAGAATCATGTTTAATCTTTCTTACCTTTAGAAAATCTTTCTAATGTGTCATTAAGGTAAGCAATTTCTTTTCTAAGGTTAACACATGAATCACAAGTTTTAGCATTAAACCTCTTCTTATAAGGAGCAACTTCAAGCTTAAGAACTTCACATGAAGCACAAGTAGCGAATTAATAATGTCCTTAAGCTTGGCATATTTAGCTCTAGCCGCTTCTACAACATCATGTAATTCACGTTCACGTTCTAAGCGCATGAGCAAGAGCTAGATTCAACCACATCAGAAGCAACCAACTTGCTAGACTCTAAACATTTTTCGCAAGGAGCAGATTTAACTTCAATTAGCTCAGTTCTAGCATTTTCAAGTTGTTGCAAAGCAATATCATGAGCAGATTGCAGTTTAGCAAATTCAGAATGTAAAGCATAGCAGGATGAACATTCATCAGATTCAAGACTCTTAGCATTCACAAGTTCTAATGTGAGTTTCTTTACTTGTGACTCTAACTCCTCATTCTTAGTCATGATGAACTTTAAAGCTTTATCTTGACCTAGCATTTGCTCATAGACAGTTTCACATCTAGCAAAGAGAACATCATAAGAAGGAGATACCTCATTATTGTCATCGATGTCGTCGGAGTCAGCCATGAAGCACATGTCTGTAAAGTCCTTGGCCTTTCCCTTCTTGTCTTGAGGGAGCTCCTCCTCCTTGTCCTCCTCGCTCCCGGAGTCCACATCACTCAAGGATCGATCTCCAAGAGCGGCAAGAACCCGGTGAGCAGCCTTCCTGAGCTTGGCATCATCAAACCAGGACTTGCGCCCCTGAGGCTTCTTCTAAGCTGGCTTTTCATCCTTGTGGTTGCTCTTACCTTTCAGCTTGGGGCAATTTGCCCGGATGTGATTAAGCTCTCCACACTCATAACAAGTCACAGGGCCGCCTCTCCTTTTGTTTCTCATATTTTTGTAGGCCCGTGTGAACTTCTTAATCAAAAGCGCCATCTCGTGCTCAGAATACTCTCAAGATCCTCTTCTTGGATTGCGATAAAGAAGCAAGTGAAAACCGAAGAGGACTCAAACGACCCATCGAGGCCCTCTTGAGCGGTCTGCTACCAAAGCCATGTTACCCTTCTTAGAATGGTCACTTTACGGATCTCATGAGTCTTGAGCTTGCTATAGAGCAGCTCCAAAGTCGATCGAGAGAAGTTGATATTTTCTGAATAGCGGTAGCCTTTATCTCCCACTCCTCGGTGTTGATTGCAACCGGAGATGGATGGCATTTTCGCATCGTAAATTCAATACCAACAGACTTCATCCGATTTATCAACGTGTTGAAGCGATCGAAAATGTCATCGATGCTCTCACCAGACGCATCTCGAATTTGTTATATTCTCTTTATAGACTGCCGACGCACTTGTTTGATTTGGGAAGAACCTCATGATAGGTTTCGAGGGTCTTCCAAATCTCATGTGCGATCTCGAGATTGCAAATCTGTCATATTCCCGCCTACCAAGCCCACCATACGAAAATTCTTTGCCTTACGGTCATTAGCCAAAGAGCTTGTGTCGGCGTAGCAACCTCGTGCAAGATAAACGGACCTCGAACACCTCCCAAATACCTCGTGGTTCGCTCTCAAGAAAGACACGCATGCAGTTCTTCCAAAAGGCATAGTCGTGCCCATCGAAGATATGCGGTTTGGAAGAGTACTTATCCATCGCCAAAGTTCGGACCGGTTAAGATCAAGATTGAACTAACCGTGCTCGATACCACTTGTTGGACCAAAAGGCGATTAGGGGTGAATAGAGCACGTTCTCTTTTTCTCCCAAATTCAATTCAATACGAATCTCACTCCAATAGCTATGAAAGCTATGAAGATCAATCAATCATGCACAATGGAAGACTTGTATTGAATCAACTCAAAACCCCGTAAAATCAACACAAAACCAAAACACGAAGGCTCGGCGTCCGACCTCTCACAGGGCGGTCGATCGTTAGCTCGGCGGTCGACCGGTTGAAGCGGTCGACCGATTCCTCGGCGATCGGACGTTGGTTCGATGAACAGAGAAAACAGCCCGACAAACCAAACGCAAATTGATCAAACTTTTGATTCGTATGCGCCCAAACTTCGTGAAATTTGACACATACCTACCTAAGTATGTCAGAACCTATTCCAAGCAACGATCGTGATAATTCTTGCCAAGATTCTGACCTTTTACAGTTTGAGCGAAGTTAGGTCAAAAACCGAGTCAAAACGAAAATATGATCTTGGGACTTACTCATGGGTGATTGATGATATTGATGATTCTAGATGTATTCCCACACGTCACGCAGCAAGCGGATCACGCCCGTAAACTAAGCAAAAACTCGCGGATCAAAGAAAGACTTAAATCATCAAAAAGAGAGAAAGAAAACAATTGACCTCATCTTGAAGAAACTTTCTTTGGATTGATTTGATATGGTATTGGTTTACAGCCACTCCATCAATGGATGACAAAGACTCAATACATGAGCACGAAATCCAATCCAACTCTCTAGAACCCTAACCTCCTCTCCTCCTCTCCCTAAGCAAATTAGGGTTTCAAAAACAATGAAAGGGTCGAAGGGGGTGCAGCCACCTCCCTCCTCTATTTATAGTGGAGGCTTAGGGTTTCTAATAGAGTCTCCCTAATGGGCTCCCGTTAAGGTCCAAAACAAACGGGTGACACACGCACGTATTTTAAAGCGCCGTGTTCATATTGTGCGAAGCACTCGCTTGCTCCGCCACGTGTAGGTTGATCCAACGGCTCTCATCATGTCGGCAAGTCTCTCCCATCCGGCTCCCACCGAAACCACCATGGCACTTGCACCGACCCCCGCGCCGCTTGATTCAACGATCAGACCGAATCGCCTGCTCGGTCACCTTTGTCCATCTTGCACCATACTTGAGTCCAATGACTTCACCCGCATCGCCGATCGTTTTGAACCTCGGCTCTCCAAGCCTAGTCCCGACCATCCTCGCCGTTGACCGTGCGTTGACCACCAAGCAACCTTGCACAACAATAGACAAGAAAATCGAATTCGGAACAAGTTCTTCACAACTTCACCCACGTTAGTCAAAACATGCATCATGCAACACATATGACATGAAACCCATGAACTTGACCTAACAAGCAACCATCGCCACCACACGAGTGGACGACGTAAGTGAAAACCGGTCGATCCGCCACTTTGGCCTGGCGATCGCCACCACGGCCCGATCGCCAATGTAAGGCCTGTCGGATCGCCACCAAAGAACTTAGCCAAAATTTCAACACCAAATCCGCAACCTCTCTCGAAATTTAAAACGAATAGAACTTTTGATCGAGGCTCCAAAATTATGGGACCAAGTGCGATGAGAATCTCTCACTTGCCTACACCTCTATTTTTGGCCCACCCAAATTCCAAAACAGCTTTCATGGCGGTCGATCGCCTCCTGGCGGTCGGACGCCATGTTCACCCGATACACCACTTGAGGCATGGCGGTCCCGATCGCCACGGGGCCGGTCGACCGCTGAGGCTCGACGAACTCGAACTTTGCCGAAAACTCGTGTTTCCGCAAACCTTCAACGTCATTGCCAATTGACACATCATCCTAACATCATGAGCATATCCCCATGATATCCACAAGTACGTCGGGGCAGAGTAGTCGTACTACTTCCTCGTCCTCGTCGTGGCGTCCCACGTACAGCTCCTTTCTTGTGGTTCGTCCCAACGCCACAGATGCAGCGCCTTCAAAGGTATCCACACGTACGGGAGGAAGCGACGCACGCTGGACTACTAGATCTGCGCGAGTGACTAGGGCGTGGGAGGGGTGCGGCCAGGGTTTGAGGATGTCACGAAAAACTCATCCTTCAACCAGTGCGCCCCTGCCCTCTTTTTATAGACGTCCTTATAATGGGCTTCTACGAATAAAGGCCCATTAGGACTCAATGCCCAGTCTAATTTGGATCCAATCCGAATTAGGCTTCAGCCCCTTAAGTGTGTGACCCTATAGGTTCACGTATGTTTAGACATGACGCAAGTACACATACTTGGTCAATAGTTGGTAGCGGCCTTTAGCAAGACGTGTCAACTCCTAAACGCACGTAAAGATCAAATCGGACGAACCATCACAACGTTATGTACATGCCAATCCCTTTGCCTCACGATATTCGGTCGAGCTCCAAGCTGACCACTCTTTCTCGATCCTGTGATCCGGAATCCCTTACTAGGTTAACTCTTAACCTTAAGTAGCATGGCCATGCATTTCTGGATCCGGTTACTCGAGGCCCGAGATATCTCTCGGTAGAGAGGGGCAAATCCCATCTCGATGACCATGCCTCGCAAAGATGCTTCATGACAAACCCGAAAGCTACCTTTATAACTACCTAGTTACGGAGTAGCGTTTGATAGCCCCTAAGTAGGTCGATTCACATCTCAAGTACATACGACAATCTCAGGTCTAACGACAAGGCGTACACATTGTATAGAGAGAACCATAAGTATAGAAGCTATGTCTCATGTTGGGTCGGTCCAACCCCATGTTCTAAACATGTGTCCACATTATTGGTTTGACATCTCCATATCTATGACCTGTGAAACATGGTCATCAACCGATACATGTGCTAATCCATCATTCACGTGTGTCCTCAGATGAACTCCGACTAGGGACAACTTTAGAATAACCATACAAGTAAAGAGTTTCACAAACAAGTCACATACTTGTTAATCAACACAAAGGCAATATTCAAGGAACATTTATTAAATCATGGATACAACGAAATATCATCATCAATATGATTGCCTCTAGGGCATATCTCCAACATGTTCTTGTTTATTTAATGTCTTCCGCTGCTGATGTTTATTCGTTACATTCCAATCATGTATGTTTGTGATATAATGTTGTTTGGATATGTGCATGTTAAGCGCTGATCCTGGAGCTAACGTGAGACACATATCCGGGTACTTGAAATCATTTTTTTTTCCTGTTAAGGATTGCATTTTGGCAAAATCACTTAACTTGAAAACAGGTTCGATTTCGGGGTCCCCACAGCGTTGGTATCAGAGCCATGCTGACTGTAGGTTAAAGCCGTAGCAATGGACGTTATTAGGATGTTGGTTTGCAAAAGTTATTTTCAAACTAACAAAGCTTGACAAAAATGTAAGTAATATGATTCCTTTCTTTCTTATCTATCCTAGCATCTGATACTTACCTCACTAATCTTTTGATTTGTGAAAAAAAATCATTTTCTCTATTGCTCGTCTCTCTTCCAACACTAGAATCGTTAAATAGTCACCGGTGAAGAGCATTGGCGAAAGGATGAGAAGACGATGCATTGCTGTAGTATTAGGATTAAATTAGGGTTTATTCTTATAATATATACACCCTAATGATATTACTTAGCTTGTAGACACTGGATTTTGTAGTTTGATCATTTGCTCTCTTTTGTTCCGAGTAATTGCGCATCGCCTACGGGTGGCTGGTATCGCAATTATGGCAGAAAACTAATTGTGTATTTGTTGTGCATGCATGCTAGGTTGAGTTACCCCCTGCTGTCATTTACTTACCTCCTGCTTTTTTTCCCTCGTTCCTTTTTGTCGGTTGCTAACTATTCGTGTGGCAACAGGATGTCGGGTCGAAAAACTCATTTGACATCAGAGGTAATGGAGGACTCACAGCCTGTCAGTTCTCAACTCGCCAATGGTCAGCCCTCAAACCCTCAACGGTGAAATCCAGAGCACCCCAACCCGCAAATTCAGTACGTGGATCGGCACGAAGAAGTGACTACACCTCAGCTATCCCTGGTCGGAGTGTTGGGCCAGATGAAGCTAAGTTGGCAAGACTAGACGCTGGTCTTACAGCGAATTGCTCAAAACACCGCCAATATCCAAGGTGCTCAAATAGCAGTGGGAGGAGCCAGCCTCTATGGCTCTTGATTTTGCTGATTTTCTGAGCACGAAGCCTCCCGTGTTCTCTCGTTCGGAGGACCCTCTCGAGGCCGATGATTGGCTTCGGACCATAGAACGAAAGTTGATCATCACTCGGTGTGCCAACAATGAGAAGGTCTTGTACGCCTCCAACCAACTCGAAGGGGCAGCTTGTACACCATGTAAACCAGAAAGCCAAGCAAGAAGATGATCACAGATCGTTACCAACAGATGCGCAGTGCAGCGGAAGAAGAGTTGGAGTAGCCTGGTCTAACGAAGAGCGTGTTGATGAAGTGGTCGTAGTTGATCGTCCACCGTAGTCAATCGTCTCCTCCAGCAACCAATCCCGATCCTTGCGAAGTCGTGGATCGTCCTTAAGCGCAACGACAACTGCAATAGCGCCTCTACAGTATCTACATGTCCAGGGAAGGAACACCGTATGCTGGTGTGCTAGCACCAACTCGCACTGCAGGGTTCTCTCAAGAAGGTGGCGGCTAGGGTTTCGGTGGAGCAACTCAGGTCAACTCGTGTCGTGTGTGTCTCTCTCTCTCTTACCCAACAACCTCATGCATATCCTTATATAGTGCCCTCGTCAGATCCTATCCGAACTCTTTTGTTCCAACTCATTAAGTGTGTGACCCTGTAGGTTCATGCGTAAATTGGTTGTGACTCGGAAACCCTTTCCGACCACGAGTCGTTAGCAGTTCCTAGCAGGACATAACGATTTCCGAGTGAGACGGCAAAACTTAATCGCTCTCGCTCGCTATTTATATCACCTGCGAGGCGGTCATTCTCTCTCGCATGCATGAATGCATGCATATTCAGGAGACATCGATTAGATGAGGGACCGATGGAGGTGATGGGAGGTGACAGGAGGAGGTGACACGTTTTTCGATGGAAAGGAGCTGTTTAGGGGTGAGTGGGTTCAGAGGCTTACAGACAAAGGGAGGGCCTGGCTTAGAAGCCTTGTCCAAACGGCAGTTGGCATTTTTTTTGGTGGTTTTTTGTTTCTCCAGAGAATCGGACCAGTTCTTTGGGGAGGGCGGCTCACACGTGAAGGCAACTGCATGGTGGCCGTGCGGGAGGGGAAGACGGGCTGCCGCGTGGAGGAACAAGGGAGCGCCACATGGTGGTCGTGCGATCATGGCGAAGTGAACTGGTCATGCATCCTCGTCACAAGTGAACCAGTGAAGCACGAATTAGCACTGATCAAGGTGACGACGCTACTGAACAATGAGTGTATGCTGGACAAGATGAGGCTGTTTATTTTTCGTGTTATTAGAAATGGTAATCGTGAAGTTGTAATTGAATTGTGTGACGTCCAGGTTGTGTCATGTGTAGGTATGAATTTTACTGATTTGTATGGTGGCCCGGACGTACACTCTTGTGTCTTGTATTGTTCCGTCCTGTTGATTGAAATGCAGAAGCACATTGAGTTGTGAGTTCAAAACCCAAAGTGTCCTGATAGTGATGACCTGTGGGTTCAAAATCCAAATTGTCATTTGGCTGATATGTCATTGACTTGTGAATTCATTCCAGTCGTGAAATGTGAATGTTGTCACCTGCAGCTCAAGGTGCTCCTTGTGAATAGTTTAGTTCCTTTCAACTTACTCCAGGTGCGTCGGCAGCCAGCACGATCAAATTGTTCCATCCCAACTTTCTCTTAGTCACCAGATGCTATACACCATTTTTCAGGTTGTTCAGTTTTATATTCATTAGTTTAGTTTCTTTCAAATTGCCACTGCATTCCACTCCTCCATACCGAGTTCCTAAAAAAAAAGGGGAAATTTTGATAAATGCCACTGCTAAGTGCCTATATCAGAGAATTGCCATCGCTCATTTCGATATTCAAAATATACCACTGCAAAGCTTGAAAGATCCTACAAACACCACTAGTATACGTATTTTGTCAGTATTAGACCAAATTACCCCTATCTTCTCCTGCGGCTTCTCCCTTCTCAGATCTCCCCAATGGCCTGCTCCCTTCATCCACCATTGTCAAGCACAAGCTTCCTCTGCGGGCCTTCCTTCTCCTCCCTTCTCAGATCTCCCCCATGGCCTGCTCCCACCGGCCGCCTGCTGCCCCCTGTCGCCCTCGCGGTCCATGGCGCGACCCGGCCGCAGCCGCCTATGGCTCCTGCGCCGCCACTACTGCCGCTCGGCCCCGCTCTCTCTCCCCCCTACAGCGACTCCTCCCCACCGGTCGGCTCGGCACCCGACGCCGCCGCTGTCGCTCAGCTCGCCGCCGCCTCTGGCCTCTCCAGCCTAGCACCTCCTTTGCCTCCTACCCGGCCTGACCTCCTCTCTCCCTCCAGCCCAGCTCCGCCTGGCACCGCCGCCGCTCCCTACGGCGCCTCTCTCTCCCTCCAGACGGGCTCCACTTGGCACTGCCGCCGCTCCCTACGGCGCCTCTATCTCCCTACAGCCCGGTGCGGCCTAGGGTCAGCGCCGCCACTCAGCCCGCCTCTCGCTGCCCCTACTCGCCGCCCATGGCCTCTACCGCGCCTGCGGGGTCCAAACCTCCGATGCCGTGCTCTACTTCGGCCCTTGGCGTGGGAATCGAAGAAGACAAGGGCAATAGCGTCAATATTTGTGAAATATGTAGATCGGTGGCATTTCTATGAGAAAAAGATGTTTACAATGACATATTTCGAATATCGAAATGAGCGATGGCAATTCTCTGATACAAGCACTTAGCAGTGGCATTTATCAAAATTTCCCAAAAAAAATGGAGTACCTCTGCGTTCAATTGAACCATGAGAAACATCACATTAGCATCGAAAATTCAGAAAATAATTCACAAAATTCATAAAATCATTCGCCAATTTACTTACAAGCGCTAAAGAACAGGGAGGGAAGGGGAGGAGCAATGACCGCGGCTGAAACCTACGTGTCATCAGGGCGTGCGGCGGAAGGCACAACAACTTTTTTAGATGGGCTAATTGGGTCGACTATGACTTGTCGAGCTAATTATGTCTGCACGAGCACGGTATAGCCCGCGAGTTCAACGTACCATACCTGGATCGATAGTTTGAACCCATGAACCCACACAACATAACTTGTTTATCTAGCCGGGGCAGTGTCGTGCCATCCATTTCACCAGGTCTGAACTGTTGAGGAACCGTCGCTGGCGAGTCCAGTCCGAGCAATTACCTCGTAGACAAGCATAGAATCGTAAGAACAATGCATGAACAACAAGAACAGAATAAGAGATTGAACACAGAGATATAGGGGGACTTCTTGCTTCTCTTTATTCCTTCATTCAACGATCAGTCATTTACAATGAATAGCACCCCCTATTTATAGGCTACGACCCTGCTAGGGTTTGGGATAGGGCGCCCACTAATGGGCCGACTGCCGGGTCAGGCCCATGGTTTCCCAACACTCCCCCTTGGGCACCCATCCATCATATCCATGTCTCGTCAAAACTCCATAAAAACCCAGTGGGAAAATTTTTGGAGAAAGAGTACATGATACACGTTCTGCTGTGATGCATGAATTGCCTCATTAAAAACCTTGGCCGAGAAATTTCAGGAAAAATCGTCAAGGGAAAAAGAGTACAATCCACCCAATTTCATTTAATCTCTTGGATTTATTTTTTGGGTACTCGATCTTCATGATCAAGCTTTAATAATGAGTTCGTGAAGGTTCTCCCCCTGAATTCTGCATTTCTCTAAGTCTCGTCATTCCAATTCACATATGCATCTTTCAATGTAAGACGCTGGAAGTGACTTAGTGAATAAATCTGCAAGATTCTCACACGACTTAGTATGCAGTACTTTAAATACGTTCATCTTTTGCAATTCATGAGCATAGAAGAACTTGTGGTTGATATGCTTTGTGAGAGGATTCTTCACATAACTCATCTGTACTTATGCAACACAAGCTGCATTTATCTTCATACAAAAAGTAGGGGTTTGCACGGTATTCAATCCACACGACTGCTGGATGTGGTGAATCATCCGCTGAAGCCAAACACATTCTTGTAAGGCCTTGTACAATGCTATGATTTCCAAGTGGTTCGTCGAAGTCGATACAAGATATTTCTTAAACGATTTTCATGGAATTGCAGTTCCACCACATAGGAATTCATAGTCTGTTTGCAATTTGGTGTAGATGGGTCCTCAGTGCCGTCATCCGTATTGTCATTCATAGTTAGGTCTTGGTTCTTTCAGAGAATGACTAAATTCTTTGCTTCTTTGGAGGTATCGAAGATGTCCTTTATTCCCTGCCAATGCCTTTGGTAGGTTCTGCACTATACCTTGCTAGTAGGATCACGGCAAATACAATGTCCGTTCTAGTACGCTTTGCTAAATACATTAGTGCTTCTATTGCACTTCAGGTGGGAATTCCGGTCCCGTGACTTCCTCCCCTCTTCTTTCTGCATGCGGGTCTTTGTCTTGCTGCAAAGATCTCCCGACCATTGGCATTTTCAAAGGGTATGCCTTCGCAAAGTCGAACATTTCTAACACCTTCTGAGTGTAGGCTGACTGATGCACTAATATCCCTTCAGGGGCATGCTCAAGCTGCAAGCCTAAGCAATATTTGGTTTTACCCAAACCTTTCATTTCGGACTCCGACTCCAGGTAAGAGCTTGCTTTCCTAATATCCTTCAGGGTTCCGATGATATTCAGATCATCTTCATACTCTAAGATTATACAAAATCCATTCTGGGATCGTCGTATAAATACACAGAGATTATTCTCATTGTTCGTGTAACCTTTCTTGCATAGAAAGTCGCTTCAAGCGATTATACCACATTCTGCCTGATTGCTTAAGTTCGTACAATGACTTTCTGAGTTTCACACTGTACATATTTCTATTTGCTCTGCTTTGGTTCGGGACAGTGATACATTCAGGTATCTTCATATAAATGTCCGAATCCAATATTTCATAAAGGTATGCTGGTACCCCATCCATCAATTTCACTTTTAACTTCAAGTTCACTGCCATTGAGATAAATATTTAAAAGGGAGTTCCGCCCATGACCGGGGAATAGGTTTCTTCATAATCATCTTCTGGACGTGCAGTGAAACCTTGTGCAACAAGCCTTGCTTCTTTTTATTTCTCTTTCGAACAAATACCCACTTATGCCTGCGGTGCACAAGAGGAGCGCGTGCGCTTACGTGCCCAAACGTCTTTCTTTTATTCAGAGAGAATAATTCAGTTTCTATTGCCTTCTTCCAATCTTCTCAATCTGATCTTTTCTCTCATTCAGCGAGTAATGTAGGCTCTGGATCAAGATCGTTGATTGTGGCAATTTTCTTTGTAAAATAAATGTCGACATTGGCTGTTGTCATATTCAAAGATTTTCCCGAGGTCATAAAGCTTATAGCTATTTTTTCAAGAGGCGATTCTTTTAATGCTTCTACTTGCTCACCGCGCTTCATTGCGGGCAAGTCCTTTAGTTTTTCAGCTCAGATGTGCGCACACATCCATGCCGATGTCTCCTTCATGGGGATGTTCAGTTCGTATGCCTTTTCGAAGGTTCCATACCGATGCAGTCTCAACCGCCACCCTTCCGTTCGGCACTTGGTGATCTACCGTGTCAAGTCCTTCTTATCCTTTTTCACCAGCGTCCCGGTTACTTCGGATTCGAGGGACCGGAGTTCTCGCCTTTTATTCGAGGCCTCGGGCGGGATTAGGATACCTTCAATGGTATTTCAACCCTCTCCTGCATTGCTTGCGTGCAAATGCTACTTATTCACGCTCTTCAAATCACTAAAGTAGTCGGCGCTTGATTCGCTAATACTTGCAAATCAATTATCTTCGGACTTCAATTGTCTTCTAGACTTCAATTCAATTATCTTCGACTCGCAATTATCTTCTCGACTTCTATTTGCTTCACTAGTGCGCGGGTCATATGCATAGATTTCAATTATCTTCTCGGACTTCAATTGTCTTCTAGACTTCAATTATTTCCGACATTATCATCAAGGGTTGATTTCCTCCCTAATGACGGAAACTAACCTCATCTAATGTACTATCAACAAATCGGGCATTATACAAATCTCCATCATATGGTCCAAATACTTGATTATGGATGCCGTCTCATAACCAACGATATCCTGCACTTTCTGAGAAAAACCCATTGCGATTCATTGCGGTGGTGGTATAGGTATATAACCCTTGCAAACCAACTGCGAAGATGAGAAGTTTTCGATCGACCCTTGCGCTAGTTGCATAGTTGGATGGATGTTATAGGCCGACGGTCTAAAATTGATGAGAGCTGCTACGAGCAGGACTACATGTCCCCAACATATAGTTGATAAATTACAATTCTTCAAAGTTCTGCTAGTCCATTCTGGGTGCGGATGTGCGGTATAGAATACTCAACTTTAATTTCCATTTTCATACAATAATCATCAGATGCCTTCGGAGTATATTCTCTGGCGTTGTCCATTCAGATGGACTTCACGTGATGATCAAGGAAATTATTTTTTCAATTGTTAATTATCTGCGAGATTTAGGTTTGCAAAAGCATGGTTTCTCATAGACAATAAACATATGTGCGACCATTCCGAGGAAGTATCGATGAGCACCATAAAATACCTAATTGACCCTTACAGGGGTTGTATAGGACCGCAAAAGTCTCCCTGGATACGGTCCAGGAATGCAGGGACTTTATCCTTCGCTTTCAGAGCAAAAGGTCTAATAATTAATTTCCCGGTGGCACATGCGGGGCACACAAAATCTTCCAGATTCGGGAAATTCTTTATATTCATATTATGTCCCTGTGAATTATGAATTATATCTCTCATTATCCTAAGACCTAGGCGGCATAATCTATCATTCTAGAGATAGATAAGTTCAGAACTTCTAAATACGGTTTTCAAGGCAGTATAGGCTGCAGGTGTCTTAATATTAGTGTAGTATAGCCCAGTTTCATATGAAGGAAGATATTCTAATGCCATTTTTCACTTTCTTCACGCTTTGTAATGAGCATGTATTCTGTACCATACTCTTCTTCAATCTCTACATGGAAACTGTTAGCGCAAATATCCTTGAGAGTTCTAGTCGATTCTGGGTACAACAAGTCTTCTTCAATGACCAAAGTTGTGCCCGTTGGGAGTATAATTATGGCCCTTCTTGAGCCTATTATACAAGTATCGCTGCCTGCGACTGTCGTAAGACTACCAGCATTCTTGCTGATCGACTGGAAAAATTTCTATTTCTCTCAGGATGGTATTCGTTATGCCGCTACATGCTAAGCACACTTCCTCCATAGGGCGCCACACGCGTTCTAATATAATGTACTTTATTAATATGTAGCAGAAAGCAAGCAACACATAAATAAAATACTTTAGATATCAGAACGTAATTTGCTATTATAAAGACGTAAGAATAAGCCTTGCAGGACTCATAATAAGAATTTAATGCTTTGCTCTCCTAGAGCTTGCAACCATTATTCAATAATTGAAAATTCTGCTTCAATTACAAACTGCAAGTTTCTATAAAAGATCCGAGTGCATTGCGTGCACTAGATCGAATTGGCGAAGTATTCAGGAACTTCTGCCTCAATCTGCTCTATGACGATCTTCTCCTTTTGGGCAACTGCGACTGCAGCCGCTGCTATGTCTAAAAGAGGGGTGATGGGGGCTGCTACTGGGCTATCCACATCCATAAGTGCAACTAATGGATGTGAATCATCTGTGCCTGCAATAGCGAGGTGTGCCTCATGCTATCATTTGCCCTTTTTCTTAGACTGGAAAGCATCAATAACGTGCGACGCACTACCTTACCCTTCGTGCTCCTCTCATTCGTGAGAGGCTTCATCACCTTGTAGCTGCTAGCAGTGGCTTCATGGCCAATATTGCTACTAGGTGGCTGCGAGATGAAATTCTTTCTTAGAACATCATCTTGAGTTTCCGCAACTTGCCTGATGTCAATTAATTCGGCATACTTCATGTAGCCATTTTGACGATAGTTGCGTGCGGATTACACCGCATTTGGGTGAAAGGTAGAGAGAGTCTTCTTAATCTTCTGCTCATCTATGATTGCATTATCACAGAGTTGAAGACTGGTACAAATTCTGTACAAATTCCGCCATGTTTAGGTCGATTCTTCGAATTCTCGATTCGTGATGCCGCCATCTTCATATTCATGCCAAAATTCATAAGATTACCACTGTAATTTGCGTAAGATGGTTTCAAAATTCTCATAATGCTCTTGAACTCTGGTTCGTGATCCCGTATTTTTCTATGCATTTTTCATGATTTATCGCTATTTCAAAGGTGATTAAAAGTAATATAAACAATCACAGATAATCAAAACAGTAAATACGATACATAAATTGCATAGAAATAACAATAACAAAGATAAACATGCTTCAAATGCAAAAATCGATTCAAATATTGGCTTCCCGAGGCTCTTTTCTGCTGAAAAATGACTTTCAGGGGCTAAAATATGAAATCTCAGTTCTGAGAGAATTTGCATGTAATTTTTATATCTTCCGAGGGTTGTTCGCAAAATTTCTAGATCCGCAAAGAATTCTCGTAATTTTCTAAACTGCAAGGATCTTTTTGCAAAATTTCCTCATTTGCGTAAGGTCCCCCGTGATTTTCGGAATCTAGAAGGACCGTTTTGCAAAAAAAACCAATTTTTCGGTTTTTCCTTCTTTTTTTTTTCTCTACTCCCGTATGGACCCTTTCTTTTGGGCCCGTTTCACCTTTTCATGCTTTTGGCCCAAATGGCATTTGCTTGCACGGTTAGCCATTTTCTTTTTCTCTTACATTTCCCTTTTCTTTCACGGGAGTCAATGGTTGGGCCCATTTTGGCCGAGTTGATCCTCCCGTTTTGGCCGACAAAATTATCTAGCCTGCTAGGCCATGCACGATTGCTTTTTAGGTTTTCCCCTCCCGGTTGCCAAGGCTATGGCGGCGCATGGAAAGATTGCCCGTGCGGCGGGCTAAGTGGGCGGCTCCGACGGGGCCGGCTACCATGCGTGAGGAGGAGGCGGAACGCGCGGCGCACACGCGAGTGCCCGAGGCCGGCAGCCGAGCGGCGCTTCAAGCGCCGCTGCGCGCCCATCTTTGGGTCCGACGCGAATGGCGATTCGCCGCTTGCGCTGCGCGCGGCCGGTCGTGGTAGCGTGGACTCGGCGTCGGTGGCGCTATCGCAAGGCGGCGGTGGTGGTCGCAGGCGGTGGTACCGTCGCGGCGCGGTGTGGGCAATGCGGCGACCCGTGCGAGTGGCGGCTCGGCGTCGGCGCCACTTCAAGCGCGCTGTTAGCGGCGCGCGAGGCGGGCGCCGCTTGCGGCGGCGGCGGGGCGGCGCGGCGACGCTGCCGATCGGCGCGAGCGAGCGCGCAAGCCGGTGAGATCGTGCGTGGCGGCGCGCTTCAAGGCGGAGCGGTGGCACTGGCGCCGGCGCTGCTATGGGTGGAGACGAACATGTGGCCGGCGGGAGGCGCTTCAAGGCCAGAGGTGGCGCCGCGCGGGGTTGCCGGGGGGGGGGTGGTGCCGGGGTGGTCGCTTGGCTACATGCCGGTGACACGGGTGCGCTGCGTCGCGCCACAGCGACTCTGTGCCGCGCCGTTTTTCTGATCGTTCATATATACGATGCAATGTGTAATGTAACGTAGTACAAAATTGCAACGGAGGCGCGGCTTCATGCCGTCATGTGCGTCTTTGCCGCCGCGCTAGCGGCGTGCATCATCGTTGCCTCCGTGGCGATACGTGATGGCGAATATGCCGACCGTGCGTGTCGCGAGGTAGTGACACCGCCGCTTGCGCGGTCGCGCACATGGTGCCTTTCATGCGATTGCATATACAACCTACGGTACAATCATCATCTACTCTTTCATGCAATCCACCGATCGGTTTGGCCGGCGACTTCAAGTCGGCTCACGGTAGATTAGAGCGGATTTGCACCGTAGGAAAATAATCTAGAAAGCCAAATTTGCAGAATTGAAAGTAATCTAGAAAAACGATTCAATCTACGAGCGTCGTTCATCGACGGTTACCTTTTCGATGCGAGGAGAGTCGATCGTGCTGATAACGTGTTGAGGAACCGTCGCTGGCGAGTCCAGTCCGAGCAATTACCTCGTAGACAAGCATAGAATCGTAAGAACAATGCATGAACAACAAGAACAGAATAAGAGATTGAACACATAGATATAGAGGGACTTCTTGCTTCTCTTTATTCCTTCATTCAACGATCAGTCATTTACAATGAATAGCACCTCTATTTATAGGCTACGACCCTACTAGGGTTTAAGATGGGACGCCCACTAATAGACTGACTGCCGGTCAAGCCCATAATTTCCCAACATGAACTACAGCCAATTCTGCACTCAACGAACGACATTCGGACCCAACTTACCAAAAATTGCTAATTTCGGTATTTCCCTGTCGTTGACCCCACAATCAGTGTGATTGAAATAAAATTATCCATTTCCCCGCGTGCATAATATACGGAGAAAATGAGAAGTAGAGAAGCCACGCGAGCCCGTACCCAAACCCCACCCACGCCCAAATGTCATCGCCGAGGCGCCTCGCCGTGCTGCGCTCCCACCTCCAGCCCGACAGTCCGGCGCCTCCCGCCTGCGAAGCCGAGAAGGAGCCAGCGCTGGCGACAGAGCAGGCAGCGGGGCTCTCGACTTCTCCCTGCGCTTCCGGCGGCCGCGGCGAGGGCGGGGGCGGCGCGGCGGCCGTTGGGGTGGGGGACATGGAGCGGGACAGCTGCGTGTTCTGCCGGATCATACGCGGCGAGGCGCCGGCGTTCAAGGTGCGTTGGGATCTCTCCTGGTTTCCGATTCGGGCTTGCTCCATGGCGTTCGCGAGTCTTTGAGTTGTGCGATTGCTTCGTTTGTTTCGGATTAAGGAATGTACACGTTTATCCAAAATCGCAGTGCCTCACTGCATATAGCTCCAAGTTTGCTGCTGGACATAACAATTTTTGTTCTGGCTAAAAATCTGGTCATTATGGTGGTATAATTCGAACCCCCCCCCCCCCGTTCTCTCTTGAAGTAACAGTAAAAAATCGAAGATCAGGTGGGTATACATTACAATGAGCATACTTCAAATGCAGTAGTAACCGTGAAGAAACACCTAGTGTTGTGTGAAGCATTCGTGGGATAAATTCACTATCCATTATTCCTATTGCATCCTTGGGAGATGGGATGGAATGGTTAATTTCCTTTGATCAGCGTTATTTTGTATGATTTGCAGGTCTATGAAGACGATGTATGCCTGTGCATATTGGATTCTCATCCATTAACTCCTGGGTAAATTTCTTTGTTTTCTTTGCCCATATATGCGTTTTGTTATATGATTGTAAATTCTTAACACCTGATAGCTTGGAGGATAAGAGAACATTTCCAACTGGTAGTCTAAATATTCGTCATGGTTTGTAAAAATGTTGTACCCTATTTATTTTGATGATTACGTGACTATGTAATGTTGTTGTCTTGTTGATGCCTTCACTCCAAACTCTCAAAATCTCGTGTAGTACATTTTTTTAGGTAATGTTGTACAAATTTACATGATGCTTCACACAACTTATGCTAGCATGTCGTATCAGTTTGGTTGCAGTACAGACATATATTCGTCCTAGATCTATTTTTTCTGGGTATCACATAGGATATTTGACTTTGCAGAGCATGAAAATAGGAGTTTTGGAACAAGTAACAACCTTTACCAAAATTGGCCTCCTTAATAAAATGTCTGTTCAGATTGTAGCCCTACACGGAATACATAAATTATTTTGATCAATGGACGATCATAAAGTTTTATGTTTTTCTGAAAAGTTGTAACTTTCTATTTCGTGGAAGTGCTATGATTTATGGGATTCCACATGGGTGGGCCAGGATTCTGGCCCATCCAAACAAGGCCTTATAGGGAGAATGTGAATTCTAAATTCTGGTAATTTTCTATCCACATTTTGTTAATGTGCCAGGACGAGTATGAATACACCATGTAATCTGTAATTGAATCCAGAAGATACCCATATCCCGTTTCCGCAGTTAAATTTGTAATCTGACTGGATAAGAATTCTTTACAAATGCACAACCTTTCTAATTCACTTGCCAAATCTTCAGATATGATCTATGTCCCTTCACACCCATACAGGAAACAATGATAATATATTAGGGCAAACAAGTAGGCAACAGTGACCAAGATACTGAATACATGTAGATTTGCCTCTTCACATTGGGTAATCTTTTTCTTGCTTTGGAGGCTAGCTTGTCAAGCAATGCAAACTTTTAAACATATTTTCTTGCCCAACAAACAGTACAAAGTAAACAGTGACCAAACACTTTCTCTTTTGGAGAAAATTAGCTCAAAACAATTTTCAATTAGTGATATATAGCATACTTGCTGCACAGATTGCTTGGCTTTAATTTTCTTTATTTCATCGACATTCATCTTACTTGGCTTGCATTACTACATCCTTTTCTGTTATTAAATGAAATAGGCCTAACCTTTCCTGATTTGTGCATTCTGGCTTTTACTTCATGATATCTCCTTGCCATTTCCCCCCCTCTGCAGGCATTCCTTGATCATTCCAAAATGTCATTTTCCATCACTGGAAGCAACCCCACCACCTGTAAGTTTTTTATTACTGTATTGTACATGACGTTGAATCTAGCAAATTCATCACTGTTTGTGGACATATTCTCTTTATATTTGGACTGAAACATATAGACTGGAGACAATTGTTAAGAGATGTCCTCAATAATTAACTCTGTTTGGTAGTTGATTTTATTTTCTCTACAAGCACATGTTTAGTTAGGTTGATCATGTCCATTTTGTTATCTCTACTTTTCAATGTAAGAGAGTTCATGGGTAGGGAAAAAATCTTGCAAAATCCAAAGGAACAAGTGGTACCATATGACATACCCAAACAGGTTCTCCTAATCAATCAGAATTTTGCAGTCTTATTTCCATGAGCTGATCATCATTGCATTAATTTCTGCAAATCCTGCTCTATATAACAAAGTAACTTTAATCATATTTGTGTTGTAAACATGGTGTAATGATGTAATCAGCAGCAAGGTTATTAAGTCGTAAAGTCAAGTCGAGTCACCATACTGTAGCAGAATCAAACTCGGTTACTGCTCACGGTATGGCAGCCGAATAGTACAGAGGAAGGTGATCCATATAGTTAGTAAGAGATAAGATAGAGTTAGATATTAAGTTAGAGATTGAGTTAGTTACTTTCCAAATCAGTTTATGTCTTCGCCTAGACTATAAAGGTAGCACATGTAATTGAGAAAAGGCAATCAAGAAATAAACTAGTCTTTTGCCTCCATCTAGTTTGGCAGATCAAAGGCTCTCGCACGCCGGCAACCGTGCTAACGTGTGTGAGGGCGATCCTCGCCTTTGCCAATTACCGATCCGTTAGATATTTTCTTTCGTTCACCCATGCCATATCAGCTGTACTGGGCATTCAATGTACTAGTGTAACTAGACTATATTGGACACATACATAGTATATCGTCAATGGAGAACTTCACATTTGTACACTGGAATAAAGAGGACAGTAATAGAAGCAAGCAGACTTACTTTTTTGTGAGCCCTACATCTCTTCCTTGTTGAATATCATTCTTTGAAATTGAGAAACAAGTACCTGGAAATTGAGGAACAAAATAATTAGCAAAAAGACGACAAGTATGTAATTGTATATTTTTATTGATATATTCCTTACAGATTATGATTCATCATTCATGATATATACCTTGTAAATTAACAACAAATGGACAGCAAGTAAATTAACAGCAGTGCACAACAAACATCATTACATAATTAAGCATAATTAAAATAAAGTTCTCAGTCCTTAACAATGATAATAAAATAACATAACAGCAAGTTCTCAGTCCATGACAATTGACAAGTCACCAACAAGCAACAGCCCATAGTCAGAGTAGTCTAAACTCCAAAAGACCAAAACATCCTCCTGACAGTGGGCCTCAGCCGTGCTAGTCGCCCGACTTGAACTCCCAAGTCGACGTCTAGTCAGAGCTAGTTGATAAGTCGCCCGGCTAGCAAACTAGCTGAGTCGTTGGTCACTGACGTGATCCCTGGCCGACTGGACGATTAATCGCCGATTAGGCGACATCTTGACAACAATGATCAGTAGTTGTAAACCACAAGTTATTGCATTTTAGAAGGTCTCTCCCATAGCCTCTTTTCATGAACTGAACTGAACCATCTTTGCAGTGGATTGAACTTTGAAGCCACAACTGGTGACATGCAACTTTTGTTGTTGTTGCCTTTTCATGAGGCGGCTCCACTGGTGACATGCAACTTTTGTTGTTGTTGTTGCCTTTTCATGAGGCGGCTCCATCTCATTTGTAGACCAGCCGATATTCAAATTACCGCCTTGCTGGATTAGGAAAACAATAGTGTTCTGCATTTGTATTAAGCTTATGTGTCTCCATGTAACAGAGGACAAGATTCATACTAGAGTTACTGAAACGTTTGTATCTTATTGTTGGAAAACCCTTTTAAGTAAATACTAAATAGTGACTAACGCTAGAGGCTTGATGCTATTGTTGGTTATCTAATCAAACTGTTAGATTCATTTTCTAAGTAATATTGGAGTATGATTTTCATTATCACAATCAACATATATCACATAGTTTATCTTTGTTTTATTTGGACTGAGTTACTAATATAATTTACTTTCTCGAAAACGCAAAAAATATGTAATACCCCGGTGTGCTCGTAGTGCGGCCCATTTGGCCCATGTGGAGTTGTGTTATGGGATTAGTCCTACAATGCTTGTCCAAAGTGAGTTTTAGTAGTATATAATATCTTTTAGGTCCAAACATAGCACCTCTGGGTTAACCGTTTCACACGAAGTGAGAACGAAAGTATAAGTGGGGTGCTATGTGTGCGCTGGTTTGCCCTACGGTGGGCTTGTCATTAAGCGAATCTTGGGCCATGGTGTTATCGATGGTATCAGAACATCAACCTTAGCTGCACGGGTGCATGCGGGACAGGGGCAATGACATATGGGGCATGGTTCGTGTAGGCCTGGAGTGAACACATGGCATGGCATGTGCTATCACTGAACGCACGGATGTGTACCGAGGAGTGGTTCTGGGCATTTGCTGCGTATGCAGTATGCTGCTGAGGGCGTTAGCCCTTAGGGGGGGGGGTGAATGTAATACCCTAGTCGGCGGCCCATGTGGAGTTGTATGATGAGATTAATCCCATATTGTTTATCCAATGTGAGTTGTAGTAGTATATAATGTCTGTTGGGTCAAAATATAGCACCTTCGGGTTAACCCTTTTACGCGAAGCGACGACGAAAGTGTAAGTGGGATGCTATGTTGCGCCGGTCCGACCCGCGGTGGGCTGGACATTGAGCGGATTTTGGACCTAGGTGTTACATAATATTTTCTTTTGAACTCTTTTTATATAGTGTACATGTATTTTCAGAAAACTGTTCACTTCTCAAAGTGTTGTGACTGCCTCAAACTATTTCCTCCTCTTCATCATACTCGCATGTTACATTCCATCTACAATTTAAAATATTACATTTTATAAATTATTAGAAATGGTTGGTTGATCCTTTACTTCAGAATGTTGTTGGAAATTTTTCTTAAGTTAATTTCTTGTCTTTGAGCCAGGTAGTAGCAGCCATGTGTTCCAAAGTACCATTGCTTAGCAATGCAATTATGAAGGCTACTCAGTGTGGTAGGTAGACCACAAAATATTTTGGTATTCATTGTTGGGATAAGTAATTGTTATTTTTTGTTAATAATTAATTACCATCTTTATCCTATTAGCGTCTTGCATTTAGACTGAAGAAGTGCAATACACCAATTATTTGAATTACTTACGTGTAATCCTATGCTAGAAGTTTTTGAAAAGAACTCCTCAAATTTTTTTCCTTCACTGGTTTCATACTGCATCTTATCAGCAGTGTAAACTACCCCCAAAACCAGTTTAGGCATTAACTGGCTGAAGTGATACTATTTTTTTTGCAACAGTAGGTCATCATAAAATCTGCAAAAGTATGACAACATTGTGCTAAATTTCAAGTATCTTGCTTGAAACCTGTGCTACAAACAACAGTAGATCATCATAAATTTGCAAAAGAACACCAACATTGTGCCAAATTTTTTTCGAAGGAGACATTGTGCCAAATTTCAAGCATCTTGCTTGAAACCCATTCTACAAACCCAAATCCTAACCTTAATCTCAGCAAAACACGACCCTATACTAAATCTAGATGCATTACACATAAAGTCAATTTATTTTCTGCTTTCCAACAATTTATGAAGCTAATCTCACCAGAAAGAGAAAAATTAGCCCCATTTAAGCCGGGCAGAACTGAAATTCGGCTTTGGGGTTACTTACAGCTGTCTCAGTCAGGTTACATTTTCTTTTACGTAAACATGTATTTTCACAATATTACTGTTTCATTTGGTTTTCCCTGAAAGCTTAGCTAAAACTGTATGGATTCCAACTGATTTACCATCTAGTTGATTGTTGTTGTTAGTTCAAGAGCCTTACTTAGCCAAAGTCTGCCTGAAGCCAATACTAGTATCCCTTTTTTTTTTCTGGATCTGGAACAATATTATATTTCTTTTTTCGGGTGTGGTACATGAAAATTCACACGTGTGTTTATGCCCAACAAATTATAGTTAATTTTGTTCTCTCTCTCTCTCTCTCTCAACTTTGCTTTTCTGTACCATATTGTTAAAAGCAAACATCTTAAGAGCAGCAATAAACTATAGCTATGCAATGTTCATCTTGAGTTGCCAAGTCTTTTGAATCATCTGTTGCTGTTATGCATTCTCAATTTCTACTACACATTCGCAGGAGCCTTACTGAATGATTTTTTTTTCTGCATATGTATAAAGTAGTTGCATTTGTCAGCATCAGTCTGCTCCGCAGATTGCTAAGATGACAAAGGGTAGTTTTGTGTTATTGTACTGTTTTCTTAAGATTTTGAAGAAACATTTCATGAGCTTAACTTTTTTTGCAACCTAATATTCTTGCTATTTTCAGCGTATTTAAAAAACCAATCTATCATAATTCTGTTGTTGCACTTAGTTATCCCTTTTGAACAGGCAATGGACCGTGTAATTTCTTTAGGTTTTTCTATCTGACATGTTGTATTATCTGCATTCGTATTCGAATCCGATACAATTTATATATTATCTGTTGCGACATGTCTAACCAATTCACTTTTACCATATTAGTGTCTATTAATGTTCCGTAAGCAAGACTCAACATATTACATGGATTCATTGTGCTGCGTATGAGAATACATTAAGTTTATAATGTTAACGTATTAATTTGCTCTGATTTTTTTGGAACACAGATTCATTCAACTTGGTAGTCAATAATGGAGCAGCAGCAGGACAGGTTATTTTTCATGTGAGTAACATCTAGAAGACTAGAACTTCACAATAATGGAATTGAGAAACTGTGTAGGCTCAATTTTGTTATGAATAGCGCTTGTATTCAATATGGGGCCAATGAGCCAGTATATATACACAAGTACATGTGGTGAATATGTAAAGAGCCCCTTATAACAATGGGGAATAACACATACACATATATATCTCTAATACCCCCCTCAAACTCATGGTGGATGAACAACACTGAGTTTGGAGAGGTAGAAACCGTCTTTGTGCTCGAGTGCCGGCCTTCGTGAAGAAATCCGCTATCCGAGCTCGGAAGGCACATACCGAGAGCAATCACCGATCATGCACAC
Source organism: Ampelocalamus luodianensis (assembly GCA_036346255.1). Classification (NCBI taxonomy): domain Eukaryota; kingdom Viridiplantae; phylum Streptophyta; class Magnoliopsida; order Poales; family Poaceae; genus Ampelocalamus; species Ampelocalamus luodianensis. The sequence continues at coordinate 19,503,460 of CM070637.1, forward strand.
AAGACCGCATGAAGGAAGCATCAACACCAATATGCTTGGTAAGCTCATGCTTCACGAGGTCACGGCAATACTAATAGCACTTTGTCGCTTTCGGACAAGAGAGGAGTCTGTAGTGACGAAACACCAAAATCCTTAAGTAACCATCAAGCCAAGTGATCTCTGTGTCAAGAGAGCCATAGCGCGTAACTCGGCCTCTGCGACTCGAGCGGGACACTGCGATCTGTTTCTTCGTCTTCGGGCAATGAGAGAACCACCAAGAAAAACACGATGCGAGAGATAGACCGCGATCGAGGGATCGCCGCCCAAGTAGCATCCGAATAAGCTCAAGTCAGAACGAGCCGGAGTTTGGAAAGAAAAGACGGCGAGAGATAGTCCCACGAAGGTATCGCGAGAACTCAAGAAGGTGGTGTAGAGTGGACTGAGTGGGAGCGATACTGGTGACTCGTAATGTGGATGAATAAGTGATATCCGGACGAGTAATGACAAGATAGACAAGACTCCCAACAAGATGACGATAGCGAGTCGGATCGTAAAGAGGCTCGCCATCGAGGGTCGAGGTGAACATTGAGCTCCATGGGAGTCTCAACAAGATCTGTTGTCGATGAGAGAGGCGCGATCAAGAAGATCTGAATATACTTCTCTTGGGACATAAAGAAACCATCCGAGTGGAAGAAACCTCAATCCCAAGGAAGTAACGAAGAGGACCAAGATCCGACATAAGAAATCGCTCACTAAGACGAGCCTTAACAAAGGCAATGTACTCGTAATCATCTCCGTGTGATCATATCATCAACATACGTAAGAAGAAGAGTCCGACCACGAGACGAAGTGTGGACAAAGAGCGCAGAATCATGACCACTAGCTGAAAAGCCAGCAGCAGTGACCACAGAGGAGAAGCGCTCAAACCAAGCACGAGGGGCTTGCTTAAGGCCATAGAGAGAACGACGAAGACGATAGACCATGCCCTCAGGAACAGAATACCCAGGTGGCGGAAGCATGTAGACCTCCTCACGCAACTCGCCATTAAGAAAGGCATTCTTGACATCAAGCTGAGACACAGACCAGTGGCGAACAGACGCCACCGCAAGAAGAGTGCGGACAGTGGTCATGTGAGCCACAGGAGCAAAAGTCTCGTCGTAGTCACGACCATGCTCCTGCTGGAAGCCACGAGCAACAAGACGCGCCTTATAGCGCTCAAGAGAGTCATCAGAGCGAGTCTTAATCTTATAGACCCACTTACACGTGATGGGACGAGAGTGAGATGGAAAAGGAACAAGATCCCAAGTACCAGTACGCTCGAGGGCCGCAATCTCCTCGGCCATAGCATGCTGCCACTCAGGATGAGTAACAGCATCCCGATAGGAGACAGGCTCAAGAGTAGCTGCACCAGAAAAACCAAAACGAGCAGGAGGCCGAATCAACTGACGATCGCGGAGAGCGTAGCGAGGAGAAAATAACCCATCAGGGGAAGATGGATCATCAGGAGAAGATAGAACATCAGGAGAAGATGGATCATCTGGAAGATCCTCAAAGCGAGGGCGACGAGTGTAGACGAGTGTAGTGGGAGGAGCCTGAGGAGCCGCAGGAGACGAATCAGGCGGCGACAACGGCGGAGAGGCCACAGGAGGAATATGTGGAGACTCAGTGGGACGGGTGGATGAGGGTAAGACAGATATAGGTGTATCTGGAAAGGTAAAAAAGGACAGAGACTCCACAGAGGAAGCCGAAGCCGAAGGAGAGGTATGATGTGGGTAGAAAGGACGAGACTCGTCGAAAGTCACATCCCGAGAAATCCGCATTCGTCGACCAACAGGATCCCAGCACCGATATCCCTTGTGCTCAAACGATCAGTATCCCGAAAAACACACTCAGCAGATTGAGCGATCGGTTTGAGTGCGTTCGAGGCGAGAGAACATAGCAAACACACCAAACAGACGAAGGCGAGTAGTCGGAGGAAGACTACAAAGACGCTCAACAGAATCGCACTCAAGAGCGTAAGAGGTCGGATGTTAACGAGATAGGTGGCGGTGGAAACGACCTCGGCCCAAAAGTGAGGTGGAATAGAGGCCGCAATCATCGATTACGAGCCGTCTCAAGGAGATGACGATGCTTACGCTCGTGACACCATTCGAGCATGAGCACCAGACAAGAGAATCGGCGAGTACCTGCCAGATAGGAAGCTGCGCAGGTAACGAGAGAGGTACTCGCCAGCGGAGTCAGCACGAAAGACACGAATAGGGGTGGAGAACTGTGTATGGATCATAGTGGCAAATTGTTTATAGATAGATAAGACCTCACTACGAGAGACATGAAATATATCCAAGTGTGACGAGAAAATCATCTATAAAATGATATAATATCGATGACCCCTTTCAAACGGCGAGCCGGACCCCAAACATCCGAATGAACAAGATCAAAAGGACGCCGAGACAACGACTCACTATGAGGATAAGGAAGTCAATCTCACGAACTAACTACACCTCGACAATCTAAAGACACATCTCCTGAGACAGACCCCAGAAGACCACGACGAACCAAAGACGATAGACGAGATCCACACAGATGACCAAGACGGTGATGCCACTGCTGGAAAGAGCTGGTAGGCGAAGTAGCAGAAGCTGAGAGACTGGCGGCAACGGTAGCAGCGGAAGGAAGGTGAAGCCAGTCGAGCTCCCAGAGACGTTGTGAGTCAAGGCGCCGAGGGCCAGAACTAACCAGAGCTCCCGTGTGGCGGTCCTGAACACAACAAGAGTCAGAGTCGAGAATGACCCGACAACCAAGATCGATGGTTGCCCAGCAGAAAAAGTCGCATGGTAAGGCGAGGAACATAAGCAACAGAAGGAACATGAAAAGATGAGTTGCTAAGAGGTCCTCGATCAGAGACAGAAAGAGATGTACCATCAGCAGTAAGAACACTGACAGGAGAATCAAGGGATGTAATGAAAGACAGAGTAGAAGAATCAGGAGTCATGTGAAAAGATGCTCCAGAATCAAGAATCCATGGGGAGGTACCTGATTGTGTAGGAGGTGGTTTCTCAGTGCCCGAAGAGTCAGTAGCAGAGCCTGCAGAACCTGTCGAAGGAGAACCTGAAGCGGCAAGCAAGCGTCGAAGTCTGGCTATCTCCTGCTCAGTGAGAGAAACTGCTGAAGAAGTCGATGCAGGCGTTGATGTAGAAGCACCAGTGCTAGTGCTAGTAGAAGGGCGACGAGAAAGATGTCGCTGCTTCTTATAGCACTGGGACTCAATGTGGCCGACCTTGTTGCAGTAGGAGCAGTGAGGACGACCACCGCCGGATGGAGGGCGGCCACCACCTCCTGTGGTAGCCGCTGGAGAGCGATGTCTTGAAGTGTGGGGCGATCGGTAGCAGCGGGCGAGCGGCGGCGCGGAGGGAGTGGCGGCGAGCGGCACCACTCAGCGAGTCTCCTCGCCGTATCTCGATGGGGCCTCCAGAGAGTGACACGAGGGTGGCGTGCAAGGAGCCGGGCACGCCGCCGCCGAACTTCGGGGCGGCGAGTAAGGAACTCGTAGATCCGCGAAACTCCGGTCAAGACGCATACTAGGCAAAGCGACCGATAGGAGCGGCGACCAACAGTCGCGAGAGAGTCCAATGACACGGCATGCAAGAGCTCGAGCATAAAAGGCGTCAACAATAGCATCACTCTGCTGAAGAGAGTGCTCCTAGCGGACCACGGACAGGTAGAGAGCATCACCGGAGGGCTCGTAGCGCTGACGAAGGTGAGTCCACATCCAAAAGCGATGGGAGTCCCACAACCTCGTAAGAGAATCGAGGCCGGATATCGCGATGAGGACAAAGAAGCGGCCGGCGTCGCCGTCATACCACCGAGTGTAGACGGCCGACGATCCTTGTAGAAATCGAGCCTCCCGGTAGGCGAGATAGCCTCATCATCGCAAGGCGGCGGTCTCAGGCGCAGCCTTTGTTTGGCATTGTTGAGGCGGCGCAACAGCGTAAACTCGTCGAGGTGTAGGGCAAGGCGGACGGTAACATCGCCGGAGAGAATGCCCAGAGACGAAGACCACGCATGTGGATGCGCATGTGAGACACGGTCGGTGTAGTTAACACCATCGAAGATCACCGGCAAAGAAGAGGGAAAGCGGTGCCCATTGGTAGGCGTGGCTGATGGCGCGCGATCAGACAACGAAGTCTAACAGCGCGCTGGGCGCGCGCGGTTAGAACCATGTTTTTTTTTTTTTTTTCTTGCTCGTTACATTTATGGGCGCGACGCCAGAGTCAAACATGACGCCTGCGTGGGTTTCCCAGTGGCCGATGCTTTCTCGGCGGCGGCCGGGAGAGGCGACGCGCGGGGCAGGGCCGGGCGAGGACAGCGGCGGCGGCGGATTGGAATGCGGCCGACCGAGCGGGCGGCGCGGAGGCGAGCGGCTCGGTAGAGCTATAGGTGGAGCGGCGAGGGGCGGCGATGGTCGGATTGCAGCCGACTCCAACCGGAGCAGCGGCGGGTGGAGGGCGAGCGGCTCGGTAGAGCTACGGGTGGAGCGACTTGCCCCGAGCGACGGCGATGGGTAAGCGAGCTCCACGGCGCGGCGACCTCTCGGGCGATCCGGCGGCGAAACCCTAGAGCGACGGGAAGGGAGCCGAAGGAGCGACGACCACGTGGTGGTCTCGGATGATCCGAGCGACGAGGAAGCCGAAGGAGCGACGAGCGGCGGCGGCCGACTCAAGGCCTTCGGGAGACGTCAAGATGACGTCAAGGCGACGACCACCTGGATCCGAGGACGGCGGCGGCGGCGCGATGCGGCGGCGTAAATCCTGGTTTGCTCTGATACCATGTTATGAATAGCGCTTGTATTCAATATGGGGCCAATGGGCCAGTATATATACACAAGTACATGTGGTAAATATGCAAAGAGCCCCTTATAATAATGGGGAATAACACATACACATATATATCTCTAACAAAATTTTCATGGAAAGTATCTACAATTTTTATATCGAAGTGATGCATGAGCATAATATGAAGTCCCATGTCGTGATTTATGAAAAGAAATAACATTTGTATAGGTTCTGCTTATTAGTTTTTAGATTACAGGGAACTTTCATATCATAGATATCTTCCCAATTCACTTTTTTTAGTAACAAAGATTCAAGGATTCATTTGATAAACTGTGAACACCTCTGACTTTAAAAAAGGTTCTATCATTAAAGCAAAAAAAAGATACTTGCAATTTTGCAAACAATGCACCTGATTTGTATATTCGCTAGTGGACTTGAAAAATTAATTACTACTAGATTTTTTATTTAAGCCTTTTATTTATTTATTTATATTAATGACTCCTCGCCTAACTTATTTCCAAATCTGATCCTTTTGACCACACCAACACCTGTGGTGTGAAACCAAGGTTATTAAGTCGGTAAGTCGACACTACCCTGCTACTGACCGACTTGCCGACTAGTCGACTAGTCGGCCGACTAGTTGACAGGTACTATTCACAGGGTCTACGCAGCACAACACACACAACCGGCACACACACACAGCCGGCACATACAATCACACACACTACACAACATCACACACCACACACAACACCACACAGCCACCCACACACACCTACACAGCCACACACACCCACCCACCCACCGACACAGCCACACACCACACCCACCCACCCACACAGCCACACACACCACGCACTCCACCACACGCAGCCATAGGGACAGGGAGAAGGAGCAGAGGAGAGGAGGGCGACAGGGAGAGGGAGCAGGCGAGGGCGACGGCGACAGGGAGAGGGAGCTCACCGCCGGCCGCATAGAGCTTGCCTCCACCTCCCCGACGTCGGCCCGGATCCACGTCGCCTCCACCTCCGCCATCGGCAAGCTGGGAGCTTCAGCTCCCGCCGAGGGAGACGAAGGGCGGCGCCGGCTGGGAGCTGCGGCCGAGGACGACGATCTCCGACCACTTCGAGCTCGCCTCCACCTCCCCGACCGGATCCACGTCGCTTCCATCTCCGCCGTTGGCTAGTTAGGAGCTTCAGCTCCCGCCAAGGGAGAGGAAGGGCGGCGCCGACTGGGAGCTGCGGCCGAGGGCGACGATGGGCGGCGGCGGCGAGACGGGAACCTGCCAAGTCGAGTCGTCGGACCCAGTCGCCCATGCTCCACCGACTCGATGACTAGTCGACGACTTAATAAGCCTAGGCCAAACAACGGCCACGTTGCCACACCAATCATCGTGGCGTGGCCAAAACTTGCCACGATCGGGGTTAGACTTACCCCTTGGCATGCAGTGTTGTTAGCCATGGTATGGCCAAAAGGGTTAGATTCGGAAATAAGTTGTGGGAGGTGTTATGAACCTTAGTTCATCGGGGTAAATATCGTACAGGGTCAGCACGACTCAGCTGAAGAAGGGGTCTTAGGAGACAGGATAGACCATGGACTAGGATGATGAACCTTGGGAGAGACTAGATTATTTCTTCTTGCTTAATACCAACGATTGTAGTAAGCCTCCTTATATAGAGGGCTCTTCTAACAATTATGGATAAAATCAATCTAAATGATGACCTTCCTAGCTAATAGATAACCTTCCCGATTAACTAATTCTTATATAAGGAAACTAATCAACTATTTAGGGAAATAGATATTCTTATTGGGGAAGGTAATACCTTCCTAATCCTGGTGATACAGTACCTATGGTACTGTTCACATGCATGAACAGTAACCAGGCCCATGCCACTACTTTGCGACAGCTCGTCCTTGAGCTATGGTGGCGGCCATGGTTGAAGCTCTTCTACCCTATGTTGACGAGAGGTCGTGGCGCTGGCTGAAAATTGCATAGAAGATGGTCCGCAATGCTCCAATAGACGTCGGTCGGGCGCGTGGAGAAGACAGTTGTTGGGCAGCGGCCTTCTTCCTCGGCGAGAGTATTGTTGGTGCAACCACGGACAACGAAGTCAACGATTCGGAAGTCAACGGCGAAATCAGAGACGCCTCTAGTGGCGCAAATCGCGCAGTAGCTGCTGCCCGTGCATTCTTCTCTTTTTCCATCAGCTTGACCACCATAGCCGCCATGTCTGCTAAGTGGCTTTCATGTCATCTACACCGGCACTCATCTCGTTGAGGGTGGCCCTCATGGCTTTGATATTTTCGTCAGCAGAAACCATGGTATTGGCTTTGATTCCAAGCTGTTATGAACCTTAGTTCATCGGGGTAAATACCGTATAGAGGAGGGCCGATACGGCTCGGCTGAAGAAGGGGTCTTAGGAGAAAGGATGGACCATAGACTAGGATGATGAATCTTGTGAGAGACTAGATTATTTTTTCTTGCTTAATGCCAACAATTACAATAAGCCTCCTTATATAAAGGGCTTTTCTAACAATTATGGATAAAAATCAATATAAATGATGACCTTCCTAACTAATAGATAACATTTTCGATTAACTAATCCTTATACAAGAAAACTAATCAACTATTTAGAGAAATAAATGTTCTTATTGGGGGAGGTAATCCCTTTCTAATCCGGGTGCTGTAGTACCTATGGTACTATTCATGCATGTGAACAGTAATCCAGCCCATGACAGGAGGGGTTATTAATAAAAATAAATTAATAAAAGGTTAAATTCATGGTTATTAAGTTGTAAAGTCAAGTCGAGTCGCAAGAGGGGCAACTTGTCGACTAGTCGACCGACTAGTCTCGATTAGCCATGACTAGTTGGTAGAGTAGGAAGTATTTAAACAGGGCTTGTAATAGACTAAGTTGTAGCAACAATTAAACACATATACATATTGTACATCATGAAATAAAGAGAAGAACAACATAAGCATGACGATGAGTTGAAGACTTGTTTTCTATCCTAACATATCTTGCTTGATGAATGTCTTTCTTTGAAATTGAGAAACGACACCCTAGAAGTCTCTGACTAGGATAATGCATGCTTGTGCAATAATGCATGGTTAATAATGCAATTTTTCCTAGGTGATGCAGATTCCTTATTTTGCAAATGTCATATTCTAGAGGGTGCCAAAATGAGTGCTCTTTTACTTGTTTTATCATTAGCGAAATTCCATATTAAGGGTTATAATAAAAAAAGACAGACTCTGGTTCGGTTTGGGCCACCGCCCATTCGGCCCAAATCACTAGGCAGCTGCCAGCTGGGGTCACCCGCCAGCCAGCCCCTTCCCTTGAATCTTCTTTCTTCTCTCGCCACCTCACTTATCTCTCTCTTACCAGCATCTCTCTCCCCCTCCCTCTGGCTGAGCGGTGTCGTGGCCTCAATCTGTTGTCTCCGGTGACCTCCATTGCTACCAGCGATCTCCTTCGGCTACCCTCGACTCCCTCTACCTATTACCCTCACTCACTCGCGCCGCCGGTGACCAAAACCGCGCCGTCACCACACCTAGCACAGCAGCCTCGATCGACCAAATCCGGTGGCCTCCATCACCGCGGGCCACCTCCTCAGCTTCCCATCAACTTCCTCTACCTTCTCCTGGCATCAAGTGGCACCCGCTGCTGCCTACAACCGCGACGCCCTCAAACCTCTCAGTTCCCTCTACCTCCTACCAGATACTCGCGTAGGCTCTACCAGAAGCCCAGAAGTCGGACAGCTAGTGTTGGTAGACTAGTTGCGACTAGCCACCGACTAGTCGGCAAGTCAGACAACTAGCCATTCTAGTAAAGTCGATGGCTCTAGTCCGAAGCTATGTACCAACGTGTCAACTAATCGTTGATTAGTCATGACTAGTCGCGCCACTTAATAACAATGGTTAAATAATAAAAACTGCTCTTACTAATATATGTCATGTTTTGCTATAATTATTGCAGACCCATTTCCACATAATTCCTCGTAGATCTGGTGATAAGTTGTGGCCAACAGAGGTAATAATGGATGTGTTGTATTCCATATTTCTGTATTTTTCATCTTTGAAAGCTTCTGCCTTAAGTTTTGATTGTTGTAGGAAAAAAAACTTGTCTTAACATCTACTGATATTTTTCATTATGAACCCACAGAGCTTTAGAAGGTGCTCCATTGAGCCAAATGAAACATCGGGTCTTGTTAGCTGCATCAAGGAGCAACTCGATTCTTCTCTGGAAGGCTGTAAAACTGAAGCACTGGAAGGCTGTAAAACTGAAGCATCTTCACTTCCTAAAGAACTGTGAGGCAAAGCTGCTCCAGTCCAGTACATAAGTCCTCTGTTTGCATATCAAAAGCAACTATCTATTTGACAGTTTAAAGGGTAATGCTTGGAGTTGGGAGTGCTTGATAGTCTACCTGTGCTTTGACGTACTTTAATAGTTTGATAGGATTAGCATTGTAACCTATGTATAAAAGCTTACAATAAACTAAAGATAGTCAAGTTAAGCCCTACTGGATGTAAAATTTTCAGATCACGATGACAAGTTTGGGAAGATACAGCGTCCCTTGCAATGCTCTGTGTGAAAGAACCATCTAAGCTCCCGCTTGAACTGCAACAAAATAATTAAGGCAACGACTGCAACACAGAAGGATTGACTCAAAACATCTGTAACTTGCTTTTGGCTCCAGCTTGGACAATGAAGAATGATCCATCCAACAGAGCAATCTCAAACTCGCTGGTCGGCTATCATGAAACTGGGGACAATTATTAAGTGCTTCTAGTTTTACTCTTCCCTATTCGGCCAAATGTTGGGCTCCAAATGGTGTCTCATTGATCAAAGTGTGGTTCTGTCTCCAACAAACATCGAACCTACCTAAAAGTTCGCCATCCCCTTCGAGCAAGCTATGGAAGAAACTGTGGAAGTTACAAGTTGTCCCAAAGGTCAAGGTGTTTTGGTGGAGTCACAAGTTGTCCCAAAGGTCAAGGTGTTTTGGTGGAGTCACAAGTTGTCCCAATGGTCAAGGTTCTTGATAGCATGTTTATGCTCTTATTGTACCCATGTTGATGAGTAATATAAGCTCTTAGTTGAGTCTAAAAGAAGAGAGAGATTAGGCTGTCGTGTCATCCCAAGCGGTGGAGGACTTCATCTGCTGGCACTACGAGGAATCAGGAATTTTTATAGTCTACAGCGCACGCAAAGCTTCGTCTGACTATGCAAGATGTCTGGTCTCTGCCACGGGTGATAATGGGTTGGGTTGAAATGGGTTAAACGGGTTGGGTTTTCATTTGGGTTGGTTTTGGGTGGGTGGAAACGGGTTTAGGTAGTTAACGGGTTGAGTTGGGTTGTAATTAAAAACGGGTTGGGTAGGTGTGGGTTTAAAATTTTTGGGTTCGAACGGGTTCAACCCGTGGGTTTTGTACAGTGGGATGGTACGGGTGGAGACTCGGGTTGATGAACCTCCTCCGACGCACTTCACTCTTGAGAGCAGCCCGATAGCCCCAGAAGCGGAGAAGGGTGGGCGACAACAGCTAGGGTTTCGTCGCCGCCGCGCCAATCCTCGCTGGCCTGCTCGCGACAGCCGCGCCCCTCCTCGACGGCCTGCTCGTGACCGCCGCGCCCCTCCTCAACGGCCTGCTCGCGATCCTCCTCGTCGACCGGTAGCCCTTCCTCGCCGGCCTTCTCGAGCCCCTCCTCGCCGATCTGCTCGCAATAGTCGCGCCCCTCCTCGCCAATCTGCTCGCGCCCCAGATTCGCTCACCGTTTCACTCCCGGATCTCCCCCGACGCCGATGCCCCCGACTCTGCAGTTCAAGGGCGCCCAAGTCAAGCTCACCAGCTGCAGGCAAGTCAGTCACTCTACATGTTTCTTGAATCGTGATAGAGGTAAATATGTTTCTGGTAGATCGTGTGGATTTGGACGCTGATTCTTGGGTTACATTTTCAAGGGGATTTGACCCAATGCACTATCCAGACATGCAAATTGCCAATGAATTATAAAAGGGTTAGAACGTTTGGATTGATTTTCTTAGGGGGCAAATGTGCCAATGTCAATTGCCAACTATTGCAAAATCTTGGGCATTAGAGCATTATAGAAGCGGTATCAAAGCACTTCAGAGCATTATTCTTCAGTTTTAAGATTAATCATCTGAATATCTGTTTCAATTTTGACAATAGCATTCAGAGCATTATTCTTTAGTTTTTTTACAATAGCATGACAGTGTAGACTGCAAAATCTTGGGCTTCAGCTGTTAAGATTAATCATCTGTATATTTGTTGGTTAGATTGTGCCAGAGAAGCTGGGAACATGGGGGCAATTTTAGGATGCTGTTAAGATTAATCATCTGTAAGATTCGGATATACAGATGATTCGGATCTTCAGTTTCGATGTTGTCTCCTTTTCAAACAAAAATAAGTTTCGATGTTATCGTACCATTTCTTGTTATGCTCTATTTGTGTATGAGGCTTCAATTTGGTTGTGACAGGGGATCAAGGATGATGCGGTGCAAATACCGTCTACTAATATTATTTGTGTTTCTAATAATTCTTGTGCACAGATTATTGACAATAACAATGAGCATGACATTATCAAGACTGCTACAGTGCATGAGGATGTCACGTATACTGCTGCTATACATGTGTGTAGAGATGACCATGACCGTGTGCGTGGTCGGGCATCAGTAGTGTGTGGAGTATATGCTGTTGCTAATACGTATGAACTCGAGACAACCGGACCATCCGGCTCGTATTCAACCGGGGTTTGTGTGTTTGATCCAGAGGCCAAGAAGTGCAAGTCCATGCATGTGCATGTGCATGCACACATGTATGCGTATTTGACCGGGAGATAAAAGGCAACTACCAACTAGCAGATCAAGCCAAACCAAATAGGGGAGTTTCTTGGTTATTTCAGCATAGAGATCACGTTGGGCAAGGAGAGATTAAGTCAAGAAATAAAAAGAAGAGGGTGAGGTTTAAAAGGCAAGAAATCAGGAAGGGGTCCACCGGCATGCAAGCATTGCGTGAGTTTCTTTCTCTATGTGATATGGGATGGGCCCACCTGTGCATGTAAAGTGTGCTGCACGTTCTTGCCTTTCATTATGTGCTCTTGGATGGGGCCCACCTTACATGTAAAGTCACCAAGCCAAGATAGCGCACCAGCAGTTGGGATTGTGTTAGTCCTAGTCGGTTTTGGTTGAGTCCGAGCGTGAGTTTTGTTCAAGTGTGGGTGTGTGCCGGCTATATAAGCCAAGGGTTGTGCGTTTAAGAGTTTTGGAGTTAAGTTTTGAGTTATGAAATAAAACACGTGTGCGTGTTGGCCTTCGGCCGTTAGGGTTCATCCCTGTTCTTGGTGTGTTCTTGTGAATTCCAATCTCGGATTTCATCGTAGCGTGGTGGTTTCTAGCTGTGGTGCTAGGAGTTGCTCGTTGGATATTTGATCCCTATTTCTCGTTCGTGTACTGTGGTGTGCGCGGGCGTGAGATTTATTTATCCAGGTACGGATTGTGTGTTTCGGATTACTGTTCACGTGCATGCTACTGTTCACACGCATGCTACTGTTCATCCGACGCTAAAAGAAGAAGACGACGCATTACTAATCTTCGAGTTCCACCGTGAAAGATCGGGCAACCCACGGATTTAATCTCGCCTTGAGGTTGATCCGCATCAGGTGGTATCAGAGCGCCAGATTGTTCACGGTGCTGAAACTTACGACTTGGATAATCGAGGTCCTTTCCTTTGATTTGTCGGCTGTGGTGTCGTCGGATCAAGGAGTTGCTATTTTTGCATGGGATTTTTTTGATTGCAGTTGAGTACATCTTTTTTCTGTTGTTGCCGATCGGTTGGAGCTTTGTGGAAGCGTGCATCCGATCTATTCTAATTCTGAAATTGTTGTAGTTACGTGAGAAAAGGCAGAGTTTCTGTTGTCTGGTGATTGTTTCCGGAATTGACATCAGTGTCCAGTTCTATCACTTCTTGCCGGCCGAGAGAAGCAACACAGGGATTCAATACCATTTCCGAATTGTTTATTGCCTCTCATTAGAGTGCATTCCATAGTTGGTGAATATTTTATTTGATATGCCTAATCTCATTGGTTAATCCGAATTGTTTATTGGCATACTATACAGGCGTGGGAATCAAGTTGAGTTGGTTGGTGCTTATTTTCAGCCGTGAGAAAGGGCTGCTGTGGTCTCTTGATCTGCTGGACTTGACGTCCATTATCACGATCTGTCTACTTGCCGGGCGAAAGTAGTGCTGAGGACTTCAATTATCAACTTCCGAATTATTTTTTTTACTTGGTGCTGTTGATTATTTCGGTTTGCTAGCTGAGAACCGATCTGTTATTGCTGCTGTTCCGTGATTTAAATAATTTGATCATCAATTTTGGTGCTGCTGTTCTTGACCGAAGTAAGACGACAGAGCGATGGTTGCTCATGGTGGATTCATTCCGGCTACCTTAGCCGATGCAAAGTTCTTGAAGATGCTACCACCGACCATACCGAAGCTAGCAACAAGAACTACTTTAGAAGAATACTTCATTTGGGAGGAAGCAATGGAGCAATTCTTCAAACATCACAATTTCTCTTCTATCAGGAAGATGAGAATTGCGAAAAGAACCTTTGCTGATGAGGTTCGCAGATGGTGGGACAACATGCAAGAAGATCGTGATCGAAGAGATGAGCCATGGTGTACCACATGGGAGGAGATGAAGGTGTTGACACGACATCAATTCGTGTCGCCACCACGCAAGCCCACGAGGAAGAAGACGAAGGAGATCGAGCCTGCTGAAATTTTTCTAGCTCCCGTTCAAGCTATCCATCAAGATCTGAAGATCAACTCGAAACCGAGGATGGTTTCGCTTGAAGGAGGGGAGGATGATGCGGTGCAAATACCGTCTACTAATATTATTTGTGTTTCTAATAATTCTTGTGCACAGATTATTGACAATAACAATGAGCATGACATTATCAAGACTGCTACAGTGCATGAGGATGTCACGTATACTGCTGCTATACATGCGTGTAGAGATGACCATGACCGTGTGCGTGGTCGGGCATCAGTAGTGTGTGGAGTATATGCTGTTGCTAATACGTATGAACTGAGACAACCAGACCATCCGGCTCGTATTCAACCAGGGGTTTGTGTGTTTGATCCAGGAGGCCAAGAAGTGCAAGTCCATGCATGTGCATGTGCATGCACACATGTATGCGTATTTGACCCGGGAGATAAAAGGGGCAACTACCAACTAGCAGATCAAGCCAAACCAAATAGGGGAGTTTCTTGGTTATTTCAGCATAGAGATCACGTTGGGCAAGGAGAGATTAAGTCAAGAAATAAAAAGAAGAGGGTGAGGTTTAAAAGGCAAGAAATCAGGAAGGGGTCCACCGGCATGCAAGCATTGCGTGAGTTTCTTTCTCTATGTGATATGGGATGGGCCCACCTGTGCATGTAAAGTGTGCTGCACGTTCTTGCCTTTCATTATGTGCTCTTGGATGGGGCCCACCTTACATGTAAAGTCACCAAGCCAAGATAGCGCACCAGCAGTTGGGATTGTGTTAGTCCTAGTCGGTTTTGGTTGAGTCCGAGCGTGAGTTTTGTTCAAGTGTGGGTGTGTGCCGGCTATATAAGCCAAGGGTTGTGCGTTTAAGAGTTTTGGAGTTAAGTTTTGAGTTATGAAATAAAACACGTGTGCGTGTTGGCCTTCGGCCGTTAGGGTTCATCCCTGTTCTTGGTGTGTTCTTGTGAATTCCAATCTCGGATTTCATCGTAGCGTGGTGGTTTCTAGCTGTGGTGCTAGGAGTTGCTCGTTGGATATTTGATCCCTATTTCTCGCTCGTATCTTGTGGTGTGCGCGGCGTGAGATTTATTTATCCAGTGCGGATTGTGTGTTTGGATTCTTGTTCACGTGCATGCTATCGCTCACACGCATGCTACTGTTCATCCGACGCTAAAAGAAGAAGACGACGCACTACTAATCTTCGAGTTCCACCGTGAAAGATCGGGCAACCCACGGATTTAATCTCGCCTTGAGGTTGATCCGCATCAAAGGATTTTCCCAACCTCGTCACGTTCATGAAGAGCAAGGATCCGAATGATGGTTCAGAGAAGGCACTTCTTAATGAGCTGTAGGCACTCGAGGAGCATCTGAAAGCTCATGTAAGTTTCAGTATTTAAGCAGGTGATCTGTCTATTGCTTTCTTCAAGGGAATAGACATAATACATGCCTCCACTGAAAAGCCAAACTTGCAAACTTTTGGCCATTTACTAAGAAAGTTAATTTGTTAATTAATTTAGGTTTCTAAGCATGTCTACACAAGTGTCAGAGGGCTCGGGCACAAATGACACCACTGATGAGCCCTCATCACAAACACCTAGAAGGAGGGCAAAGGTTTGGGAACATTTTGAGCATGAGTTGGTTATAGTTGAAGGTGTCCCAAAGGCTGTTTGTAAATATTGCAAGTTGAAGCTGACATATACCAACAAAACTGGCACAAACAGCCTTAGAAACCACATTGCTGAGTCCTGTCCAAAAATTGAGATTAATGACAGGAATAGGTTCGTTGCAACTATGAAAAAGCAACCATCAGAAGCTTCATTTATTTTTGATCCACAAAGGACTCGTGAGCTGATTACCAAGTTCAGTATTCATGCGGAGATTCCATTCCAAAAGTTAGACAACCCCTACTTTAAGGAATGGATGGAGTCAATGCAGCCATCCTTTAGAGTCTTTGGTCGTCTAACACTCCGTAATGATTCTATTAGTTTGTATGAGCGAATGAAGGAAGGGCTGCGTAATGAATTTCAGAACATTGATTCTCGTATTTGCCTGACCTCAGATATGTGGACATTTGTTCAGAACTTAGGATACATGTGTCTGACGGCCCATTATATTGATGCCAATTTTGACCTCAAGAAGAAGATAATAGCATTCAAGTATGTGAAGTATCCTCACAGTGGTCTTGCAATTGAGGAGGCTATCACCAAATGCCTAACAGATTGGGGCATACAAAGAAAATTGTTTACTCTAACATTAGACAATGCGGGCAACAATAACTCTGCTTGTAAGTTTTTGATAGAAAATGGCAAAAATGACATGTTGTTTGCTGGCCAACATTTTCATGTTAGATGTTGTGCACATATACTGAATATATTGGTTCAAGATGGCATTAAACCAATTCATGTGGCATTAGAATTGATACGTGATCTGGTTAAGCATATTAATTCATCACCTGCACGCATTCAGACTTTCAATGCAATTGCAAATAGGATGGGTCTTCCTATGAAGTCTGGACTAGCTCTTGATGTCCCGAACCGTTGGAATTTGACATATGAAATGATTGCGGAAGCATTGAAATACAAAGCTATCCTGAATAGATATACTGAGGAACAACTGAAACCTTCACCAACTGATGAAGAATGGGCAAACGCAGAGGCAATCGCAGCTTTTCTTGGAGCTTTCGAAGAGGCAACAAAAGCATTTTCAGCAGATAGGAGACCTACCTCACACCTGTATTTGAAGATGGTCTTATGTATTCGTCATGCTTTGAGAGATAGGGAATGGCAGACTAAGGATGTTCTAGTGGTATTGGCCGGTGCAATGCAATCAAAGTTTGATAAGTATTGGGAGGGTAAATACAACATGGCTCTTATTATTGCCACCATATTAAATCCAACCAAAAAGATGGATTATTTGGAGTTCTTTTTCCAGAAGGTATGTGACAATGAGGATGACATTGACAAAAATGTCGAATCAACTAAAGATTGGATGAAAAAGTACTTTGAAAAATATGAACAACTTGTTAGGAGAAATGGTGAAGATCCGGTGTCTCATACTAGCGAAGCTAGGAGTAGTGTGGATTCACCGGTTCTCGGAAAAAAAAGAGTTGAAGAAGAATTTGTTCAATATATGTCCCAGAGGAGGGTGAGACGACGTGAACCGAAGTCGGAGCTCGATAGATATTTAGAAGAAGAATTCGACATGAGTGGTGACAATTTTGATATTTTGGGATGGTGGAAGAAAAGCGCTACAAAGTACCCTGATTTGTCAGCTATGGCCTGAGATGTCCTTGCAATACCTCTAAGCACCGTGTCCTCCGAATCTGCGTTTAGCTGTGGTGGTAGAATACTTGGCGATACTAGAAGCTCATTATCACCGGAAACACTTGAAGCTCTAGTTTGCGCTAAAGACTGGCTAATTAAAGTTTCAAACACTGAAGGTATAATAAATATTCATTTATAAATGCCCTAAATATTGCAAGTTATACTAAAACTGAACTAATTTTAATATTGTCATGTGCAGGTCAAGATGGAGCATGATCTGAGTGATGGGGGAGCGTTGGAGCTTAAGTAAATTGGGTAAGTTGCCTATACCATTTATCTCTCAAGTTTACCCAACATATAGTATTCTAAGTAAACCATCCATCATAGCTCGATTGGGTTTTGAACGTTTGCTAACGGTCTATTATTTGTGATCATTGCGATTACCACCGATGGCGCAATGAACTAGTACCAAGAGCGGTTGGCGGGGAGGGAGTACTAGTCCTTAAGTAGCTCCAAACAACGGTTTGTCGACATAACAATGCACTAGTGTGTAACCTTGCTCAAAATAAGTTAGTTCTTGACAAACAAAACTAGTCTAAACTCTTGAGGTGTGGCGGTAGGTTGGTTTGTCCGTGAAATGCAGCTCTCCTTTGTGCGTACCACATTGGTTGTTAACTAGTGCATAAATCCATTTCTGGTGCAATTTTTCTTTAAGCTTGTGTGTATGCGTTGTGCAGTGCTGCTTTGCTTGTGAATTGTGATCGTAGTGTACTAGTGCCTAGTGTACTTGGTGGATTTGCTCTCTTTAACTGAATTGAACCCAGTATGGATTTGGGATGTTGCTTTGGATCACCAAGTAAGATCACTGTGATATCTATGTTATGTTCTTTGTTGATTCTCAAATTCACTACAAGATCAGTGTGATGTTCATCCCTTGGGTCAGTTCAGTTTTTTTTTTATACGGGTTGGGTTGGGTTCCAAGGAATTTTAGGTGGGCTGGGATGGGTTGGGTATTTTGTTAGGCCTTTGTGGGTTGGGTGGGGTTATGGGTTGGGTTTCTACCCATTATCACCCCTACTGCCACCTGACCTGCGGAGCGAGGTTCTTTATGTACGCCGGCTCTGATTTGCTGCTATTATTTTTGGGCAAAAGTTCATAGGAGGAAGGATGTAAGATCCTACTATTGTTTTAGCGAATCTGGCAAGTTGGTAATGCAAGCCTGCTGGAGGGGAAGAACACTCCTATATATTGCCGGTTCGGTCCATTTTCTGGATGGCTATTTTCGGACACTACCACTATTCAATATCCGACAAAACAACTCTAAGCTAGATATTATTGTTAGCATCTTTGAAGGTGCTCTTTCACTGTTCTAAAGCGGAAGAGGCGGAGGTTCTGGTACGCAAGGAGGGCCTGCTCGCGAGACAGTAGGTGCAATTGTTGGTCATCCTTGAAACAAGCTGCCCCAATGTTTGCGCAACCTCGAGTAGTCACAAGAGGATCATTCCCGCTGCGCTTACATCTTTCAGAAGATCAAAGCGTTGTAAAAGGAAGTTCGGGAGGTCGAGACCGTACGTGTTAAGCGTGTTCAAAACAGTGTAGCTCATGAACTTGCTTCTTATGCGCTTAGGTGTGGACTCCTCTGCTCTTTAGTTGAGTTTAGCCCAATTTTTCTACACAGCTAGTCTACGAAGAGTGTAACCCTCTTTCAATTTATTAATAAGATACTCCTTTCCCTCGCAAATCTTGCTAACGTTTTACGGAAGGAACAATGTCACGTGGCCTCAACCCAAATCCAGAGGTGCAAGTGGGGCGGGCCGCGGACAGCCCGCGCCCACCCCGCGTTGGCTACTGAGGATGTGCGGCTCGCAGCAGCCCGCAATGCAATAATGCATTCATTTGGTGGGGTTTGGCGGGCAGCCTGCGAGGCCTCTAATCCTCGTTGGTTCAGCTGCATCTAATCCTCTAGTTCTATGAAACGATATGGCCGCGGAGCTCACCTTCCTGGCGGCGCACTCCAAGGCCGAGATCGTCGACATGCTCCAGAAGCACACCTACTCCGACGAGCTCCGTCAGGGCCTGCGCCGCGGCGGCGGCATGGGCGCGAGAGCACAGCCGACGCCTGGCGCCGCTTTTCAAGAAGGCCGTGACGATGAGCGACGTCGGCAAGCTCAACCGCCTCGTCGTGCCGAAGCATTACGCAGAGAAGCACTTCCCTCTGAAGCACGCTCCCGATGCAACCACCGGCAAGGCGTGCTCCTCAACTTCGAGGACAGCCAGGGGAAGGTGTGGTGTTTCCGGTACTCGTACTGGAACAACAGCCAGAGCTATTAGTTTGAAACTTGTTAATAGTATTTCTGTTTTTAGGATTGTTCTTCGCTCAACATTGTTCGATTCGGCTTAATTAGACGTTTGATTTGAGTTACGTTTTCGCTTTACATCAGAGCAAATCGTAGTCGGTGTCGAACTGAGTTTCAGAAACGGTTTAGAACCAGATTGAAACTCGGATTGTAAATCTTTATGAAAATCTATAAAAGGGTGAAAAATAGAAAAGTCACATCCATCCAGATGTGGCGCAAATTGGAAAACTCGGTTATGTTTCTCTGGTTTTCGGAAGTTCAGAGAGTTCAGAGCTTTGCTTTTCAGAGAAATGTCATTGCGTTCGAAATTGATCCTGTGCGTTTGTGTTCCAACAAGAGCTACGTGCTCACCAAGGGCTGGCCGCTAACGAGGGATGAGCCCGTGGTCAAGCTCGACTGGCTACACTACCCCTTCACGCTGTCGGACAAGGACGACACGTTCCTCAACTACGGCATCTCCTTCGCCGCGGCCGACGCCGCACTGCTGGTGTCCCTCGATGCGCTCCTCAAGACCAACGCCTGCTTCTCCGCGCCTTTGGCCGTGCCGTCGAGGAGCGCCAGGCCGCCGTCGTCGTCGGACGGCTACTGGAATGACTTCACTGTCGCCGTTCAGGAACAGAAGTGTCCATGTCCTCCACGAGCAGTTCGTCCTCCTCTGTGGACAGCGTGCGCAACGGCGTGGTGGGTAGAGCCCCGCTGACGCCAACGACGGGCTGAGGTGCTGCTGCGAGCGGGGATAACCCGTGCGGTGCAGTGCGGTCTGACCCAGAGGGTCATGCGGGCTGGCCTGCTTCTAATTGCTAGCAACTTGTGGGTTTTTGCGGGCAGATAAGTGGGTCATTTTTGTGGGGCGGGCTAGCGGCTTAGCGGGCAGGCCCGCCCCACTTGCACCCCTACCCAAATCCTGATCGACACCCAACTGCCCAAAGTCCAACAACCGTAGGCAACAATTAATCTTTTTTTTGTTCCACAAATTGATCGTACAGCTATTTAAAAAAATTGAACACACCAGTAAGTGGCTTTCAAGCATGGATGTAGGTCTGATACTACGTAGAAATGGATCATTTGCATTAAAGTATTTAATGCAGAGGATCTACGATACATGATATTAGGCATTGATCTTCACTGTCCGATAAAAAAGCAAAGGTCGAGATCAATAGGCACAATGTTTTTTGGTAAAATTGTTACAGTAAATATTTCACTGCTGCAAGGTACTGTTCACACACTCACAAAAACATTGCTCACACAGTGAACATCGGCAATAATGTGGAGGATCCAGATCAAATACTATGAAGAACCGAGCTATGATCGGTTGGTTGGCATGAGGTTGTTTCGCCCAGCCCGCCCGTGTTCGAGCCGTTGGCTCAGCACGGTGTCTCACCGGGGTTTTTCGGAATTTCATAATAGTACACGCACACACGGATGCTTTCAGTGATCAAAGTGTGTGCCCGCGCTTCGCGGGGTTCTGGCCCCCACTCTCTAGATTAGACGTATGTTTAGGACGCACCAACGTGTGTGTGTGGGCGTGCGTGTGATGTGTGTGCATGAGTACGTCCTATGTGTACTCTAAAAAAAGATAAAATACTACGTATCATATTCTCCTTGCGATATTTGTGGAGTTAGGTAGCACTGATCTTCAGGATAATCTCACCTATGCGAAGCATCCAATCAAGATTCTTGATGTCTCAGAATGCATTACTTGAAGCAAAGTCATCTGTTAATGGAAAGTCCAGTGGAGCAATCACTTAGAAGAAAAAGGCACCTCGGAACGAAACAAAGAGTTGAGAGCCAAGTATCCTAACTTTTTGGCTAGCCAGTCAGAATCTCAGGGTCGAGATTTCCTTTAAGGGGGGGGGGTAGGTATGTAACATCCCAAAATTTCATTTCTGGTTAAAAATAAATTTTAATTAATTTTCTTGAAATTTCTAGATTTTAAAAAAGTTTTTCCCTATTGATTTGAAGCAAAAATATATTTATTTGCAAAGATAAATACCAATTTTAAGTTGGAAATATTTTCTCTAAGTTCAAAATTAATCATGGGATTTATGTGAATATTTCCAAAATTTTTTAACTCTATTTGTTCTTTTCTAAAAGCCTATTTGAATTGTCTCAATTTCTGAAATTCAAAAACTGTCAAAAATCCGGATTTTGCTTTCGGGCCAAATTCCTTTCTCTGGCCTGCTTCCCTTTTCTTTTTCTCCTGTGTGTGACCCATTTTCCCGTGACCTAACTCACCACGCTGGCCCGCTCCCGCGCGCCTCCCCTCTCTCACTATCGTGTGGGCTCTAGCCGTCAACGCCTCTCTCTCTCTCTCTTTCCTTTCCCTTTCTCTCACTAACACTGTCGGGACCCAAATTTAGATATCTGAAAACCCTCTGTGTATTCTGAATTAGTCCCAGATCAGTAGCTAGCTCACAGAGTGAAACATCGATGAAATATCATCCATTTAACGATTTAACTAAAAAGATCTTAAATTGGCAAGTAATAATAGCTGTACCATATAGTCAACATTTACTTAACTTGCCATGCAGGGCTAAATAAATAAATAAACTCTGGCAGTAGAACGAAAACTTGGAAATGCCAACCAACATGCCCACAGGCAATCAAGTGGAGAACGCATCCTAATTCGCAAAACCATCAAAGAACTCTTGAGTAGCTTACTTTTTCAACTAAACAATAGAGTTTAATGCCGTGAGTACATAAAGTACTCAGCAAGCCATAGAAAATAGTATGCAATTAATATTCATGCAAGGCTTTAACAAAGGAATAGTTGTATGGTTAATAGAAAGCAGATATTAGCAGTAAATACTGTAAATATATTGCAAAGCATAATTTAAAAGACATAAATAAATAGGGTAAACAATTTATTTGAAACAATCAGTGAACTTCCCATTCACTTCCCATCCAAACCACCAAATGAACATCTCATCCACCAAACGAACATCATATTCACCAAGTGAACCCCCCATTCACCTTCCGACACAAACTACCAAGTGAATTACCTATCCACCAAGCAAACATCATATTCACCAAGTGAACTTCCTATTCACACTCTGACACACTTTTATAAAAACTATACCTCTCGTGTAAAACCCCTGAGCATTATCCACAACTAGGGACATGGCTGTTTAAACAGTTTTAACTCTGTAGAGGTTGTACAACTTTATCCACAAGAGATAAATTAACTTATAATATCCAACCACACTTCCATAGGTGTGCAACTAAGTGATCATCACAAGGCCTTTACAAAGCTCCTTCTTAACCCAATTCTACTCGCTAGGTTTCAATACTTAATGACTTTCGAACCAGACATGGCCCCACCTGTTGCACCATTTTGAGTATACATCCATCCCATAACTCACGCTTCCAAGACAGAACTGAAATTAAAACATTGTTAATTAATTAGCCAAGGCCATCCCATACTGTACAAGTGGTTGTACGATATGGCCCAGTTCATGGCGCACAAGATTAAGTCCTTAACAATTACTTAAGTGAGTCTACCACAACCCATAATGTGCTAACCACACCCCCTTTATTACACGATCGCTCGCCTGAGCAGAAATAATTTTGTTCAACCAAAATCAATGACATAACCTGTCATGGCACACAAATTTTAACAACAATGGCTACCCGCCATAACTCCATATCTCATTGGGCCATAACTCCATCGTACAACAAAGTATGACTAACCATCTCTACGATACTCATGTTGGTGATACAAATATGTCCAACTGATAATGATAATCCTATGGTGACAACTGACAAATGATTAATGGTACCAAATAATCAATGGGGGCATGATGATAAATAGGTGATTAACTATTCCCAAAAGCAGTTGATTTAAAAATAGCATGCAATTTGACATAAAAAAGACACTTTTGAAAACATAGGTTCACTATGATCAATGGATTATGACTTGCCTTGGCTCTGCTCGGTTACCACACTTGGTTCTTCAAAACTTACTTCTGCTCCTGCTCCTTGAAACAAATAGTCCAAACGAGAGAGAAAAGAACATGCGAAGCACAAATAAATCCAAAATAAAATCCAAAAAACACCAAAAAAACATTAAAACCAACTCTAAAAGAAAAGTGCTCGATTTTAGAGTAATTTAGGAACACAAACGGACTAAATCAGAGATCGAACGAATGAGAACGGACTCTCGGAAGATTTGCAGAAAAAGAAAGAGAGACAGAGAGAAAATAATATTCTCAAGAATACTCCTTTGGTCAAAAAGAAAAAGAAATTGAAATTGATACTAACAAGTGGGGCCCACTCGTAAGTGAAAGAAAGAAAGAGAGAATGGCAGGTGAGACGGAAGTGTATGTGAGAGAAAGAAAAAGAGAGGGAGGGGATGACAAGGGGTCCGCCATGCAAGAGAGAGATAAAGCTAAAGAGAGAGGAAGAAGCAGGGGAGCTAGCGGTAGCGTTCGGGCAAGTGGTGGCGACGGCGGGCGGCGACATGGCGAGAACGACGACTTGGCAGCGACAACGATGACGGTGGCGGAGGAGCGGCTAGGGTGTGTGGCGGTGACAGCGAAGCAATGACGCCTGAAGAAAACCAAGGCCAGCACGGGGTTTGTGTAACATCCCAATTTTTCGGAGATTTTGAAAATTTTCAAAATAAAAATAACTCTTTGGCTTTGTTGAATTGCTAAAGCTTAACCTGGAGATTTTGGAAATTGAAAGTGATTTAATGTGAATTAATTAAACTTCAATTAATTCGTATTTGGTTTGTTTTGAGTTTGTTGGAGTTCTCTAGTATTTAGAATTTTCTTTCCCTGTTTGTTCTGTTATTCCGTCGGCCTGTTCCTCCTCCTCTCATCGTCGGCCGCTCCATCCTCTCTATTGCCCTTTGGTTTCGACCAGCCCTTCGATTTCAACCAGTCTGTTGGTCTCGACCAGCCCTTCGATTTCGACTAGCATTTGGTCTCGACCAACCTTTTGGGTTTCGACTAGCCGTTGGTTTCAACCAGCCTTTAGTCACGATCAGTCTTTTGGTTTTGACTAGCCTTCTGGTTTCGACCACCCTCTCGGTCACGACCACCCTCTTGGTTTCAATCGGCCCCGCCTGTCAGCCCCTGTTCACCTTCTCTTTCCTCCTTTTTCCTCAGCGACGTGCGCATTAAATGTTGTCTGCGTCGCAAAAGTCATCACACATTAAATGCTGTCGCCTCCGTCGCGCCTACCCCCATCCTATCCCTCTTTTCCCGCGGCGATGTGCGCATTAAATGCTACTGTCTTTGCCCCGCTGCGTTTTTCTTTCCCTTTTCACACCGCTCCGTCTTGCTGCTGTCTCTGCCGTGCTGCCACGATTTCCGCTACTCCATGTTATCGCCTGGTCCCCCCTTCCTTCCTCTTTAAATAGAGTGCTAGGGAGCCTTTGCCCTCCTATTTTACCCTCAACTTTCCAACTCTTCCTCTTTCTCTCGCCTCGTTTCGTTGTGCTTCGAGTTTTGCCGCCACCGGCTGGAGCTCGCGCCACCGCCTCTAGCGCCGCCATCAAGCTTCTCCTGCCATCGAACCACCTTCCTCCTTGCATTCCGCCTCCGTCGTTGATTCTCCGGCAACATCATCCACTCCGTTGAGTTTGCCTCGCGACGTTCTACACCGTGCTCCCTCCCTCTTCTCCAAAGCACCACTGGTTCATCGGATCCCCGTGCGCGGCCGACCGCGTATGCCGTTGCGAATCCCGCTCGCTCTTCTCGTCGACCGTGTGCTGCCTTCACCCATTTAGGCGAGCACCGTGTGCACCCAACTCTCCCTCCCTCGCTCTTGTTGTTGTGGTTTGCCCAAGTACCGCGCTCCGAGTTTAAGCCCCGCATCAATTCTTGTCCCAGAGCTCCTTGAAGCAATCTTTTCTCTCTATTCCAATTTTGTTTCGCGGGAGCCGCCGCGTTTCCTCTTCCCCATCAATCCCGGCTGACCCCTTTGCCGCCGTCCTCCTTCACCTTCGGCTGCGAGTTTCCTCGCCGCCGTTCGTAGTCCACCGACCTCCTCCGGCATCCCTCTCTGTCCTAGTGAGTTTTTTTGTGCCTTTTTCTCCCTCTTTCTTCTTTCGACCGTGCCGAGCAGTCGAATCCCTCTTTCTTCTTTGGACCGCATCGAGCTGTCGTATCCCTCTTTCTTCTTTCGACCGCGTCGAGCAGTCATATCCCTCCTACGACCATGTTGAGTAGTCGTACCCTTCTTCGTATTTCTCCTACGACCACGTTGAGTCGTTGTATCCCTCCTACGACCATTTTGAGTAGTCGTATCCTTCTTGGGACCTGGTAGTCGAAGCCTTCATTTGACCTCCTTCCGATTACCTGTAGTCGAACCTCCTTCCGACCAGTCAAAGCTCTTTCGACCAGGTCGTTGAACCTCCTTCCGGCCTTGTGACTTCAAAACTTAGCTCGTTCTCTTTCGTTTGAGCTCCGATCTGAGTGATTCAAGTTGCTAACTCCTCCTAATTTAGTACCTTTCTTTTGGTTCTAGTTTGGTAATCTTTTTGGATTTCATTTGGAGTTGTCTTATTTACTTAGCTCTTTTCGCACGTATAGATTTCGGCGTTTCTAAAGAGTTCCTAGACTCGACAACCACGACTGAAGTATCTCAACTCTTCAAAGAAGGCAAGTAGTAGACCTTTGATCATATCGTAATCAGTTTATAAAATTATATTGTTTTATA
Source organism: Ampelocalamus luodianensis (assembly GCA_036346255.1). Classification (NCBI taxonomy): domain Eukaryota; kingdom Viridiplantae; phylum Streptophyta; class Magnoliopsida; order Poales; family Poaceae; genus Ampelocalamus; species Ampelocalamus luodianensis. The sequence continues at coordinate 19,529,340 of CM070637.1, forward strand.
TCAACATACATGGCTAGCTGTATAAACATGGTTTCGGGAATAGTTAACACCTTCTTGGCAGTATGACACCTTGAATATCTGCGATCGACATGTTGACATGTACCCTTGGACACCATAGGTTGGGTAATCTTAGTTGGACATTATTGTGATACCAACATGGGTGCATGTTATGCTTAGTCATGCTTTAGTTATACGATGCCTCTCGATCACATGACTCAATGATGACAAATTTGACTAAGTAAATATGGAATTATGGCATGTGTCGCCATGGCATGTGTGGCCGTTTGTGGATGTCATGAGGACATTGTTGTTGCCATGGGGACATGCTCATGATCTTAGGATGATGAAACAATTGGCAATTGCATTGAGAGTTTGTTGAATTCTGTGAAAATCAGCAAGTGTCAGGTTTTGCGGTAGTACCGGCTTTGTGGCTGCCGTACTACCGCCGAGCGGTATAACCGCAAGAGTGGAGCGGAACTACCGCATGTCACTTTGACCGTAGGATTCCTTGAGACGTCCGATTGAATCGGATGGCCCAGATTGCGGCGAACGTTCGGACTGTCCGAACGTTCGCCCAGTGTTTTTTTTGTGGAGCGGTAGTACCGCATGTGTGAAGCTATAGTACTGCAGCTCCGAGGTGCGGTATGGCCGCAGTGTTGTGAGTGGTACTACCGCAGGGCGGTAGTACCGGTGGTGAAATGGTGGTAGTACCGTTTGTGAACTGATTGTCATTTCAATTGAAGTTTTTGATTTGGGTTAGGTCAAGTTCATGGATTTCAGTGCATGTATGTTGCATGATGCATGTTTTGACTAACGTGGGTCAAGTTGTGAAGAACTTGTTCTCAAAATCGTTTTCTTTGTCTATTGTTATGCAAGGAGCTTCGAGGTCAACAACGGTCAACGACGAGGATGATTGGGACTAGGCTAGGAGAGCTGAGGTTCAGAACGATCGAGGATGCCGGGTGAAGTCATTGGACTCAAGTATGGTGCAAGATGGATAAAGGTGATCGAACTGGCAGTTCAGTTTGACTGGTTGGATCAAGTGGTGCGGGGGTCGATGCAAGTGCCATGGTGGTTTCGGTGGGAGGGACTCGGTCTTCGGAGAAGGACCGAGAAGGGGTATTTTGGTAATTTCACCTAAATACCGCCTTGATGACCTTTTGGCTAAACCACAGCGCGAAACGACGCAAGGAGAAGTGGTTTAGGTCAAGAGAAGCTGAAGACAGCGCTTGAAAATACGTGCGTAAGTGGAACCCGTTTGTGTGTGTAGGCTTAACGGGTCCCCAATAGGAATACTCTTCTAGAAGCTAGCCTCCACTATAAATAAGGGAGGGTGCTGCGTGCACCTCCCAACCCTTTCATTCAGTTGAAACCATAATTTGTGCTTAGGGAGAGGAAAGTGGAGAAGTTAGGGTTCTAGAGAGTTGGATTGATTATGTGCTCTTGTGTTGAGCTTTGTCCTCCAGGATGGAGTGGCTGTAAACAAACATCAATCTCAAATCAATCCATGCAAGATTCCTTAAAGATGAGTCTCTGTTCGTTTTTGCTCTCTATTTTGTGATTTTGGTTGTTTCTTTGATCCATTGGTTTTCCTTTGGTTTCTTGGTTTTAGCTTGCTATGATATGTGGGAATACATCTAGGATCATCTTGATCATCTATCACCCATGAGCAAGTTTCTAGATCACTTTTTTGGTTTTGACTCAGTTCTGGAGCAACCTTCACTCAAACTAAAAAAGGTCAAAACTTTGACGTGGATCTACACGATCCTTGGTCGGAATATGTTCCTAACATCCTAGAGAGGTTATGTTTCAAGTCTCATGAAGTTTGACCTAGTGAATCAAAAGTTGTGCCAAGTTTTGATTTCGCGTGTAGGCTGTTTTTCCTGTTCATCCGCTGATTTCACTATTCATCTGGTAGTACCGTAGTGTCCATTGTGGTAGTTCCAATTTTACTGTTCATCAGTGCTTCTTTGTGCTCTCTGTTGCTATTCTTTGGGGGGTTTGGAGTGGATTCAATACAAGCCTTCCGCTATGCTTATATACTGATTTTTATAGCTCTCATAGCTATTGGAGTGAAACTCTTATTGAATTCAATCACATGCGAAAAAGAATTTGTGCTCCTATTCACCCCCCCTCTAGTCGTCTTTTCGATCCAACAAGTGGTATGAGAGCCCAGTTAGTTCAATCTTGATCTTAACCGGTCACTGAACTTGACGATAGATAAGTACTCCACCAAGACGCATATCTTCGATAGGCACGACTATGCATATTGGAAGAATCGCATGCGTGTCTTCCTTCAGAGCGAAGGTCAAGCCATATGGGAGGTTGTTCAAGCTCCGCTCATTTTGCCCGAGGTTGCTTTGCCGGCTTCAGCAGCCCTCTTGGCAAACAACCATAAGGCGAAGAACCTTCTATATGGCGGGCTTAGTAGATAGGAGTATGATAGGATTTGCAATCTCGAGACTGCGCATGAGATTTGGAACACCCTCAAAACCTATCATGAGAGTTCGTCCCAAATCAAACAAGTACGCCAGATGGTCTATAAGTGTGAATATAACAAATTCGAGATGCGTTTTGGAGAGAGCATCGATGACATTTTCAGTCGCTTTAACAAAGTGATTAATCAGATGAAAGCTGTTGGCATTGAATACTCTTAGTCTGAAAATGCCACCCACCTCTTGGCTACAATCAACACCAATGAGTGGGAGATAAAGGCTACCGCTATTGAGGAGAACGTCAACCTCTCTGATCTGACTTTGGAGCTGCTCTATAGCAAGCTCAAGACTCATGAGATCAAGAGGGTTGATCATCCCAAGAAGGAAAACATGACTTTGGTAGCAGATCCGCTCAAGAGAGCTTTTGATGGGTCTTCTGAGTCTTCTTCTGGATTTACGCTTGCTTCTTTATCTGCAATCCAAGAAGAGGATCTTGAAAGTATTCCTGAGCCCAAGATGGTACTTTTGATTAAGAGGTTCACACGGGCTTACAACAATATGAGAAACAAAAAGAAAGGCAGCCCTGTGACTTGTTATGAGTGTGGTGAGCTTTATCACATCTGGGCAAATTGCCCCAAGCTGAAAGGGAAGAGCAACCACAAGGAAGAAAAGCCATCTTGGAGAAAGCCTCAAGGCAACAAGTCCAAGTTTGATGATGCCAAGCTCAGGAAGGCTGCTCACCGGGTTCTTGCTGCTCTTGGAGATTGATCCATGAGTGATGTGGACTCCGGAAGCGAGGAGGACAAGGAGGAGGAGCTCCCTCAAGACAAGAAAGGGAAGACCAAAGACTTCACCGGCATGTGCTTCATGGCCGACTCCGACGACGTCAATGACAACGATGAGGTACCTCCCCTCTTATGATGTCCTCTCTGCTAGATGCGATACCATCTTTGAGCAAATGCTAGGTCAGGATAAGGCTTTAAAGTTCATCATAGCTAGGAATGAGGAATTAGAGTCACAAGTAGATAATCTCACGTTAGAACTTGTGAATGCTAAGAGTCTTGATGCTGATGAATGTTCTTCCTGTCATGCTTTACATTCTGAATTTGCTAAATTACAATCTGCTCATGATGTTGCCTTGCACCAACTTGAAAATGCTAGGACTGAACTAATTGAAGTTAAATCTACTCCTTGTGAAAAATGTTTAGAGTCTAGCAAGTTGGATGCTTCTGGTGTGGTCGAATCTAGCTCTTGCTCTTTTTGTTTAGAACGTGAACATGAAGTCAAAGACATCTTAGAAGCAGTTAGAGCTAAATATGCCAAGCTTAAGGATAGTATTAATTCTGCTACTTGCGCTTCATGTCCAGCTCTTAAGCTTGAGGTTGCTCTTTATAAGAAGAGGCTTAATGCTAAAACTTGTGATTCATGTGTTAACTTTGGAAAAGAAAATGCTTACCTTAAGGACACATTAGAAAAAATTTCTGAAGATAAGAAACAATTAAACATGATTCTTGACAAGTCAAAAACACCTTATAAGAAGCAAGGTTTAGGATACAATTTTGCCCAGGACAAATCTAATGACATTCAAATCTTGAAAAACGGCTTAGTTGAATTCGATACCCAACCTGCAAAGATCATTTTCAAATCTACAGGTTTTGCCCAACCATCTGTTCAGTCAAAAGGTGCTTCTCCCAGTGGTACCAAGCACCATTGCACCTATTGTAAGAAGGATGGGCATTTGGTTGAGTTCTATTGGCGTAGGTTGAAAAATGCTAGAAACAATCTTGCTAGAATGTCATCTCATCAACCTAGAGCTTTTATGAGACATAGTCATTCACAAAAGAAGAAATCTGGACTAGGATTTGTTTCACATGTTCATCATCATGATCCTAGACAGGATGCATCTCATGTTCGTGTGACCATTGCCCATGACAAAACATCAACTAGAATCAAGGATAGCACTTCTGCTTTTTATACTACTCGTAGACGTGTGTCTTAGTACTGGGTTACTAAGTCATGTTTAACTATCCCCAGTATTGAGACACATCAATCTTTTGTGCCTTGATTTTTAGGAGTACCACGGAAGGAAGAACACGTGGTTCGTCGACTCTAGTTGTTCACACCACATGACTGGAGACTCAAGATGGTTCACCTCCTTCACGTGGTCGACGGGTGATGACTTCATCACCTTTGGAGATAATACACAAGGACGGATTCAAGGAACGAGATCAATCAGGGCGAACGACAATTTCATCCTGAAGGACGTCGCCCTTGTGGACAAGCTCAGGTTCAACTTACTTTCTGTCTCACAGCTTCTTGATGATGACTATGAGACTATATTTAAGAAAAATGCTTGTCAGGTGCTTGATTCAACTGGTGAGCTTGTCTTTGGGATTTATAGAGCTGCTAAGATCTTTGGAACTGAATTTTCTGAATCTCTTGCTAGTTCTCTTAAATGCTTGGTTACTTCTTCTTTTGAGTTCTGGCTTTGGCACTAACGTTTGGGGCACATTGGTTTTGATCATCTGACGCGAGTTAGTAACCTGAGCTCATGAGAGGTTTGCCCAAACTCAAAGCCGTCAAGGATGCTGTATGTGCGCCCTGTAGGCATGGCAAGCAAGTTGCCGCCTCACACCCATCAGTGACTATGGTCATGACTGATGGACCGGGACAGTTGCTTCACATGGATACTGTTGGTCCTGCTAAGGTTCGGTCAGTTGGTGGCAAATGGTATATTCTTATCATCATCGATGATTTTTCGAGATACTCTTGGGTGTTCTTTATTGCTTTGAAGGATGAGGCTTTTGATCACTATCATGATCTTGTTCTTCGTTTGGCTTCTAAACTTCCGAGTGCCTTGAGAGCGATCTGTAGTGACAATGGCACGGAGTTCAAAAATGCCTCATTTGCCTCTTTTTGTGCTGAGTGTGGAATTGAGCATCAGTTCTCTTCTCCAAATGTTCCTCAACAGAATGGTGTTGTGGAAAGGAAGAACAGAACCTTAATCGAGATGGCTAGGATGATGCTAGATGAGTATAGCATACCAAGAAGGTTTTGGGCCAAAGCTATTGCTACAGCTTGCCATATTACAAATCGTGTCTTTTTGAGACCCTCTTTAGGAAAGACTCCATATGAGCTTCGGTTTGGTAGAAAACCCTCTGTCTCTCATTTTCGAGTGTTTCGAGCCAAGTGTTTCATTCTCAAGACAGAAAACTTAGATAAATTTGAATCAAGGACTTTTGATGGTTTATTTCTGGGTTATCCTGCACATTCGAGGGGTTTTTGGGTTTTTAATGTTGAGACTAACATTGTCCGCGAGACATGCAATGTCACTTTTGATGATACTAGCCCTGGAGCTAGATCCGATGTTTTAGGTGATTCACAGGTGACAGAGAGCATTTTTGTGGAGGAAGATGAGGAAGAAGCTGATGCTTGTCTCCCACCTACTACTGCTGAGGATCCTATTCCAGCACAAGAACCTGCTGTGACTACTTCACCTTCATTTGAGGCTCATACTGCATCTTCATCACCAGTAGTACCTGCGGAGATCGAAGAGACACTATCTCTTCCGGGCACTCCACTTCACATTCAGAGGCAGCACCCTCCGGATCAGATAATCGGTAGTCTCCATGAGCGAGTTACTCGCTCCAGGTATCACGATCTGAGTTTCTACTCTCATTCTGCATTTGTTGCTTCTTTTGAACCCCGCGATATATCATATGTTTTCTCTGATTCTAGCTGGGTCAATGCCATGCATGAGGAGTTAGAGAACTTTGAGAGAAACAAGGTTTGAAACCTAGTAGAACCTCCTAGTGGTCATAATGTTATAGGAACCCGTTGGGTGTTATAAAATAAACAAAATGAGGATGGTTCTGTGGTTAGAAATAAGGCCAGATTGGTAGCTCAGGGTTTTAGCCAAGTTGAGGGGTTAGATTTTGACGAAACCTTCGCTCCTGTTGCTAGATTAGAAGCCATTTGCATTCTGCTTGCATTTGCTGCTTCTAAGGGCTTTAGACTTTATCAGATAGATGTCAAGAGTGCCTTTCTGAATGGTTACATAGAGGAGGAAGTGTATGTTAGACAACCCCCTGGCTTTGAGAATCCAAGCATCCACATCATGTTTTCAAGCTATCCAAAGTCTTGTATGGTCTTAAGCAAGCCCCTAGAGTCTGGTATGATAGACTTAAGACCTTCTTGCTTAAGTATAATTTTGAGATGGGTAAGGTAGACAAGACCATGTTCATTCTTAGACATAGCAATGACTTCCTGCTTGCTCAGATTTATATAGATGATATTATCTTTGGTGGTTCTTCTCATGCTCTTGTTTTAAGTTTTTCTGAGATTATGTCCAGAGAATTTGAGATGAGTATGATGAGAGAACTCAATTACTTTCTAGGGCTTCAAATCAAGCAATGATCTCAATGAGTATGAAGGGATCTTCATCCATCAGATAAAGTACACTAAGGATCTGCTCAAGCGCTTCGAGATGGGTGACTGCAAGCCGATCGCTAATCCCATGACGACTTCGTCTGCTTTGGATCCAAATGAGGAAGGAGAAGCCGTGGATCAACGCGAGTACCGCAGCATGATCGGCTCCCTCTTGTACCTGACGGCCTCAAGACCGGACATCGACTTCGCGGTCTGCCTCTGTGCGAGGTTTCAGGTGTCTTCGAGGACTTCCCATCGCCAAGCCGTCAAGCGCATTTTCAGGTACCTTCACTCTACCCTCCAATATGGCATTTAGTATTCCTGTTCTTCTTCTTTGTCCATTTGGGGGTTTTCTGATTCTAATTTTGCGGGCTGTCGGCTAGATAGGAAGAATACCTCAGGCACTTGGCATTTCTTAGGCACTTCTCTTGTCTCTTGGTTTTCTAGGAAGCAGTTCTCTGTTGCACAATCCATTGCTGAAGCTGAATATGTAGCTGCTGCTAGTTGTTGTAGTCAGATTTTGTGGATAGTGTCCACTCTTAAGGATTTTGGGTTAAGTTTTGCTAGTGTTCCTCTCTTCTGTGATAACACTTCTGCCATTAATTTTGCTAATAACCCTGTGCAACATTCTAGGACCAAACACATAGACATTCGCTATCACTTGCTTAGAGACCATGTTGAGAAGGGTGATATTGTGCTACACTTTGTGGAGTCTGAGGCTCAGTTGGCTGATATCCTCACCAAGCCTTTAGACCCAACTAGGTTTGTCACCTTGAGAAGTGAGTTAGGGGCACTACTACACACAGCCTCATCACAGACGGTTCGGAACAGTCATCACGCGGTTCCCAATCGCTGTGTGTTTTTGCACGCTGCGATAAACGGTGGTTATCACGCATTTGCTAAAAATCCGTCATGATAAGTCACAACACGCAGCGATTCTAATTATATAACCGTCTCGTTATCTAATTATCACGACGGCTCTATTAAAGAACCGTCGTGCTATCTAATTATCACGAGCGGTTCTATTTACAAACCGTGCGTGATATGCACATATCCTGCATTTCTAATTATTTAACCGTCGTGATATGCACATATCCTGCATTTGGTTCGTAAATAGAACCGCTCGTGATAAAAGGATATCCTAGACGGTTCTATTTACGAACCGCTCGAGATATGTGTATATCACGACGGTTATTAAATAGAGCGATGCAGGATATGCATATTCATAAACGGTTTGATTGTTAAACCGTCGTGATAGTTACTTCACCTAACTATTTTTTAAAATTTTCGCTAGCCTCAGAATTGCTAGCCATTCCCTCTCAAAATAAGCAGCGAAAATAGATACATCACGATAAATCAATCGTTGACAACCCAAAGTGATCATTGTCAATTACAAACCAACATATATCAAATATTGTCGCTAGTGTACCATTGAATTACAACTATATCAAAGTGAATTACAACTATATCAAATATATATTAATTGTTTCGAGGTCGTTCAGTAGTGAAACTCTCCGTTGGCCGCAATGATATCCGTCATGATGAAGGTGCAGAGCCTCCCTCGAACATCCGAGATCTCTTTACAACGAGTGAATCTAAATCTATATTCAAAACCTACAAACAAGAGTAAAGTGTTACACATATATATTTAAATTTATAATTAGCAATTATTGCGAGATTGACCAACCTCGGGATCCGGCAACCTAGCACTCATGAGAATCTGCATATGATGGCAAACGTAGAATGCACATTCTTACGCTTTTCTTGGCGCATCAAAAATAGAATTACATATATAGGTATAGTCGGTTCGAGACGCATTATTACAAGTATGATATAGGATTATTGTGTTATAGCACGTCATCGAAATCGCGTCCCGTGATTAAGTGTGGCGTTCGTTCCTTGTATAGCCCTCCTCGGCAATATAGGAGATGAACGACCTACATGTTTCCAAAAAGTTAACCTCGGCCATTTCAAACGAAGGAAGACTACAATAGAGTTATGTATGGAGGAAATGAGCACACCTGTCGAGTACTTCTTACACAAGGGTGAAGTCGTGGCCTTTTTTCATTAGGGAATCAAGGTATAGTACCTGATTCCTCTTTGGTATAATGACTAGAAGGATCCAGTGATGCCTACTCATGTATGTCGCTATAGTCATTAAACCTAAGTTCATCACAGATCAAGTACAAATGAAATTTGTATAGCAAGTAGTGAAGCACTTACTTCTGGTTGTAGGGCACCATTATGTAGTCCCCGTAGTTTTGAGCAAGCAATCCTGCTGTTATGTATTTCTCGACGTAGGATGCGTCTGCCAAGATGGTTTGCTCAGAGACCACGTGTGGGTCGAGGAAACCCACCGTTCTTTCAATCGCCGCGTTTTAATCATGTATCTATACATAAGCAATGAGTTGTTATATTACGTGAATGTACGTGAATGTAGAACTTGATTGTACACACTTACGATGTCCAAAGATCGTAGAAGTGAGGCATCGAGGGCTTTGAGGTTAAATAGGTCGAATAAGTCGCCGGCCCACGATGAAGGGGGCCGCTCGTGGAGGAAATAGTCCTCCGTGTCCGACGGTGATTCCATCAGCGCACCCTTTCTCTTTGGTCTTCTACAAGTACCACTATGCAAACTCGACAACCTAATCCAACAGAGGCTAATATCGTGCTCGCCGCCAACGGACTTAGAAAGAGTATTTCTTAGGGTTAGGAGGCGGAAGCGCTTTAATGTTCTTCGATTTTGATTTGTCTGAATGACTTGCTCGCCACGCGCCTTCCTCCCGTCGACGACTCGGGACCGACACGGCGCACGCTTTTTGTTCGTTCGGTGTCTTCTCCACGGGAACCGATGAGGCGGGCTTCGGAAGCGAAGGTTGAGGTGCAGTCATGGAGGGTCCTGTTGGAGAGACATGGTCGTGTCGAGATGGTTGGGGTAGAGTCATCAAAAGTTGAGGCGGCATTGCAGGGTCCAGGACGATGTCCTTCAAAAGTTGAATTGGAGAGGCATGGTCGTGTGGAGATGGTTTGGGTGGAGTCATCGAAGGTTGAGGCGCATCGCAGGTCGAGCGATGTCCTTCTTTGGCCATCAATAAAACTGCATGGGCATCCCCTAGTGTTATGATTTCGCGTTCGCGAATCTCCACGGACGGCCCTAAAATTATCATGTACCATGTCCACCGACTCTGGCGTAACCTCGCGCCACACAGGTACCGTCTTTGCACTATCCCTTCATTGCATGGATACACCACCCCGCCCACCTCATTAGACATCCCAACCATCCTCACTTGGAGTGTGCGGTCGTCGGCTCCTACAAAACGATCGCAATTAGCTAAGGCGTCCTATAGGTCTATCTTTGGAGCATTCTAGAGATGTACATTACCTTGATGTCGCCGATAGGTAATTGGACATCATCATGTTCACAATTTTGCGTGGACGCGACGCCACTCTCGATGTTGAGGAGGATCGCCACCAAACAACGGGGCGACTGCGATCGTTGTTGAGGAGTAGTAGTTGATTCACTTGGTCCCGCAATCTTGCTATCATTTCTTCAAATTTTGCAAGAAGCACCGTTCTCTTCCTTCAAATTTTGAAGTAAGCACATGTTCCAACACCGTGTCGTACTCGCCTTGGATCTCTTCCTGCTCCTATACGTGCGAGAGTTGTCCGGGAATCCATCCTCCAAGATACGTTAACCCCTTTGCCTCGCGTGCGACCCGGTGCTCCTTGTTTCCCGGGGCGTAGTTAGTATATCCTTCTCCCCGCATCGCTGGAAGGAGCCTTCTAACATGCGGAACTCAATTCTTGCTGCAAGAGGTCATCATGTTATTATATACATTATGAAGTTATAGACTTATTAACAACTAGGTAGTTCAAGACATTTACCACACGGTTGGCCACATCCCTGGCCTCACGGGTTTGTGAAAGAGATTTCGCCAAGACGAATCGATGCCCTCGCTCTTAACCGTGAGAGAGCTACTGTCCGTGATCTCAAGAAATGGCCTTGTTTCGTTCGCGGCCCTCCGCGCCCATTACGCGGTTTTACCGCGCACCAGTGATGCCGAGTTTGTGGGGTGAGTGTTAAGTGTCCGAGAGCCTTGTGCGCCGCACTTTCCTCAAGAAATTCGGCGCGCGTCTTCATTTGCACAAAGGCGTCCCATATATCCCGTGACAAGAATTTATACGCCGTGAAGGGCGTTCGACCGTGTTCACGCATGCTGTGACAAGCACGCTCTTGAAGGTCCTCCACGCCTTCCGATCGAGAGCAACGCCGTTGCTTCCACGCGCGCCAGTCCGCGGCCGGAAAGTGAACGATTTTAAAACTTCGCCCCACACCGGCTTCTCCGAACATCCGACACGTTGTCCCACCGGTGTGGTGATGGGGACCCGCTCCTTCCAAGTATCCCGCAAAGGTTCGAATCTCGCCATCGCTTGGGGGACTCACGAGGATCCCATTGGCATTGACCTCCGTGACGGTCATTAGGCTCGGAGGAATTCTCGATGTTCCTCCGCCATCTCGCGTCGTACCACTTTCCTCGGAGATCCGGATGGCGGCGAAGATGGTGCGGATGCCATGTCGCTACTTGCTATCTATATATGCACGAAGCAATATGCGTAAGCTCTAATCGACTGATTCAAGCAGATTTACTCAACTTAACCAAAATGATGCACAAACGTATAATATATAAAGAAGGATTGATGGTAGTTTGTGCTCTCAGAAGGAGAGTTGCAAAGAACAAGTCTTTGCCATCTCAATCCTATTGTCTATACTCTTCATTAAATGAATATGATAGTATAAATTCAAACTATGAGCTCTAAACAATACTTTTCTTAATCACAAATGATCTCAACTGTTACCGAAAATGATCTTAACTATCACATTCAATCTCAGTATAAGAGAAAAGTTCATCACAGAGCGAACCAGAACAAAGCCCACTGATCAATTTCAGTTCACATTATCAAAGACTATCAAAGTCACATCACAAACGGTTCGTCAATACAATAGAGCTCAAGAATGAACTAACAGTATATCAAATTGACAGTGGCATTCAACCGTCTGTGATAACTAGCATTCAATCGAAAGTAACAAATTAACAGTATATGAAATTGACAGTAGCAAGTAATTTGTACAATAGAGCTCAAGAATCAACTAACTATCACATTCAATCTCAGTATAAGACAAAGTTCATCACAGAGCATGTCAACAAAGCCCACTAGATTCAGTTCACATATTATCTTTAGGAATACTCACAGAGAGGATGCCGCACAACAACTCACGGTGCAAGGAGGAGGCCGGTGCAGGGGAGGAGGCCGACGCGGGGAGGAGGGAGGCGCCGGGAGGAGGCCGACACGGGGAGGAGGACGGCGCGGGGAGGAGGCCGGTATAGGGGAGGAGGACGGCGCGGGAGGAGGCCGCGCAGGGGAGGAGGTCGGGAGGAGGCCGGCGTAGGGGGAGGAGGCCGTGAGAGAGGAGGAGGCCGACACGGGAGGAGGCCGCGCGAGGCGGAGGTAGCGCTGCCGATGAAGGGGCGGCGACGTCGGGTCTTACGGCCGGGGAGGTGAACGGGCGAACCCTAGAGGAGCCGAGAGAGTGCGCGAGAGCCTAAGGGGCGCGGGAGACGAAGTGATGAGTAAAGAGCAAAACCCTAGGGTGCGCCTTTTTATAAAAAGGATATCACAGACGACTCTATTGAAGCATCGTCTGTGATATACTATCACAGACGGTGCTTTTATAGAGCCGTCTGTGATATGGATATCACAGACGGTTCTTTAATGGAACCGTCTGTGATAGTGAGGATATCCCAGACGGTTCTTTAATGGAACCGTCTGTGATATTGATGATATCACAGACGGTTCTTACATAAAGCCGTCGTGATATGGTAATATAACGCATTTGTTATTTAATATATCCGTCATGATATCTTATCACGCACGGATCCATCATAGAGCCGCTCATGCTATAGATCTCATTCCCTTCATCTCCCGCGCGAGTGTCTCTTCGCCTCTCGCTCCAGCTTTACTACTTCTTTTATATAAATAGACAACCCTTATCAGAGGGATTTCTCACGAACCTCGATCCTTGATCATCCCCTCTCTCCACAAATTCCAAATGGCTTCCTCTCGTCCGGTTGTACCGCCTACATTATGGTTGTGTACTCGCACCTCTCGGATCGCAACCTGGCCCAAGCTGCGAACAAGACGTCCGTTCGCAATGCAATCCATTGTAGACCCTCCGATCTACCGGAGACCATAACGGCGATCATCGGTCGATTGGAGCTCCTCCTCCAACAGAGCGGGCGAGGCTCTCCAAAGATCCGCGAGTAAACCTCGTCGTGGAGATTGTCCTATGGAACTCTTTGGTCCGCACCGAGGATGCAGCCCAAAGAGTCGAGGACGACCTCGACATTGCAGGAGAGCGGTCAGCCTAGCCGAGACTGTGGAGACCAGGGTTGATGGCCTCTGGGTTATATGGGACTTGATTACGAGTCCGAACATCTACAAGAGGAAATTGGCGTGCAAGGTCACGGTGGTGGCGTTTGGTGAGACGATACGATCCCGCTCCCACCGGCCGACGAGAATGCGTCGTAAGATTTGAAGACTAAGATAGGATCGCCATCCTTTTTTATCGCCTCGTGATGTAAAACGATAAGGCGATCTATTGTCCGTGATGTAAATATGGTTTTTAATTTTTATCGTCTGTGATGATATGGTCTTTTTTATCGTCTGTGATGATATGGTCTCTTTTATCATCTATTTATTACTGGGCAAAATTCATTTTGTTAATTATTTGCGCATATACATGCTCCGTATGCTATCACAGACGGTTGAATGAAGAACCATCTGTGCTAATATCCTCATCACAGACGGTTCCTATTACTAACCGTCTGTGTTGAACTTTCACAGACGGCTCAATGTGGAACCGTCTGTGATATCCTCAATATCACAGACGGTTAATAAGTAGAACCGTCTGTGATATACTCACATCACAGATGGTTGTACTTATTAACCGTCTGTGATATTGATTATATCATAGACGGTTCCACATGGAGCCGTCTGTGCAAGTTCAACACAGACGGTTTGTGGAGAACCGTCTGTGATATACTCGTATCACAGACGGTTGGAAATAAGAGCCGTCTGTGATATGCCACCCCTATAAATATAAAGACCCGACAGAGGCCCCCTGCCCTAGCGCCTTTGATCTCTTCTTTGGAATAGAGGGACTTGAGAAGCTTTGCTCTGTGTTGGCTGTAGGAGGCTTGTTTATTTTGCTTGCCTTGTTCTTGGTTGTGGGTTGCCCTAGCAACTTATGGCCATTTGGCTTGCATGCATGCTTGCTTTGTGAGGCTTGGCTTTGGTGGTAGCTCTCGGTTTGAGTCTTTGTGAATGAGTGTTTTGTGAGTGGGATAAGCTTATGGGAGGCTGGTGCATTTCGACTGTGGCTCTTCTCTTGCCATGTTCATTGGCCTGAAGGAGAAGGACAGTGAGGAATCTCGCGGGATATTAGGAATTTTCGTCGTGAGCTTCGAGGGTAACGATTTTTAACTCTTTATATTTGCTTAATAGGAGGAGTAACGTATTTGCAGTTTATTAATATAATTTAACACTACTAATTGTTACATGTGTAGCGAGATGGACCGAATCGATGTACGGTGCGAACCGTGTGAGTGAAGAGTACATTAATGGCGTGATTGCTTTTAAAAGAGCCGCGAGCAAGATATGCTGAATAAGGATAGAATTTATGTAATCGTCCATGCATTGATTGCGGTAATCAAGATTTTTAACAACCCGCGCAGATCGTAGGGCACTTGATTCAAGGGTTTCAAAAAGGGTATACATGTTGGACCACCACGGTGAAGAACAGATTATACAGAAGTTAATAATGATGACATCGCCGAGGAAGTCAACGATATGCCGGATGTGGACCGTGTTTTTGATGACGATAGGTTGTACGATGACAACTGATCGGATGCTACGCGATGCGTAAGGAAACTACAGATGAGAGAGAGTTTTGTAAATTCGAGCGCTTAATGGAGGACTCGGGAGACCTTTGTTCCACGGCCGCAAGCCGAATACACAAGGTTGTCAACCGTGATTTGAACCGCTGAAATTGAAGGCGAGCAATGGTTGGTCCGACAAGAGTTTCACGGCGTTGTTAGGTCTCCTAGCGGACATTCTTCCGGAGGGAAACGTGTTGCCCAAAGACCACCTACCAAGCCAAGAAGGTTATTTGTCCATTGGGAATGGAAGTAGAAAGAATACATGCATGTCCGAACGATTGTATCCTCAGATCGTAAAGAGTATGCATACTTGCATGTATGTCCCGTGTGCAAAGCATCCCGATACAAGCGTAAGAATACTGCCAAGGTGAAGCAAGGACCTCCTGCTAAGGTGTTGTGGTATCTGCCTGTGATCCCACGTTTGAAGCGTTTATTTGCGAACCGAAAGGAGGCAAGATTGTTGCGTTGGCACTCGGAGGAGCGTAAGAAAGATGGAAAACTAAGACACCCTGCTGATTCTGCCCAGTGGAGAAACTTCGATCGAACCTTCAAAGAGTTCGGTGCGGAACCGAGGAACATAAGGTTAGGGTTGAGTACAGATGGAATGAATCCTTTCGGTAACATGAGAAGCGACATAGCACTGCCCGTGAACCTATGTATGTACAACCTTCCTCCTTGGTCGTATGAAGCGGAAGTACATTTTGATGTCACTACTTATCCAAGGGCCAAGCAACACAGGAACGATATTGATGTGTACCTAGCACCATTCTTCGGATGATCTTGTGACACTTGTGGAACGAAGGGGTACAAGTATGGGATGCGATAAACGAGAGAACTTCTCTTTCGCGTCATGTTGTTCTCGCACTATCAATGATTTTCCTGCCCTTGGTAACTTTGTCGGGCTTCATGCGAAAGGAGCCAAAGCCTCATTCGCACCGCTAGATGCTACGAGAGTGTATGGCTGAACAACTCGCGCAAAACTATGTATATGCGTCCACCGTAGGTTCCTTCCCGTGAGTCACCCATACCGCAAGATGAAAAACAATTCGATGTAAATAAGGAGGACAATTCACTCCAAGGGCTTTTAGAGGGAAAGAGGTCTATGATATGGTTAAGGATATCGATGTTGTGCTTGGGAAGGGACGAAATTAAAAACCCGTCGTAAGAACATCCGAAGAAGCGGTCAATTTTTGGGACTTGCCTTATTGGGAGCATTTAGAAGTTCGTCATCGCATCGACGCCATGCACGTGGAGAAGAATGTATGTGAAAGCTTGATTGGTCTCTTCATCAACATTAGTGGCAAAACAAAGGATGGTGTTAACGCACGACGCGACTTGGTTGATATGAACATAAGGACCGAGTTAGCACCGAAAGAGACCGATAAAGGACGAACATACCTTCCACCACCTTGCTACACTATGTCCAAGGCCGAGAGAATGAATTGTGCCAAAGCTTGCATGGTGTCAAAGTCCCGTCTGGTTACTCCGCTAACATTAAGAAACTTGTTTCTATGAAAGATTTGAAATTAATTGGTATGAAGTCTCATGATTGTCATGTGCTTGATGACACAAATGCTTCTGTTGCAATTAGGGTATCTTGCCAACAAGGTCCGAGTGGCAATCTTGAGGTCGTGTTATTTCTTCAACTTAATTGCTCGTAAGGTCATCGATCCCGAAGGACTAGATGCTCTACAAAGCCGAGGTGGTGACGACTCTATGTCAACTTGAGATGTATTTCCCTCCGTCATTTTTCGATATCATGGTCCATCTCATTGTTCATCTTGTGAAAGAGATAAAGATATGCGGTCCTGTGTTCCTACGCCATATGTACCGTTCGAGAGGTATATGGAATTCTCAAGTCCTACATACGGAATCGATCTCGACCGAGGGCAAGATCATCAAAGGTTATGCAACCGAAGAGGTCATTGAGTTCTGCGTTGACTACATGGCTCGTGGAACCGATAGGTGTGCCTCTATCTCGCCATGAGGGAAGGCCGATGGTATCGGACCATCGGAAGGAAATCAATCACTCCCGATCTAGATACGCACGCTCAAGCCCATTTCACGGTCTTGCAACACATGACCCAAGTGTCCCCGTACATCGACGAGCACAAAGACATGGTACGCCAATGTAATCCGGACGGTCGGAGGTTTGGATCACGAGAGCACAACCGTCGGTTCAACGAATGGGTAAAGGTGCGAATCATGACCGGAGGTCATCAAGTGATGATACGCTATGGTTGGCAAAGGGCCACAATTTACAATTGTCACATGACAAGGATACGACATAAATGGGTACACATTTTATACGGCAGCTCGGATAGGAAGAGCACATCCGAGCAGCGGTGTCCGCATAGATGCATTCGATCGATGGTGAGGAGCTCGTACTATGGGCAAATACAGGAGATATGGGAGCTCGACTACGTGCTTTTCAAGATCCCCTATTTCGTGCCGTTGGGTCCATCTCCCACATGTGAAGGTCGACAAATGCGGCGTCACTACTGTGGACCTCGATCGTGTCGGATACAAAGACGAACTATTCGTGCATCAAGCAACCAAGTTGTTCAAGTCTTCTATGTAACCGACCGACAAATAAGAAGCGCCACGTAGTTCTTCATGGAAAAGAAGGATTGTCGGAGTTGAGAATGTAGTGGACGAGGAAGAATACAATCAATTTGACGAGTTGCCTTCTTTCGAGATGGCATCGGGCTCGAGGAAGAACCAGAGGAAGCTAGCTATATGCGCGTCGATCATCATAAAGGACTATATTTTAATTAAGAAATTACTCCATTGTAATTAATTTATTCCATAACATCATGTGTTATGAACTTGTAATATGTCGACGATATTTTGATGTCAACGTGGAATTGTAATCGCTCTGTCCTTGTGGACCGTATATTTTGGTGCATTAAAAATTCATTTAATTTGGAAAATAGTCCAGCTGCACCACCTTTCTAGAAACCTAAAAAACTAAAATTTTATGGCAAATAGTCTAACACCTTTGCAAAGAAACTGGTATACTCATGCCTAATCCTGCAGTCGTCACTGCAGAAGATGACATAGTCGTCCCACCCTTCCACACCGCAGCCAATGCTCGTGCACCGGTGGCCATCCTCCGACAGCGCCCACACCCGGACCATGGCCCGGCCTTCTTCCCCCACGCCGCCGCCTGGACCATGTCCGCGGTGAGCCTCTGGCACCGCCTGCACTCCCGGTTGGTCTTGGCCATCTCGCACCCGCCGTCGGTCGGCTCGTCCTCGACCTGGCTGATGTAGTGTTTCCCAACGTCGCGCGTCTCGCCGGCCGTGTAGAGGAGGAGACCGAGCACGTAGGCCGCGGCCTTGTGGCCGGCCACGGCCGCCCGTTCAAGGAACATGAGGCCGCGCTGCATGTCTTGGGGCGCGAAGACAAGCCCGAGGCCGACGATGAAACAAGCCCCCGGGTTGCCGGCGGCGGCCAGGTGGTTGACGACGGCGAGGTAGCGCTCGTTGTCCTGCCACTTCATCGCCTCCTCTCGCTCCAGCGCCACGCGCCTCCCCACTGCGCGTTCCTTGGACACCTTGTACAAGGCCTTGCAACTATACGTACATACATTCAAGATGTTAGAATAAATAGTAGTATGTACGTACGTATATTGTAGATATAAAGATGTACGTACGTTAATCGTAGGTCGCATAGGTCCTCCATGGGGTGAGGAGAGCTCGCGCCACACGGCCGACGCGATGTCGACGACGACATCGTGAGAAAGAGCGCGACATGCACCTCCTCGCCTTGGTGCCGCTTTGATCGCTCGCATGCTCACCTTGGCGATTGACGTACTCAAAACCGTGGGACGAAGAGCGATGGGAGGAGTTTAATCTTCGGTGAATTATTCCGTCTTATAAAGAATTAGGAGTAACTGGCACGTGAGACGAAGAGACGGTTGTGCGATGGTGAAGAGACACATCGCGCGGGAGAAGAGGTTGGATATCCCCGACGGCTCTATATGGGAACCGCTGCGTGATAATAATATCATAGACGGTTATTTAATAGAGCCATCTGTGATAGTAGCTTATCACAGACGATTAAAATTAAAACCGTCTGTGATACTTCACAGACGGTTTTATTTACAAACCGTCTGTGATAAGTTGTCCTCATCACAGACGGTTCATATTAAGAACCGCCTCGCGATACTTCATAGACGGTTCTTAATATGAACAAGTATCACAGACGGTTCTTAATATGAGGAACTGCTCGTGATATGTCCTCATCACGAGCGGTTCTTTTTACCAACCGTCAGTGAAGTATCACAAACGGTTGGTAATAAGAACTGCTCGTGATGAGGACATATCACGACAGCCTCGCAGACGGTTCCAAAGGGAACCGCAGATAAACAACACGAGCGGCTCCTTTGGAACCGTCTGTGATGAGGTGTCTGCTATTGCCTGTTTTGTAGTATTGGGGTAATTTACCCCTATGGGTTGGTTTGAGGGGGA
The DNA here is from genome assembly GCA_036346255.1 of Ampelocalamus luodianensis. Lineage (NCBI taxonomy): Eukaryota > Viridiplantae > Streptophyta > Magnoliopsida > Poales > Poaceae > Ampelocalamus > Ampelocalamus luodianensis. The sequence continues at coordinate 19,548,675 of CM070637.1, forward strand.
GTTGGTTCTTTTCTGATATTTCCTTATTCATCTGATCTTTTCTAAACTTGTTGATTTTTTGATCTTTTTAGGCTTTTAAGTCTTTCTTGCATCTCATTGTATCATATTGCATTAATATGAAAATCACAAAAAGATACATTGTAATAATAAGCTTTGCTTATTACCCTTTTGAGCTTTAGTATTTCAATCTTTGCTCAATTCTATGTCTAGTTCTTTGACTTGCTAGAATTATCATGCTTTCACATGTGTAGCTAAGTCTTTGCTTTTTGAGCTTGAACTTTAAATCAACTTGCCAAAAAAAATAATATAATTTTGCAATTTATGGATCTTTTAGCTAGTTGCACAATTAGTGATCCTCTTGTGACATTGGCCCTGTCAAAATTACTTTGTTAGATCTTGAATCTAGAATTGTGTAACATCCCCATTTTGGCTTGTGTTTCAAATGTAATAAAATGAGGGTAAATTAAAACTTTTCCTTCATCCTTTTGCTCTTGACGCTTTTCTGAAACTTTTGAAAAGGAATTTTGGGAAATTCAAAATCAAAATCCTCAAATATCTCAAGTCAAAACCTTCTGGGTGAAATCTTGTGTCAAACCCTTGTGCAATAATTTTTCCTGGGTTCTAGGGTTGCTTGGTAACACCTCTGAATGATTTCATAATTTTTGGAAATTATTTGAAATATTTTAGAGGCAAGTCAAACCTTGGTCAAACCCTGTTTGAACCTTCTGAAATTTCTTGGGAAAATTCCAGTGTAGAAAAATCCCTGGAAATTTTATGGAAGGTTAGCCCTAAGACTAGGAAGCTCTAGTTAAAATTTCATAAAATTTGGAGTTGATTTGATACCTCAAATAAATCCCAAGTTTCAGTTTAAAAATCAAACCCTAACGGTTTGTACTGCTCATTGACTCGAGTCGCTCGGGCTCGAGTCACTTGACTCGACCGAGCCAACTAACCGCGCCCGCGCCAGCTTCCACCACAAGACGCTATCACCGTTGGATCTCCATCGAACGGCTCTCATTCGTGGAAGCGTTCGGACAACTCCGGTTGCCATCTGATTCTCAGCCGTTGATTACGATCCAACCGTCACGGACCGCACTGCTTCATTTCGGTCTTTCCAATTAGTGATCGCATCGTGGCCATTCAAATCTTATCCGCGCCAAGATCTATTGAGGTTGGGTGAACCCACTAAAACGCTTTGGGCTCGAGCCGCGAAAGCCACTGATGGTGGCCCCGCCGCGTCGCCGGTCATCTTCCTCCTCCCACCGCCGCATGCCCGCCAGGCGCCATGGCGAGAGAGGAGCCGACTTGTCACCTCCTTGAGCCCTTTAACGGCTAAATGCTGCCATGCATTAAATGCACACCACCTCCTCCGCCCCAAAGTCGTCTCCTACCGCTCCGTCACTCACGATGCCCATGGCAGGCATGAACCCACCCACCCAGAGCTTGGGCTCAACCTAGCTTGAGCTCCTTGAGCTATAAGTAGCTCCCTGGCTCTCCCTCGGTTCCCTTTCAAAACCCAGTGGTCTTGCCGAGCATCTTTGGTGCTTTGTGAGCTCAAAACACCAAAAGCACCTAAAACCGCCATTGTTGAGTTGGGAGCTCCTCGGTGCAACCGTGCTCCAGTGGTTTTTCTTCCCTTCTCTTTGTTTCAGTGCGTGCCTCTGACCTCCTGGGACAAAACCCCTAACTTAATTGTAGTTGCTTTTCACAGGAGCAGCTTAATTTTGGGGATTTGTTCTTTTCGCCGTGAGCACCCTTTCTTCCTCACCGCATAAGAAGCTTCTTTTCCTAATTCTTTGCTCGGAAGCATATATGAGTTATTGTGGAGCTGTTGTGATGACCCTGCCTCACCACGTTGCTCAGTCGTCATCTCCACTTCTTCTTCTTCGTGCCGACGCTCTTCGTCGCGGAGCCACCTCGACCACCTCCGAGCTCCACCGCTCGGTACCCTCCTAGAAGCCTCTAGAAGCTTTGGCACCCACCGGCGGGTTGTTGCGGCTTTGGTCATTATGCATTTCGCCGCTTTGGTCGCGCCGCCATCGTCGGCTAGCCGCGCTCGGGACACCGCCGGCGGTGTGGGTGGTCCCGATGGGTGCGTAATGCTATTGCGGTTCCATTTTGGCACTTAGGCCCCGCCGCGTACCTTGGATCGCCGCGCAAGCCGAGGGTGCCTCGTTTTGTTGTCGGACGAAACGCGGTGTCGTAATTTCGCTCGGACACGCGAATGACGCTCATTAATGCTAATCATTGTTAATCATGGGTTAGTAATCATTAGCTGTCCTAAACCCACCTCCTCGCCACTTACGGTGGGCCGCCATCCTCAAACCCCACATGCGCGTGTGTTTAAACCCGCATGTGACTTAGCGCCACCGACCCGTGGCCCCTATTGTCGTGAGTCCTGCTCAAATCGTGAACGCCCAATCAACCTCACCGCTCGATCTTGGATCCATGGCCGGGATCGTGGGAGCAATTGGACTGTCCGAAAGCTCCCTCAATCCCAGCCCTTCATCGCTTGATCAACGGCCCAGGATGGGCGGGCATCCGCTCGGTCCGATTGCCATCTCGATCTGGACTGTTGGATCTTGATCCAACGGTAAGCCTCCGTGGGTTCTGCGGCGTGCGTGCGCTGGGCGTTGATCCGTGATCGACGGTCCATAATCACCACGTCTTTTCTTTCGGTTAAGGGATATAATTTCCTGTAGCTTTATCTTTCCATTAAAATGTTGTTAAAACTTTAAAAATTCATATCTTTTCATCATAGATCCTTTTGGGTGATTTCAGTAGTATTAATTTTCTTTTAGGCTAGAGATTAATCTAGAAATATTTCAGTGCCTCGTTAAGAACCGTAAATGTTGGGAATCGATTTTAGCCTTTTCACCTTTATTAAATATTCCAAAATGTTGTAAAAGCTTAGAAAATCCATAACTTGTTCTCTGTAAGTCCAAATAGAGCGAACTAAATTTTGTTAATTTCCTTTAGGGATGAACTTTAAGGAAGGACCAGTTGGCTAGTGGTCTTTGCTCGATATAAATGATGTCCTAGTTTTAGAACTTAGAAAATCATAACTAATTCGTTATAACTTCAAATGACCTGAAATTTTATATGGATTATCACTACACCAGTAAGTAGCTACCATAAAAATTTCAGCTTCAAAATTTTCTAGAAAATGTTTTTGCTACAGTACTAATTATGACCGAAAATAGGTTTTTAGAGAATATCTTTTGCGCCACAAATCCAAATTAGGTTTTTCCAGTTTCTATGACTAGGAATATTCGTATTTTACCTTTTGTATAAATTTCGTCGCATTTGGATAAGTTTTGCTTGCTCTTTTGTTTAAGTGTTGCTCGTCTTAATGGTTGTTTTCGCTCTTTCGCTTAGGATTCGATATTTGCGGTAACCCCGAGAACGACCCTCCGCAACCATTTGAGCAAATGTTAGCGTGCAAGCGCTTGATCATTTCCCATTCAATCCCATTACTTTTAAAGTCTAATACTTTGTTTAAACTGTATGTATGCATTGCTATTTGGTTGTTAAATTGATTAGTTAATCCCTAGTTACATAATCTGTAGGTAAATCAATATCCTCTACTACCTAAGCCTAGGTTATTTGTCGTGATTAGAGTTCGTTGGATGAGCTCTTGTCACTTAGTAGATTTCAATAAATATTGCTTAGCCATGCCTAGTTATCGGTAGTATTGGGCAATCATCGACTTAGTCGGTGATCTTGATCACACAAATGCTATTATTATTCCATTATGTCCAACCCTTGTGTTTTACCATTTCGCAAATCAAAATCGAAAACAAAAATTATATCTTGGCTTGGGCACAATGGTATGTTGGGTGATCTGTTGGGTGTGATTGAATGGTGCCTAAGTCCCTAAGGACCGAGTTACTTGTGCCATTGATCCAAGCAATTGTTGCGTGCTAACCACACGAGGGGATATGGAACCTCTCTTGACTAAGTACTTTGGGAGGTGTTAATTATGAGCCGGTCGGTGGGTGTGTTCTGTGTGTGTGTGTTTGTGGTGTTGGAGGGCATTAGCAGGCCGGTTAGGCTGTCTAATGTGTCTTTCTCCGTGGGTTGCGGCTCTTAATTAGCATCGCCCATTGGAAAGCGCCTTGTTAGACTTAGCCATGCCTGCATACTAAAGGAAGTGTGCTAACCGTGGCTGGTGGAAAGGCGGTCTATTGTGTGGGTACATTGGTACACCCCTGCAGGGTTAAAACTATTCGAATAGCCTCGTCCTAGGTTATGGACACGCTTGGTTATTTCCCACAAGAACTAGACTACAACCTAAAAAAAAAAAACTTAAACTTGACATGGGTGGTATGAAGGGGTACTTCATGCTATTGTTGTGGTGACTATTGGTTAGTCACTTCTAGGTTGGTGTTGTCATCTATCTATTGTTATAATTGTCTCTCTTTTATTTGAACAATAAAAGTTAATTGCAAACTTGCTTTGAATCTATTACCTTATTGCAAATGGAAACTTGCTTTATGCTGAAAATATGTCCAAAGCCTCATCCACTTAAATAAAGGTTGCATGTAGTTAATTATAGTTCTGTTATCTCACACGTCAGTCTTGCGAGTACAAAAACAAGTTTTGTACTCATCTGCTTTGCTTAATATTAATTGTTGTAGAGGAAGAAGGTGAGCCCCAAGGGCCTCACTTTTGTGAGTCGTGTTCTTGCGCTGCTTGGGGACGATTAGCTTGGCGGTCCGGTTGGTTGCCTTGTGGGTAAAGGCACACCAATTGGCTTTTGTTTATTGCCATCTTATGGCCCTTTTGCTTCCGCTGTTTAAATTAGTTACTTATGTGTTATTTGGCCGGTTGGCCTCTCTTTTGTAATAACTCTCTTTATATTATCTATGTCTTTTAGTTGTTGTTTTTGCTTCGGCTCTTTGTGTATGAATGGAATTGATGCATGATTTTGTAACGGGGTGTGTATACTGCAATTCTGGGAAGTATACATATCCCGACGCTCGGTTTATTTGATTTGTACTGTTAGGACCAAGTGGATGGTTAAACAGTACAAGCCGAATAAACCGGGGTCCTCACAAAGTTGGTATCAGAGCCATTCCGACCGTAGTAACCCAAGCTTGGTCATCCTTAGGATATTTTGAAAACCTTATTTTCAAGGTATCAAGTAATTTATGAAAGCTTAAGTAAATTCTCAAATTTTATTCCTTACCTATCTTAGCTTTCTCCTCTCATCTTGCTCTACATTGAGTTTTAAAAGTTGTTTTCCTCTCTTTCCCTCTAAAGATAGTTGTTATCGATTAATTGGGTTTTGGGACCAATGAGTTTGGCAAATTGAAGTGTTGGCTGCCCTCTGCAAGGTTTTGAAGCTTCCGAAGTTGAAGATTTCAATTAGGAGGCTTGGATGCGAAATCTGGACAGCGAGCATTCGATTTCCGGACAGCAGGCTCAAAGGTTTCTAAATAGGGTAGAAAATGAGAGGATAATCAACTAAAAATTGTGGGAATAAAAGGGTAAGATGCGATACTAGTTAGCTAAGTATCTAACACCTATTTCGCTGATTTAACCTTGCTCTCGAGTAGTATTAGACTTGTTGTAGTGTGCTGAAATTTTTATCTTCTCACACTATTACTCGTTCATTCAATACGGGTTAATGGTAGAGAGAAGTTGAACTTTGGGTTGATGTTTCTTTTGCTGTTTTGAAGCTTCTTTGGAAACATTTCAAGTTTGTTTACTTGCTGTTCTTGGCTTCCGGTTAGGGTGATGTCTCATTCCCCTAATCGTTAGCTTTTCGCTTTCATCAACTTCTAGTATTAGTGCTTTGGTTTCTAACCTAAATTTCTTGAACCAGGATGGCTGGAGGTACTCGTAGTGGCCGTGGTCAGCAGCCTGGTTTGGATGAGGAGCTCCCGCCTCCTCCGACCATGGCTGAGGTCCTTCTTGATCAGCGCAACTGTTCGGAGAGGACAGGAGGGTCTGCTGGATGTTATTGCGCGCAACACCTCCGCCCGACCGGCACCTCGGGATCCGGCGGGGCGACATCGCCTTGTGGGGTTTAGCTGAGTTTCTTCGCACTCAGCCCCCCACGTTCTCCAGGTCTGAGGACCCATTGGACGCGGATGACTGGCTGCGTCAGGTTGAGCGTAAGCTCGACGTTGCTCAGTGCCTGGACCAGGACAGAGCACTCTTTGCCTCCCATCAGCTGCAGGGGGCAGCACTCTCCTGGTGGGAGAACTTCTTGGCCATGCAGCCCGCCACCACACTGCTCTTGGGATGAGTTCGGACGGCGTTCGTCGAGCTCACATCCCCGCCGCTTGATGAAGTCAAGAAGAAGGAGTTTCGCGCGCAAGCAAGGGCGTAAGTCGGTGATGGAGTACTGCACGAGTTCAACCACTTGGCTCGTTATGCTCCATCCGAGGTGGCCACCGATGAGGCCAAGCAGAGAAGTTCATGGAGGGTTTGTCCGAGGAGCTGCAAGACAAAGCTCTCCATTGTGGACTTTGCCGACTTCCGTGCCTTGGTGGACAAGGCCATTGTTGCCGAGCACAAGGCGAAGGCACCGGCGAGTCCCGTAGCGCAAGTGGGAGGCCCACGTCCGCACAGCCGGCCTCTCTCGCCCCGTGTCGGGCCTACCCGAGGCCCGTTCGTGGCTTCACTACCACCGAGGCCGCCAAAGGCACCAGCTCCTCGCCCTCCGCAGCCGTGCCCGCCACGCGCGCTGCAACCAAACAGGTGGCCCCGCAATCCGGCCGCCGGGGTCACTTGCTTTTCATGCAACCGAAGGGCATTATGCCAATAGTTGCCCTAACAGATCGAGCGGCCCTCGCCCTAATGGAGGACGCGGCAGGAGGTGGTCCTCCCGTGATCGAAGGTTGTCCCGCTACCCAAGGCGTGGGTAGTGGCGCGTCAACCTCATCTCCGCGGAGGAGGCACAGAGGCACCGACGTCGTGTTGGGTACCCTTTCGGTTAACTCTTTCCTGCTACTGCTTTGTTTGATTCAGCGCATCTCATTCGCTTGTTTCGAGTCTTTTCTTTGCTGGGGGGTCTTCGGTTTACTCCATTGTTGGTCCCGCTGCTCATTCGCTCTCCCGGTTCGGAGTTGAGAGCTGAGTCAGAGTGTAGGGATGTCCCTGTTAGGATAGAAGGGGTAGGATTCTTGGCAAACCTTATCCTCCTTCGATCGGTGAGCTTAGATGTAATCCTAGGCATGGATTGGTTGTCTCAGTACATGGGGCAAATTGATTGTGCTAGGAGGCTCATCTACCTCACCAGTCCTTCCGGCGAGCAGGTTCGCTTTTCGCCGAAGCTGCGGGATCCGCATCTCTTCGCGCTTGAAGCGAAGCCAGCTCTAGATATTAGTGAAGTCCCAGTGGTATGTGACTTTGTTGATGTCTTCCCCGACGACCTTCCAGGGATGCCACCAGTTCGAGACCTCGAGTTTGTCATTGAGTTGGTTCCTGCATCGCCCGATTTCAAAGAGGCCTTACGGATGGACCCGCTTGAGTTGGTGGAGTTGAAGAAGCACCGGGTGAGCTTCAAGAGAAGGGTTTCATCCGCCTAGCTCCTCTCCTCGGGATGCTCAGCAATCTTTGTCCCGAAGAAGGACAAGACGCTGCATGTGCGTTGATTACCGTCCACTTAATGAAGTAACGGTAAAGAACAAGTACCCTTTTCCCCGTATCGATGACCTCTTCGATCAATTAACGGGAGCTCGAGTTTTCTCCAAGATTGATCTGAGAGTGGGATATCATCAGGTTCGGATTCGACCGGAGGATATTCCAAAGACGGCCTTTTCTACTCGTTATGGCTTGTACGAGTATACCGTCATGTCATTCGGCTTGACCAATGCTCCGGCCTTGTTCATGAACCTCATGAATTCGGTGTTCATGGAGTATTTGGATAGGTTCATTGTGGTCTTCATCGATGATATCCTTATCTACTCCAAGAGTGATGAGGAACACGCCGAGCATCTGAGGCTTGTGTTGGGCAAGCTTCGTGAGCACCACCGTATGCGAAGTTCACAAGTGCGTGCTCGTTGAAGGAAGTAGCCTTCTTGGGCCATATTCTTTCGGCAGAGGCGTGGCTGTGGATCCTAGCAAGATCGACGTGCTTTCTCGAGTCACCCGCTTCGTCACCGGTTCGGAGTTTTCTTGGTTTAGCGGGATACTATCGTCGCTTTATCGAGAACTTCTCCAAGATTGCGAAGCCGATGACGGAATTGCTCAAGAAGGACAAGAAGTTCTCGTGGTCCGCTGATTGCAAGGAAAGTTTCCAAGAACTTAAGAAGCGATTGACCACCGCTCCGCTCTTGTTCTCCCGATAACCGTCGAAGCTTCGATATCTTTTGTGACGCTTCGCCGAGGCCTCGGTTGTGTCCTTATGCAAGAAGGCAAGGTAGTGGCCTATGCATCAAGGCAATTGAGACCTCATGAACTCAACTATCCTACCCATGACTTGGAGTTGGCGCGTGATTCATGCACTTAAGATCGACGACATTACCTAATCGGTGTCGTTGTGAAGTGTATTCGGATCACAAAAGCTTGAAGTATTTGTTTACCCAACCAGATCTGAACCTCGGGCAAAGGAGATGGTTGGAGTTGATCAAGGACTATGACATGGGTATTCACTACCATCCGGCAAGGCCAATGTCGCTGCGGATGCGCTTAGTCGTAAAGCGCATTGCAATGCATTCTTGCTCAAGGAGCCTCGACCCCTCTTACGAGGAGTTCCAGCCTCAACTTGGGGTTGGTTGAGCATGGTTCCTCGCCGCCTTGGTTGTACAACCAACCTTAGTGGATCGGATCAGTGCCGCCAGGCGATCGATGTTGGAGTGAACCGCATCAAGGAAAATGTCAAGAATGGAACAACCAAGTGCTTCTCCGTAGATGAGCTTGGTGTCGTGAGGTTCGAACAACGCCTCGTGGTTCCAAAGGACATGGAGTTGCGGATTTGATCCTCCGCGAAGCCCACGATTCTCCGTTATCCATTCATCCCGGGCCACGAAGATGTATTAGGATCTCCGCGGAGGTTCCGTGGACCCGAATGAAGAGGGAGATCGCAAGGTTCGTTGCCGAGTGCGACATGTGTCGTCGTGTCAAGGCCGAGCATCAGCGCCCTGCGGGATTGCTTCAGCCCTTGCCGATTCCGGAGTGGAAGTGGGATTCGGTCGGGATGGATTTTATCACTGGCCTACCCAGGTCACCGAGGGGCAATGATGCCATTTGGGTTATCATTGATCGGTTGACGAAGGTGGCGCATTTTCTTCCAGTCAAGACCAAGATTCGTACCGGTCACCTTGCGGAGCTCTATATCGCCAGGATCGTGAGCTTGCATGGGGTACCGAAGACAATCATTTCTGATCGTGGTTCCATCTTCACTTCCCAGTTCTGGCATAGCTTGCAAGAAGCTATGGGAACTCGCCTTTCTTTCAGCACAGCATATCACCCCCAAACAGATGGTCAGACCGAGAGGGTCAACCAAGTATTAGAGGACATGCTCCGAGCTTGTGTCCTTTCCTATGGGAAGCATTGGGAGAAGTGCTTGCCATTTGCCGAGTTTTCTTACAACAACAGTTTCCAAGCCAGTCTCGGCATGGCACCATTTGAGGCCTTATACGGGAGAAAGTGTAGAACCCCGTTGAACTAGTCCGAGACCGGTGAAAGACCTTTCTTTGGCCCGGATTCGATTAATGAGGCCGAAGGTCAAGTCCAGCTCATTCGTGATCGCTTACGCACAGCTCAATCCAGGCAAAAGAGCTATGCGGACCGCCGTCGTCGTGAGTTGAGCTTTGAGCCCAATGACTTCGTTTATCTCAAGGTTTCTCCTCTGAAAGGTCACCAGCGTTTTGGTGTCAATGGCAAGTTAGCTCCTCGATATGTCGGTCCATACCGTATTATCGAGAAGAAGGGAGCCGCCGCCAAGTTGGAGTTGCTGCTGCACTTGCGGGGGTGCATGATGTTTTCCATGTGCCCCAGCTAAAGAAGTGCCTCCGTGTTCCAACAGAGGAAGCTCCGTTGGAAACCCTGGATGTTCAGGAAGATTTGACCTATCGCGAGCACCCTGTTCGCATCCTCGAGGAGGCTGAGCGAAGAACAAGGAACAAGACCATTAAGTTCCTTAAAGTTCAGTGGTCAAACCATTCCGAGGATGAGGCTACATGGGAACGAGAAGATCGTCTCCGTGCAGACTACCCCTCTTTCTTTTCCGAGTGAACCAAATCTCGGGACGAGATTTTTGTAAGGGGGGGAGGTTTGTAACATCCCCATTTTGGCTTGTGTTTCAAATGTAATAAAATGAGGGTAAATTAAAACTTTTCCTTCATCCTTTTGCTCTTGAAGCTTTTCTGAAACTTTTGAAAAGGAATTTTGGGAAAATCAAAATCAAAATCCTCAAATATCTCAAGTCAAAACCTTCTGGGTGAAATCTTGTGTCAAACCCTTGTGCAATAATTTTTCCTGGGTTCTAGGGTTGCTTGGTAACACCTCTGAATGATTTCATAATTTTTGGAAATTATTTGAAATATTTTAGAGGCAAGTCAAACCTTGGTCAAACCCTGTTTGAACCTTCTGAAATTTTTTGGGAAAATTCCAGTGCACAAAAATCCCTGGAAATTTTATGGAAGGTTAGCCCTAAGACCAGGAAGCTCCAGTTAAAATTTCATAAAATTTGGAGTTGATTTGATACCTCAAATAAATCCCCAAGTTTCAGGTTTAAAAATCAAACCCTAACTGGTTTGTACTGTTCATTGGACTCGAGTCAGGCTCGGGCTCGAGTCACTTGACTCGATCGAAGCGAACTAACGCGCCCGCGCCAGCCTCCACAGCGCACAGACGCTTATCACCGTTGGATCTCCATCGAACGGCTCTCATTCGTGGAAGCGTTCGGACAACTCCGGTTGCCATCTGATTCTCAGCCGTTGGATTCTGATCCAACCGTCACGGGACCGTACCGGTTCATTTCAGTCTTTCCAATTAGCGATCGCATCGTGGCCGTTCAAATCTTATCCGGCGGCCAGCATCTATTGAGGTTGGGCTCAACCCACTAAAACGCTTTGGGCTCGAGCCGCTTTGTGCCGTGGTGGGTGGCCCTCGCCGTCGGCCGGTCATCTTCCTCCTCCCACCGCCGCATGCCCGCTGCATGCGCCATGGCGAGAGAGAGGTGACTTGTCACCTCCTTGAGCCCTTTAACGGCTAAATGCCGCCATGCATTAAATGCACACCACTCCTCCGCCCCAAAGTCGTCTCCTACTGCTCCGTCACTCACGATGCCCATGGCAGGGGCATGAACCCAGTCCACCCGAGAGCTTGGGCTCAACCCTAGCTTGAGCTCCTTGAGCTATAAGTAGCTCCCTGGCTCTCCCTCGGTTCCCTTTCAAAACCCAGTGGTCTTGCCGAGCATCTTTGGTGCTTTGTGAGCTCAAAACACCAAAAGCACCTAAAACCGCCATTGTTGAGTTGGGAGCTCCTCGGTGCAACCGTGCTCCAGTGGTTTTTCTTCCCTTCTCTTTGTTTCAGTGCGTGCCTCTGACCTCCTGGGACAAAACCCCTAACTTAATTGTAGTTGCTTTTCACAGGAGCAGCTTAATTTTGGGGATTTGTTCTTTTCGGCCGTGAGCACCCCTTTCTTCCTCACCGCCGGTAAGAAGCTTCTTTTCCTAATTCTTTGCTCAGGAAGCATATATGAGTTATTGTGGAGTCACAGATGACCGGTCTCACCACGTTGCTCAGTCGTCATCCCCACTTCTTCTTCTTGGTCCGACGCCGCTCTTCGTCGCCGGAGCCACCTCGACCACCTCCGAGCTCCACCAGTGCTCAGGTACCCTCCTAGAAGCCTCTAGAAGCTTTGGCACCCACTGAAGTGGGTTGTTGCGAAGCTTTTGGTCATTATGCATTTCGGCCATTTTGGTCGCCGCCGCTCATCGTCGGCTAGCCGCCGTTCTGGGACACCGCCGACGGTGTGGGTGGTCCCGATGGGTGCGTAATGCTATTGCGGTTCCATTTTGGCACTTAGGCCCCGCCGCCGTACCTTGATCGCCGGCAAGCGAGGGTGCCTCGGTTTTGTTGTCGGACGAAACGGCGGTGTCGTAATTTCGTTCGGACACGCGAATGACGTTCATTAATGCTAATCATTGTTAATCATGGGTTAGTAATCATTAGCCGTCCTAAACCCACCTCCTCGCCACTTACGGTGGGCCCGCCATCCTCAAACCCCACATGCGCGTGTGTTTAAACCCGCATGTGACTTAGCGCCACCGACCGTGGCCCCTATTGTCGATAGTCCCCGCTCAAATCGTGAACGCCCAATCAACCTCACCGCTCGATCTTGGATCCATGGCGGGATCGTGGGAGCAATTGGGTGTCCGAAGCTCCTCAATCCCAGCCCTTCATCGCTTGATCAACGGCCCAGATGGGCGGGCATCCGCTCGGTCCGATTGCCATCTCGACCGGATGTTGGATCTTGATCCAACGGTAAGCCTCCGTGGGTCTCGTGCGCGCGATGCGCGCGCGGCCGTTCGATCCAGATCGACGGTCCATAATCGATCCACGTCTTTTCTTTCGGTTAAGGGATATAATTTCCTCGGTAAGCTTTATCTTTCCGCTGAAAATGTTGTCAAAACTTTAAAAATTCATATCTTTTTCATCATAGATCCTTTTTGGGTGATTTTAGTAGTATTAATTTTCTTTTAGGCTAGAGATTAATCTAGAAATATTTCAGTGCCCTCGTTAAGAACCGTAAATGTTGGGAATCGATTTTAGCCTTTTCAGCCTTTATTAAATATTCCAAAAATGTTGTAAAAGCTTTGAAAATCCATAACTTGTTCTCTGTAAGTCCAAATAGAGCGAACTAATTTTTGTTAATTTCCTTTAGGGATGAACTTTAAGGAAGGACCAGTTGGCTAGTGGTCTTTGCTACTGATATAAATGATGTCCTAGTTTTAGAACTTAGAAAAATCATAACTAATTCGTTATAACTTCAAATGACCTGAAATTTTATATGGATTATTACTACACCAGTAAGTAGCTACCATAAAAATTTCAGCTTCAAAATCTTTATAGAAAATGTTTTTGCTACACTACTAATTATGACCAAAAATAGGTTTTTAGAGAATATCTTTTGCGCCACAAATCCAAATTAGGTTTTTCCAGTTTCTATGACTAGGAATATTCGTATTTTACCTTGTGTATAAATTTCGTCGCATTTGAATAAGTTTTGCTTGCTCTTTTGTTTAAGTGTTGCTCGTCTTATTGGTTGTTTTCGCTCTTTCGCTTAGGATTCGATATTTGCGGTAACCCCGAGAACGACCCTCCACAACCATTTGAGCAACAGCAAGCAGGCAAGCAGTTTGATCATTTCCCATTCAATCCCATTACTTTTAAAGTCTAATACTTTGTTTAAACTGTATGTATGCATTGCTATTTGGTTGTTAAATTGATTAGTTAATCCCTAGTTGCATAATCTGTAGGTAAATCAATATCCTCTACTACCTAAGCCTAGGTTATTTGCTGTGATTAGAGTTCGTTGGATGAGCTCTTGTCACTTAGTAGATTTCGAATAAATATTGCTTAGCCATGCCTAGTTATCGGTAGTATTGGGCGATCATCGACTTAGTCGGTGATCTTGATCACACAAATGCTATTATTATTCCATTATGTCCAACCCTTGTGTTTTACCATTTCGCAAATCAAAAACTGAAAACAAAAATTATATCTTGGCTTGGGCACAATGGTATGTTGGGTGATCTGTTGGGTGTGATTGGAATGGTGCCTAAGTCCCTAAGGACCGAGTTACTTGTGTCATTGATCCAAGCAATTGTTGCGTGCTAACCACACAAGGGGGATATGGAACCTCTCTTGACTAAGTACTTTGGGAGGTGTTAATTATGAGCTGGTCGGTGGGTGTGTTCCTGTGTGTGTGTGTTTGTGGTGTTGGAGGGGAGCATTAGCAGGCCGGTTAGGCTGTCTAATGTGTCTTTCTCCCGTGGGTTGCGGCTCTTAATTAGCATCGTCCATTGGAAAGTGTCTTGTTAGACTTAGCCATGCCTGCATACTAAAGGAAGTGTGCTAACCGTGGCTGGTGGAAAGGCGGTCTATCGTGTGGGTACATTGGTACACCCCTGCAGGGTTAAAACTATTCGAATAGCCTCGTCCTAGGTTATGGACACGCTTGGTTATTTCCCACAAGAACTAGACTACAACCTAAAAAAAAAAAAACTTAAACTTGACATGGGTGGTATGAAGGGGTACTTCATGCTATTGTTGTGGTGACTATGGGTTAGTCACTTCTAGGTTGGTGTTGTCATCTATCTATTGTTATAATTGCCTCTCTTTTATTTGAACAATAAAAGTTAATTGCAAACTTGCTTTGAATCTATTACCTTATTGCAAATGGAAACTTGCTTTATGCTGAAAATATGTCCAAAGCCTCATCCATTTAAATAAAGCTTACATGTAGTTAATTATAGTTCTGTTATCTCACACGTCAGTCTTGCGAGTACAAAAACAAGTTTTGTACTCATCTGCTTTGCTTAATATTAATTGTTGCAAAGGAAGAAGGTGAGCCCAAGGGCCTCACTTTTGTGAGTCATGTTCTGCGCTGCTTGGGACGATTAGCTTGGCGGTCCGGTTGGTTGCCTTGTGGGTAAAGGCACACCGATTGGCTTTTGTTTATTGCCATCTTATGGCCCTTTGCTTCCATTGCTTAAATTAGTTACTTATGTGTTATTTGGCAGTTGGCCTCTCTTTGTAATAACTCTCTTTATATTATCTATGTCTTTCATTGTTGTTTTTGCTTCGCTCTATGTGTATGAATGGAATTGATGCATGATTTTGTAACGGGTGTGTATACTGCAGTGGGAAGTATACATATCCGAGGCTCATTTATTTGATTTGTACTGTTAGGACCAAGTGGATGGTTAAACAGTACAAGCCGAATAAACCGGGGTCCTCACAAATTGACCATTTATAGAGCTTCTTGTTCCTTTAAGAATATAAAAACTGTTCTTGTGAAAAATGAAAAATCAAATTTCAAGATTCTCTTTGTTTCCTCTCTGTATCTTGCTTCACTTCCTTTTTTTAATATATACAGTAGAGTTCTCTACTGTTTATGGTCAATTTGTTTTTCAAGATTCTCATGTGATAAATTGTGCCAAACTATTCTCACAAGACTGCATGTCAAAGACATGAACTTGGAGTTAGTTTGATGATCCAGACAATCTCATGGGGACTGCTTGTCAAAATTGACATGAACCTCAAGATTTGTCGTCCTGGTTGAAGCTTAGGAAGAGTTTGTGGATGGCTCCTAGTTCAGGATCTTCTTCACTAAGATAGACCTTTAATCAACATTAATATTCATTGCAAATGAAATCTGTTGCAAAACTTGGGTGATTTAGGTATTTTGAGCAAAATGATTCATTTTTGGACTTTTTGTCTTTAGGCTGGTCTTTGTTAGCTTCTGGATCTAAAATTGACATTCTGACATGGCCATTATCATCTTAGGATCCCTGTTGTTGAACTTGCTGAATTTTGAAGCGTTGCTTAAATTGTTAAAATTTCATCGCTTTACCTTGAGCCGTCTTGCTTAGCTTTGATATATATGTCTTAACATGATGTTGCTAGCGCTTTCAGGCTTGATTTGTATTGAGTAAGAGTAGAAATGCTAGCTTGCTCTTTTTGGGTAATCTCCAAAGCTTCTTGTACTAAAAAAAATTGAATTGAAAAATATAAAAATGAAGCCACTCCATTGCATTTCATTGATGCTCTTTCTTATGTTTCTTCCTCATTTCTGCACTTGTCTCTCTAGATGAGAGGAAGACGTGATTCCTTGATGACTCCATTGTCAAAGGGGGAGAAGATATAGTAAAAATGTTAAAAGGGGAGCTTTTGGGAGAAAATGAAATTTTTTAGAAAAGTGGTGATCATGTTGAGGGGGAGCATCTCATTTGCATTCTTATGATCTTATCGTCTTTTCTAAACTTGAATTGCAATTATTGAATCCTCACAATGATCAAATGTCACTTAGAATAATTGTTCTTTCATATGGACCTTAAGATTTTTTTCACTTCTCTGGAAATTGAAGCTTTTCTTGCTTCTTCTTGCCATATCTCACTTGCTGATGCTATTTTGAAGTCAACTTGGTCTTTCTCATTGCATTCTCTTGCTTTTGAGCCAAGTTGAGCCTTTACGCGAAAATATCAAGTATCTTCATTTTAAAACCTCAAACTTACATTTTTTGGGCAATTGCCAATGGGTTCATCAAGGGGGAGATTGTGGATGTCATGAGGACATTGTTGTTGCTATGGGATAATGCTCATGATCTTAGGATAATGAAACAATTGGCAATTGCATTCAGAGTTTGTTGAATTCTGTGGAAATCAGCAAGTTTCAGGTTTTGCGGTAGTACCGGCTTTATGGCCGCGGTACTACCGCCTAGCGGTATAACCGCAAGAGTGGAGCGGAACTACCGCATGTCACTTTGACCATAGGATTCCTTGAGACGTCCGATTGAAATCGAACAGCCCAGATTGCGGTGAACGTTCGGACTGTTCGAACGTGTAGAGCTTTGTGAGGCGTCCGATTGAAATCGAACGGCGCAGAACATGTGAGACGTTCAGACCGCCAAATAGTGTCCAAATCCGACGGCTATAATACGGGGTCCGATCGGCCGAGTTGATCTGGAGCGTCCATGTGACAGGGCGTGTGCTTATGAGGGCTTTGCACATTTTTTGTGGAGCGGTAGTACTGCATGTGTGAAGCTGTAGTACCGTAGCTCTGAGGTGCGATACGACCGCAGTGTTGTGAGCGGTACTACGGTAGGGTGGTAGTACCAGTGGTTAAATGGCTGTAGTACCGTTTGTGAACTGATTATCGATTCAATTGAAGTTTTTGATTTGGGTTAGGTCAAGTTCATGGATTTCAGTGTATATGTGTTGCATGATGCATGTTTTGACTAACGTGGGTCAAGTTGTGAAGAACTTGTTCTCGAAATCGTTTTCTTTGTCTATTGTTATGCAGGAAGCTTCGAGGTCAACGACGGTCAACGGTGAGGATGATCGGGACTAGGCTTGGAGAGCTAAGGTTCAAAACGATTGAGGATGCCGGGTGAATTCATTGGACTTAAGTATGGTGCAAGATGGATAAAGGTGATCGAACTGGCAGTTTGGTTCGACTGGTTGGATCAAGCGGTGCGGGGGTCGGTGCAAGTGCCATGGTGGTTTCGGTGGGAGCCGGATGGAAGAGACTTGCCAACATGATGAGAGCCGCTGATCAACCTACACATGGCGAAGCATGGGATTGCTTCATGAAGATTGGACTCAGTCTTCGAAGAAGGACCGAGAAGGGGTATTTTGGTTATTTCACCTAAATACCGCCTTGATGACCTTTTGGCTAAACCACGGTGCGAGACGATGCAAGGAGAAGTGGTTTAGGTCAAGAGAAGCTGAAGACGGCGCTTCAAAATATGTGCGTAAGTGAAACCCATTTGTGTGTGTGGGCTTAACGGGTGCCCAATAGGAATACTCTTCTAGAAACTAGCCTCCACTATAAATAGGGGAGGGTGCTGCGTGCACCTCCCAACCCTTTCATTCAGTTGAAACCCTAGTTTGTGCTTAGGGAGAGTAAGTGGAGAAGTTAGGGTTCTAGACAGTTGGATTGATTGTGTGCTTTTGTGTTGAGCTTTGTCCTCCAGGATGGAGTGGCTGTAAACAAACATCAATCTAAATCAATCCATGCAAGATTCCATGAAGATGAGTCTCTGTTCGTTTTTGCTCTCTATTTTGTAATTTTGGTTGTTTATTTTGATCCATTGGTGTTCCTTTGGTTTCTTCCCTGGTTTTAGCTTGCTGTGATATGTGGGAATACATCTAGGATCATCTATCACCCACGAGCAAGTTTCTAAATCACTTTTTGGTTTTGACTCGGTTCTGGAGCAACCTTCACTCAAATTGAAAAAGGTCGAAATTTTGACGTGGATCTACACGATCCTTGGTTGGAATATGTTCCTAACATCCTAGAGAAGTTATGTTTCATGTCTCATGAAGTTTGACCGAGTGAATCAAAAGTTGTGCCAAGTTTTGATTTCGCGTGTAAGCTGTTTTTCCTGTTCATCCGCTAGTACCACAGTGTCCGTTGTGGTAGTTCCGATTTTACTGTTCATTAGTGCTTGTTTGTGCTCTCTGTTGCTGTTCTTTGGGAGTTTGGAGTGGATTCAATACAAGCCTTCTGCTATGCTTACATACTGATCTTCATAGCTCTCATACTTATTGGAGTGAAACTCTTATTGAATTCAATCACATGCGAAAAAGAATTCGTGCTCCTATTCACCCCCCTCTAGTCGCATTTTCGGTCCAACATCGTTAATATTAAAATTTGTTGCACCTTGGCATGGGTTGCCAATTTGTCGGGTTGAACCAAAAATGATTTATACTCGGGCGAGTGGTCGGTGGTAAAGATGGGTGCAGGAGGCACATTGGGATGAGCTAGTCTCGCCTGAGCAACCACTAAGGACTTAACTTTGTGTGCCATTGATCTGGGCCATACCGTGCAACCACAAGTCCATTTAAGGGGTGGATCTGGCCAACTAATTAGTAATATTTTGAGTTGATTCTGTTTGGGTTGATCCGCGGCGCAAGAGGGGGCCTGTGTGGCGAAACCTTAGCGAACGTAGCGCAAGAGGGGGCCTGTGTGGTGAATCCTTAGCGAGTAGAACTGAGCCAAAATGGAGCTTTGTAAAAGCCTTATGGTAATCTCTCCTTGGTTCACATGTCTAAGGAAACGTGTGTTTTATCAAGCGACTATCTCTTGTGGGTTAAGCTGTACAACCTCTGCAGAGTGTAAAACTATTCGAATAGCCGTGTCCCCGGTTATAGACAATGCCTGATGATTTCACACGAGGGGTAGATTTTCTCAAAATTATGTCTTGGTTGGTTACGAGTGGTTTAGGAAGTGAACTGGGTGTTCACGAGTGGTTTGGGAAGTGAACTGTGTGTTCACGAGCTGTTTCAAAGAAACTTGTTTACTTATGTATTAATCTTTTAAATTCTGCTTTCAATCTACTTACTATAATTACTGTCAATACTACTTTATATAAATTAATCGTAAAGCCATCATTGTCAAGCCTTGCATGAATACTATTTGCATAGTATTCTCTACGACTTGCTGAGTACTTTATGTACTCACGGCTATACGCCCTTTTTTGATCAGTCGTCGAAGAAGACCTAGGGAGCACCGAGTTCTACGAGGACGACTACTTCAAAGAACATGCGATCTAGGGGGCATCCTCCACTCGATTGCCTGTGGGCATGTCGAATGACCTCTACAAGTTGGTTTTGATCCGCTGCAAGTTTACTCTGGCCATAGATCTGGTCATGTACCTGGTCGTAGATCTGGTCGTGGACCTGGTCGTGACAGTAGCCCCGCGTGGCAAGCTTTGTAAAACCTTGACCATAAGGTCCTTTTGCTGTTATGTATTATTAATTTGTTTGCTTCTTTAGCTGTTTTGTTGTATAGATATGATTTCATCCATGTTGCAACTGTGTGAGCTAGCTACTGATCTAGGACTAGTTCAGAATGCACAGAGGATCCTGGGGTTGCTTACTTGGGGTCCCGACAGTTGGCGATGACGAGAGGATCACACTGGGACGATTAGGCGGACTGAGGACGATGGGAGTGACAACGCCATTCACAAGGAGGAAAGGGGGAAGGAGGAGGTGCTGGTGCTGACAAGGTGGATCCACTGGCAAGATAGAAGGGAGGAAGATGGTTGGGACGGCTCAGGCTGATGCGCGACAGAGAAAAGGACACGAGCCGATGAAGCTGGCTGGCAGTTGGGCTGAGAAAGAAAAAGAATGGGTCGAACCAAAGAGATTGAGCCTAAGAGAAAAAATCTAGAAAAAAAGGAATTTCAAAAATTAGATTAAATAAAACTGACCCCAAAGAAATAGCAAATAAACTGCAAAACTTTCTAGAAAATTCTAGAAAATACTATGTAACTCAAGGAACCCAAATAAAATAATTTTGAATTATATTGAAGTTTAGATTATTCACATTAAATGGTTTTGATTTCTGAAAATTCAAATTATGCATTTGACTTAAACCAGGAAAATTCAAATGCTTATTTTTATTTTTAAAGGCTTCAAAAACAATTCAAATTTGTTATGTTACATCCACCGGTCGGTGCCTTCTTCCCTTTACTTTTCTTCTTCCCCCCGACGTTGCCTGCTACCGCTCCGCAAAACCTTCCAAATCTGGGTGAATGCATGGATTCCCCATGATTTAGGCACCATTAAAACCTCGTATCTCGATAGCGCCCGTTTTGGCTATTTGACCGTTATGTGTTCAAATCCTCCAATTTTTGCCGTCGCACAGGTGTGACCCTTGTACATGAACCGCATCCCGAGTGGCCCCTTACACAACAAAAGGGAGCTGCTGCTCTACAATCCTCCACTCATCCTCCCATCGAAACCACTTTCACCCACTCCCTCTCTCGCAGCCATAATTTAAAGTTGAAGATCGCCGGCCACAGGCCCTTGCACCGCCGTTCCCGCCACCGTCCATGGAGCACCGATGACATCTTCCGTACTATCAGCATCGCCGTCGCATGTTCTACGCCGTGCACATAACGCCTTCACCGGAGGACCACTGGAACCCCATCGCCGCTGTCAACCGAATCTCGCTGCCGCCTTCTTCTTCGTAGCTGTGACAGGAACATGCTCAATTACATTGTTGTATTAAACTACAGAGGCATAAAAATTTATTACAGCTGGAACATCTAAAAAGGAGTTAAAATGATTTAGTTATGAATTTCTAAAGTTTTGACACAATTTTTAGTTGATAAATAAATACTTACCGAAACGAAATCCAACTTAAACGGAAATAAGCGACGTGGACACTCGTGAGCCCTCGATCTAACATCCTACGGCCCACGCACGCCGAGAACAGCGCACGCGCGCGACCCCTAAAAGGAACCCACCGTTGGATCAAGATCCAACGACCCACGAGGAAGGACGCAACCGGACGATGCGGTTGCCTCGACGAACCACGACCGCAGATCTAAAGATGGACGGCTCTGAGCACACCTCTAATCGGAAGGTTCGATTGCACACACGATCTCAGCCGCAGATCAAGCGATGGACGGCCTAGAATGATTTAGGCAACCGGATGGTCCGAACGCATACCAGATCTGGGCCGCAGATCGCAAAATGGACGGCGGTCCAAGATCGAAGTGCAATCTGGAGCGCTGACACGTGGGGCCGCATGTCAGTGACTGTGAGTCACACACGCAAGCTTTAATGCGCGTGCACAGTGCACGGGGTCCACATGGCAGCGAGACACAAGATTTATTTTAGGACAGACAATTAATTACTAATGACCAATGATTAGTGATGATTAGCAATTAATGAGTCCTAAAGATTTACACAGAGATGGACTTAGGGACCGAGGGCCCACCTGGCAGTGGCATAGGCTGGCGGGTTCGGACACATTTATTGCTAACAATGATTAGCAATAAATAAAACCCAAAATCAGCCCTAAAGACTTCTGGTTTACTGATTTAGGTTTGCGGGCCCACATGTCAGTGAGACATTAGGCCAGATTAAGACACCATTAATACTAAGCAATGATTGGGTATTAACTGCGTCCTAAATATTTGACGACAACGGGAGCTACGGCCGGCAAAAACCCGAGCGCAACCCACGGCTCGTCGCCGGCGACTCCGGTCGCGGCGGCGGCCACAAAACACCATAATGGACTCGCAATAGCGATGCGAACCTAATGGCGATGACCTCGCCGGCGGTGGGGGTCTAGAACGCCGGCGAGCCGGAAAACATAGGAGGCCCTTTCGGCATAACATGAAAAATAGCAAAAAGCTCCGCTGCGGTCCAGGAAAGCGAGTGCCACACTCTTAGGGACTAATAAGAAGCTACCTCAGCCAAGATGATCTTCAAAAGATGGCCGGAGAAGCTTGAGCACGATGGAGACCACCGGAGCCGAGGAAGATGAAGAAGAAAATGGCAACCTGAGCAAAATGAACACCAATGGGTGATCAAAATAGCTACAATAAGGTTTCCATAAGCTCCACAAGTAAGTAATTGCAAAAAGAACCACTTACCGGAGCTGGAGAAGAAAGGGGGTGAAATCTGCCGAAAATCTCCAAACTTAAAATTGATCCATTCCTGAGAATGCAACTCAAAATTAACTTAGGGGAAATATAAAGGAAGTTGAGGAGCTCAAAAGGGTACAAGAAAGATTGAAGGTGAACCACTGGACACCAAGATCGCCATTGGAGCTCTCGGGTCAACAATGGTGGATTGAAGGTTTGAGATGGTTTTGAGCTCAAACACAGAGAGGAGCTAGGTGTGGTGTAAAGGAACACCAGGAGGACCTAGAGGGGGCAATATATAGGGAAGGGATTAGGGTTTCGAGCAAGAACCCGAGTCCATGGTGGGCTCGGTTCATAGTGCGGTCATGGACCAAGAAATGATGGGGGCAAGTGAGACTCGGGATGGAGGAGCCGAAAGCCTAGGGTGCATTAAATGCCCCACAGAGTGATGTTGACGAGGCACGCTCGAAGTGACACAACAAGCCGCCCTCCCTCTCTCTTTCTTCCTGCCATGGACGCACGCGCGCACGGAGAGACAGAGGAGGAAGAAGAACAGAAAAGAAATCATGGCCGTTGGATTGAAAATGGACGACTGCGATTTAACTGGGTCCGCCGGACAGTCCGATTGTTTTCGGAAATCTGGACGGTTGGATCGAGATCCAACGGTCCCAATTGAATAGTGCAACCGCACGGTCCGAATGCTCACGCGAACGAGGGCCGAGCGATTTAAATCCAACGGCTGATATCAATCGCGCGCTGGGAAGGGAACCAGGTGCGATTAGTTGGTTCGGTCAAGTCCACTAGCTCGAGCCCGAGTCCGACTCAAACCCAAGGAACAGTGAACCAGGTTTTAGGTTTTTAATTCCAGCTGAGACTTTGCGGATTTAAAAGAGGTAGCAAAACTACTCCAAAAATTCTGAAAATTTTTTACAGGAGCTTGCTGACTTAGATATTGTCCTTGTGTAAAATTTTCAGAGGTTTATATTCATTGCATTTTTCTCCAAAAATTCTACAAGGTACTGGTTCAAGGTTTTACTAAGAGTCAAGCAGGTTTGACTACCCTCTAAAAGTATTCAAACAATTTCTAAAAATTGTGAAATTTTTCAGAGGGGCCACATACCATCCCAAGAACTTAGGAAAAATATTTCCAGGAGATGATCAAAAGGTTTGACAAGATTGTTTTTGAAGGATCAAGATTTGGATCAAAGACTTGTGGCTTTGTATTTCCATGGCTCTTGTACAATAATTGTTTAGTACACACGGGAAATACATGATGTAAGAAAAAGTTTTAATTTCTACTCATTTTCTTACATTTGAAACACAAGCCCAAAATTGGGATGTTACATGAGGCTCAGCTCGTACGGACTAGATCCATGGAATAGTGCATGGACCAAGGGCCCATGGGTCGATGGTACTGGTCCATGGACTGGGTCCATTCTTGTTTATAAAATGGGTCCGGCTCGCATGTCAGACTCACCATCAATTTCCTATTTTAATTACACTTACTTAATTAATCTGGGCCCACATGACATACTACTTAACTTCTAATTAATCCTTTCCTTAACGATGTCATTATGGTTAATGACAAAGCTACAATGCTTCTCCCCCAATTTGAGCTGGAATAGGGGAGGCGCCCAGAGCTTGCTTGGGCCACGTTAGTCGCCGGCGAGTCGAGCCTCGATAGTAACCCGAGAGGCTCAAAACGGGACCCAGCGACTCGAGTGACTCCATTGGTGCCGGCAGCGCGGGCTACAGTGGCTGGTGGCCATTGTGCACTACTAGAAAATGGGTATTTCCCCACGGTCAAAAACCGTCAGGAAAATATAAAAAACCGTCAGGTTTTATTTTCCTGACGGTTAACCGTCAAGAAAATCCCCCTCAGGTCTAGGTGGTCGGGAAAATCCAATTTGTCTGACGGTTCACCGTCAAGAAAAATTTTGCTGACGGTTTTTCCCTTTTTTGTTGACGGTTTTTCAAACCGTCCATAAAAAGAATTTCCTTGACGGGTACTCACAGTCAAGAAACATTTACCTGACGGTTTTGTTGCCCGTCCATAAAACAAATTTACCTGACGGGTACTAACCGTCAAGAAAAATATACCTGACGGTTGCACCATAACCGTCACGAAAATAAAAATTGACGGATAGACAGTACCGTCCAGGAAATATAACTTGACAGTTACGGCATTACCGTCCAGGAAATATAACTTGACGGTTCTATGCCCGTAAGCAAATTGTTTTTTCCTGTGTGTATTACCGTCACCAAAATAACTCTGTGGCTGTCAACAAAATTATTAATAGCCAAGATAGCAATGAAAGCAGAAAATATCAATGATCATACACACACTATTATTTGATTCATACACATCCATGCATCATATAACCCACAATACGCATTCATACATCTATAGTCCACAATACACATCCATATATTAATCCACACACAAAATAAGTTCAAGCTTAAACTAGCATCATTTGAAGCCCAATACCATCCATAAGGTTCACTTGCAAAAAGCAACATTATAATCCGCACAAAAGATATCTAAAAGTCCAGTACTACCAAAATACATCTAAAGACCAATATCACATACAAGTCATGTAAGTCCATCTAAAAGTCCAGTAACACAACTTGCTTGACAAATCCTGATATGCATGGCCTGATCAAGTGCATTGCTGATATGCTATTAACTTGCTGTTTAAGTTTGATCTACCTAGGACAAAAAGGAAATCAAGATCGATCAACTGAGCACTCGTACATAGAGCTATAAAATTCGCGAAACAAATAAGTCAACAATCACACAACATTGTTGTAATGCATGTTAGATATGTAATGGATGTGCAGTATTAGTCTATTTGTATAGAGCGTTATTTGCATATTTCCCTACGCATGTAACATGTATACATTGGCCTTTTGACCCATTGCAATATGATTAAGGTTCACTCTAACAATGCCACCCAACCATGCACGTGTGCTTCATTGCAACAATTAGATGGAATGATAGCTTCCAGTATTGCACCAAAACAAATCTGTAACAGGCAACCCACCCAACCAGTATAATGATACAAAATCCATCGCTCTGGGCTCTGGACAAGATTTTGCAGTATTACCTTCATAATATAGCCGGTTATATGCCTGTCATCAACTCGGAGGCTCTGTTAAAAGGGAAACATGGCAACAAACATTAGATGGAATGATAGCTTCGATGTGCACCAAAACAAATCATGGCGAGCATATACCTTTTCAGCATATGTCAAAACTTTTCTTTCATCTTTTCTTTCCCATAGTGCTGCAAGAGCAACACATGTTTCTAGTCTTGTAGGGTCAATATGCAGCATATCATGTACCAACTTGTTTAGCTTAGTGTAATCAGATTTTTATTTTAGGAGAATTGCATACTCATCCATATATGTCGTGATGTTTGGATCAATCAACCGAGCCTGCAAGGCAACAAATGAATTTAATGCCTATAATATAACTTTTGTTAGCGTGTATTCCAGCATACCTTGAAATAAATTCAAAAACCAGGATCACCACATGGAGAAAGGTAAATTAAATCCACCAAAACAAAATTCAAAGATGAACTACAGACTTAACTTGAATAAACACAGAAACAGATAGACATCTGATAAAAACAAAAAATAAGCCTAGCAGTTAGCACTTTACAAGTTCACTACATACTGAGGAGGACAACAACAGGAAACTTGAGGAAAGACAACCTTTGCAATTTCCAGCAAGATGTGCACATTGTTGGGAAATCGTTGCAGTAGTTCTAGATATATGTCAAGGCCACCTATAAAAAAGTAAACAACAGTAAGCTTATTTATTATGAAATTGAAATCACTATAAATGAATCGTCATTTCAGTGCTAGTGTGTTAAAAGTTGTAACTTTATGATCAACAGATACTAGTAAACAAAATGAAGTTTATAAAGGTTGACTATTAGGCCACGCTAGATGCAAAAAGAATTCAATACCAAATTAAGAAATATGATGGCAAATGGCACTACAAGGTGTTATACTGTTAACACAGATCATTTAAAGAGTAACAGGATTAATTGTATTTGTATGTTGTAACCATGTAAAGCTATCCTTGACTAATTTGTCAAAATTTAACTAAGCACGTCTTATGTTAGACTCATCAAATGCAACGTTAGAGAAAAGCCACCTTGCTACCTTTATAATCATGTGAAGCAATGCAGCATTGGGCCTCAACATACCGCTGTAAAGAAAATAATGATTGGAGTTAATAATTTATTGAACCACTCTTTAACAAGAACAAAGAAATGTGATCAAAGTCTCAAAGATATGCCTGAATGAGTCAATATAGAGTTCGTGAGGAACCGACATAAAATAATTGAATCCAAACCACAATAACAATTTTCTTTCTCTTTTGTTATTAACTTTATATAGTTCTAACCTATTAAATTATCCTCAAACATGATGCCACACATGATTTATGATGTCAACTTTATCTAATGCTTCCTAATGAATGAGCTTGACAATCTCGTGGAAATATACTAAAAGGACAAGTCCTGTTGTTTAATATGAATGTATCTTAGCAGTGCAAACAATGATAGCACATGCTTTATTGTTTGAATATCTATACAGCATCCTTGTTTCCATTAGGATTTATGATGTGAGGCACATCTTCAAGGCAGTCAAAAGCTACACACAAGAAATACATCAGGAGATGCAGAAACCAGATTAGTTTGACAAAAAAAAACTGGAAACAAGCACACGATCCATCAATCAAGGTAACAAATAACAACTGATGTTTTAGATCTTTAAATAGGATCATACCAGAGTAAAGGGCACCCACACGAGCACAAGCCTCCGACACTTTCATACAGAGATGGTCATTGAAGTTTGCATTGATGCGAAGACTTGATAGTCTCCGTATCAATAAAGTGCTAGTTTAAGATAGCTCCTAGTGACAGAACAATATAAAGGAAAAATATAAAGAACATCCTTGACCATCTATTAATTTGTTTAACTATAACAACTGGAAGGAAACTATTAACTATAAGGGGGAGAAGATAGACACAAAAACTGCTCATTTTATGAAATAGTTATAATCTTCCTACTTTACCAATCCAAAAAATATGTTGACATTCTATTGACATCATGATTCCAGACCGTACAATCTTGTTCCATATGTACATCTAAAAGCATCAGTTTGAAGTTTTGTCAATATGATCAACATATAATGGAAATTCTATGTTGACTCGGCTGAGTGTGCATATGTTAGTTCAATCTTGTCATATTTACCTTGCTATTTAGTTTGTGTCAGCCTGTATTCACATGACACTGTGCACCTGTTAGCACGTTTGAGTTTACAACACATGCGTCTCCACTTTATAACCGTCTCTAGCGCCACATAACTGAAAATAGATAGTCCGTAAATAGAATAAAAATGAGATAGATTCTTTCCAATTAGTCACTGAACATACACAAACAAAGTTGGAACTACAAAATGGAGGGGGCCTGGTTTAATCCAAAAAGTAAAGTACTAATTATATTAAATTAAATTCACTGTCTATGTCTAAGAAAAAACAAATACGATTTATGTATGGATTTCGGTGCGCTAAACACAGATTAGATTGCATTATAGCCAATGATGTAGAATAGCAGCTATCGATGAGCAATATGGAAGCAAGTTCGTCTGCAACTACCACCTTTATAATGTTAAAATGTTGATACAGAATACCTGCATTGATGAGGAATAAAATTCCTTCGCAACGACTGTCTTTCCTCTATCAAGTCTCATCCGCAGTTTCTCAATACAAAGAACATGGAAAGAATATGTAGGCTGAGCAATTCCATCACTCAAGAACAACGACCTGTCGTATGGGACAAAACAAGGGTACTATGAAAACAATGACCTGAAGATACTAATTTGCTTGATATAGCGGCCATAACGAGGTGTGGAGTGCAAGCACGAAAGGACATTGTTAAGATTTAAGATAGGGTAAATAGATAGCATTCTCTATTTTTCAAGTGTTATTGAAATAAGCAATCAAAAGAAACTTACTTTTTGACATGAAAGCAGCAGGTGGAATGTCAATAGGGAAATCACGCTGAGACTGACCAATTACGAAAGCTAACATACTGGCCCGAAGCCGGTTTGGTTGAGTATGACATAAGACCTAGCAAATGGCTACCCTTATATAATTAATTATATGAGCTGCTCGACAACCGAAGTATTGTTAGCCTAGCCATGTCATAATCATGAAAGCAATGTAACTTTGTGAAAAAACTAAATGTCAGGAAAACAAACCAGGCGCTACTGGGCCAACAGCCTTTGCGACTAAGATTTCATCGCCGAGATTGATCTCGGCCTGCAAGTACCGCACAACGTCATGTGGTTCTAGAGCATGTAGTGGCTTTGTGGCCCCTAAAAGTTTAGTAGCAACAAGCATCCAAATTAAGCTATATTTATAAACAAGAGTATTTTGTAGGATGCAAATAGTTCCATTTCCACCTGAAATGGTGTATTTCTCACTTCCTTTAGCCTGTATGCGGAACTGCTGGATTGAACTATTCGGTAAATCCACATATGCATTGTTCTGGACAACTATGCGAAACATTGAGCCTAAGCTTTCAAGACCCTCCAACCCATATGAGGACACATCATTTTCATGAAATCCTCGATGCAATTCCAACTGATAAATAACAATTCATGAATAGAGAGAATTTCGGTATTGTAATCTCCAAATACAGAAAGTAAAACTAAACCAGGCATATCACTCTGCAAAGCCATGCACAGAGAACTCACAGTATCATCATCCACATCGCAGAGCAGGGGGTAGAGAGTGGAGGGAGGGTAGTAGTTACCTCAGGCGACGCGGCAGCACCACCGGCAGTAACCCACCTCCATTCATCAACATGCATGAATGAATGCCCGCATATGTCAATGAAATCAGTGAAACAATCAACACCAAAATCGGAACTAAATCAAAAAAAAAGGGAAAAGCCATCGAAGCGTAAACCGCGGCGGTGCGCGCGGCCGGAGGCCACGCCAGCCGAGCCGGATTAGGGAGGCACGTGAGCCGGAGCAACCGCGGGGAGGTGCAGGCGGGCCAAGGCCCAGGGAGGCACGGGGGGACCAGGGCCAGCTGACACGTCGGGGTGGAGGCGAGAGGTGGCGGCGCCATGGGGCCAGGCCGAGCCAGGGAGTTGGCGCAGGGAGGAGGTGGGCGCACCGCGAGGACAGCTAAGAGGGAGCAGCCGGGGCGGAGCAGAGCTCGCAGGCACGAGCCACCAGGGACGTGAGCGGCTGCGGGCCAGCAGGCCGGAGCCGGCGGCGCAGGCCGCCAAACAGGAGGCGCCATGAGCCGATACCAAGCACCAGTAAGGATTGAGAATGGAGAGAGTGGAGAGGCGTGGGGATGCGGCAACGACGCGTGGGGAAGAGGACGCGGCAGGGGAGGAAGAGGGAGAGGCAGGTTGGGGAGCACCGATGCGGCTGGGGATGGAGACCGAGGGGGCGGCGTCGGAGGAAGTGGAGGAAGACGCGATGGGGGAGGAAGAGGGAGAGGCCGGCGTGACTGGTGGAGAGGCACCGAGAGGGCGGCGGATGAGGAAGAAAGGGGGAGAGGTGGTGGCTGGGGGGAGATTTGGTGGGCGGTATGGGAGGAAGAGGGAGGCACCGATGCGGCTGGGGATGGAGACCGAGGGGGCGGCGTCGGAGGAAGTGGGGGAAGACGGAGCGAGCGGCGGCAGTTGGCGAAGGAAACTGAGCGGGCAGCATGAAAGGAAGAGGGAGGAGCCAGGAGGCGGAGGGGAATGGAGCGAGGGAAGGCGGCGGGGGGCGTGGAGGCACGGCGAAATGGGGTGGAGAGCTAGGGATTTGGGAGAGGAGT
Source organism: Ampelocalamus luodianensis (assembly GCA_036346255.1). NCBI lineage: Eukaryota > Viridiplantae > Streptophyta > Magnoliopsida > Poales > Poaceae > Ampelocalamus > Ampelocalamus luodianensis. The sequence continues at coordinate 19,578,608 of CM070637.1, forward strand.
GGGCTGGTACAGGGAAAAGATGTGCTGGAATATTTTTTTTCACGTGGCGCGATGACAATTTTTCTTCCCGCGAAGAATTTTTCCTACGTACGCGGACCAAAGCAATTAACTTGACGGTTGTAACCGTCAGCAAAAATATTTTTATTGAGAATTGTATAAAACCGTCAAAGAAATTTGAATTTTCTTTGAGGTACTATTCCCATGACCAAAATAGTAAACCTTGACGGCCGGTGCGGGCCCGTCAGTAAAATTGGTGGCCGTCAGGTTTTCCTAGCTTTCCAGTAGTGGTGCGGCTGCGTGAGGCGGCGGCGGCGATCGAGTCCACGGTGCACCCAGTCGGCCAGCGACTAATTTTGCAGAACTGCGCATGCATCACGATCTATGTCCTTAGTGGACCCTAGGCGTGCCATCCACACGGCGCAAGGAGCCCCATGCAAGGCTGGCCACAGCGACCGACGCTATGGCCCTAATTATCCGGTGCTCTAGCTACTTCTACCCCTAGAACATGAGGTGACACTACTACTTACTTCGATGTGGCTGAGAGGACGGGGTTGATTGATGGACGTGGAAGGCGGTGCGGTGCGGGCTTGATGGTGCTGAGGAAGAAGATGGGACAACTCCGAGCGTTCCTGCGGGAGGGAGAGGGAAAGCAGGTGAGCACGAGGTGGACGAAGCTACTGTGGTCCCGAAGCACTAGACCCGGGCGGCAGAACGAGCTCGGTGACAGCGACGGTGGTGTGAAGCAGAGCTCGCAAGCTAGCACCCGCTCCTTCTTCCTGGCGCCTAGAGGAGGAGGAGAAAGGGAGGGGAAGGAGGGGGGGGTGAAGGCGGGCTCTGTGCCTTCCATAAGTAGGTACGGGGTGAGGGGGAAAAGGTGGCTGGCACCGGCTTTGCACGGCGTGCGATGGGATGGAGGCGAGCAGAGTAGTGGCGGCGTGGGGTAGCAATGACCGGGACATGACGCGGGCGTGGGTTGAGTGATATGGCGGTGTTGTAACACCAGTGGCGGCTACGCCACTTGCGGCAATGCGCCAGTGCAGGGGGGTGCGTGTCACAACTGGACTAGAGGAGAAGGGGGGATTTGGTGCTGTGCGAGCACTGCGGGGAAGTTGTGGGGGGAGGTAGAGGAGCCAAGCAGGCCGGCCTGCACATGAAAAAAAAAAACACAGAAAAGGAAGGCAAAAGGGAAGTGGAAAGGAAAAGAGGTAAAAAAGAAATGGGCTAAGTTTTGGCCCGAAGGGAATGGGTTTTGCAGCTCTTCTTCTGACTTCTCCTACTTTAAAATTTAAATTTAAATTTAAATATTCTGGTTTGGGCCTTTTGTACTTAGGCTTGAGAGTTGAAATCTGCTCTGTTTTAATTTATTTATTTTAACCGAGATGCAGTTTAACAATCGATCTTGGAAAAACTTCAAGGCACAAAAACAATCTAAATGACTCATAAAACCCAAAAGTAGGCAATTATCTTATCAACATACAAATTTGTTTAAAATCCCACATTTTCGTCCTTGAGATCTGATCTGGATACCATTTTTGGGGTGTTAAACCAATCGACTGGGCCTGTCGTTATTTCAAACGGTGATGGAAACATATTTTTATAATTTTATTAAACAAATATTTATTTCTGTAATTCTATTAAAAATATATTATTTAAAAAAATCGGCAATATGTAGTACACATCATTTCGACAGATTTGCCTTCTTTCGGCAGCAGCATACGGAAGCTGTTCCTATGGATGCGCAAGAACTTTTATTAGCGCTGAAACCATGGTTTCCGCAATAGAGCTGGCACTCATTGGGCGAGCAGTCTGGCCACATGTAACACGGCTCTATATCCACGGAGTCCCTGACAACTGCATTCAGTGCGAAACGCAGCAGCCATCACCCAATTAGTATATTACACACAAATCAGTTTGATGTACGTGCAGGTATGCGTTAGTTTGAACATTGCAAATGTGTATACAGAGTATAAAAAAGAATGGATCTAAATAAAGAGAGGAATATACTTATGTGTCTCCCAGATGCATGAAAAGACAAGAAAGTGGTAAACATGACAGCAAGGGCTACCAAGCACAGAGCTCCTGTGTTCTTGACAAGCGCCATGAGAAGCTAGCAAATCTTTCTCTTCTATAGTTGGTTCTTCTAGTCAATATATCACTGTAGCCATGTTTCTTTCGCTCGTGTTTATATAGAGGCACAAATAAATCGTGGAGGATCAATTCTTGATTTTTTTCTCTTGCCTTAATGTAATTTCATTTGTTTCCATCAGTACGTTAGCTGGAAATAATTTATACTATTGAGGTATAGGTGTCAGGTTGCATGGCTATAAGTTGCCATTTTGAGATCATGTAAGGGAGAGATTGGGCTCATGACACTAGTCAGACTAGGTGTCAATTATCTTCTCACTATTTGCATGACTTATGGAACAGGGTGATATCGGAGTATTTGACACATTTGGCACTGTTGACGTGCTAATGAGCAAATATAGCCCCCGCTCCACGTAAAGTGCAAAAATAGCACCGCGGACCTGTGGGGACGTGACACGTGCCAAGTCCGCACCCAAGGGCCGGAGCCTCCTCGTCTGTGCTCATAGGAACGGTGCCCCCTCGGCAAGGCCATGCCCCTGTGGAGTAGTGCTACCTCGGCCTTGACCCTAGGGGCCGGACATCCTCCTAAAACAATGTGAAAAAAATATGTGGAATGAAAATTTTGGTACATGTGATAATATATTTTTGGATTAAAATTTCATGATTTCATGCGATTTTTTTGAATGATTTTATGTGATAATAGAGCACATGATTTCATGTGACAGTACGCACATAATGTATACATAAATGTTATGCAAAATATGTATACAAATCTGGTATGACATAAGCGCACAACATCCTGGATACATACCAACCACACAATGTATACAATGTAATTATACACAGGCTACAATATGGCTCACTCGTCTGAGCCACCCTTTGCTCGCTGCATTTGCGTCTGTGTTTGCGTGCGCGTCCTGGTCTTATGTTGAGCATGTCCCATGGGGTACGTGAACCAGTCCAAAGAGCATATCTTTGTTCAGAGAACGTAGGGAGACCGTTGAATGGGCTGAGGTGCTTCCGTAAGTTGACTCTGGCCAACTTGAGTCTGTCCAGCTGAGTCATGCCAAATTGGTTACCACCTGCAATCATATCTGTAATGAATGGTTGTACGAATTTGCCCTTGGATCCACGGCCCCCGGGTATGATGTATGAATGGCCCTTGGTGCAGAGGAGCTCTAGCCTTAACCGTACGATATAGCAACGACCCCTGGTGTGGTAGAGCTCTGGCCTTAGTACGATACTCCGTACTGGTCACCTTATTGCTAAGCGTACAGTAGGGGGGACTCTGGGTGGTACACTCCTAATCCTGGCACCGTGTAGTTCTCCATGGTACTAGCTGGGATGGTCGCATCTTCATCGGTTGATTTGTCGTCACCCCCGCGCCCATCTGAAGGCTACAAGATGGAATGATATGTTATCACAAAGTAAGGCAAAATCAATAATCAGGACCTAAGCTGAACATAACTTACCCCCCGATCTACACTACTGATGACCTATGGGGAGTGCTAGGATGGACGCAAGTCTGACTAGGCCGTGCGGACGTTGATCGCACCAGTGATGCATTCCAATGGATATGCGTCTGGAAGACGGCATGATGTTAGCACAATCTGAGGCATAATAAATAATTAGGATGTAAATTGAACATAACTTACCACCCTGATCTGTAGTGTGTGAATGACTGACAGGGAGTGCTACGACGACAACCGATCTCACTAGGTTGTGTCAACCTAGGAGGTTAGCTAGGTCGGTCCACTTGATGTGCAGCCTGAAGCATGTTGTCTCTCGACCGATTGCATCTCATGTTCTTTATGATTTGCTTGGACTCCTCGTAGATGGACTTGAGAGTCTCGAGAAGTCCCAGAACGATCTGATCTCTGCTGCGGATGGTGGACCCGAATGCATATGACATCCACTAGACCCAATCGAAGAGTTGTTCAGTACCAAACAGTAAAATTATCATCCTTGAAGCGAGCATAGGTTATGAGTATTTTGCAGTGTCGTCATGCCGCGAAGCGTCATGTCGATGGAACGAGTGTTGAAGCCTCTCCTAGTGCGTAACCTGCTCCCGACGCTCTAGAAGAGGATGGGTGAGTCTGGTGCGTGACTGTGGCACATACCACTCGATGTAGTCACGGTAAGTCCGAACATCGTATGGTCGCTGCTCCTGTAGAACCTCAATGTGCGTCATCTCCTGCCAAGTCATAGTCCATTGATGCTGGACTGTCTACCAGTTCTCAGAATGTCTGCCTATCCTCGATTTCCTGCATTTGAGAATGATTTATGTGTGAAGAACATATGTAGGTTTTAACTATAAACAGCTCGCTCGAGTATCCTCCCGTTAGGAAGGGGATAACCTAGTAAAGATCAAACTTTTTCGCATTACATGCTGCAACGCATAAGACTCCACCATATGGGAAAAAACAAGGTGGTAGGTCGTCGCCCATAACCCGGCGTCCGGTGTGTATTGCATGGACAGTCCGTGTGGTGCTACCGTATTAACGAAATGTGGGCTCCATGGAGACCGTATGGTGTCATCGAGCAATGTCTCGAACTTGTTGTGGAACACTGGGTAGCACCTCGCTGGTCTATCTTTGGCCCAGTGTGACTTGACAATAGTCCATCGGGTGCCCATGGTAGGCCCATCTGTTAGGTCATGGAACTCGACGTAGGGGTGCACTGCATTCCCAAACGTGGGCTACCCAACAGAGAAGTGCTCCCAACTCCACAACTGCAGCAGCATGTAGTAGACAGCAAAGACTGGTTTCACAGTAGTGTCGCACTGTGAAGTGTCACACAACTCCCTGTATGTGGCGAATGGATGGCGATCCGAAGCTGTAATGGGGCATCTCCCTAGGCTCAACATCAACCAAAGACTCAGTGAAGTGGATGAAGCTATAATACACCCAATCACCCTGTGTAGCGGGAAACAAGGCCCAACTGAAAAGAAAAAGGTACGCGACAAGGTGCGTCCTAACAACCTCGTTTGGTGCAAATATTACAACACTACCCATAAACATAAAATGATGGCAAACTAATTAGGACTAATTAATTAGGATGAATTAGTTATGACAAATTAATTATAGTAAATTAATTAGGATTAATTAAGTACGACTAAATTAATTATGACTAAACAATTTAGACTAAATAGTTTGGACTAATTAATTATGACTAATTAATTACGACTAAATTCATTAAGACAAAATTAATTACAACTAATTAAATAGGACTAAATTAATTACTACTAAGTAATTTGGACTAATTAATTATAACTAAATTAATTACAACAAATTAATTATGACTAAATTAATTAAGACTAATTTAATCATGACAAATTAGTCAACTAATTTAATTATGACTAATTAATTACCACTAATTATGGCTCATTAATTAGGGCTAATTAAGTATGACTAATTAACTACGACTAACTAACTTTGACTAATTAATTACGACTAGTGAATTTAGACCAAGTAATTACGATTAAATTAATTTAACACTAAATACACAGTTAATAAACATAATGTATACGAGAAAAATTACCTCCTCTAGAAGATCGAGTTTCGCTTGATTTCAAACTTTCTCTACTAATATGACTACTGAGCACTTCTCTACATACTCTCAAACTGGCAGCGAAATCGAAACTAATTTTAGCCAATCGTGCAACCTCTCACTCGCTCGATCCTCTCTATCTCTCTATGCCACGCGCTCGGTTTTGGGGTGAAGAATCAGAGTGACGCGCTGCACCGGGTTTTATAGCCGGGCGAAGGAAGATTTTGTAACACCCTGGTCTTTGAAGTTTTTTGGGTTTTAAAAATTAAAACGAACCAGTTGTTTTCCTTGGAGTTTAAACAACTTAAACTGAGATTTTAGAATGATTTTAAGTGATTAATCCCAACTTCAACTAAAGCTTCTGGTGAGTTTTCGGTTTGTTGGAGTTCTAGAGTTCTCCCCTTCTTGTGCTCGCTTCTTTCCTTGGTTTAGACCTCCTCTGTGTTCCTTCTTTGGTTTAGACCTCCTTAGGAGACCTCCCCTTGCGAGATCTTGACTGTTAGGACCTCCCCTTACGAGATCTTGACCGTCAGGACCTCCCCTTGCGAGATCTTGTCCGTCAGGACCTACCTTTGTACTCTTTCACCCTTGAGTTCCTTAGCCTTGGACCTCTTTCCTAGATCTCCACCGTCAGATCCATCCCTTTCGAACCTCACCCTTTGAAACCCCTTTTGTACTATACCTCATTTAAGTCTAGACCTAGTGCGCACCTTTCCCTCTCTTGGACCGCTAGATCTTGTTTGAATGGCCTGATTGAGAAGGGGTGTTCGGATGGCTTGAACGTTCGCTTGCATTGTTGTACGTCCGATTGAGTTTGGACGGTCCTGATGTAAGCATGCATTCTCGCGGTCAGAACACCCCCGTCTCCTTAGACCATCCGATCAAGATCGTGTGGCCCTGGTCGGTTGCACCTTTCCTTTTAGCTTTTGGACCTCTTCCCCTTCTGGTCTTTTTGCAACGACCACCCTCTTTTCGTCACGACCACCTTGTGCTCATGACTTCTGGTATATGCCCTTTAGTAAACTCTATGCTAATCCACTCTCCGGGCTCAGAGGTGAGGACTAGTTCCTTATTTCCAAATCTTACCTTAGATATCTTGGGAGTACCCTTTTCTGCAGACCTAGTACTCTTGCACTCCCAAGGGCTAGATGTGATTCTTGGGATGGATTGGCTGGACAAAAATCAAGGTCAAATAAACTGTGCCAAGAAGTCCATTGTTCTCACCAATGAGCAGGGAATTCAAGTTGAGTTCAGCCCGAGGACCTCTCCTGGAGGAGGTCCTAGCCTGACTTGTTTGCAGAAAGTAAAGCTTGAAGACCTCCCAGTGGTCAGGGAATACCCCAATGTGTTTCCAGATGAGTTACCATGAATGCCTCCAGATAGGGACCTAGAGTTTGTAATCAACTTAGTCCCAGGGACAACCCCAATTTCCAAAAGACCTTACAGATTACCTGTCAATGATCTTGTTGAACTAAAGCAACAAATTGAAGACATGCAAAGCAATGGTTTTGTTCGGCCAAGCTCTTCACCTTGGGGAGCTCCAGTGATCTTTGTGGCAAATAAGGATGGCACTCAGCGAATGTGTGTTGATTACAGGGCACTCAATGAGGTCACAATCAAGAACAAGTACCCCTTGCCTAGGACTAATGACCTATTTGACCAGCTTATGGGCGCTTCGGTGTTCTCCAAGATTGACTTAAGGTCAGGGTATAACCAGTTGAAGATCCGACAAGAGGACATCCCAAAAACAACCTTTTCAACCCGATATGGACTTTGTGAGTTCACTGTGATGTCTTTTGGGTTAACCAATGCTTCTGCCTACTTTATGAACTTGATGAATAAAGTGTTTATGGAGTACTTGGATAAGTTTATCGTTGTTTTCATTGATGACATTCTAGTGTACTCCAAGAATGAGGCAGAGCATGAAGAGCACCTTAGGGTGGTCCTAGACAAGCTGAGAGACCACCAACTTTATGCCAAGTTCAATAAGTGTGACTTTTGGATGAAAGAGGTCACCTTTTTAGGGCATGTTATGTCAGCAGCAGGTGTGGTAGTCAACCCCAGCAAAGTCCAAGATGTGCTAGATTGGAAACCACAAAAGTCAGTGCCTCAGCTAAGAAGTTTCCTCGGCATGGCAAGGTATTATCGCAGATTTATTGAAGGCTTTTCGAGTTTAGCAAGACCTCTCACTCAGTTACTCAAGTAGGAGAGCAAGCATGTGTGGACACCAGCTTGTGAGCACAGTTTTCAAGAGCTGAAAAAGCGTTTGACTTCTGCCCCAGTGCTTGTTTTGTCGGATATCCAAAAAGACTTTGAGGTCTTCTGTGATGCATCTCGGTGAGGTCTTGGCTGTGTTTTGATGCAAGAAGGAAAATTCATAGCTTATGCTTCCCGACAATTGAAACCTCATGAAGCCAACTATCCCATACATGATCTGGAATTGGCAGCCGTAGTGCATGCCCTAAAGATTTGGCATCATTAGCTCATTGGTAATCGCTGTGAGATCTTTACAGATCACAAAAGCTTAAAATATATTTTCATACAAGCCGACCTCAACCTCAGACAAAGAAGATGGTTAGAGCTCATAAAAGATTATCATCTTGGTAGTCATTACCATCCGAGCAAGGCTAATGTGGTAGCTGATGCACTGAGCTGAAAGAGTCATTGCAGTACCTTGTTGTCACGGAAAAGACCACCCCAATTGCTTGAAGAAATGAGACGTCTCAACTTGGAGGTGGTCGAGGAAGGTTGTGTGCATGTACTGGAAGTTGAACCCACCATCCAGAGGCAAATTCAAGAAAAGCAAGCTGAAGATAAAGACCTCCAAGAGATCAAAACCAATTTGGAGGGTGGCAAGGCCCCTGGTTTTTCGAAAGATGAACAAGGAGTCCTCTGGTTTGACAACCGCCTCTGTGTGCCGGATTGCCAAGAGCTCAAGCAACTTATCCTTAAATAAGCCCATGGATCCCCCTACTCTATCCATCTAGGGAGTACCAAAATGTACCAAGACCTCAAAAGAAAGTATTGGTGGGTCAACTTGAAGAAAGAAATTGTAGAGTTCGTAGCATGTTGTGACGTGTGCCAAAGGGTCAAAGCTTAGCATCAAAGGCTAGCAGGTTTGCTCCAACCCCTACCCATTCCCGACTGGAAGTGGGAACAAGTAGGCATGGATTTCATCACTGGATTGCCTAGGACCCAATTAGGCTTTGATTCCATTTGGTTAGTGATTGATCGTTTGACCAAAGTGGCGCATTTCCTCCCTGTCAAGACCACCTATGCTGGAAGCAAATTGGCAGAATTGTACATGGCTCGAATTGTCTGTTTGCATGGAGTGCCTAAGAGCATTGTGTCCGATAGGGGTTCTTAATTCACCTCTAGGTTTTGGGAAGTCTCCATGAAGCTGTGGGAACAAGCCTCAATTTTAGCACAGCCTATCATCCTCAAATCGATGGGCAAACAGAGCGAGTAAACCAGATCCTTGAAGACATGTTCCGGGCTTATGCACTGGACTATAGCAAAAGTTGGGACAAAAACCTCCCCTATGCTGAGTTCTCTTATAACAACAGCTACCAAGCTAGCTTGAAGATGTCTCCATTCAAAGCTTTGTATGGAAGGCATTGTCAAACTCCTCTTCTTTGGGACCAAGTTGGTGAACGCCAACTCTTTGGACCTAAGCTGATTCAAGAAGCTGAAAGTAAAGTGAAGCTCATAAGAGAACGTTTAAAAGTGGCTCAGTCCCGACAAAAGAGCTACGCCAACAACCGAAGAAGAGAATTGTCTTTTGAGTTGGGAGATCACGTGTATCTCAGGGTGACTCCCCTTAGAGGAGTGAAAAGATTTCACACCAAGGGTAAGTTGGCGCCAAGATTTGTCAGACCGTTCAAGGTCTTGGAAAGGAAAGGTTAAGTTGCTTATCAATTGGAGCTACTAGCAACTTTGTCTGTGGTACATGACGTCTTTCATGTATCCCAATTGAAGAAGTGCCTCCGAGTTCCAGAAGAGCAGACCTCCCTAGAAAGTGTTGATCTCCAAGAGGATCTCACGTATGTGGAGCAGCCCGTCAAGATTTTAGATGTCGCAGAATGCGTCACCCGAAGCAAAGTCATCAGATCCTGCAAAGTGCAGTGGAGCGATCACTCCGAAGATGAAGCCATTTGGGAGCATGAAGAAGACCTCAAGCCTGAGTATCCTCACCTCTTTGCTAACCCGGCTTGAATCTCGGGGTCGAGATTCCCTTAAGGGGGGTAGGTTTGTAACACCCTGGTCTTTGAAGTTTTTTGGGTTTTAAAAATTAAAGCGAACTAGTTGTTTTCCTTGGAGTCTAAAAAGCTTAAACTGAGATTTTAGAATGATTTCAAGTGATTAACCCCAACTTCAACTAAAGCTTTCGGTGAGTTGTCGGTTTGTTGGAGTTCTAGAGTTCTCCCCTTCATGTGCTCGCTTCTTTCCTTGGTCCAAACCTTCTACGTGTTCCTTCTTTGCTTTAGACCTCCTCAGGAGATCTCCCCTTGCGAGATCTTGACCGTCAGGACCTCCCCTTGCGAGATCTTGACCATTAGGACCTCCCCTTGCGACATCTTGTCCGTCAGAACCTCCTGTTGTACCCTTTCTCCCTTGAGTTCCTTAGCCTTGGACCTCTTTCCTAGATCTCCGCTGTCAGATCCTTCCCTTTCAAATCTCACCCTTTGAAACCCCCTTTGTACTGGACCTCCTTTAAGTCCAGACCTAGTGCGCGCCTTTCCCTCTCTTGGACTGCTAGATCTTGTTTGAATGGCCCGATTGAGAAGAGGTGTTCGGATGGCCCGAACGTTCCCTTGCATTGTTGTACGTCCGATTGAGTTTGGACATTCCTGATGTAAGCACGTGTTCTCACGGTCCGAACACCTCTGCCTCCTTAGACCATCCGATCAAGATCGTGTGGCCCTCATCGGTTGCACCTTTCCTTTTAGCTTTTGGACCTCCTCTCCTTTTGGTCTTTTTGCAAAGACCACCCTCTTTTCGTCACGACCACCCTGTGGTCATGACCTCTGGTCTTTTTGCAAAGACTACCTCCTGTGGCCTTTTTCCAAAGACCACCCTGATGGGACAGGACCTCCTCCCACAGGACCTCCCCCTTGGACCACCCCTTGGGTCAAGACTTTCTACCCGTTGCTTTGACCAACCTCCTTGTTTGAACCAGCTCTGTCCACTTCCCCTTTCTGCACGTTTGCAGCAGAAAGTCTCTGAACATTAAATGTTGCTGCGTCACATTTAATGTTGTCACCTCTATGGTACCTCCCTTTCCCTCTTGTCCCCTTCTTTACCTGCTCCTATCCTCTTTTCTACCAATCTTTGAACACGTGTGTCCTTGAATCCCTGCAGCCAGGCCTTATAGGCTTGGACAACAATCCACCTTTGCCTTCTTCCTCATTCCAGCTCTTTTGCGTTCACAACAAGCTTTTTGGGACCTTCTTCCCAGCTTTGGACCTCCTCCGAAGCAGCCCTCTGGACCTCTCCCAAACCTTCCGAGCCTGAGGTTCTTCTGGCTTTTATTCGGGTCATTTTGAAGTTAGCTTTGCTCTTTTCGTATAGATTGCGAAGACGCCGAGGAGCTCGAGTTCTTTGAAGAAGAAGCTCCCCAAGCCTTTGAGCAAGGCAAGTTGCACCCTTGACCATATTGCACCCTGTATTTCAATCTATGTACTTCTGTTTTAAGCTAAGTATTGCATGCGTATTTTACTTAGTATTTCAATGCTAATATTTGCACTCGTAGTTACTCCTAACCTCTTTTGTAAGACCACTTTGTTATCGCACTCGAACTCGTTGTCACCTTAGTAAAACCTGGTCATTGTTTTATGTGAGACCAGGACCTCTTATCAGGAAAGTGCTTAGAAATGCTTAGACCAAAATCTTGTTTTGGGAAGTTTTACAACGAAAGACCAAAAGTTTTATATCAAATGTTTTAACCATGGCATTGGGTTATCATGGAAGCTTGTTCTTGTTTCAAATCTTTGTGAGGACTCGGGGTACTTAACTCGTAATACTTAACCTCCAAATGGTTCTAGTATTACCAATTAAATATCCTGAGCCTCGATGGACATGTGCTTCCCAGAATTGCAGCACACGTACATCTTTACAAAATCATCCATCATTTCCATACAACTTACAATACCAAGTGTAGCAAAAGACATATATAATATAGAGTTATTACACAAGGGCCGACTGACCAAATGACAACAAAATAACATAAGTGACAGCGGAAGCAAAAGCGCCATAAGATAGCGATAACAAAAACCAACCGGTTAGCCAATAACCCACAAGGCAACTGACCAGGCCGCCAAGCTAGTCGCACCCACCGCAGCAAAACTCACAAAAGTTGATCCCTTGGGGATCCACTTCCTCCTCTGCAACAATAAAGCAATGCAGATGAATACAAAACTGTACTCGCAAGACTTACAAGTAACAAGCCTATACATAGCTATATGCAAGCTGAAACAAAGGAGATGGTCATATGGTTCATTGGACGCATAAAGCAATTTTCATTTGCAATAATGTAATAGGTTGAAGGCAATTTGTCAAATCTGTTTTTAATTATTGAAATAACAGCGAGACAACAATAAGTAGCATAAATAACAACCTAGAAGAGACTAACTCAATAGCCACCACAACATAGCACGAATTCCCAATTCGTACCACCCAATTCAAGTTTTAGTGAAAAGGTTATAGTCTAATTCTCACGGGGCGTATCTAAGCGTGTCCATAACCTAGGACAAGGCTATTCGAATAGTTTGAACCCTGCAGGGGTGTACCAATGTACCCACACTTCAGACCGCCTTTTCGCCACATGATTAAGCACACTTCTAAAGGTATGCCGGCACGGCTAAGTCCTACGAGACTTTTCTAATATTGTGCATTAACTACTAGCCGCTCGTATGGGTAGAAATCCATACGCTACATTGTAGAGCCAAAAGTCAACTACCCTATTGGGGTAAAGCCTTTGGACACTACAATGCCCCCATAACACATAAACACCATCTCATTTTACCACAACACAACACAACACACAAACACATCCTCCTACGACTCAGAGCCAATACACGCCAAAGTACTAAGTCAAGAGAGATCCCATATCCCTCTAGTGTGGTTAGCACGCAAAAATGCTCAGTACGGTGGTTCAAGTAATTCGGTCCTTGTTGACTCGGGCACTATCCAGTCACACCCAAAAGCACACCATCTTACCAATGTGCCCAAGTGTAAAATATTTTGTTTTTCAGTTTTAGTTTTCTCAAATTAACATAGCACAAGGTGTTGCACATAAAGTCATAATAAGTTTTGTGTGATCAGGGTTATCGACTAAGTCGACAACCGCCCAATTCTACCGGTAGCTAAGCATGACTAAGCATTAACTCGTAAACTACTAAGTGAGAAAGGCTCATCCAACGAACCCTAAATCACAACAAGATAACCCTAGGCTCAGTAGTAGAGGATAAATATTTACCTACAGATTATGCATCTAGAGGATCATCTAACCGACAATAGTTTAACAACAAAATAGCACATGCATACATAGACTTTGCAAACAAGATATTAGACTTTGAAAATAATAGGAGCAATATGATCAAATGAATGCTACATCTGCTTACCTTGCTGGAGATCACAATCTTGTTGCTGAGGATCACTCTCGGGTTCAATAAATTCTTCGGAACCTATCGTAAGAACGAGAAAATCCAATAAAAACGATGAACACCGAAAACGACTCAAAATCCAAAGTCATCTAAAATCCATGAAATTTACACAACAAGTAGAACATGATTTTAAATGAATTAAGCAACAAGAATAATTCAATTTGGAGAATTCAAATTTAATTGATTTATGTTACTATTCATCGCACAAATTTCTAGAAAGTTTTTTAACATGAAATTTTTATGGTAGACAGATCATGGCATCCTAAGTACAACAAAAATGGGTTCACTACATTTGGAGTTAAATTGAACTTCTTATGATTTTTCTAATATATGAAACTAGTGCACAACATTTTTAAGAGGCAAAGACATGAATAAAACCTATTCTATATTAAAGCATACTAACAGAGGAATCTAACTCATTTTAGTTTACTAAATTTGCAGTTACAGAGAATTACTTATGCATTTTTCAAGTTTTAATAAATTTCTAGCACAATAATTAAAGTTAATCTAAATTAAATCTACTAACACATTTTTCTGGAGCAAAACTAAGCCTACAACCATTTTTAGATTAAATCTTAGTTAAAATCGGAACTAACAAAATTTGAATCAACTGAAAAGGAATTAAAATTAATTAGTTATGCTATTTTGAAGTTTAGTACAATTTTTAGTTTACAAATAAATGCTCTTGGGTTTTTAATTAAACTTAACCCAAATGAAAAGTCTGGGTCATCGAGATGGAATCCAACAGCCCAAATGAACTGGAGTACAACGCACGCACGGAGGCCCAAAAGAGCCAACCGTTGGATTAGATCTAATGGTCCACAGCGGAGGAGACGTTCGGCGGTCAGAACGTCCACGCGCATTTGGATCGTTGATCTGAAAAGGAACGGCTCACAGCGAAAGGAGCCGTTCGAGAGGTCCGAACGTTTCAAAAGATCTGAGCTGCAGATCTAAAATGGACGGTCCACAGGGACTGGAAAGTTAGAGCTCCTAACGTGCTGAGGAGGTCTAGATTGTTAGATCAAGATCTAACGGTCTAGATCTACAAGGGGAGGTTTGGACGGTTAAGACCTACAGGAGGAGGTCCTGAACGGCTAAGATCTCCACGAGGAGGTCCTAAACGGTTCAGATCTACCCAGGGGAGGTCCTAACGATTAAGATCTAAAGGAGGGGAGGTCCTGGATGGCCAGATCACAAGAGGAAGGTCATGAATGGCCGAGATCTACCGAGGAGGTCCTAAAGGTTATCTTTACGCAAGTCCACTAGGGTGGTCTTTTGCAAAGAGCACCCAGGAGGTGGTCCTGAGGGTGGTTTTTGCAAATGACCCAAGGTGGTCCTTACAAAAACGATAGAGAGGGTGGTCTTGAGGGTGAGCTTCTGAACGATCCAAATCTACCCACAGGGTGGTCCTGGACGGTCAAGATCTAACCTAAAGAGGTCTTAACGGCTACGATCTAAACCTAAGAGGTCCTAGGACTTGCTACAGTGCCGAACTCAACGACAACGTGCAGAGCCTGTAGCTGAGCTCACCGCCGGCGACTCCGGTCACGGTGGCGCAATTCAAAGACTAGAACAAGTGCACAATAGTATCGTGCACCTTTTGAGGGTATTTTCAACGGCTGAACCGCCCTAAAACGACGGCGAGCCGGAAAGGAGCAGCGGTGCAAAGCACGACCAGCTTTGTGAGACCCCGGGGTATTTAGCTTGTAATGCTTAGTCTTCCATTGACCCTAGCATCACAACCACAATATCCTGTGCCTCGGAAAAATGTATACTTCCTAGAATTGCAATATACACACCCTTTTACAAAACATTGCATCAATTCCATACAACACACAGAGCCAAAACTAAAGCTTTACAAGCAAAAGACATATAGTAAAGTTATTACAAAAGAGAGGCCAACCGGCCAAGAATAAGCTAAAAGAGTTAAACAACAACAGAAGCAAAATGCCATAAGATGGCTATAACCAAGAGCCAACTGGTTTGCCACACACCCACAAGGCAATCCGACTGGGCTGCCAAGCTAGTCGTCCACACCGCAGCAAAACTCACAAAAGTCGATCCCTTGGAGATCAACCTCCTCTGCAACAATTAAGCAATGCAAATGAGTACAAAAATGTACTCGTAAGACTTACGAGTAACAAACCTAGATATTACTACATACAGGCTTTAATCAAAGGAGAAGGATAAATGTTCATTTTCAGCATAAAGCAGATTTTATTTGCAATAAGTAATAGATTGAAAGCAGTTTTAACAATCTGATTTTAATTTGTTCAAATAACAGCAAGTAATAATCATAAAGACATCCTAGAGATGAATAACCCAATAGCCATCACAACAATAGCACAAATTACCCATTCGTACCACTCACATCAAGTTTTAATTAAAAGGTTGTAGTCTAGTTCTTGCACGACCTTACCAAGCATGTCCATAACCTAGGACGAGGCTATTCGAATAGATCAAAACCCTGTAGGGGTGTACCAATATACGCACACTTCAGACCGCCTCTTTGCCAAGCTATTAAGCACACTTCCTTTGGTATGCCGGCACGGCTAAGTCCTACGAGACATTTCCAATGGATCGTATTAATTAAGAGTCGCACGTATAGGGGTTAACCCTTAGTGATCCGCCGACGACGAAGATCACAAGGACCAATACATTGAGTCGGAAACACCGGCCTAGCCGAAGCAACTGCGGGTGTTCCTGGGTATGGAGAACCTAACCAGAACCCATCCCTCTCATCCCAAAACGAACATTTTTCTTTGTCACTACCACCAGCGACTCATTAATTAACACCTCCCAAAGTACTAAGTCAAGATAGGTCTCATATCCCTATAGTGTGGTTAGCACGCAAATATCGCTTGGCTTAGTGACACAAGTAACTCGGTCCTTGATGACCCGGGCACCATTCTAGTCACACCATAAGATCACACCATCATACCAATGTGCCCAAGTCTAAAACATTTTATTTTCAGTTTTAGATTTCACAAATAAACAAAGAACAAGGTGCTGAATCATAATGTAATTGTAAGATTTGTGTGATCAAGGTCATCGAGTAAGTCGATAACCGCCCAATTCTACCGGTAACTAAGCATTGCTAAGCATCATATCGTAAAGACAGTAAAAGAGCATAAATCATTCACCAGGCTCTAATTCACCAGTGAGAATATTAACTTAGGTTTGTGGTAGGGGTGAACAATTTTAGGGAAACAATGCAATAGGATTAGCTACCTCTAATTGACAAAATTAACTTTGACACAAAGAAGCATGCATACTTATTCTTTGCAAACAAGATATTAAACTTTAAAAGTAATGAGAGCAATATGATCAAATGATGCTACATCTGCTTGTCTTGCTGGAGATCACTTTCTTGCTGCAGAGGATCGCTCTCGCAATCAACAATTTCTTCGGAACCTATCGCAAGAACGAGAAAATCCAATAAAAACGATGAACACGAAAAAGACTCAAAATCCAAAGTCATCCAAAATCCATGAAATTTACACAGCAAGAAGAGAATGATTTTAAATGAATTTAGCAACAAGAATCATTCAATTTGGATCAAGTATGCAAAAGTTATAGCCTAAACAATTTCAGCCTGTTGGAAAAATCAAAATAAATTGCTTTCTGTTACTGTTCATTGCACAATTTTCCAGAAAGTTTTTGAACATGAAATTTTTATGGTAGGCAGATAATGACATCCTAAGGTCAGCAAAATTGGGTTTACTTCATTTGGAGTCAAAATGAATTTACTACAATTTTTCTAAATTGTGGCAATAGTGCATGATTAATTTCAGAGGCAAAGACAAAATTAAAACCTATTCTACACTAAAGCATATTAACTAAGGAACATTGTCGAACCCGGGAACGAAGGATACCGAATTCTCTGTGTTCATACACTAGTTCAGGATTTCTAGTGTACACAGTCAAGCGAAAGTGATAGCACGATCATATCACGCACTTTATTAATAATAACTCAGGTAATTCGATAACCTTTTCAGATTGATAAAGAACGATCAATTCGGAGTTACCTATTAAAAGTTATGGTCATTTTAGTTTTGCTGTTCGATTGTGTAGGCAGTTTCTGATCTGAAAGTTCGACAATGGTTAGCCTAATATTTTGGCCGAATTGGATTATCGTGTCAACTAGAGTATTGTAGATTAGTCGCTTAAGAATCTACAGAAATTGGGTTTACTCTTTTTGACTTCCAGATCATGAGTTATGTCATTTACCGTGCTACTGTCCGAAACGGTATATGGCAGAAACGTTGTTTTCGCCACTTTGTAAACTCGTTTTGAGCCGTCAAGTAAGCGTTGTGGAATGCCGATTAGTAGTTCGGGTATATTGTCCTTATTGAATTTATTTTACCTGTTTAGGAGGTGAAGCCTCAGGTTTAGGAGTAACAACTTGGCGGCTAACGCGTCGCATCGTGGAAGGCAAGTAATTGTAGCAGATGTTACTATCGCTTAATTGGTTGTTCCTACTACTTGCAATCTATATGATTCTCGTATTTTGGAGTATTTTGCCATGGTTGGTTGACTTACAAATGAGGTGATAACAACAATTAATAATCTAATGTTTTATTTTGGCTATCTTGTGTGTAGTCATGAAGTGGTTGTTTATGTCTTGAATGTGCATCATGGATGTATTTTTCCATAGTGTTTATGTGGTAGTAGTACAAGTTAATCTTGTTGGTGCTCTTATGGAGATGACACATATGTGGTTTATGAGTATCATATCATTCATAGCATATCATGACATTGCATTGTGGATGTCGCCGCTTATGGTCGCGATCAGACGCAGTCAAACATCGCACATTGTCGTGAGTCGATGCACACTCTTACCCCGATGGGTAAGGGTGCGATGGAGCATGGCATGCATTTGCATTAAGCATTGTGGATGGAGGACATGCATACTTATGCCAATGGTTGAAATCTTAAGAGGAAGGACTCATGTTAGTCCATGTGGTTAATTGAATGAGATAGTGGAATGTGGTTGCGGTCATGCAATAATATAATTTGTGTTGTAGCTTGCTTGTTATTTGATTAACTCATTACTCAATTTACTTGCTGAGATTTTATCTCACTCTTGTTGTTTCTTTTCCCCTTTCAGGTGATTCTTAAGCATTCCTGGGATGGGTAGAGCGGCACTACAAGAATGCACTCAATTCATAGTTTCATGCTGTAATAAAGTTGAGAGGAAACTAGCCTAATGACTAGCTATTCACGAGTGTTCTGTTGAATTATTATTGATGCATTTGTGGACTACACTTGGATTAATCTGCTAGAGGTTGTTTAATTATTGAACTTGTTACCATTATCTTTATTCCCTTAGTGGTTTATGCTTCCGCTTATTGATTCTTGCCTAGAGTTGCTGCCGAAATAATCAATTTTGAAATTATTGGCTAGCTGTAGAGTGGTTAAGTAGCATTCCAGGGTAATGTGGGTCCTGGGGTGTTACAGTTGGTATCAGAGCCAGGTTTTAGGTTCTAGGAGAAGTAAGAAAATTGACACACTTGCACATGTAGGATGGGGAAGGGTTTGCATATCTTGCATATACCTTGTTGAATTCTTTAATTTATTGCTTGTGCTTCACTTGTCTGAGAATAATGTTTTGTTTGCTTGTGGGTTGCGGTGGCTGTAGGAATGCCACCTAAGGGTAGTGGCCGTGTTCGTGCAGCTACGCCGGTAGCACAACCAGCAGTTGAGGAGGCTGAGGATGCTCAGCCAGTGGGCGGTACCCAAGAGGAGCTGTTGGCTGTGGTCAGGGCCATGCAGCAAGAGTTGAGGGCGTTGAAGCAGGGGCAGGTGGCCCCTGGTGCTGATGCCGCTCCGGTGCCTGAGGTTGCGGCAGCTGGAGCAGTTAGCGGCATCTCACTTCGTGAGTGGGTAGGGTTGAGGGGCGACGCCGCCGACGCGCGGCCACTCCGTCGGTGTGTGGCCGACCGGCGTCCCACGTGGAGGACAAGATGGAGGCTTTTGAGGTAGTGGCTTCCGATCGCGTGCGCTATGTGGCTCAACTGCTGAAGGGAGAGGCCCAGATCTGGTGGAAAGGAGTGCAGTCTGCTCGCACGGCTGCACATGGACTCCCATCGTGGGCGGAGTTCGTCCGGCAGTTTGAGAGGCGGTTCTATCCAGAGACCTTTCTGGACAAGATGAAAATTGACTTGGGCAAATACACTCAAGACAAGCAGTCTGTGGCAGAGTATGAGGTGGGCTTCAATCAGATAGTCCGCTTCGTCCCACATGTGGCTCGGGACGATGCGGAGAAGGCCAGACAGTTTCGTCAGGGGCTTAGGCCTTCGATCCGCCACCTGCTGTGTGCCTTTCCGATCACAGATTTTCGTACCCTGGTGGAGCAGGCCTTGGGGATCGAGATGCAGCATGCGTACACGGAGGACACTCGCAAGGCCTCTGGAGGAGATCAGCCTTGAGGTCATAGCGAGAGGAGGGGCCATTCTGGGGGCCCTATGTTTAAGAAGGCAAAGGGTCGTCGTCACCAACCCTACTGCAGCGCGGGCGCACCAGCTCACCGGAGGGAGCTCTGCAGCATCGCGCCACTTGGCCCTGACCGGGCTTGGTGTGCTGCGTTGTGGGGATCCGCACAGCGGAGTGATCGCTCTTGGAGGGGCAGTGTACTATTTGTGGTCAAAACCACAAGGATGTGGTGTCTGCGGAATCCCAAGGGAAGCTACGGTGGGAGTTGGCGCCTACACCTTGGCGAGATTCTCTCGTCCCCGATGGCACCGTTCGGATGATGGCGTGGCTCCTACCCCGCAGCCCCTACCCGCGTCCCTACACGCGTTACTGCCGGCGCCTTCACCTTCATCGACCGCCTTGGCGCCCTACCGGAGGATACCGGGTTCGCAGCCTACCCATCGACCCGGTACCTCGGTGGACACCGCGCCGACCTACCGAGTGTGGGAGATCCTTCTTCTTGGTGTCCCTGCGGCATTCTCCATGCCGACATCGTATGGCGAGGATCGTGGAGACGTTGTGACAGTACCTTATCTCGTTGACTCTTCGATGCTGCGTACTTTTGATTCCGGAGCAGCTTTCTCTTTTGTCTCGGAGAATTTTGTTGAGCGGGCGGGCTTTGGTGCGATTAATTGGGAGGGCGTGGTTGTTAGTTCTCCTAGTGGGCTTATATCCGGTTCCCGTGTTTGCCCCGGTTGTGTGGTGATTCTAGCGGATGAGGAGTTCGTGGCGAATTTGGTGGTTATACCGAGCCCTTCGATGTGATCCTTGGCATGGATTGGCTCACGCGGTATCAAGTCGTTATCTCTTGTTTCGGAAGACGGTCACTTTGCGTTCTCTGTCAGGCATGAAGTTGTTTTCAAGGAGTGCTCAGCGTACTCTCTCTTGTTCTTTGTGCGCTTGTTTCTGGTCGGCGGATGCGAAGTCGTGGTTGTTGTGGGCTTTGGTGGAGGGTCACGAGGTCGCCTTGAGGTTAGAGAACATACCGGTAGTCTGCAAGTACCCGGATGTTTTTCCCAGTGAGCTCCCCGACTTGCCACCAGAGCAGGAGTCGATCTTCCGTATTGAGCTTGTTCCAGGTACGCGGCCTATTTATAAGTCCCCGTACCGGATGGCACCGGTTGAGCAGGTGGAATTAAAGAAGCAGTTGGATGAACTCTTAGCTAAGGGGTTCATTAGACCGAGCACGTCACCTTGGGCTGCTCCGGTTTTGTTTGTGGGAAAGAAGGATGGCACCAAGAGGCTTTGTGTGGATTATCGAGCACTCAACCAAGTGACAATCAAGAATAAGTATCCCCTGCCTCGTATTGAAGATCTCTTCGATCAGTTGAGGGGTGCCAAATTTTTTTCCAAGATTGATTTGCAGTCTGGTTACCATCAACTGCGGATCAGGGAGGAGGATATAGAGAAGACAGCATTTAGCACAAGGTATGGGCATTATGAATATGTCGTTATGTCTTTTGGACTGACTAATGCTCCTGCTGTCTTTATGGAAGCTATGAACAGGATGCTCCATGAGTACCTGGATTCTTTTGTGGTGGTCTTCATCGACGACATCCTGGTTTATTCCAAAACGGAGGAGGACCACGAGTTGCATCTCAACCTGGTCCTAGATACTCTTCGGAGGAATAAATACTATGCGAAGCTAAAGAAGTGTGCTTTACGTTATCCGAAGTAGGATTTTTGGGTCATACCATCACCGGCCGCGGTATTACAGTGGATCCAAGAATGTGGCGATGAGTGGTACAGATTGCGGAGGCCAACCAATGTGTTAGAGATCCGAGTTTCCTTGGTCTTGCCGGTATTACCGGCGCTTTGTGCAGATTTTTCTAGCATTGCTAAACCAATGACCCGACTCACGCAAAGGGGTTCCTTTGTGTGGACGGACGCCAGAGGTGGGTTTGGACTTTGAAGAACAAGCGGTGAATGCACCTATTCTATCCTTGCACGGAGTGGCAAGCGCTTCACGGTGTACACGGATGCTTCTCGATTGGACTCGGATGTGTCTTTGATGCAAGAGGGCGAGTAATCGCTTATGCTTCTAGACAGTTGAAGACTCATGAGCAGAATTATCCCACTCACGATCTCGAGTTGGCAGCAGTTGTGTTTGCTCTGAAGTCATGGAGGCATTACTTGTATGGGGAACAGTGCGATATCTTCACTGATCACAAGAGCCTTAAGTATATATTCACGCAGCGAGAGCTAAATTTGAGGCAGCGGAGGTGGTTGGAGTTAATCAAAGATTATGACCTGACTATCCAGTATCACCCTGGTAAGGCTAATGTGGTGGCTGATGCCCTAAGCAGGACAGGGGTACCTCAGGTAGCGTTGTCCTTGGTCTCGGAGTTTGAGAAGATGGGTATTTCTTTCTGTCTTGCTGGTTCTGCGCAAGCAGAGACACAAATGATCATCCAGTCTGTCATTCCTGAGCGCGTTCTTGAAGCTCAACAGCACGATCGGCTCCTTTCAGAGGTGCGAAAGAGGATCTCGGAGGGGCGTTCCCGAGATTTTAGTGTGGATGAACACGGTGCGGTTCGTTTCAAAGGCCGGCTGTGTGTACCCCAGAAATCACCGGTGAAGGATGATATTCTTCGTGAGGCTCACCGGACCCCATATTCGGTACATCCAGGAGAGACCAAGATGTATCGTGATCTGAAACAAATCTTTTGGTGGAAGCGGATGAGGGTGGATATTGCTAAATATGTCGCTGCTTGTGGCGTTTGTCAACGTGTAAAGGCCCAGACAAACGCTCACGGTTTGTTGCGGCCTTGGAGGTACCGAGTGGAAGTGGGAGCATATCACTATGGACTTTGTGGTTGGGTTGCGCGCCGCCGAGGCGAGATGCAATATGGGTCGTGGTGGACAAGGCTTACCAAGTCCGCACACTTCGTCGAAACTCGTTGGTCGCTCGAGCCGACAAAAGAGTTATGCGGATGTTCGGCGCCGAGTTGGAGTTTGCGGTGGGTAGCCTTGTGCTCCTTCTCGTGTCTCCAACCAAGGGTATTGTTCGTTTGGTACCACCGAAGCTTAGCCCGCGGTACATCGGTCCTTTTCCAGTGGTTGCTCGGGTGGGTAGTTTGGCTTATCGTTTGGAGTTGCCAAACTCATTGAGTGGTGTGCACAATGTTTTCCATGTGTCTATGCTGAGGAAATACTTGTGGGATCCAGAACACAAGATTAACCTGGAACAGGTCACAGTGGAGCAGGATCTCACTGTGGAGAGTCGACCAGTTCGTATCTTGGATACGTCGGAGCGGGTCTTGAGGAGTTGGAGGATCATTTGCGAAAGAAGTACCCCGAGCTCTTCGTGGCTAGTGAGTACTCCTAGTTTGGGTTGCTGTTTGCGTTTGTCAACAGGTAAAGGCCGAGCACAAACGTCCCGCTGGTTTGTTGCAGCCCTTGGAGGTACCTGAGTGGAAGTGGGAGCATATCACTATGGACTTTGTGGTTGGGTTGCCGCGCCCCGAGGGCGATATGCAATATGGGTCGTGGTGGACAGGCTTACCAAGTCCGCACACTTCATACCGATAAAAACGACCAACACAGCGCAGGACCTAGCCCCGTTGTACATCCGAGAGGTGGTGAGACTGCACGGTGTACCCAAGTCCATTGTTTCTGACCGAGATGCCAAGTTCGTCTCTAAGTTCTGGCAGAGTCTTCAGGTTGCGTTGGGCACGACAGTTTCCCTCAGTACAGCTTTTCACCCTCAGACGGATGGTCAGTCAGAGCGGACCATTTAGACCTTGGAGGACATGCTTCGTGCTTGCGTGCTATCTTGGAAGGGCAGTTGGGAGGACTATCTGGCTTTGGCGAGTTCGCTATAACAATAGTTATCGGCGAGTATCAAGATGCCTCCTTTGAGGCTTTGTATGGTCGGAGGTGTGTTTCCTCTTTGTTGGGATGCAATGGGTGAGAGGTCGTTGCTTGTCCGGATCACGCTCAGCGACCGTGGAGAAAGTGCGGAGGTTCGTCGAACTGTTGGTCGCCAGAGCCGACAAAAGAGTTATGCGGATGTTCGCGCCGAGAGTTGGAGTTTGCGGTGGGTAGCCTTGTGCTCCTTCGGTGTCTCCAACCAAGGGTATTGTTCGTTTTGGTACCACCGGAAGCTTAGCCCGCGTACATCGGTCCTTTCCGATGGTTGCTCGGGTGGGTAGTTTGGCTTATCGCTTGGAGTTGCCAAACTCATTGAGTGGTGTGCACAATATTTTCCATGTGTCTATGCCGAGGAAATACTTGCGGATCCGAACACAAGATTGACTGGAACAGTCACAAGTGGAGCAGGATCTCACTGTGGAGAGTCGGCCAGTTCGTATCTTGGATACGTCGGAGCGGGTCTTGAGGAATAAGACCATCAAGTATGTGAAGGTCCTTTGGACGAATCAGTCTGAGAGAGAGAGGCTACGTGGGAGTTGGAGGATCATTTGCGAAAGAAGTACCCCGAGCTCTTCGTGGCTAGTGGGTACTCCTAGTTTGGGTTGTTGTTTGCTTGTTGTTCTTTTCTTTGTGGTCTGTAGAGTGGGATTCGAGGGCGAATCCTTTTAAGGTGGGAAGAATGTAATACTCTGGAAGTGTGAGAAGTCTAGAATCGGGTTAATTAAATTTAATCGGTAGAGAATTGTTTATTCGGAGAAGATTTTATTTTCAGAATTCGTCAAATCAAGTTTAGAGAGGGGCTTTTCCGCTTGTTCTCTTCCATTTGGGGCTGGGCCTTGGCCCATCTAGCCTAGTGTGGCCGGCCAAAGGGAGGGCCACCTCCCAAACCCTAGCCGCCCCCCCCCCCCTTTTCCTCCTCCCACTTGCACCGCCCCTTCTCCTTTCCCTTGGCCGACCCCTCCCCTCTCCCTTGCACCTCCCCCCTGCCCAAGGTGCTGTCCCTTGCGCCTCCCCTCTGTCCTTGCTGCTGTCCCTTGCGCAAGAAAGAAGAAAGAGAGGAAGAGAAGGAGAAGAAGGAGAAGAAGGAGAAGAAGATCTTGTGTGGGGATTGGTTCAGCGAGTTCTAGCGATTCTACAAGGGTAACGAGATGCCTTCCCCGCTGTTTGATCCATAGTAGATGCGAAACCGATTAGAATTGTTGGTTAATTGTTGGGCTGCAGAAGATTCAATTCTTTCCAGTACCTTGCGTGTGTTTTTTCGTGTATTTAGAAGCTGAATTTTAAGATTCCATCTCCTAGAGATATGTGGGATCTGTTGTTATCTTTCAGTAGCCGTGAAGATCACTCGATTCCGAGGTCTGAGTCAAAAGTTATGATCATTTTATTATCTGCTGCCAGAAATCTGACGAGAATAATCTGTCTGGGTATTTCCTAAAATATGAAAGGGAATTTGGTAGAATCTGAAAGTTCACCCAACCAGGTTATTGTAGGTAATTCGATAACCTTTTCAGATTGATAAAGAACGATCAATTCGGAGTTACCTATTAAAAGTTATGGTCATTTTAGTTTTGCTGTTCGATTGTGTAGGCAGTTTCTGTACTGAAAGTTCAGACAATGGTTAGCCTAATATTTTGGCCGAATTGGATTATCGTGTCAACTAGAGTATTGTAGATTAGTCAGTTAAGAATCTACAGAAATTGGGTTTACCTCTTTTTGACTTCCAGATCATGAGTTATGTCATTTACCGTGCTACTGTCCAGAAACGGTATATGGCAGGAAACGTTGTTTTTCAGTTTCAGCTTTGTAAACTCGTTTTGAGCCGTCAAGTAAGCGTTGTGGAATGCCGATTAGTAGTTCTGGGTATATTGTCCTTATTGAATTTATTTTACCTGTTTAGGAGGTGAAGCCTCAGGTTTAGGAGTAACAACTTGGCCGGCTAACGCGTCGCATCGTGGAAGGCAAGTAATTGTAGCAGTGTTACTATCGTTTAATTGGTTGTTCCTACTACTTGCAATCTATATGATTCTCGTATTTTGGAGTATTTTGCCATGGTTGGTTGACTTACAAATGAGGTGATAACAACAATTAATAATCTAATGTTTTATTTTGGCTATCTTGTGTGTAGTCATGAAGTGGTTGTTTATGTGCTGAATGTGCATCATGGATGTATTTTTCCATAGTGTTTATGTGGTAGTAGTACAAGTTAATCTTGTTGGTGCTCTTATGGAGATGACACATATGTGGTTTATGAGTATCATATCATTCATAGCATATCATGACATTGCATTGTGGATGTCGCCGCTTATGGCGCGATCAGACACAGTCAAAGATCGTACATTGTCAGAGTACGATGCACACTCTTACCCTGATGGGTAAGGGTGTAGTGGAGCATGGCATGCATTTGCATTAAGCATTGTGGATGGAGGACATGCATACTTATGCCAATGGTTGAAATCTTAAGAGGAAGGACTCATGTTAGTCCATGTGGTTAATTGAATGAGATAGTGGAATGTGGTTGCGGTCATGCAATAATATAATTTGTGTTGTAGCTTGCTTGTTATTTGATTAACTCATTACTCAATTTACTTGCTGAGATTTTATCTCACTCTTGTTGTTTCTTTTCCCTTTCGGTGATTCTTAAGCATTCTGGGATGGGTAGAGCGACACTACAAGAATGCACTCAATTCATAGTTTCATCTCAGAATAAAGTTGAGAGGAAACTAGCCTAATGACTAGCTATTCACGAGTGTTCGTTGAATTATTATTGATGCATTTGTGGACTACACTTGGATTAATCTGCTAGAGGTTGTTTAATTATTGAACTTGTTACCATTATCTTTATTCCCTTAGTGGTTTATGCTTCCGCTTATTGATTCTTGCCTAGAGTTGCTGCCGAAATAATCAATTTTGAAATTATTGGCTAGCTGTAGAGTGGTTAAGTAGCATTCCAGGGTAATGTGGGTCCTGGGGTGTTACATCCTCACCGTCCTGATAGAAGTCTTCTCCTGAATAAAGATTATTCAGCAAGAGTAAGCACAACTACCGTGCTTGCAAGTTACACCCAATATTGAAAGATAATGCATGCATAAGGTAAACAAGGCTATTGGCAGGGTTCATTTAGCATAAACAGTATTTTCAGGTTAAATACTCATATTAAGTTCTAAGGCCAGTTTTTATACTATAACTAAAATCAGTGTTTAAAATGACAGTTTTATAGTGGATAACCTCCATTAATTGAATGGTGAAGGATACCCTCCTATCACTTGGCTAACCGCCCAATTTTTACCAAAGGATTAACCATCCTAAAATCATCTGTTAAAATCATTTTATAAACCAAAAACAAAGTCTAACTTAGAGTGGCTTTGCTAGCATGTCCATGACCGCGGACGCGGCTATTCGAATAGTTTTGTTCTCTGCAAAGTCTGTACAGCTTTACCCACACGAGATAATATGCTTTTAATGTCGGCGAAAGCATACTTCCGAAGGCGTGTGACTAAGCAATTATCATGAGGCCTTTACAATGCAATGTCTTAATGTATTTATGCCTGCTAAGGTTTCGCCACCATTGGACTAACCATCCTCCGGGAGCCCCCTCTTGCGCTAGGTGGGACTAATGTCTAACCGACCCCCACACAAACAACATAGCACAAATAACACTAAGATGCCACAAATAATTTAGCCAAATCTGTCCCATTCCAGACATGTGGTGGTACGGTAAGGCGTAGCAAAATACGCTCAAAGACCGGTTCTTAACTAACTCGGGCGACCTCCAAATAAAACCCTAGGCCTTAACCTTGACCAGGTTAAGCCCGTGCATAAACCTGCACCCACCATTCATCCATTCGCCCAAGTCCAAACCCATTTTTGATTTTATTTAGAGTAAAATCCTCTTTATAAACCTTTTGTGATAAAACAATACCACAGAATCAAATTAAAAGTAAGCATGTAAAAGATTTCGCTAAACCTTCCCAAATTCATAAGTGTGATCTAAGCATGGCTAAGCATATGACTAATTGTAGTAGCATTTGGTCTAATGGTGACAAGGCATTCATGTTCAATACTCAAATTGGCCATACAATGAAGATTAGAATAACTATACAAAAAAACAGGGCATTGAAAATAACTGTATAACATATGCATGCATTAAGTAATTTAAAAACTGAAAATACATTTAAATTAATGGGATCAACATGATCAATGGTATAACTTGCCTTTGTTGACGTCCTGAAAATCTAGGTCTTTGGGATGGTCAAACTCTCCGGAGTCATCGAGGTCTATACGCGGAAATATGACAAATTCAATTCAAATTCAAATAAATTCAAAAATACAACTCAAATTAACTCCAAATTGAAATATTTTTGTTTAGTTATCTAGATTATAATTTTATACAAATTTTGCAACTTGAATCACCCAATTTGGAGTTCAGATGCAAAAGATATGAATTTTTGAAGTTTAAACCTAAATCTGCGATTTAAATGAATTTCCCAAATTATTTTTCTAAAGGGAAATCTATTTATTGCACAATGCTGACGTCAGCGAGGGATTTTTGGAATTTGAAGGAATTAAAATAATTCCCTGACGTGTGGGCCCCACGTGTCATAGACACGGTCTATGTGGACCTAGCCCACGGGGTTATGGCTCGGACGGGTGGTGCTGACGCGACTGATGTGACTACCACGTGGGTAGCCACGTGAGCTTTGGCGCCGAGGTGGCGCTAACCTGGCGCCTACGTGGACATGCCACGTAGGTCTGGTGAGCGGCGGTGCTACGAGCTCAGGCTTGCCGGCGTTTCATGCCACGGCGAGCCAAGTGAAGGTGCTCATCGTGAAGCTGGTGTGACACTGAATCTAGGGCGCTACCTTGCGGTGGAGAAGCATGAAGGAGTCGCCGGCGACGAGCCAAAGAGCGGCGGCGAGGTTCGGTCGTCGATGAAGTCGGCGATCACGAGGTCCTCCGACGAAGTGGGTGGTCGCTCCGGCTTCGCGAGGATGTGGCGGTGCCATAGGTATGGACGACTGGACCGGAGCGGGCCTGACGGTGGTGGAGTCAGCGGTTGAAGCTTTTTCGGTTGGCGGCGAGAAACTTCAAAAATGGGGCGCTAGAGACTAGGAGGGAGACGGTGGTTGGCGGCGCTGAGATGCGGTGAGGGAGGTGCTCCCGTAGCCCCTATTTATAGGGCGTGGGCGTGGAGAGCACGAAGGTCCGTGCGATGTCACCAGCGGAGTTACGGAGATTTGGGGCGAGAAAAAGGGGGAAAAGGGCCGTGTCGGAGGCGGAGGAGATCCGCGGTTTAAATGCACGCGTAATCGCGGGAATTAGATCGGGATTTCACCAAGTATGGAAGGTTTTCGAAACCTTTCCATGGCGGACAGCGCGGCGAGAAAGGAAGGTTGCGAGGAAGAAGAAGGAAAGGAAGACGATGGTGGGGGTGCGTCCGTTTTTGATGCAACGGTCGACGATGGCGGGAGTGAAAGGAAAGTAACGGTTGGCGCGTAGCCATTCGATTCAGATCCAACAATCAAAACCAAAAGGAGCGTTCGGTCGTCCGAACGTTTCATTGGAATCTGGCCGTTGGATTTCAATCCAAAGGCTGAGATGTGTGCGGGATTAAAACGTGTGAGAGGTGCAGGCCACACGGGCCGCGTGCGCGTGAAACAGATGTGGGCCGAGCTAGGGTTTCGGCCCATTGACTGTTGGAGGTTTTCTTTTGATTTTCTAATTAATTAAATTCTGATAATTCAAATAGGCTTTAGAATATAGTAGATGAAGCCCAAAAATTATGAGAAAATTCACAGAAATTCTCAGAGGCATTTTGGATTTAAATAAAATATTTCCAACTATTATTTGGTAATATTTTTTGTAAATAAATTTGTTTATCTTTAAATTAATTAAGTAAAAGCTTTTAAAAATTTCAGAAAAACCACCAAAATGATTTAAATTTTATTTCCAACTGAAATTTGAAATTTGGGCTATTACAAACCTAACAAATTTGAGTTTGCTCATTTTGAAGTTACAGAGAAAAACTTATGCATTTTACAATTTTGGACAATTTTCACTACAAGAAAAAGATAAACCCTTAAGGTGGAGAGGTCCTAAGGGTCAAGATCGAACTGAGGGAGGTCCTGATGGCTAAGATCTCATAGAGGAGGTCCTGAATGATCAAGATCTCCACGGAGAGGTCATAAACGATAAGGTCTAAAAGAGGGGAGGTCCTGGATGGTTCAGATCTTTATGGGGAGGTCTTGAACGGTCAAGATCTCCACGGGGAGGTCCTAAATGATACGGTCTAAAAGAGGGGAGGTCCTGGACGGCTCAGATCTCCATGAGGAGGTCCTAAATGATATCTCTATGAAAGCCTAGGGGGTGGTCTTGACGGTTCAGATCTGCATAGGGAGATCCTGGACTACCAAGATCAAGAAGGGGTGGTCTTTTGCTCACGACGCGGAAGGCACGACCCACACGTGAGTGACACATAAGCCATTTTAGGACAACAATTAATTACCAAACAATGATTAGCCATTATTGAACAAGATCTATGTCCTAAAATGACAGCGCTACAGTGCCTGTCCGAGTACGACACGACAAAGAGCCCGAGTGCAAGGAAAAGCTCACCGCCGGCGATGTGGACCATGCCGATGCGAACCAAGGGCACCAATGGGTTCACAATAGCATTGTGCACCCACTGGGCCCACTCTCGACGGCGGCGGTGGTCTAGAACACCGGCGAGCCAGACATGGACGGCGGTGACAAGTACGGCCAAAAGTGAAAATAGTGAAAGCTTCGCAACAGTCCAGATAGTAAGTGCCCAAGGAACTAGGGACTATCGAGGAGCTACATGAGCATAGAGGAGGTCCAGACGTGGCTGGGGAAGCTTTGGCGATGACGACCACAGCCGGTGCTGAGGAAGACAACGTGGTGAAGAACTCCTGAGCAAAACGAAAAGCACGGGATGGTGAGGACAGCTTCGCCAAGGTCCATAGGTGGTCCACGAACAACCGATTGAAGGGGGAGGTCCTTACCGGAGTTGAGGACAAAAACGAAGAAACGCGGCCGAAGAAGAGCAAAACCCGATTCAAGCTACACCTGTAAGGGCAAACTTAAATTGAGCTAGGAGCTTTGCTCAAGATGATGAGAGTGACCAGGCGATGCGAAAAGAAGGAATGAAGAATCACTGGAGCACCATCATCGATGAGGAGCTCCAAGGTCTAGTAATGGCGAAAAGGGCTCTCGGGTATTTGAGCTCAAGCAATAGAGATGAGAGCTAGGGTTGCAAGGTGGTGTCTAAAAGAAGCTAAGGAGAACCTCAAGGGTCCTTTATAGCCGAGGGAGCAAGGGTTAAGCAACGGTAGTGCTCCACAGGTGCACCGAGTCAAAAGCTCCTGGCATGGGCGCACTTGAAGAGATGGGGGCAGGTAGAAGGGGGACTTTGAGGGCAAAGTCACTGGCACACATTTAATGTTGGCAGTAAAGAGCCGTTGATAAGGACAAAGAAGTGACTAGGCTCTGCTCCTCCTTTGCCATGGCGCTTATGCGCGAGGAAGGTGACGATGACCAGGCTCATAGGGTCCCACCTGCCAGTGAAAGAACCCAAGGTGGACTGGTCAAAAGAACAAAGCGGTTAGGTTAAGTCAAGAGATCGAGTTAGGAAGGTCTTGATGGTAGGATTAGAAACAGAGAGACACGATTTAAAGTAAGGTTCGGAGGTCCCGAACGTTCAAGGAGATCTGAGACACAGATCAAGACATGGACGGTCCACGATCACCTAGGCGCTACACATGCACGCCCAAGGGTGGTGTGGAGGGTTGTCTTTGCAAAAGACCATCATGGTGGTCTTTGCAAAAACACAAAGGGTGGTCTTAGGGTGGTCTTAGGAGAGGTCTCAGAGGGTGGTCTTTGAGGAGGTCTTTGCAAACGACCCAAGGTGGTCTTTGCAAAGACATAGAGGGTGGTGCAGACGAAGGGGAGGTCTGGGCGCTCCCGAAGATCTCAGTGGTAGGCAGGAGATCCAACAGCTGACATTGATGGCACCAAAAGGACTGAGCCCGAGTGCGCTAAGAGGTTGGGTTCGACCAAGAACTCGAGTCTGACTCGAACTCAAAGCAAGAGGTTGACTTAGGGTTCGAAATTGAGCTGAAAACTTTGAGGAATTTTTAAATGGAGCAAACTAACTCCAAAAATTCTGAAATTTTTACAGGAGCTTGCTGACTTTAAGATTGACCTTATGTAAAACTTCCAGAGGTTTATATGCAAAGCATTATTCTCCAGAAATTCTGCAGGGTTTGTTCTAGGGTTTGACCAAGAGTCAAAATGGTTTGACTGCCTCTTAAAATATACAAACAATTTATAAAAATTGTGAAACTTTTCAGAGGGGTCACCCAACCAAGGAAAAATATTTCCAAGAAGTTGAACACAAGATTTTCAACAAGGAGTTCATGACTTTAGTCAAATAGGAGATTTAGGTTTTTGATTTCCCACAATTCCTTTACAAGAATCACAGAAAAGTTCAAAAACAACAAGATGCAAGAAAAGTTTTAATTTCTACATATTTTCTTACATTTGAAACACAAGCCAAGAATTGGGATGTTACAAATATGAAAAGCGAAGGGAGCTCCGCAGAGGTCCAAAATAGTAGGTGCCCGAGCATCTAGGGACTACCGCGAAGTTACCTGAGCACAGAGGAGGTCCAAAGATGCACGGGGGAGCTCTGGCGACGACGACCAGCGTCGGCGACGAGGAGGACAATCTGGAGATGAAGGCCTGGGCAAAATAGATAGAAAAGAACGGTAAGGATAGCTTCAAAAGACCTCCTAGATGGTCCAAGAGCAGGCAATTAAAGTACAGAAGTCCTTACCGGAGTTGGGGACGAAGGGAACCACCTTCGACCACAACAGCTCAAACTCAAAATTAGATTATTCCTGAGAATGAAATCCAAAATTGAGTTAGGGGAAAAGCTTGAGATGATGAGGGGCACGAAAAGATGTGAAAGCATTAGATAAAGAACCACTGGAGCACTATCGGCGATGGAGGTCCTCTATGGCTAACAATGGTGGAACAGAGTTCTCTGAGGTTTGAGCTCAAAGAACAGAGAGGAGTTGAAGTGGTGCTGAAAAGAACCCAAGGAGGAGCTCTAGGCTATTTATAGCCGGAGGAAACAACGGTAGGCTAGGGCAAAGCTCTACTGTGAGCTTGGTCCACGGCCCTGCCATGGGCAAGCTGAAACGATGGGAGCAACTGAGAAAGGAGACTTTGGGGGCGAAAGCTAGTAAGCATTTAATGCTTAGTGGCAAAGAGTCGTTGACGAGGACACAACAGAGGTGACATGGCCCTGCTCCTCCTCTGCCATGGCGGCGCACGCGCGCGACGAAGAAGAAGGTGACCAGGTCCAGAGGTGGTCCCACCTGTCAGCGACACGAAACCAAAGTGGTCCGAGCCAAAACACCGGAGTGGGTTAGGTTGAATCAAAAGTCTCGAGTTAGAGGTCTTGGCGGTTGGATTTATAATGGACGGCTAAGATTGAATGGGACGGTTGGACGGTCCGAACGGCACAAGAGATCTGGAGTGTTGAAGTGAGATCCAACGGTCCAAAACACATGCGCCACTTTGAGCGAGCCCGAGTGCAGTTGGTTGATTGGGTTCGACCAAGAGACTGAGTCTGACTCGAACCCAAACAGTGATTTAATTTAGGGTTTGAAATTAGAATAGAAACTTTGGAGAATTTTTCAAGGTAGCAAACTAACTCCAAAAATTCTGAAATTTTTACAGGAGCTTGCTAACTCTAGGATCGACCTTGTATAAAATTTTCAGATATTTTTATGCAAAGTATTTTTCTCCAAAAATTTCCTAAGGTTCTGAGCTAGGGTTTGACTCAAAGTCAAGCTAGTTTGACTGACCTCTTAAAATATTCAAACAATATCTAAAAATTGTGAAATTTTTCAAAGGAGTCACACAACATCCCTAGCACCAAGGAAAAATATTTCCAGAGGATGATCACAAGATTAACCAAAAAAACTTTCAAAGGGTTAAGATTTAGGTCAAAAGAGGCTTATGATTTTGTATTTCCATAATTTCTTTACAAGAATTCTTAGAACATTCAAACAACAACAAGATCCAATAAAAGTTTTAATTTCTACACATTTTCTTACATTTGAAACATAAGCCAAGAGTTGGGATATTACAATCTTGCTGTTTGAAAATGGTTTGGACGTGGGCGAGCCTGGTTGTTTGGTGGGTGCACGGGGAGTGCACGGGGGTCATGTGATCCGATGCCCCAGGGTTGAGGTTGTCTCCTTGGTCAATTAATGACCGATCTTTGAGCGTTACTTTGCTATGCCTATACTGGGCTGTGCCAAAACGTGGAACCATAAGTCTTATATGGGCGGGACCTGGCCAAATAATTTGCAATATCTCACCATGATTGTCCTTTTTGGATGTGTGGGTGGTCTTTCATGGCATGTCTTTTATGACTATGTTATTCCCACATGGCGCAAGAGAGGGCCTGAACCCTGCGAGTGGTTAGCCCAAAGAGGGTGAAACCTTTGCGAGAGAGACTATGGTGAGAAGGAACATTGTAAAGGCCTTGTGATAACCTCTTAGTTGCACACCTTCGGAAGTGTGTGAGCGGACAGTAAAAGTTGGTTATCTCTTGTGGGTAGAGATGTACACCTCTGCAGACTGAAATCTATTCGAATAGCCGTGTCCATGGTCATGGTCATGCTAGCAAAGCTCTCTCTAAGTTAGTCTTGGTTTTGGTTTTCAAATGGTTTTGAAAACTGGTTCTGGATCTCTATCCAGTGTGTTTTGGGCGGGGAGCCCCTTGGCAATTAGCCCAGTGTTAGGAGGTTATCCTACACCCTTAATCTTGTTATCAATCAATCAAAACCTGTGTTGGAAAATACATTTTATGTATAGTATAACCGGCCTTACAACTTATCTACATGTATTTGAATGAAACTTGGTTTTATGCAAACTAACTCTACAAGCTCTCCTTTGTGATATCCTTATGCATGTCATTCTGTTATGTGACGGGTGTAACTTGCGAGCACGGTTGTTGTGCTCACTCTTCCTTGAATTAATCTTTTGAGTAGGTGAAGACGCCTTTGCTGAGGACCACGGGGTCCTGGACGACTAGGTCGTCCTCTAGCCAATTGCCTGTGGTGTATTGGATGGACCATCTTTTATTTTCTGCTGTGTAAAGTTGCTCTTTTGTCGGCTTGTAAGTCAACTTTGTAATCAACTCTTTTGCTGTTAATTAAGTTATCGTTGATGTATGATTATCACTTGTGTGGCTGTGTGAACTAGCTGTTGATCCTTGGGAATAGTCCGGAACACAGGGGATGTAGGACTTTTCCAAGTCCCACGACCTTTCCCTGGAGTGGTCGTGGCATTTGGGGAGGTCTTGGATCCCAAGACCTCCTCGGGTCCGCTCTTAGGACCTCCAGTGGTCCTGCTGGACCTCCAGGTGGTCCTGCTGGACCTCTGGGTGGTCCTGGAGGCGCTTCTGTGAGGTCCTGCTGGACCTCCTAGGAGGTCCTGGTGGACTTTTCAGGAGATCTAGGAGGTACTCTCGGGTGGCCCTGGGTTGGGTCGTGACAGATTTCCCCTGAATATGAAGCGACAGGAGATAATCTGATTCTGTCCCGCAGGCTAGGTTTTTTCGCGCATGCGGGATAGCGAATGACGCGATGGGATGGGAGGGAATCGAATCGATTCCCTCCCACGCAGGGGCGCGATGCAGAGAGGCAGGTTCAGATGTGGAGAGGGTGCTATATTTGCTAATTTGTGTGTCAACAGTGTCAAATGCGCCAAAAACTTTGTGATATTGTGGCTTTCTGCAACCTAACAGGTCATGTGATTATCCATTGGGTTTCTTAAAGGGTGTGCATTCAGTGAAAGCCACCTAAATGTGGTACACTCTGTGAAAATCATGTCTTAGAAGTTTGCAAAAATTCCAAAAAAAAAGGTCATATGTAGGTGAGGGTATGTTTTAACCATGCTAAATTTCATTACCAAACTCAACCTCATTTGAAAGGTATGAAAAGGACAAATTCCACATAAATAGTAACAAATTCTATATGCTAAGGCGGTTGTCCTCGTGTCGAGCCACGTCAACCACATACAAAAATTCCCTCAAATATCTTGCGTGAAGCCCTGGCTAAGGCGTCCTATATATCAAGGTTGTGGGGAACGTGATACTAGGATTAGATCATAGAATCAGACTCCTTTAAAAAAAATAGATATGAGTATAATAAAATTATGTAGTGTAGAAAGTTAATTCACAAAAAAAAATATAGTATTAGTACAACATAGTAATACTACTACTAATATGATCCATATCTGCTTTCTTCTGGATCCCATCCGAGAGAACCTCCCTTCTCGTCATCTTCTATACTAATCTATCCTTTAACTGAAGTCCCATGTGACTGCGAGACTGAAGCGTACGTTACGACTCGATACAGTTCAACGATGCTCCATCGGCGAATCTGCTTATAGCACCAAGGACTACGCTGGAGCTGTTCACTTTTTCCTAATGTCAATTTTGCCTTTTTATTTCCCCTTTTCTTGATCGATCTTGGTCCTAATCGAGGACGACGGCGTGACTGAGTGCCCGCCGGATGAGCTGCAGACACCAACAAGAGTTTTCGGCTCATTTATCTTTTTCAAAACAAAATAGCAAAATTAGTCTCGTGCAAACGAAATGACAAAAAAAAAACACCTCTACCATACAAAAAACATCACGAAAGCCGACCTGCCATGAACTAGGATCGCGACAGATGACATATCGTTAAGCGGGACCGCAGCAGGTCGGCTACTGTGAGCCTGCTGCGGTACCACCCGAAGTGTGCTCCCAGAGCATGCAACATGTGTCGTCTGTCTATTTATCCGTAGTGGCATTCTTACCATTTCATAGAGCAGGCAACATGTGTCATCTGTAGTGATATTTTTACCATTTCATCGAGAAGGATGCTAGATTTATTATTTTGTTGTCAAAACAGACGAAATGAGCAAAAACTCTGCCAACAACCTCTCGCCATCGATGCTTTGAGCCTCCGACAACAGAGTCCAGGTGGAGCTGCATGGACGCCATGGAGAGCTATGGTGGACCATGCGGTGGATCATAGAGCCGCGACCGGGGCTTCGTCTAGGGCGCGTGATGCGCTTGGCCCAGCAAAGCTGCACAAAGGTCAAGGGCGTAGACCGCTACACCGTAGCTGCGCATAAGTCAGTGAGAACTTGGATCGAATAGAATCGCAATTGTATTAGCGATTCTACTGATCTAACAAGCTGAGCATCCCTTTGGCTATATTTCTAGCTAGAATAAAAATCTCCGACCCCACCAGCAGAACCGGTTTTCGTGAATCTTGACAAAATTCCCAAAACACCCTACTACAATTGCCGCTACCGCATTGAGGGTTCAAGAGCGGGAGAGAGGACGGGGGAGAGGAAGAAGCGAACTAGAGAGGGCCAAGGGCAAGGGTCGGGTTCGACCATCTCGCGCCTGGTTGTAAAGGTAGCTATTTGCCGCACAATACCATGTGGGTTTGATCTTGTATTTATACGCAAAGAGTTCGGTTGTAACCGATTACAACAGACAGGATCTGAAGATCCTAGAAAACGGTTGACAAGAGATTACATGCTACAGTCGGGATATGCTACAGTACCGATAATATCCAGATTAGAGAAGCTAAATTCAGAGATCACAGAGAAGAGATAACGAAGTGCGGTCATTATTTCAATATCCCCTGTCAATCTTGACTGGTGGAAACCAAATTGAGATTGCGAGTAAGCCTATCAAACAAACGTTGACCTAACGCTTTTGTAAATATATCTGCTATCTAAACTCCAGAGGAGATGAATCGAATATCCAGCATCTTCCATGCTACCCGTTCTTTGACAATGTGAAAATCTATTTCTATGTGCTTGGTTCTGGTGTGAAATATCGGATTTGCTGCCAAAAACGTAGCGCCTAGATTATCACACCATAGCACCGGGGATCTGGATTGAAAAAACTTGAATTCCTTAAGAAGAGACTGTATCCAAATTACCTTGGCAGTTGCATTAGCCAATGACCTGTATTCTGCCTCTGTGCTTGATATAGATATGGTAGGCTATTCTTAGACCTCCATGAAACTAAGTTTGGTCCAAGGAAGATCGCAAACCCATTCGTTGAATGTCTATCATCTGAGCATCCGGCCCAATCCACATTAGAAAATGCACTAATCATAACCTACATTGTCTTCTTAATATAGAAGCCAGTTTCAGGAGTACCCTTTATGTATCTCAGAATTCTTTTGACTGCTACCCAATGCAGATCAATAGGCATTTGCAAGAATTGACATACCTTGTTGACCGCAAATGAGATGTCTGGTCTGGTGAGTGTTAAGTACTGAAGGGCTTCTACCGTACTTCTATACTTGAACAAATTAGAATATGAGAGCAGAGTTCCTCCCTCCTTTGACAATTTTTCTGAACTTATCATTGGAGTAGGAAGAGGCTTGCACTGATGCATATTAGTTCTGTCAAGAAGATCAGACATGTATTTCTCCTGTGTGAGTATCATACTAGTCCTAGTTGTGATAGCTTCAATGCCCAAGAAATAGCACAAATTTCCAAGGTCTTTAATTGCAAACTCTATTGACAAGTTCTGAATAAGCTTGTCCGTCGCTGATGCTGAAGAGCTAGTGATTATAATATCATCAACATAGATCAGCAGGTACATCATAGATCCTTGTTTGTTGAATATAAATAGTGATGAATCTGCTTTGGATGGTGCAAAACCCAGTTCTAACAGCTAACTACTTAATCTGAAGAACTGCCCTCGGTGCTTGCTTTAAGCCATACAGAGCTTTTTCAAGTTTGCCGACATAGTCCGGGTGAGATGAATCTCCGTGGCTAGGTGGTTGACGCATGAAGACCTCTTCTCGGAGCTTTCCATGAAGAAATGCGTTCTGTACATCAACTTGGCGAAGGTTCCACCCCTTCGAGACAACAAGGGAGAGGATGACACGCACTGTTGTCGGTTTGACAACAGGACTAAAGGTTTCAAAGTAATCAATTCCATATATTTCTCAATTGAACCATCAGGTTTTTGCTTGATTTTGAAAACCCATTTGCAATCCACTAGATTCTATCCCTTCTGTCTTGGTACAAGTCGCTAGGTATTATTTCTCTGTGATGCCTGAAACTCAACATCCATGGCGTCTGTCCAGTTTGGATCAGTAAGAGCTTGCACATATGAGGTGGGTTCGGCAAGGAATGCTTTCATGTTGCCAGCATACCGAATTGTACCATCAGTGAACTCGTTGGGTTGCCGGATGTTATTCTGAAGCTGGGTGCGCAGTCGAGGCTGTTCTGCTACAGGCACAATACCCATTGTGTCATCTCTGATATCTACACTACGTGATACATCTGTTGAACCTGAAACATCTTTAGCAGCAGTTAAATCCCTCAAGGAAGCATTCTCTACTACTGATTCAATATGTTGTGATAGAGAAGAGTGAGAACCAAAGGAAGGACTATGTTTGGTGTAGAATGAGTAGTGGAATTTTGTGTGGTTTTATGAGCAAAAGGGAAAAATGCTTTCATCGAATATTACATCCCTATAGATGTAAACTCGCCTATTGGAATGATCAAGGCACTTATAACCCTTATGCAAAGGACTATAGCCAATGAAGACACACTACCAGCTATGTAATTCCATTTTTGAGCATTGTATGAGCGCAAATTGGGCCAACATGCACACCCAAACGTTCTTAACAGTGTGTAATTAGGAGATATATTAAGCAATCGTGCAAGAGGAGTGTTGTTGCCAAGCACATGAGTAGGAAGGCGATTGATGAGATAGCAGCTTGTGAGGAAAG
The DNA here is from genome assembly GCA_036346255.1 of Ampelocalamus luodianensis. Taxonomy (NCBI): domain Eukaryota; kingdom Viridiplantae; phylum Streptophyta; class Magnoliopsida; order Poales; family Poaceae; genus Ampelocalamus; species Ampelocalamus luodianensis. The sequence continues at coordinate 19,618,110 of CM070637.1, forward strand.
CCTCATCCCAACATCTTAGTGGCAGAGAGGATTGAGCTAGAAGAGCTAATCCTGTTTCTCAATGTGCATGTGTTTCCTTTCGACAACACCATTTTGCTAGAGCATGTGAGGACATGACACACGGTGCTGAATCCCTACTTGCGCAAAGAATTTGCAAAGTTTGTGGTATTCACCCCTCAGTCTTACTGAACTGAGTGAATTTTGCACCCAAACAAGCGCTCCACATGTGTTTGAAACTGATAAAAAATAAGTTCAACATCAGATTTACACTTCAGAAAGATAGATCCAACAGAATTTGCTAAAATCATAAATAAAAGTCACGTAATATTTATTACCATTGACTGATGCACGAGTAGGACCCCGCACATCAGAATGCACAAGTTCTAATGGAAAGGAAGACACACGCGTGGATGCTTGATAAGGTAATTTATGTATCTTTGTTTGCTGACAGGCATCACAAACATGATCATCGTTATTTTCCAAGACAAAAGACCTATTTGAACTCAAAATATGCTGGAGAACTGAAGACGAAGGGTGGCCAAGTCTTTGATTCCATTGAGCTTGGAGTAAGCTTCATGATGGACATGGCTTGACATATACCAGGATACTAAGCAACTTGATGATGATGAGCAGGATAGGGGTACAGACCCCTCTCACATGTCCTTGAGCTATTGTTTTCTTTGTAGCTTGATCCTTAACACAAAAGAAATCATTGACAAGTTTTTTTACTGACAATAGATTTTTACTTATATTGGGAACATGAAGAATATTTTTGAGAGATAAAGAACCAAATGAACCAGCAATATAAGAATGACCTATATGAGAGATTGACAAACCTGCTCCATTTGCTACGTGAACCTGATCATTTCCTTGTAGTGATCTTTCACAGTCAGTCGATCCAAATCGCTTGTGAAATGATCTGTAGCACCAGAGTGAACATACAAGTTTGAGTCCATTGTGTAGGAGGTGTTGGCAGCCGCTGCAACTCTCGGATCTTCAGCTTGATACGCGTGGTCGAAGCGACGGTAGCATCACAGAGCATCATGGCCTTTCTTTCCACAGACCTGGCACATTGGTCTGTGTCCACCTCCTCCTTGTGATCCACCACCGCATCCAGATTGACCTCTGCCACGACCTCGATCCTTCTTGTCAGAGCGCATACCACCACGGTTTCCACCAGAATTATTGGTGCAGTTGTTGGTGTTGCACACTGCATTGTTGGCGGTGACATCAAGTTGAAGGCTAGAACTATTGTGTTCTTGGCATAACTCATAACTGAGTAGATGAGCATATAACTCATTCAGCCCAATTGCTTCAGATCTGGTGACCATTGACGTGGCATAAGAGTCATAGTCAGTCCCAAGACCTGTCAAGAGATATGACACAACTTCTTCCTATAGAGGATGCCCAATGGATGCCATGGTGTTGGCCAGCCTTTTCACCTTGTGAAAGTAATCTGATGTATCCTTCTTCTTCATGTTGGCAAGTTGAATCCGAACTTGCATTGTCCTGGCCTGCGAGCGCAAAGCAAGCATTACCTCTAGCGCTTTCCACGCTTGTGCTGTCATGGTGTGAAACAAGACATGGGCAAGGACTTCTTCTGTCAAAGATGACATGATGGCACTCAAGACCAGTTGGTCCTATTGAAACCACAGGGCGTATGCGGGATTGGGCACCTGACTTGCACCTCCATCACTAGTCTTAGTAATCATCAATGGTAGTGCTTTAGTAGTTCCATCTACAAAACCAAGTAGCTGTTGGCTTCATAGATACAGGAGGAACTGAGCTTTCTGTAGAAGGTAGTTGGTTGAACGACAGAGTAGAAGCAGAGGAGCTAGGAGCAGATGCAATCACACCTGGGGTGTTGCTCATTAAACTGAAGGATGAAGATGATGACATTGTGGATTGTTGATCGTGCTCTGATACCATGTAAAAGTAGCAATTTGCCGCACAATACCTTGTGGGTTTGATCTTGTATTTATACTTAAAGAGTTCATTTGAAACCGATTACAACAAACAGGATCTGAAGATCCTGGAAAATTGTAACAGCCCTAACTTAGGGTTTGTATTTCAAATGTAAAATTTTGAGGAGGAATAAAAACTTTTGTTGCCTCATGAAATCATTTGAAAGTTTCTACAATTTTCCATAGCAATTTCCAATTTTTAGAATTTAATTCTTGTGATTGGAAATTGTTGTCAACAAATTCTTGGCTTTCAAACTTGTGATCATCCTCTGAAATTATTTTTCCCATCATCTTGATCATCCTATCTACCTCCCTGAAAAATTTCACAATTTTTAGGTTTTGTTTGCTATTTCAAATGGCCAAGTCAAACCAGTTCAAAATCTGGTCAAACCCTTAGAGCAGAAGCTTGTGAATTTTCTTGGGAACAATTCGGTGCATAAAAATTTCTGGAAAATTTATGCAAGGTTGTTCTCTGTCCAAAGGAGCTACCATACAAATTTCAGAATTTTTGGAGCTCGGGAGCTACCTCTAAAAATTCCCCAAACCTTCTTTGTCTTTCTAATTCAAATCTGGAATCACTGTTCCTCTGGCTCGGACCCAACTCAGACTCGAGTCCGACCCGCACCTCTTGGCTCAGTCGCGCCACTTAGCTGCACCGCCCAATCCTGACCGTCCGATGCAGATCGAACGATCCACGTTCGCGTATGCAAACGACCTGTCCGAATGCATACATCAATCTCGACCGTCCATCTCAGATCCAACGGTCAGCATATTCTTGATCGAGTCCAACCAGCTCGTCGCGCCGCTTTGCTTCTTTCGCTGACAAGTGGACCCCACCTGTCAGCATCGCCCTCGTCTTCTCCGCGTCTCACCGGAGCTCGCGGCCGCGCGCGCATGCTCGCCACGTACCTCGTCGCTGCCACCTATTGCCCGCGTGTCCGTCTCCGAAGCATCGCCGGGGTCTCATCTACCCACCGAGCTCATTCATTTCTTCTCTACCCCATTCTCATGCCTTCTCCGCCCATTTCTTGGTTTCGGCCGGAGAGGAACCCGAGAGCAGCGCCGCCGTGTTAGCGCCGCCCTTGAGCCCGCGACCGCACCACCGTGACCCACGCTCGACGCCGCCTCCATTTTGCCCAGCCCGGGTCCTTGGCGTCCAGTGAATCACCAGGGGTGGTATCGTCGTCTCCGCCTCCGGCGCTCTCGGCTCCGTGAGCTCGTTTGCGATCTGGTGAGTCTCTAGCCCCGTCACTTGGTCCCTCGTGATCGTAATCCTCCACTGAGTCTAACGGAGGGCTCGTTTCTGTCTTTGGTGCATCGTGGAGGGTGTGCGGCCGGTTCTTCTCCGAGCACGGTATTTCGCCGCCGCGGCGTTTCCGGCCACCTCGGAGCTCTATCGTCGTCGTGGTTGTGGGCTTATCCTTCCTGGAGTCAAGGCGAAGCTGGTGCGCACCTTCCCGAAGCTTCTTATCGCCCGTAGCGTCTTCTCCACGGGAGCCGTGTCTTCTTCTCCGCCTCCGGTCGTCGCGAGCTCAACACCGGTGACCATCGGACTCCGCGTCACCGTCATCGTGTTCGCAAGGTCTTTGCGAACCTGCAGGTATCATTCACTCGCCCTATGACCTCCTGGTTCGCAAGATCAGATGTGCGGCCGCGCCGCCGTTCCCGTGCGCGCCGGTGAGCCACCGGTGATGATTAAGTTTAGCGCTAATCATGTCTAGTTTGAATCTCTAACTTGTGGGCCCTCTTGGTTAATCACGTTTAGAAATCGTCTAATCCAACCGTTATATTTCACCTTGAGTCTCTGTCATGTGGGCCCGGAATGTCAGTTAGGGGTTGCGTAGTTTCGTTAATACGTTTTCTATGTCGAGAAGCGTATTTCTGCTGGGTATATGTGTTAGGAATGCGTTTTGTTAAAGCCGAAGACGTATTCCTTGAATACGCTTTGACGCCGCCTTCAGCCGGGCCGCCCTGTCACTTCGTCGGGCCCATCTCGCGTCTAGGCTAGCCACCGTGGGTGTAAAAGGTTTTAATGCTTTATTGATTTCAAATGCTTTTACATTGTCTCGTTAATTCAATTAAATCGAGAAAATGCATAACTAATTCAATTTATCTCCAAATCGCATGAAACCAAGTGCTGATAATTTTCATTTTAAATGTATTATTTACTAAAATTAGTTTCAATCATGTCTCTGTTAGCAAAAATCTGTTAAATGATTAAATGATGTATTATGCATTTTCCAAAATTAGAAAATTCATACCTTTTTCAATAATTGTCCAAATCCAATAAATCCAATTCAGAAATTTTCATTTTTAGTGCACTAATTATCGTGATAGATTTTAGATATCGTTTTGTTCATGAAAATTTGTTAAGTAATTAACTAAGTGCTTTGATGTGTATTTAGCTTAGAAGATTCATGGGGAATTCATAATAACTTAAAATGAATTATTCTCTGTTTTCTAAAATTTTGTTATATCTTGCTTAGGCTGCTGAGAGTTTTGGTATGTTTTGTTGTTATTGAATGTTTGAGTTTTGTCGTTGTTATTCGTTCTTATTCGCTGTTATTTGTTCAATCGTTAGGCTTCGACATTTGCGGTAACTCTGAGAACGATCCTCTGCAACAGGTTGAGCATTCTGAGCAACAGCAGCCATGCAAGCAGTTTGATCATGATAATCCCAGTATTTTAAAGTCTAATATTTTGTTTCAGCCGTATGTATGCATTGCCTAATTTGTGTTAAATTGATTAGTTAAATCCGTAGCTGCATATCCTGTAGACAAAACATTGATCTCTACTACCTGAGCCTAGGTAATTGCTGTGATTAGAGATCGCTGGATGATCTCTTGTCACTTAGTAGATCCGGGTCAATTTGCTTAGACATGCTTAGCTATCGGTAGTACTGGGTGGTTATCGACTTTAGTCGGTAACCTTGATCACACAAAAATTACTATAACTTTATATTTCAGCATTCTTGCTATGTTTAATTGTGAAAACTAAAAATGAAAAACAAAATGATTTAGACGTGGGCACAACGGTATGTTGGTGTGATCTGTTGGGTGTGACTGGAATGGTGCCCGAGTCAATTAAGGACCGAACATCTTGTGAGTACCTGTTATCCAGGCATTTCGGTGTGCTAACCACACTAGAGGGTATGGGACCTCTCTTGACCTAGTACTTTGGCGTGTGTTGGCTCCGGGTCGCAGGAGGTCGCAGGAGGGATGGTGTTGGGAGCATGGTAGTTGTCCGAAAAGCTTTACCCCGCAAAGGTAGTTGTCTTTTCGGCTTTACCATGTAACCGTATGGATTTCTATCCATACGAGCGGCTCGTAGTTAATACACAATATTGGAAAAAGTCTCGTAGGACTTGGCCGTGCCAGCATACCTTCGGAAGTGTGTTTTGGCTTAAAGGCGATGCAAGTGTGGGTATGATGGTACACCTGCAGGTTAAAACTATTCGAATAGCCTCGTCCTAGGTGATGGACACGCTTGGGTAAGCTTTTCAAGAGTTAGACTACAACCTTTCAAATTAAAACTTGACGGGTGGTACGAATCTGGGGATTCGTGCTATGTTGGGGTGACTATTGGGATAGTCACTTTTAGGTGGTTACTTGTATCTATCTTTATTTCGCAGTTATTTCAACAGTAAAAATGAATTGCAAACTTGCCTTTAAACTGTATTACATTATTGCAAATAAAGTTGGCTTTATGCAAATGAAACATAGGACCTCCACCCAATAAGCCTGCATGTAGCATATGAACAGGTCTGCTGGTTCACACGTCAGTCTTGCGGGTACAAAGACAATCTTTGTACTCAGGTGCTTTGCTTAATGTTTTTGTTGCAGAGGAAGAAGGTGAGCCCCAAGGGCCTCACTTCTGTGAGCTGTGTTGCCGTTTCGTGGATGACTACTAGGCTTGGCGGTCCGGTCAGATGCCTTGTGGGTTGAAGGCACACTGATTGGCTTTGTTTTTAGCCATCTTATGGCACTTTTGCTTCCGCTGTCTGTCTTGTGTATTTGTGTATCTTTTGGCCGGTCGGCCTTTGCCTGTAATAATTTTACTGTTGTTACTTTCTGTTTAGTGGTGTAATGTTTGGACTCTATGTTTAGGATGGAGTTGATGCATAATTTTGTTGTGAGGTGTGTATACTGCTTTCTGGGAAGTATACATATCTCGAGACTCAGTTTATTTGGTTTGTGATGCTAGGACCAGGTGGTTGGTTAAGCATTACAAGCCAGATAAATTGGGGTCCTCACAAAGTTGGTATCAGAGCCATTCTGACCGTAGTAACCCAAGCATAGTCGTCCTTAGGATATTTTGAAAAAGCTTAATTTCAAAGTATAAAAAGGGTTTATGAAAACCTAGGCAGATTCTCAGGTTTTACTCCTTATCTATCTTAGCCTTCTACTCTCATCTTACTCTAATTTGAGTTTAAAAACTTGGTTTCTCTCTTTCCTTTTAAAAGATAGTTACTACCGGTTGAATTAGTTTTGGGAGAACCATGGAAGATTAATCTAACTAAAAACTTGTGGGAGTAATAGGGTAAGATGTAAAGTGAGTAGTTATGTGTCTGATTTTTGCTGGTTGGACTTTACCCTGCTTTGTGTTTGTTTTTGGACTGTTTTCAGTGAATTTTGGGACTTTCTTGCTGATTAGATTTGTTGCTAACTTGTCTTAGTAAAACAGGATGGCTGGGAGAACGCGTGGCAGTCATCCGGCTGGTCATGATGAGGAGCTTCCCCCTCCTCCGACCATGGCTGAGGTTCTCGCTCAGATCGAGCGAAACCGCATGGACCAGACGCGCATCTTGGAGGTTATTGCTAGGAATACCTCCACTCCTGCCGGTGGTGGCGGACACCGGACTCGCGGGGACTTGCGAGTTCCTCCGTACACGATCGCCGACTTTCTCCCGCTCGAGGACCCTCGATGCGGATGATTGGTGTGCATGGTTGGCGAAGCTCAACATAGCTCGATGCCGAGCGCGAGATAAGGCACTCTTCGCGTCCCACCAGCTTGAGGGTGCAGCACTCTCATGGTGGGAGAACTATCTAGCCATGCAGCCCACGGGCCATGTGGTTACGTGGGAGGAGTTCAGCTCAGCTTTTCGTCGGGCCCACATCCCTGATGGCCTGATGAAGCTGAAGAAGAAGGAGTTTCTCGCGCTCAAACAGGGGCGCAAGTCTGTGACGGAGTATCTCTACGAGTTTAATCACTTGGCTCGTTATGCTCCGGGGGAGGTGGCCTCTGATGAGGCTAAGCAGGAGAAGTTTATGGATGGCTTGTCCGAGGAGCTGCAGGACAAGCTATCTATTGTGGACTTCTCTGACTTTCAGGCCTTGGTTGATAAGGCCATTGTTGCTGAGCACAAGGCAAAGGCGCTGGGTGAGTCCCGCAAGCGCAAATGGGAGGCCCATCGATCTCCACAGGCCAGCCTCATTCGTCCTCGGGCTGGACCAGCACCAGGGGCCCGTTCTTTTGCTCCACCAAAGATCGAGGCCATCGCACGGTTCCTCGTCCACCGCAGCGTGTGTTTGCCACGTGCGCCTGCGATCCAGCAGCAGGGTGGCCTCCGCAATCCGGCGGCCGAGGTTATTTGTTTTATTGCCACAACAAGGGCCATTATGCGAATGCGCCTCGAATGTTGGAGCACCCCTCGTCCTAATGGAGGGCGCGGCGGAGTGGTCACCCACCGACGTAAGATGATCCGAAGCCCGAGTGCGGCAGCGGTCGAGTCAACCACCTTTCACCGTGAGGAGGCTCGGAGGCGCGGATGTCGTGATGGGTACACTTCTTGTCAATTCTCGTCCCGCTGCGGTATTATTTGATTACGGAGCATCACATTCTTTTATTTCAAGATCATTTGCTGCTGCTAGTGGTCTTCACTTTGTGTTCCTTTGGGGATTACTTTGCTCATCCGCTCTCCGGGGTCGAAAATGAGAGCTGATTTACAGTGTCGAGATGTTCCTATCGTAGTCAAAGGAGTGGGATTTTTGGCAAATCTTATTCGCTTTCGATTCGTGAGTGCGGATGTGATTCTTGGCATGGATTGGTTGTCCCAACACTTGGGGCAAATCGATTGTGCCAGAAGATTGTCTATCTCACCACTCTTCAGCGGCGGTCGGATTTTTGCCGCAGCTGCAGGGGCCACATCTATGTGCATTAGAAGCGAAGCCAGCCTTGCAGATTCAGGATGTTCCCATAGTATCTGACTTTGTGGATGTCTTTCCTGAAGATTTGCCCGGGATGCCTCCAGTTCGAGACCTTGAGTTTGTCGTTGAGTTGTTGCCCGGTACCGCTTCGATTTCGAAGGCGCCGTATCGGATGCCTCCCAATGAATTGGAGGAATTGAAGAAGCAATTAGGTGAGCTTCAAGCAAAGAGTTTCATCCGTCCTAGCTCATCTCCTTGGGGTTGTCCGGTGATCTTTGTGAAGAAGAAGGACAAGACTTTGCGCATGTGTGTTGATTATCGTCCTCTCAATGAGGTGACGGTGAAGAACAAATATCCTCTGCCCCGCATCGATGATCTGTTTGATCAGTTGACTGGAGCCCAGGTGTTCTCAAAGATTGATTTGAGAATGGGGTATCATCAGGTCAGGATCAGAACTGAAGATATTCCGAAGACGGCTTTCACTACTCGTTATGGTCTGTACGAGTACACCGTCATGTCCTTTGGTTTAACCAATGCTCCAGCTTTGTTCATGAACCTTATGAATTCAGTATTCATGAAGTATTTGGATAAATTTGTGGTGGTCTTTATTGATGATATTCTTATCTATTCCAAGACTGAAGCAGAGCATGCTGAGCATCTGAAGATTGTTTTGGGCAAATTGCGGGAGCACCAGCTATATGCGAAGTTCAGCAAACGTGAGTTCTGGTTGAAGGAAGTGGCATTCTTGGGCCATGTTCTTTCAGCTGGAGGCGTAGCTGTGGATCCTAGCAAAGTCAGCGATGTTCTATCTTGGGGCCAGCCCAAGTCAGTCACTGATGTACGGAGTTTTCTCGGTTTAGCGGGCTACTACCGCCGCTTTATCGAGAACTTCTCCAAGATCGCAAAGCCAATGACTGAATTGCTCAAGAAGGACAAGAAGTTTGTATGGTCCTCTGCTTGTGATGAGAGCTTTCAGGAGCTCAAGAGGCGTTTGACTTCAGCTCCAGTTCTTACTCTTCCTGATGTTCACAAGAGCTTCGATATCTATTGCGATGCCTCTCGTCAGGGGCTCGGCTGTGTTCTTATGCAGGAAGGCAAGGTAGTTGCTTATGCATCTAGGCAGTTGAGACCTCACGAGCTCAATTATCCCACCCATGATTTAGAGCTTGCTGCTGTGGTTCATGCACTCAAGATTTGGCGGCATTATCTGATCGGTAACCGCTGTGAGGTGTATTCCGATCACAAGAGCTTGAAATACTTGTTCACCCAGCCAGATCTGAACCTCAGGCAGAGGAGATGGCTAGAATTGATCAAAGATTATGACATGGGTATTCAGTATCATCCTGGCAAGGCCGATGTGGTTGCTGATGCACTTAGCCGAAAAGTGTATTGCAATACTTTGATGATCCAAGAGCAGCAACCTGCACTTCTTGCAGAATTTCAGCGTCTCAATTTGGGTTTGGTTGAGCATGGTTCCCTTGCTGCCTTGGTTGCGCAACCAACCTTAGTGGATCAAGTCAAGGCAGCACAGCAGTCAGATGACGGTGTGAACCAGATTAAACAGAATATCAAGGATGGAATAGCCAAGTGTTTCACTGAAGATGAGCACGGTGTTGTATGGTTTGGGCAGCGTCTCGTGGTCCCAAAGGTCCCAGAGTTGCGGGATTTGATTCTCCATGAGGCCCATGATTCACTTTTGTCCATCCATCCCGGGGCCACCAAAATGTACCAAGGCCTGCGTCAGAGATTCTGGTGGACTAGCATGAAGCGCGAGATTGCCAGGTTCGTTGCCAGATGCGACGTATGTTGTCGTGTCAAGGCCGAGCATCAGCGTCAATGGGTCTTCTTCACCCTTGCCTATACCAGAGTGGAAGTGGGATTCTGTAGGCATGGATTTCGTCACGGGTCTGCCCCGTACTTCTTCAGGGAAGGATGCTATCTGGGTTGTTATCGACCGGTTGACAAAAGTAGCACACTTTTTGCCAGTGCGTACCACCCTCAGTGTCAGTAAATTGGCGGACCTCTATATCTCCCGCATTGTGAGCTTGCATGGTGTGCCACGAACGATCGTGTCAGATCGTGGCTCTCTTTTCACTTCTCGACTTTGGCACAGTCTGCAGGAGGCCATGGGGACCCGTCTTTCTTTCAGCTCAGCCTATCATCCTCAGACTGATGGTCAGACGGAGCGCATCAACCAGGTGTTAGAGGATATGCTCCGTGCCTGTGTTCTTTCCTATGGGAAGAACTGGGAGAAGTGTTTGCCGCTTGCAGAATTCTCTTATAACAAGAGCTTTCAGGCTAGTCTCGGTATGGCACCGTTTGAGGCTTTGTATGGGAGGCGATGCAGAACCCCATTGAACTGGTCAGAAACTGGTGAAAGGCAGTTCTTTGGCCCGGACTCAATTAATGAGGCTGAAAGTCAAGTGCAGTTGATTCGTGAGCACTTGCGCGTAGCTCAGTCCAGGCAAAAGAGCTATGCAGATCGACGTCGTCGTGGTGAGTTTCGGCCCAATGACTTTGTGTATCTCAAAGTCTCACCTTTGAAGGGACATCAGCGTTTCGGTGTCAAGGGCAAACTGGCTCCTCGATATGTCGGGCCGTATCGCATCATCAGGAAAGTGGGAGCTGTTGCATACAAGTTAGAGTTGCCCGCTACACTCGAAGGAGTGCATGATGTTTTCCATGTATCGCAATTGAAGAAATGCCTCCGTGTTCCAGTTGAGGAAACACCATTGGAAAATATCAATGTGCAAGAAGACCTGTCCTATCGTGAGCACCCCGTTCGTATCCTCGAAGAAGCTGAACGCAGAACGAGGAACCATGTGATCAAGTTCCTTAAAGTTCAGTGGTCGAACCACTCCGAGGATGAAGCAACCTGGGAGCGGGAAGATCGTCTCCGAGCAGACTACCCGTCCTTCCTTTCGAGTGATCGAGAATCTCGGGCGAGATTCTGTAAGGGGGAGATTTATGTGATCCTAACTTAGGGTTTGTATTTCAAATGTAAAATTTTGAGGAGGAATAAAAACTTTTGTTGCCTCATGAAATCATTTGAAAGTTTCTACAATTTTCCATAGCAATTTCCAATTTTTAGAATTTAATTCTTGTGATTGGAAATTGTTGTCAACAAATTCTTGGCTTTCAAACTTGTGATCATCCTCTGAAATTATTTTTCCCATCATCTTGATCATCCTATCTACCTCCCTGAAAAATTTCACAATTTTTAGGTTTTGTTTGCTATTTCAAATGGCCAAGTCAAACCAGTTCAAAATCTGGTCAAACCCTTAGAGCAGAAGCTTGTGAATTTTATTGGGAACAATTCGGTGCATAAAAATTTCTGGCAAATTTATGCAAGGTTGTTCTCTGTCCAAAGGAGCTACCATACAAATTTCAGAATTTTTGGAGCTCGGGAGCTACCTCTAAAAATTCCCCAAACCTTCTCTGTCTTTCTAATTCAAATCTGGAATCACTGTTCCTCTGGCTCGGACCCAACTCAGACTCGAGTCCGACCCGCACCTCTTGGCTCAGTCGCGCCACTTAGCTGCACCGCCCAATCCTGACCGTCCGATGCAGATCGAACGATCCACGTTCGCGCATGCAAACGACCTGTCCGAATGCATACATCAATCTCGACCGTCCATCTCAGATCCAACGGTCAGCATATTTTTGATCGAGTCCGACCAGCTCGTCGCGCCGCTTTGCTTCTTTCGCTGACAAGTGGACCCCACCTGTCAGCATCACCCTCGTCTTCTCCGCGTCTCACCGGAGCTCGCGGCCGCGCGCGCATGCTCGCCACGTACCTCGTCGCTGCCACCTATTGCCCGCGTGTCCGTCTCCGAAGCATCGCCGGGGTCTCATCTACCCACCGAGCTCATTCATTTCTTCTCTACCCCATTCTCGTGCCTTCTCCGCCCATTTCTTGGTTTCAGCTGGAGAGGAACCCGAGAGCAGCGCCGCCGTGTTAGCGCCGCCCTTGAGCCCGCGACCGCACCACCGTGACCCACGCTCGACGCCGCCTCCATTTTTCCCAGCCCGGGTCCTTGGCGTCCAGTGAATCACCAGGGGTGGTATCGTCGTCTCCGCCTCCGGCACTCTCGGCTCCGTGAGCTCGTTTGCGATCTGTTGAGTCTCTAGCCCCGTCACTTGGTCCCTCGGGAACGCAATCCTCCACTGAGTCTAACGGAGGGCTCGTTTCTGTCTTTGGTGCATCGTGGAGGGTGTGCGACGGGTTCTTCTCCGAGCACGGTATTTCGCCGCCGCGGCGTTTCCGGCCACCTCGGAGCTCTATCGTCGTCGTGGTTGTGGGCTTATCCTTCCTGGAGTCAAGGCGAAGCTGGTGCGCACCTTCCCGAAGCTTCTTATCGCCCGTAGCGTCTTCTCCACGGGAGCCGTGTCTTCTTCTCCACCTCCGGTCGTCGCGAGCTCAACACCGGTGACCATCGGACTCCGCGTCACCGTCATCGTGTTCGCAAGGTCTTTGCGAACCTACAGGTATCATTCACTCGTCCTATGACCTCCTGGTTCGCAAGATCAGATGTGCGGCCGCGCCGCCGTTCCCGTGCGCGCCGGTGAGCCACCGGTGATGATTAAGTTTAGCGCTAATCATGTCTAGTTTGAATCTCTGACTTGTGGGCCCTCTTGGTTAATCACGTTTAGAAATCGTCTAATCCAACCGTTATATTTCACCTTGAGTCTCTGTCATGTGGGCCCGGAATGTCAGTTAGGGGTTGCGTAGTTTCGTTAATACGTTTTCTATGTCGAGAAGCGTATTTCTGCTGGGTATGTGTTAGGAATGCGTTTTGTTAAAGCCGAAGACGTATTCCTTGAATACGCCGACGCCGCCGCCAGTCGTGGTCATCTGGTCGGCTTTCGTGGGCCCATCTGCCAGCGTCTAGGGCTAGCCAGCTGTGGGTGTAAAAAGGTTTTAATGCTTTATTGATTTCTGAAATGCTTTTACATTTGTCTTCGTTAATTCAATTAAATGAGAAAATGCATAACTAATTCAATTTATCTCCAAATCGTATGAAACCAGTCTTGATAATTTTCATTTTAAATGTATTATTTACTAAAATTAGTTTCAATCTGTCTCATAGCGTAAATCATTAAATGATTAAATGATGTATTATGCATTTTCCAAAATTAGAAAATTCATACCTTTTTCAATAATTGTCCAAATCCAAGAAATCCAATTCGTAAATTTTCATTTTTAGTGCACTAATTATCGGGATAGATTTTAGATATCGCTTTTGTTCATGAAAATTTGTTAAGTAATTAACTAAGTGCTTTGATGTGTATTTAGCTTAGAAGATTCATGGGAATTCATAATAACTTAAAATGAATTATTCTCTGTTTCTAAAATTTTGTTATATCTTGCTTAGGCTGCTGAGAGTTTTGGTATGTTTTGTTGTTATTGAATGTTTGAGTTTTGTCGTTGTTATTCGTTCTTATTCGCTGTTATTTGTTCAATCGTTAGGCTTCGACATTTGCGGTAACTCTGAGAACGATCCTCTGCAATGAGTTGAGCATTACGAGCAACAAAGAATGAAAGCGGTTTGATCATGATAATCCCAGTATTTTAAAGTCTAATATTTTGTTTCAGCCGTATGTATGCATTGCCTAATTTGTGTTAAATTGATTAGTTAAATCCGTAGCTGCATATCCTGTAGACAAAACATTGATCTCTACTACCTGAGCCTAGGTAATTGCTGTGATTAGAGATCGCTGGATGATCTCTTGTCACTTAGTAGATCCGGGTCAATTTGCTTAGACATGCTTAGCTATCGGTAGTACTGGGCGGTTATCGACTTTAGTCGGTAACCTTGATCACACAAAAATTACTATAACTTTATATTTCAGCATTCTTGCTATGTTTAATTGTGAAAACTAAAAATGAAAAACAAAATGATTTAGACTTGGGCACAACGGTATGTTGGTGTGATTTGTTGGGTGTGACTGGAATGGTGCCCGAGTCAATTAAGGACCGAACATCTTGTGAGTACCTGTTATCCAAGCATTTCGGCGTGCTAACCACACTAGAGGGTATGGGACCTCTCTTGACCTAGTACTTTGGCGTGTGTTGGCTCCGGGTCGCAGGAGGTCGCAGGAGGGATGGTGTTGGGAGCATGGTAGTTGTCCGAAAAGCTTTACCCCGCAAAGGTAGTTGTCTTTTCGGCTTTACCATGTAAGCGTATGGATTTCTATCCATACGAGCGGCTCGTAGTTAATACACAATATTGGAAAAAGTCTCGTAGGACTTAGCCGTGCCAGCATACCTTCGGAAGTGTGTTTTGGCTTAAAAGCGGTCTGAAGTGTGGGTACAGTGGTACACCTGCGAGGTTAAAACTATTCGAATAGCCTCGTCCCTAGGTGATGGACACGCTTGGGTAAGCTTTTCAAGAGTTAGACTACAACCTTTCAAATTAAAACTTGACGGGTGGTACGAATCTGGGGATTCGTGCTATGTTGGGGTGACTATTGGGATAGTCACTTCTAGGTGGTTACTGTAACACCCCAGCTCAGCATTGAGCCTGGAATGCTACCAAACTAACATTAAACAATTCTAAGCCAAAACATCCTACCAAATTTTTGCGTAACCTCCTGTATTATTAACTACCGGGAGGTTCCAATATTTGAATAAAACGTATATAATTAATCCAACATTCAGCATAATCAATAGGCATTCAAAACATGAAAGCAACTAGCATATCCAGAGATATCCAAAAGACACTACCTATCATTATTACACTTAATCCAATGCATGAAGCATAATCATAAACAATCTCTAAGCAGTTGCTCCTTTATTAAAGTATGAACTAAAAATTTATCAACTTTTAAGGTGGATGGTAGTGTGTGTGTCCAACTCAAGTCTACTCCCTCCCATGCATGCCATTCTTGCAAGTGGTACCTAAAAACACAACCAAAGCAAGGGTGAGTCCAAAGACTCAAGAAGTACCAATAATGAAACATTAATCTCACATTTACATCATCAACATTCCATTCCAAAGCTTTACACAAAACATATCTCATGAGGTATGTATGCGAATATGCAATGCAACTTTTCTCTTTCACTCTTTGTCGCATTTCACCGTGTCGAGATATGCAACCGTCGCCGCATACCATGCTGTGCTCGCAAGCACAGGACCAATGCCCAATACTCCGTAAGTAAAGGGGACCTCAAGCCCACGCCCCACAAGTGTGGGGACCTCAAGCCCGTCATATACATGACGGGGATCTCAACAAATGCTTGGTCACCACGTGACCAAGTCTTTATTTTGTCAACATGATGCATATGCACACATCATGAATCATCATAATCATACCTCCTCAGCAATATCACTTATGAATTTAACTCATTCATACTTCTATCATTCATATCATAAGCATTTACCATCTTTAATCAACATATCACACTATCAACTAAGCATAGCTAATATGTATCAAAACATAGCACTCACTGTCAAACAATTCATAATTACTCTATCAAACAGAGTACTTGCAACCACCAAGATAATTTGGTACTCATCACAATATCATCCATTCATGGCTATTATGACCCAAACACAAACAGTCACAACATACAAGCATAATAATACAATAACCCAGATACTTGCCTCAACCGTGCGAGAACGGTGGACGCGAAGTGGGCGCTGCCCTTGGGATCTCGCTCCCACCTAAACATAGAGATAACCCAATCTAAGACCAATATACTGGACCAAAAGCATAAATAACAACACAATTGAACTCTCTAAACTTCCAAGTATTTTTCAATCTTCCAATTTCTAGCGATCGCTTTTGGTGTTCACTGCGGACAGTCAACTTCTAAAATACATAACTTTCTACTCCGGAGTCCAAATAGGATGTTCTTGGACTTTCTGGAAAGTTAATTAAATTACCTAAATAAACTTAGTTGGGGAGCCCTTTTGATTATGCCAACTATTGCCTCTACCAAGCCAACCTACAGAACAACAATTTTCACGTCGGTTTCTCTGGACAGTACACTAAAACCACCATAACTTTTGCTACGAAGGTCCAAATATTGCATTCTTTATCTCTATGAAAAGGTATAGAAATTACCTACATTTTTCGTTATACTGAGATCCTCTGATTTCGTCTTTAAATAATAGATTAACTCAGTTTTCTACAGACTGTCAGAATGTTGACAGATTAACCAGACAGCGGCACTAAACAATTCATAACTTTCTAACCGTTAATCGGATTTTGGCGTTCTTGGCGGCCACTGAAAGCTAAGAACATTATCTACATAACTCTAGCAGACCAAAACTCCTAATTCGGCCTCTAAACACCCGAAACTGACCGCGCAATAATCTGGACAGAACGCGATCTATTAAACCAACGCAAATCAATCTACCAAACGACATCAACCGCAACTATTACGCATCAAACAACGAAGAACACGCGATGTTACCCTTGTAGAATCGCAGCAAGATGATGAACTCTCCCCACGAAGTTGATCTCCTCTCCTTTCTTCACTTGATCGGCAGCAGGGAGCACCGACGGCGAGGAAGGGAGGCACCAATGGAGGGGGGCACCACCATGGAGGAGAGGTGTGCTACAGTAGCTATGCTACAGTGTGGCGGCACTGTAGCTACAGTGCATCTAGGGTTTTCCCCCTTCCTTTTATTGGTGGCCGACCCCTCATGGGCCTCCTGGGCCAAGGCCCAAGGCCCAAGTTGCCGAAAAACTGCAGAAACCCCCCTTTTTTATGTCTAATTTCTCTTTTGAACGCTTTCTTTCGTAGAATAAATTGGAGTATTACATTAAAACCCCTCTTTCTCCTGTTCAATCGCTTTGCTAAAAGAAATATTCCCCCGATTTTAATTATTATCTGCCGATTTAATTATTCTCTCCCGATTTAATTTTTTGGGGTATTACAGTTACTTGTATCTATCTTTATTTCGCAGTTATTTCAACAGTAAAAATGAATTGCAAACTTGCCTTTAAACTGTATTACATTATTGCAAATAAAGTTGGCTTTATGCAAATGAAACATAGGACCTCCACCCAATAAGCCTGCATGTAGCATATGAACAGGTCTGCTAGTTCACACGTCAGTCTTGCGGGTACAAAGACAATCTTTGTACTCAGGTGCTTTGCTTAATGTTTTTGTTGCAGAGGAAGAAGGTGAGCCCCAAGGGCCTCACTTCTGTGAGCTGTGTTGCCGTTTCGTGGACGACTACTAGGCTTGGCGGTCCGGTCAGATGCCTTGTGGGTTGAAGGCACACTGATTGGCTTTGTTTTTAGCCATCTTATGGCACTTTTGCTTCCGCTGTCTGTCTTGTGTATTTGTGTATCTTTTGGCCGGTCGGCCTTTGCCTGTAATAATTTTACTGTTGTTACTTTCTGTTTAGTGGTGTAATGTTTGGACTCTATGTTTAGGATGGAGTTGATGCATAGTTTTGTTGTGAGGTGTGTATACTGCTTTCTGGGAAGTATACATATCTCGAGACTCAGTTTATTTGGTTTGTGATGCTAGGACCAGGTGGTTGGTTAAGCATTACAAGCCAGATAAATTGGGGTCCTCACAAAAATGGTTGACAAGAGATTACATGCTACAGTCAATGTCGGGATATGCTATAGTACCGACAATAGCCAGATTACAAACAAACTAAATTCAGAGATATGGAGAAACTGAATTCAGAGATTACAGCAACGAGGTAACGAAGTGCTATTGTCATTTTAACAGTGGTGAGTATTTTTGTAATGTCACAGGACGACACGTGCCCGAGTCCGACATGGCAGTGCCACGTACGCGGAATTTGCCAACATATCCACTTGTTACCGCCTAATGATTCACTTGGCAGACATTAGTGACCCAAATATTTAAGAAGTATTGCGACCTATTTGACACAACCGAACAAATTCCGTGGCCTACCATGCATTGTACTCTTTCTGAAAATTATGTCCAAAATATTCAAAATGTCTCATCAAATTCAAAAAATAAAATGCAAAATGCAAACCCAATCACCTAGCCATGGTGGGTTAACTCCACGGTGGACTTCAAAACATCAATGGTGGACTCATGTCTTCTCATCTACCTGTGGTGGCCTCTGCATCTCCTCATCTGGCAGCAGCAGTGGCCTTTGCGTCTTGTCTAAGGAAGTTGGCCTCTGCATATCATCCTCAGCGGCAGTGGCATCCAATTGGTAGCTAGAGATCTCCTCCGGCTGTGCGTTCTTGATTGAGTTGGGGATCGAAGGAGAGTGTTGTAATAGGAACACTAACTAGTTGGTCCCACTACTGATATGGCAAATAACATATTCCCGCTGTTCAAGAATATATGCTGTTTTGGACATCGACATGGTTTCCAACATTCAACTTTGATCATTACTTTTATGTTAATGTGTTTTATAAAATAATATAAAAAAGTTATAAATGTTGTATAATCAAGTTCGCATTCCCAACGAATGAAACTTTCAACTCACAAATAATAAACAACAGACAAAAACACAAGGATTTAGTCCTAGCCTTCTCTCCTTATTGATCACTTTGTTCAAAGGCTTGTGAGTACAATAAGAGCCCACAACCAACTTTTTCTAGGAGGTCTTTCTTCATGCATAAATAAGCAATATGAGAGAGACTAAACTAACTAATAGGCCTTGTGGGCCAATAGCTCCCTAAG